>CM064489.1:18009528-18722028 GCA_032716605.1 Paralithodes platypus
ACTACCACTTTAATCTACTAATACCACTTTTATCTACCCTCTAACCACCTTTATCTACCACTACCACTTCATCTCCTACTGCTACACTCTATCCACCACTACCACTTTATTTAAAATATAAACTTATAGAATCACAAAAAAAACGAGATAAACTGTGTAGGCCTAATAATTTATCCTAAGTGTTTGGTATTGTTTGATGTCCGACAGTCGTATCTCTGGGCGCTAGTTCGGAAGCGTCCACAAGATGTCTCAGGTGAATTCTTGGTAGGGTCAAATTTGATCAATTCATCTCCCTGATAGACTGAATGGTCGTTGAAATAGCTAACTTATTCCAGGTGAGCGCTGGTTATACCTACTCTTGTCAACCCCCCCCCCCCGCCCCCCCCCCTCTCGGTCTCTCTCTCTCTCTCTCATCCATCTCTCTCTCACTCTCACTCGCTCTCTCTCTCTCTACGCTCTCAACAGCTCTGGCGGCTCTCTCTGTCGTCTCTCTCGTGCGTGTTGCGGTGGGCCTTAAAGTTTTGTCCCGTGAAAGCGGGAAGTGATTGGGTATGGTGGCTCGAATGAAAGAATGTGTGTGAGCGAGAGAGAAAGAGAGAGTGAAAAAAAAAAAATATATATATATATCTATAATATATATATATATATATTTAGAGAGAGAGAGAGAGACAATAAACTTGGCAACTCTAATACAGTGTAGAAATGCGTCATCCGCATTGTTCAACGGTCAATTGCCGTTTCCTCCTAAATTGCAGGTTCGCTAAATCGCTCACCATTAAAAATAAACTTTAATGGTAACTAAAGGTCATACAATTGACAACATAAATGTGGGCGAAGGTCCTTATAATCGCCAAACTAATGGTGCAAGCGCCTGAAAATCGCAAGACCAAGGGGGCTAAACGTGGAGGCAGAACGGGGTCCATCAGAAAAAAATACCCCCTTAAAGGAGATGGCAAGATGAAACCTTCTGTAATACTAAACACGTAAGGATAGTATAGGAAGGAAGGAAGGAAGGAACGCGGGATATTAACATGTAAAAGGTGAGGAGCATAAAATTCAATAAATCATTCAAGTCGAGCGAGCACCCTTGTAGAGAGAGAGAGAGAGAGAGAGCAAGAGAGTGTGGTGGGAGTGGGGGGGGCGTGGCGGGTGCAAGAATTATAGTATAGAATATGTTTAGACACCGGTGAACTAAGTACTAAGTTACAGGCCGAAATTTATGGAGGGAAGAAGCGATACTAACTTACCGAGTAATATAATTTATAAAGTACTATATCTCGGGAGGGGAAAATACAAATGAATTACTGTTGAACGATAACAATTGACGAGGAAGAGAAGAATGGATTACTTCTTTAATTTCATAATGGTTGTCGTATGACTATTTTTTATGATGTACCTCCGCGAGACTCTGTTGGGGTCAAAGGGATACTTGAAATAATTTGTTTTTAACCAATTTGAGTAGTAGAGGTCCTTACTAATTCCATAATTGTGCAAATCGTCGAGTGTTACCAAAAATAACGTAAGGGCCCTGAAAGAGTATATATACTGTATACTATTATCTATATATATATATATATTAATAATATATATAATATATATATATATTAGCTCCTGCAGAATCTCCAAATTTCTCTGATGACTAACTTTGCACATAAAGTAAACTCCCCATCGTGCACATAGAAGAGATCCAGAATGATATCTAGACAAGCCATCAAACTGGGCTCAGACATGACAGATGAATCTCATACAGATAATATGCAAAGTGCGCCACATCGGCAGTAATAATACAAGAACAAACTATTCGATTAACGGAATTCACCTAAGGAACGTAAATAAAGAAACGGCTTCTCGGAGTAACTATAACAAGCGATTTTTAAGGGGGGAATGGACCGGTTTTTCAGGACCACTTGTCCTCCCTCATGTTTAGCCTCATTCGTTTTTCCAGATGTTAAGATGTTTGCCCCATTATGTAGTTTCGATTTTAAGACCTTCCGTCCCATTGCTCTTCGTCAAATATTTAGACCTTTTGTGCTATTTAGGTGTATATTTTTTACCTGGCGAACGATAGTGACCTGGAATGTTTGGTAGAATCGGCCTTCCGGCCGTTAAATTTTTCTACCGAAAAATCTACTAATTACTCTTGAAGGGGGATCTAATGGATTTTTTTATTTTTTTTTTTTTTTTAATTTGATGATGTCTAGGGAAGAAACTATAAAAATAATTAATACATACATAAAGTGAACCATCCCCCATTAAACCCTGCCCAACCAGTCGCTGATGATTGTTAAAGTAGCAAATAATAAACATTGGCTTCATTGGGACATGTTTTTTAATATCAATCTGAAAACGTTTCACTCACTTTTAGAAATTCATTGGTCTACATTTGGAATATTGTGTCCATGTTTGGTCGCCATACTATACCAAGGCCATTGCAATACTAAAGAGAGTGACAACGTAGATCACCTAAAATGATTCCCTGACTAAGAAATAAACCATATGATGAAAACTAAAAGAGTTGAACCTATTTAACTTGAAACAACATACAGCAGAATAAGGAGGAAGACCTAATCCAAGTTTTTAAAATTATCAAAGGCCATGACAATATGAATGCAAGTAAGTACTTAACACTATTTACCTCAAATAACACAAGACATATTGGTTACAAAATTGTCGGAACTTTCGTTTGCAATTCACATGAAGCGAATAACTATCTTTTTCAACAGAAATGTCAACTCATGGAAATAAATTGCGCTAGCAGTGTTGTACAGTGTCATACAGTCCATACATTCAAATATCACTTGATAAATATCTTGCCATGAACCCCCGCCTGAACAGCGTTTGTGCCCGAGTAATGTGACCGTTTCCGTAATAGTTGATGTTTGTGGCAAAAATTATACAAGCATCCTAGTAAAGGGCCATTAGGTCTGTTGTTGCTTTGCCTTCCGTTGTATGCGTTAGTAATATGGAGGGTAAGAGGGCTTGTTCAGTGGCATGTCTAAACCTCTAAAAGGATAAAGAAAACCTTGTGGATAAGTTAAGGGGGAATGGTCGTATTTATTTGCTCATATAATCTATATATATGTATAATATGTTTAGGTTTCCTCCCTATCTTCCATCAAGCTTACATATAAACGCCCCCAGACTCTCACTTCAAGATAAATTTTGTATACATTTTTCGATAGAAAGCTTTCCCGGCCAGTTCCCCTTAAATTACATGCTCGTACTCGCTCGTCATGAAAAAATCTACACCTAAATGATACGAAAAGGTCTTTAATATTGACAAAGAAACGGTGTAACGGTCTTAAAATCGCCAACGTAACGTCCGAACCGTCATAAATTCTGAAAACTAATCTGGCTAAACATGGAAAAAAAGGGGGCCCAAAAAGGAGGGACCCATCCCCCCTTAAGAGAGGAACACGACAACACACTCTCTAGGGTGAGGGGTGGGGGGCGCAAGTTAACTCGTCCTGAAAAGCTTTATATAGAGCATTGGAGTGTTTTGTCCTTCTTCTCCTACCACCCCTCTCCTCTCCCCCCCCCCCCCCCCCCTCTCCTCTCTGAAAACCTAAACGCCCCTGACTGGCCCCCCCCACCATCCAACCCCACCCCCTCTCTACTACACGAAGCAGTCCGCAGCCATGGATCAAAACATGCCATCCGAGAAGAAGCAGCAGTGACATAAATCATCCAACGCCAAGAAAAAAACAGAGGACAACCGAGGACCACCAGCGATAAGGACCGAAGACAAGCGAGTGACCGAGGACAGCCATGAACATAAATGTAAGATCCGACAAGAAACCAAAAATAATTTATTAAAGATGCGTTCCCGTGAGTTCTAAAATAACAAATTTAAAGGTTTTCTATGCAAACGCTCGTAGCCATACGCAATAAATTTTTCAGATTTAGAGGAGCTAGTGTTTTACCAGAAAATTATGATGTGATGGTATAACAGAATCTTGGCTCAATAGCAGAAGATAGAGACTTTTAGCAGAGTATTCCACTTCCCGGTTATGTAATGTTTGAGAAAAGCCGAATAAATCGAAATGGGATGGGTGGGCGTTTTACTTTATATCAAAGAACAGTCTTAAACCTAACAAACCTCTTGTCAAAACCTCAAAATTGTGAACGTCGACCGCATCTTTTGTGCTAATAAAGAATAATAAAGGTACAAAAATAATATTTGCATTAATATACAGAAGTCCAGCTCAATCATTGCAAACTGACTCGAGAAATTTACGAACAAATTGCAGATGTACGGAACTCACAAGATACCGTAATTTTTGGCGACTTTAATTTACCTGTGACCAAGTGGGGCGCTACTCTTACTTCACACTCCGGACATGACTGTATACGAACTTGCAAGAGAGTTCGCTTTATCAATTTGTTCGAACGCCAACCCGTGGTAATAACGTTCTTGACATTGTACTTGCAACAAAAGAAGAATTAATAGAGAATTTGAATGTTGGTGATGAATTCAGTAACAGCGACCATCGTACGATAACTTTCACTTTAAAGTTTACTAGTAAACGAACCAAATAGTAGCATCGAAAAAGTCCCTAATTTCAAGAAAGCAAACTTCCATAAACTTAGAGCTATGTTTAAAGAAACTGACTGGAGCTTTTTAATTCACAATAACGACATAAATACATCTGGAAGTTATTCGAAGCCACTTACCTAAAAGCAGTGCAAGACTGCATACCATCGAAAATACGGCGTCCAGGCCATAATAATAAGCCCAAATGGTGGAATAAAGATATTTCAAACTGCCTGCTTGCTAAACAAATTTGCTAATGATAGATTAAAATCCTCACAAAATGACGAAGAACGGCTGAAATTTGTAGAGCTACGACGCAAAGCCAAAAAGTTAATTAAGCAAAGTAAAAAGACCTTAGAGTTACATATTGCGAATCAAAGTAAAACAAACCCGAAAGAATTCTATAGTTATATCAGAAAGAAAAAAGTAGTTACTTCAACTGTTGGACCGTTAGTCGATGAAAATGGAGAATACACCAAAGACGAAGTACAAATGAGTAATGCCCTCAATACCTTCTTTGCATCAGTTTTTACAACCGAAGACCTCAGTGATATCCCTACACCATCGCCGATTCAGATTGATAATTCAGATGTTCTAAGCAATATCACCGTTACAGAGAGAGACGTATTGAATTGTTTAGATAAACTCAAGGTAAATAAAACGCCTGGACCTGATAAAATCTCACCTAGAGTTCTAAGGAAGCTAAGGATGAGCTCTCCAAAACCACTGACATTACTATTCAATAAATCCTTGCAGTCTGGAACTATGCCCGATCAGTGGAAGGCTAGCCAACGTAACACCGATATTCAAAAAGGCAGCAAATCCCTACCCAGTAACTATCGTCCAATTAGCTAAACCTCAGTTGTATGTAAAATGCTAGAAACGGTCATACGAGACAGACTCGTAAATCACTTAGAGGAAAATAACATACTTAAAGATACTCAACACGGCTTTCGTAAAAAACGTTCCTGTTTAACAAACCTCTTAGACTTCTTCCACGATATCCTCAACCTCTACGATGAGAGTAAAGCTGTAGATATTATATACCTTGATTTTCAAAAGGCCTTTGACAAAGTTCCCCACAAACGTTTACTGCTAAAACTAAAAGCGCATGGAATACAAGAAATGGATAGAAATGGATAGAAAATTGGCTCAGCGACAGAAAGCAAAGAGTAGTCATAAACGGTAAGGCATCTAAATGGACCAATGTAAGTAGCGGGGTACCCCAGGGATCGGTACTAGGACCAATTCTCTTTCTAATTTACATCAACGACATAGATGAGGGTCTCACCTGTACAATCTCAAAATTTGCTGACGATACAAAAATTGCAAATAGCGTACTCTCAAAAGAACAAGTTGACGATATGCAACACAATCTAGATAAATTGTCATGTTGGGCCCAAATTTGGCAAATGAGTTTCAATGCGGATAAATGTAAAGTACTACATATCGGATACCTAAATGAGAAAGCAAACTATTCGATGAATGGCACTCAGCTTAAGAATGTAAACAGAGAAACCGATCTGGGAGTAACAATATCGAGTAACCTAAAACCGAGTCAACAATGTTCAGAAGTTGTTAAGAAGGCAAACAAAATAATTGGCTTTATAGGCAGGTCATTTGAGCATAAATCCAAAGAAGTTATCCTAACCCTTTACAATTCCTTAGTCCGCCCTCCGTCCGCCCTCTTCTGGAATACTGCGTTCAATCCTGGTGCCCTTATTACCAAAAAGATATAAACAAGCTAGAACGAGTTCAATGTAGAGTTACCAAAATGATACCTAGCCTAAAGAACAAACCATACGAAGAGCATCTTAGAGAATTAAATCTATTTCCTTTAACCCAGCGCAGATTAAGAGGTGACTTAATTCAAGTGTTCAAAATCATCAAAGGCATCGACAATATGAACTGTAGTAAGTACTTCACTATCGACCAAGCTAATTACACGCGGGGAAACGGTTGCAAAATTATTGGTAAATCTTTTAACTCACACGAATCTAAGAATTTCTTCTTCAATCGAGTTGTCAACTTGTGGAATGGGCTTCCCCGAAACGTTATAGACTGTATCACCGTTGATTCATTTAAACTTCGCCAGGACAAATATCTCGCATCAAACCCGCGACTGACTGCGTTTGTAAATGAATAACTTTATTTTATCCCCCCCTCAGTTACTAACCCATCTGTCCCCTACTAACTTCCTAATCCTGCCAAGGACATTAGTTCCAGGGCATAATTCGCTTTCCAATGTTCCCTTACCCACTCTAAACCACTGTTTGGACACTTGATCCTCAGTGTTTTGGAGGACAAGCAACCTAGAAGGGTCACTAGATCTGTTGTTGCTTGATTTCCTTTGTACTCCTTTGTACTCCTTTGTACTCACTGATTTTTTTGTTCTCTCTCTCTCTCTCTCTCTCTCTCTCTCTCTCTCTCTCTCTCTCTCTCTCTCTCTCTCTCTCTCTCAATTTCACCACTTTGCTAGAGTCAGCCAGGAAATATGTGTGGAAATATACAGCCCATTAGCTCAGGCCCCATTTTGAGTTAGAAAGGTTAAGTGTCACGAATGTTGGCCTACCTATTATGAACAGGGTAATGTCTTCTCTTACTCATTTCAACCTAACTAAGCTTAATATAACGGTAAATCAGACTTTCCCTATTCTTACCTAACCTAAACTATCTTAACCTAACCAAACCTAATCTAATCTTAACCTAACCAAGCCTAATCTACTATCTTAACCTAACCAAACCTAAACTACTATATTAGCGTAACCAAGCAAAACTACAATCTTAACCTAACCAAAACTATCTTAACCTAACTAAGCCTAACCTAAACTATCTTAACCTAAAAAAGCCTAACTTAAACTATTTTAACCTAACTAAACCTAACATACCTATCTTAACCTAACCAAGCCTAACCTAAATTATCCTAACCTTATCAAGCCTAACCTAAACTATCTTAACCTAACCTAAACTATCTTAACCTAACCTAACTATCTTAACCTAACCAAGCCTAACCTTATCAAGCCTAACCTAAACTATCTTAACCTAACCTAAACTATCCTAACCTTATCAAGCCTAACCTAAACTATCTTAACCTAACCTAACCTATCCTAACCTTATCAAGCCTAACCTAAACTATTTTAACCTAACCTAAACTATCTTAACCTAACCTAACTATCTTAACCTAACCAAGCCTAACCTTATCAAGCCTAACCTAAACTATCTTAACCTAACCTAAACTATCCTAACCTTATCAAGCCTAACCTAAACTATCTTAACCTAACCTAAACTATCCTAACCTTATCAAGCCTAACCAAAACTATCTTAACCTAACCTAACCAAGCCTATCTTAACCTAACTTAACAGGACCTAACCAAAACTATCTTAACCTAACCTAAACTATCCTAACCTAAACTATCTTAACCTAACCTAAACTATCCTAACCTTATCAAGCCTAACCTAAACTATCTTAATCTAACCAAGCCTAATCTAAACTATCTTAACCTAACCAAACTATCTTAACCTAACCAAGCCTAACCTAAACTATCTTAACCTAACTAAACTTACCTAAACTATCTTAACCTAACCAAGCCTAACCTAACCTATCTTAACCTAACTAAACTTACCTAAACTATCTTAACCTAACAAAAACTATCTTAACCTAACTAAACTTACCGGTACCTAAACTATCGTAACCTAACCTAAACTATCCTAACCTAATCAAGCCTAACATAAACTATCTTAACCTAACCTAACTATCTTAACCTAACCAACCCTAACCTAAACTATCTTTACCTAACCAAACCTAACCTAACTATCTTTACCTAATCAAGCCTAACCTAAGCTATCTTAACCTAACCAAGCCTAACCTAAACTATCTTAACCTAATATAACTATCTTAACCTAATGAAGCCTAACCTAAACTATCTTAACCTAATGAAGCCTAACCTAAACTATCTTAACCTAACCTAACTATCTTAACCTAATGAAACCTTACATAAACTATCTAAACCTATTGAAGCCTAACCTAAACTATCTTTTCCTAACCAAGCCTAACCTAAACTATCTTAACCTAACCAAGCAGGTAATATAAAATAATGTTTACAAATCTAAAAATTGGTGCATCGAATAAAATAAAAAAAAATTACCTAGTCCCATAAATGATGTTTTTCGAAGCTGCAAAAGGTGAATCTGTTTACTTCGCTCTATTTTATCACTTACAAATATTTGTATTTACTTCGAGTAAATAAGCCATAATGTCAAAAATACAAATGCAAACATTGACTTACGCTATGCTATTTTAATTTGTATTATTATTATTATATATATATATGTATACTGTATATATATATATATATATGTTGTTATTATCATTAGTTATATTATCATTATCATTATTATTATTATTATTAGTAGTAGTAGTACCGTAGTACTAGTAGTAGTATTAGTATTAGTAGCAGCATTAGAAATAGTAGTAGTAGTAGCAGCAGTACTATTATTAGTAGTAGTAGTAGAAGTAGTAATAGTAGTAGTAGTAGTAGAAGCAGCAGCAACAGGTGTTATTTAGAACTGTAGTAGGTTTTCTGGCAGAATTAATAGTAGTAGGGGTTATGATATTAGTATATTATGTACAGTATATGGTAATGGGATCATTTGATAGTTAACATTTCTATAGTCATTTATTTTCCCAGCTGATGGTAAATTGCCATTTCTTCACCTTCTTTACTCGGCTATTACAAAAATTGTGTAGTGAAATATGTTGCTGATTATGAAAACTTGGCAATGGGATGATGCAGAGAATAGTAGTTTCACATTTGTCCATTAAGTATCGAGACATCAGTTGCTAAGGGATTCAATTTGTCATTGTTGTTATTTATATATGTGATGCCTAACGATGTGCTTTCATTATTAAGGTAACGCTAACAGGTGATATATATATATTTCATGTATATATATATATATATATACTGTATATACAGTATATATATATATATATAATATATATATATATATATATATACTGTAAATTAGAAAAGCGTCGGCTATCGTTCTGATGGTCGATGGTTCGATCACTGATATATATATATATTTATATATATATATATATATATATATATATATATATTTGTATTCAGATTAGCATTTTACAGTATTTGTATTTATACTGAAAATGATATGTGCATGCACATTTGTTTGTATTTGACTTTCTATGTTTATTTGTTATATCTTTAATGCTAGCTATTTTTGTGTGTAATGCCTGTCGCTGTTCTCTTTGCAAATTGTGATAACGCTAACAGACGATTACTGATAAAGTTGTATTTGTATTAATATTTGCGTATGTATTTTTATTGAGCCTATTCCTATTTATCACACGTTGCATTTGTATTGAAGTTTGTATTTGTATAGAGGATTTTAGTTGTGTGTGTGTGTGTGTGTATGTTTTGTATTCATAATTTGGATTTCGATTGAGATCTGTATTTTTATTTGAATTGAGGCGTTTCTTTGTATATGTATTTTTCATTCTAATTTACAGTATATATATATATATATATATATATATATACATATATGCATGTGTACTACCATTCACACTATTGCTGTTGATGTTTGTGTTCTGTGGGCTTATTGGGTTGATAGCGGCTTGTTGGTCGATAACAGGCAATTACAGTATATATAGCTTTGGAACTACCCGGTATATACAGTACAGTACAGTATATTGCCTCACTTCATCCACAGAGAGAGAGAGAGAGAGAGAGAGAGAGAGAGAGGGAGTGTGTTTGTGTGTGAGAGAGTGAGTGTGCGTGTATGTGTGAGAGAGAGTGTGCGTGTATGTGTGAGAAAGAGAGATAGTGTGTATGTGTGTGTGTGTGTATGTGTATGTGAGAGAGAGAGGGAGTGTGTTTGTGTGAGAGAGAGAGTGCGGTTGTGTGAGAAAGAGAGATAGTGTGTGTGTGTGTGTGTGGGAGAGAGAGTGTGCGTGTATGTGTATGTGTGTGAGAGAGAGAGAGAGTGTGTGAGAGTGAGATGCAGAGAATATATAAATATAGTGAGAGTAAGGTATTTCTCCGGTATTACGCTAGAGAGAACGAAAATATTGTCCTACCTAATTATTTCCATTTTAGTTCATACCATTGTTTATTTTACTCTACACCTTGTTTGTGCCATCAATAATCGTATCATATTGAAAGGATAGAAATACATCAAAGGTATAGCAATTACCACCTTCAGCGATGGGGCTGGTCTAAGGATACCCATCATAGGCTTGTTTAATATGTTTATTTATTTATTTATATATATTTGGTTTTTTTATTTATTGTATTCCTACTTTCTCTCTCTCTCTCTCTCTCTCTCTCTCTCTCTCTCTCTCTCTCTCTCTCTCTCTCTCTCTCTCTCTCTCTCTCTCTCTCTCTCTCTCTCTCAGCATATTCAGTTCCTCTCGCCTTTCTCTCTCTATCTAGTATAACATTAAACTGGGACCATACCAAAGTTGAGCTCCGGGAATTGAAATCTAATCAGGGAGTGGGGGACTGGCTGTTGGTGAGGAAGTTCGAGGTGGCAATATTGTAGTGTGTGTGTGTGTGTGTGTGTGTGTGTGTGTGTGTGTGTGTACTTACTCTAGTTGTACTTACTCTAGTTGTATTGCGGGAGTGAGCATGCTCGTTATTTTCCGCCTCCTATATGTGTAGGTGTTATATGTATCGTTGGAATGGCTGTGGATGTGTGTGTATTCTGTATTTTTAGCCAATTGGCGACATCGGAAACGAAGGCTTAGGGTGGATCTGTATGGTACCATTCTCACTATAGACGGTACCGTCTCGCCCGAAGGCTTAGGTAGCCATCAGCTTAGGTTAACCATATGATACCCATCTCGCCTTGTACCATTTTTGCCAACCCCAGAGGGGACGTCACAACGTCGTCCACTTATCCCAGGTACCTATTTACAGCTAGGTGAACTGAGGCTAACACATGAAAGGAGACAAGCCCAATTTGTCTCCGCCCGGCCGGGGGATTGAACCCCCGACCCCTCGTGTGTGAGACGAGAGCTCTACCTACTAGGCTACGGGCTGTGTGTGTGTGTGTGTGTGTGTGTGTGTGTGTGTGAAGGTGAGGGAGAGATGGTGCGTGTGTGTGTGTGTTTGCCGACAAGCGAGGGGTTTGTGTGCATGCATTTCGAAATATATCAACTCAGTGATTTCTGACATAGATATATATTATACAGTATTATAAAACAATATCAGGCAGTTCTACAAAATATCGCCTAGTTAATATATAATTCTATGCATTAACTGGGAATAGTATAGCATGTAAGTTATTAACATCTTGCATTCATTGTAATTAATCAAATTCAATCCCAAACGTTGTTGAGAAATATAGTATTTTTTATAAAGTTGGGTATCATCCGCATTAATAAGAATCTAAATACGTGTCATAATCGATTAGTTCCAAAACATTGGTAGATATTTGACCTTTTGAAACTTGTGTATTTTCCTGTCTACATGTCCACTGTGTTAATGTTAACCCTTTTCTGCCAACAGGTAAGATCCCCTTGCTGGTGACGTCAAGGTTGAGGAAGCAAGGTAAGGGGGGTCACCGATTTTTTTTTTTTTTATCTTTCTCTCCTTTTCTCTCTTTCTCTGGCTTGTATCCATTCGGCCCCATTCAGCCAACTGATTTAAGACGTTTATCCCCATCCAGGTGTCGACTTCTTCCTGGCGAGCGATAGCGAGCCAGCATTGTATGGAGAAATCCGGCTACGCCGGACATTTTTCTATCGAAAAATGTACAAATTTAACTTGCTGTCAAACCAGAAATATATGTATATGATGGCTCTCTACCGCTTTCCAGGAAAATATTGACACCTGGATGGGGATAAACGTCTTAAAACAGTAGGCTGAATGGGGCTCAATGTTTACAAGCCAAAGAGGGAGGGAGCGAAAGATAAAAAAAACGAGGTGAAGAAGCAGTTTTCGGTTTGAAGGTCAGGGTATTGGTAGTTGTTGATGAACATACAAGAACGAAGATGGTTTCACTGATCTATACTTCGTGTCGATACTCTTGAATCCATTATGAAGTTGAAACGTATCCGTGATTTTGTAATGAGTTGTTTGGTTTATATATATTTATCCGTCTATCTATCTATCTTTGTATTTATCTATCTACAGTATATATATATATATATATATATATATATATATATATATATATATATATATATATATATATAAGCCATTGCGCAAGAATGGAACCCTTACCGGCAACCCCTTGCCACTTTAGCTCCCTCGGACGTTAAAGCCGAAACTTCACTACTTCTACTGATCATTTAAGGGGACAGTGGTTATATATTTGGTCTATTTATTTATATACTCATATATTTCTAGTTCCCTCCCTAGACCTCCATCAAACTTAAACAAAACATCCATTATATCCCCCTCTAGATTAATTTGTAAATTTTTCGGTAGAAATGTTTTCCGGCCAAAGGCCGGTTCTTCCAAAATGACAGGCTCACTTTCGTTCGCCATGAAAACAAATCTACACCTATATAGCACGAAAGGTCTTAATATTGACAAAGAAATGTGGCGAAAGGTCTTAAAATCGACAAACTAATGGGCCGAACGTCTTATATTCTAAAAACTAGTGGAACTAAACATGAGGAAGAAGGGTGCCCAGAAAAACGACCCATTAACCCAACGTCAGCTGCGAGGGGCTGAGCAGTGGTGGATAAGTGAGAGTAGTGGAATAGTGGAATCAGAGGAGAGGTGGAAGAATGGATGGGAGTAGTGGAATAGTTTTAACCCCTTCTGTACCGGCGACGCCTTTTTAATTTGATTCTAGCTATATTTAGGCGAGTTTGTGCAGTTTAAGAAAGATCTGTGGCAGTAAAAAGGGTGTGAAGTGAGATAGTTCGAAGCCTTTTAATTGCTGTAGGCCATTTTTAATCTGAATAAATTGTCTAATAGTAGCAAAATTATAGGGTAAAAGACGTCGCCGGTACAGAAGGGGTCAATAGGGAAGGAATAAAGGTCAAAGAGTTGGAATGGTGGAGTTAGAAAAGAGCTAGAATAGTGGAGATAGAGAAGAATTGGAATGGTGGAGATAGAGAAGAGATGGAATAGTGGAGATAGAGAAGAGTTGGAATAGTGGAGATAGAGAAGAGTTCGAATGGTGGAGATAGAGAAGAGTTGGATGGTGGAGATAGAGAAGAGTTGGACAAGTGGAGATAGAGAAGAGTTGGAATGGTGGAGATAGAGAAGAGTTGGAATAGTGGAGATAGAGAAGAGTTGGAATGGTGGAGATAGAGAAGAGTTGGAATGGTGGAGATAGAGAAGAGTTGGAATGGTGGAGATAGAGAAGAGTTGGAATGGTGGAGATAGAGAAGAGTTGGAATGGTGGAGATAGAGAAGAGTTGGAATGGTGGAGATAGAAGAGTTGGAATGGTGGAGATAGAGAAGAGTTGGAATGGTGGAGATAGAGAAGAGTTGGAATGGTGGAGATATAGAAGAGTTGGAATGGTGGAGATAGAGAAGAGTTGGAATAGTGGAGATAGAGAAGAGTTGGAATGGTGGAGATAGAGAAGAGTTGGAATGGTGGAGATAGAGAAGAGTTGGAATAGTGGAGATAGAGAAGAGTTGGAATGGTGGAGATAGAGAAGAGTTGGAATGGTGGAGATAGAGAAGAGTTGGAATGGTGGAGATAGAAAAGAGTTGGAATGGTGGAGATAGAAAAGAGTTGGAATGGTGGAGATAGAGAAGAGTTGGAATGGTGGAGATAATAAAAGGGTTGAATAGTGAAGGTAGAAGAGAAGTAAAGGATAAGAGATTGGGAGAAGGTCGAGTACTGAAGATGTACAATCAGGAGCAATAATACCTGTGTTGGTGGTGAAATGGTTTTGATGCTTATATTCTGGGTGTGGTGTCCCGAGTTCGAATCCCGGGAGGACCATATGCTTTCATTAGTTTATTCAAGTACTGTACAGTACATTGGGGTTTGTAATGTAGGATTAATGTTAAGAACGGGGTGTTACTTAATACCTGCACATCCATTTGAATCTTTGAATCTTTAAAGCCAAATTGTGAAGCCTCTAATATATATCAGAACATTCGAGTGTCTCGCTTGGTATCGATACAGATTCAATTGGGTGTGCAGATATTCTGGCTTATCTGAAAGTATTGTAAGTATTGAAAGTATCGCGCTAATAAGTCATGTAGCTTATCAGCTGTCATTACGTTTGGCTCTCTCTGTGCTGTATTAATGTCTGTCAGATGTTGAATAGGGTGGGTAAGTGTAGGAACATGCTTGTATAGCTCACTCGAAACGATTAAATCAAGTTTTAGACATTGCTGATACCAATTATTGATCGAAATATACTTGGTGCCGAGACATCACTTATTAGGCCGACTGTACAGTCTAAGACAAAAGTCGTGGCTTATAATTTTCGAAGCTATCCTGAAATGAATCGAAGCTTGTCGTAAATGTTTTACCTAATATTTTCATTCGGAGTTCATATTGAGCCAGGATTTGTGTCTTAGAGTGTACATGTAGTTGCGGAGACATACTTCGTAAACATGATTTCCTGCCTAACCTGCTTGCATATTCCAGAAGTTTGGATGAGCTCGTACATTCAACCTAATTTCCTTTTACCAGAACGATTGCAACAATTTCTCCTATTCTAGCCTACCCTGACCGAATGTAACATAATCTAACCGAGCTTAACCTAACTTCACCTAATTTAATTGAACTGTTACTTTAGGTTAGGTTAGGTTAGGTTAGGCTTGGATCGGTTTAGTTAAGTGAATGTGGTATATTTTTATATTCAAATTCAAATATAAGTATGGTAATATGATTTACATACACTAAATCAATATATTTCTGACAATAGGTATAACATATAGCAAAGAGGACCTGGTACCCAGAGGTATATACGCCCTTGAATATTTGTTTTTTAAATATACACCATGAATAATGATGGTAAACGTAAAGCAAAAGATGTATTTGTCTATTTTATATGATTTTGTTTTATTTCTTATTAATTCATATATACAGTATATATATATATATTTTTTTTTTCTTTTTCTTTAATCCAAGTGAGATTAAATAAAACAGCATAGTTAGCGTTAATATGTTTTTTATTGAGATATTCAATGTCTCGTGCTATTATCCGATGTCGGTCGTTCAATAGGTACAATAATGAACCGAAGTTGTCAGCAGGTTGTGGGGTGGTGGGGGTTGTAGGACTCCCCCCCCCCAACCTGCTGACAACTTCGGTTCATTATTGCACCTATTGAACGACCGACATCGGAATATTGCACGAGACATTGAATCTCTCAATAAAAAACATATTACGGTAATGCTAACTATGCTGTTTTATTTAATATCACTTGCCTTAAAGAAAATATATTACCTGGCTATACTAATTTCCATATACTGTATATATATATATATATATATATATATATATATATATATATATATATATTAATTAATTAATAAGAAGTACAAAACAGTCATATAAATAGATAAATAAATGAAATAAATAGACATAACCAAACCAAATATTAACGTAACTGTTCAACTAACTAGCCAACCATCATAGACCAACACACACAATACGGTAATACTTCCGGGATGTCACAATGGCCACACTCCAAAATGGCCACAACCTAAAAGTCCACAATTCTAAGCAGTCTATCTAGGTTTGGTTAGGTTAGATTAGGCTTGGTTAAATTAGGCTTGTTAAAATTAGGCTTGGTTAGGTTAGGTTAGATTAGGCTTGTTTAGATTGGGCTTGGTTAGATTAGGTTAGGTTAAATTAGGCTTGTTTAGATTAGGCTATGTTAGATTACACTTGTTTAGATTAGGCTTGGTTAGGTTAGGCTTGGTTAGGTTAGGTTAGATTAGATAAGGCTTGTTTAGATTGGGCTTGGTTAGATTATGTTAAATTAGTTTGGTTTCGGTTACGTGTGCTTAGGTTGCATTAGGCCTATTTAAATTACATTGAATTTGGCCATGAGAATGTGGCCATTTCGATTGTGGCCACTTCGGAGTGTTCCCGTTTTGACTTTAATCCAACATTTCTGTGTTTAGGTTAGGTTAGATTAGATAAGGCTTGTTTAGATTGTGCTTGGTTAGATTATGTTAAATTAGTTTGGTTTCGGTTACGTGTGCTTAGGTTGCATTAGGCCTATTTAAATTACATTGAATTTGGCCATGAGAATGTGGCCATTTCGATTGTGGCCACTTCGGAGTGTTCCCGTTTTGACTTTAATCCAACATTTCTGTGTTTACTATACAGTACTCATAATTTGTTTTCAAATTATGTACCGGCGACGTCTTTTGAATTATATTCCAGCTATATTGAGACGCTTTTCTGCAGTTTATGAAGGATCTGTAGTAGGTAAAAGGGTTGAGTGAGATAGTTCGAAGCCTGTTAATTGCTGAAGGCCCATTTTAAACAGAATAATATCGTCTATAATAGTGGCCAGAATATAGTTAAGAGGATGGTAATCGCTTTATCTGGACCCCTTTCTCCCTCATGTTTAGCATATTAGTTTTGATATTTTAAGACGTTCGTTCCATTAGGTTGGCGATTTTTAGATCTTTCGCCCCATTTCTTTGTCAATATTACGACCTTTCCTGACATTTAGGTTTCGATTTTTTCCTGGCGAGCGAAAGTGAGCCTGCAATTTTAGAAGGAACCGGCCTTCGGCTGAGACATTTTTCTACCGAAAAATGTACACATTTATCTTGAAAGGGGGTCTAGGTGATTATTTGTTAAGCTTGATGGAGGTCTAGCGAGGAAACTGATACATATATTAATAAATAAATATATAGATAGAAATAAATATAAATACTGTATATATAAATATATAAATATATAGATAAATAAATAGAATATAGAAGAAAAAAAATAAGCAATACCCATTTAAAATGACGGCACCGATACTGTATGGGTTAAATATTTACTTTGAGTTAAAATCTACTATGGTTTAAAATCTACTATGGGTTAAATATTTACTTTGAGTTAAAATCTACTATGGTTTAAAATCTACTATGGGTTAAATATTTACTTTGAGTTAAAATCTACTATGGTTTAAATATTTACTTTGAGTTAAAATCTACTATGGTTTAAAATCTACTATGGGTTAAAATCTACTATGGGTTAAAATCTACTATGGGTTAAAATCTACTATGTATGGGTTTAAAATCTACTATGGGTTAAAATCTACTATGTATGGGTTTAAAATCTACTATGGTTTAAATCTACTATGGGTTAAATCTACTATGTATGGGTTTAAAATCTACTATGGGTTAACATCTACTATGTATGGGTTTAATCTACTATGTTAAAATCTACTATGGGTTAAAATCTACTATGTATGGGTTTAAAATCTACTATGGTTTAAAATCTACTATGGGTTAAAATCTACTATATGGGTTTAAAATCTACTATGGGTTAAAATCTACTATGTATGTTTAAAATCTACTATGGGTTAAAATCTACTATGGGTTAAAATCTACTATGTCTGGTTTAAAATCTACTATGGGTTAAAATCTACTATGTATGGGTTTAAAATCTACTATGGGTTAATCTACTATGTATGGGTTTAAATCTACTATGTTTAAAATCTACTATGGGTTAAAATCTACTATGTATGGGTTTAAATCTACTATGGTTTAAAATCTACTATCTACTATGTATGGGTTTAAAATCTACTATGGGTTAATCTACTATGTATGGTTTAATCTATTGTTAAAATCTACTATGTATGGGTTTAAAATCTACTATGGGTTAAAAATCTACTATGAGTCAAATCTACTATGGGTTAAAATCTACTATGGGTTAAAATAACTATGAGTTAAAATCTACTATGGGTTAAAATCTACTATGTATGGGTTTAAAATCTACTATGGGTTAAAATCTACTATGGGTTAAAATCTACTATGTATGGGTTTAAAATCTACTATGGGTTAAAATCTACTATGTATGGGTTTAAAATCTACTATGGGTTAAAATCTACTATGTATGGGTTTAAAATCTACTATGGTTTAAAATCTACTATGGGTTAAAATCTACTATGTATGGGTTTAAAATCTACTATGGTTTAAAATCTACTATGGGTTAAAATCTACTATGTATGGGTTTAAAATCTACTATGGGTTAAAATCTACTATGTATGGGTTTAAAATCTACTATGGGTTAAAATCTACTATGTAGGGGTTTAAAATCTACTATGGGTTAAAATCTACTATGTATGGGTTTAAAATCTACTATGGGTTAAAATCTACTATGAGTCAAAATCTACTATGGGTTAAAATATACTATGGGTTAAAATATACTATGAGTTAAAATCTACTATGGGTTAAAATCTACTATGTATGGGTTTAACATCTACTCACAGTGTCTGGAGCTTGCCCAGGTCACCCAAGGCACCGTCCTGCACCACTTGGAGACCAGAGTGAGTGATGGACCTGGGGAGACGGGACAAGAGGAGCTAGATTATATACAGTAGGTTAAGGGGATCACCGGACTTTTTTTTATCTTTCTATCATTTTCTCTCTTTCCCTGGCTTGTATCCATTCGGCCCCATTCAGCCAACTGTTTTAAGACGTTTAACCCCATCCAGGTGTCGATTTCTTCCTGGCTAGCGATAGCGAGCCAGTATTGTATGGAGAAATCCGGCTTCGCCGGAGAAATGTTTGTATAGAAAAATGTACAAATTTAGCTTGCTGTCAAAACAAAAATATATACCTGTACATGCTGGCTCGCTAACGCTCGCCAGGAAAATATTGACACCTGCATGGGGGTAAACTTCTTAAAACAGTAGGCTGAATGGGGCCGAATGGATACAAGCCAAAGAGAGAGGGAGTGAAAGAGAACAAAAACGATGTGGGCTCCCTTAACCCTTTCAGAAGAGGGTGATGCTATTTCATTTGATTCAATCCATTAGTTTGGAGATTATAATACGTTTCTCCCCCATTAGTTTCGCGCTGATAAGGCGCTTCACCCCATTTAGGTGTCGATTTTTGTCTGGGTGAGCGACAGCGAGCCCGTAACGTAGAAAAATTCGGTCTTTGGCCGGAACATTTTGTTCGAAAAGTTTAAAAATAAATTTGAGTGCGTGGGGGCATTTTGTGTTTGAAGGCGTTTTATTATCTTAGAGGACAAACTAAAGTGCATAGCTCGAAATTCCAAAAGCAAGTAATATCCTCATTAAAACATTAACAAAATATAATATGCCACAAGACATGAGATGAGATAGTGTTAACTCACAGATGTCTGAGGTCCTTGAAGTGATGAAGGTCCATCTTAGTAAGGGCACACAGCTGCGTCTGCCACACCATTACTCTGGAACAAGATACAGATCATATAATAGCAAATGTAATTGAATAATTTTTAAAATTTTACTACAGCTTATAACTATGTTTTATATATAATATATATATAGATATATTATATATATATATATATATATATATATATATATATATATATGTATATATATATATATGGTAGATAGATAGATATATACCGTATATATATATACCAGGTATATATATATATATATATATATATATATATATATATATATATATATATATATATATATATATATTTTATTTATTAAAAGTACTTTTTTAATTATACTTCCTTCTCAAATGATGACTAACTGCGTGGAATATATATTAGTATTAGCAGATACAATATATTCTCTTGTTGTGATTGTTGCTACATACAATTTCTGTAAATTTACTAATTAATATTAAGTATATGTCACAAATACACGTTTAAATATAAATGGAAAAGGTTAAGTATCTTTTATCACGAAGTGGTAGAGTTGGTTAAATCATGGACAATCGTCCTGACTGTCGGTGGATCGAGCCCCGCTGAGAGTATAAAAATATACTAATTAGCAAATGTCTAATTAAGCGCAATGTAAAATAGAACAAGCCAATTTCGAATAACGGTTACAAATGAGATCGTATCGCGTGTCAGTGAAAATATACGATACGGTAAAAAACGATGTACGTCATCAATCACTCAATCAATCCCAAACCATCAATCATTACCATCACCAACAGCGGGTTCCCGCATTAAGGTACAGTCACGTTCAGGAGTTTTTGAAAGTGTAATTATGATACACGGGCGAGCTCTTTTGGGAAATTGCCTGAGCCACACAAACCAAATTACTGGAATGCACTAGTTAATAATCACCGTCTTGTTTTTATCATTATGGGGTGTTCAAGTACTCAACAAATGGCCGGGGAAAGTGGTGCGATGTAATACAATCGAAGCATTCAAAAGGAATCGTGACATTCATTTCAAGGAAGTTAGGGTAATGTATGGTAAAAAAAAAAAAAAAAAAAAAAATATATATATATATATATATATATATATATATATATATATATACATATATATATATACAGTATATAGCTGTTCTTTAATATGGGCTCACTATCACTCGCCCAGAATAAATTTGACACTCGAATGGGGTGAAGTCTTAACATCTTCAAACTAATGACGCAAAACAGGGTAGATAGATTAATCTAGTCAGCGAAACGAACCTCTGAAATGTTAATTGTAGGTAAAGAATTAACGTTAAAAAAGAAGATTCGATTAATTCGGGATGGCTGCGAACATTTAAGGCCACGATTTATGTCTTAGAGTGTACCACCCTAATTTCAGCTTTGGTAAAATCTATAATTAAAGAAAAAAAAAAACACGAAAAAAACGAGTGTCGTTATTACAATCATACGAATAACAAAACTATAGTTGCACCATTTACCTCCCCAAAAACTTAAGGGGAGACTGGCCGTTTGTTTGGTCTATTAATTCATTTATTCAAATATTTGTTTAGTTTCCTCGCTAGACCTCCATCAAGCTTAGAAAAACACCCCCTAGACCCCCCTTCAAGATAAATTTGTACATTTTTTGGTAGAAAAATTTCCCGGCCGAAGGCCAGTTCCTCTTTAAAATTGCAGTTCGCTATCGCTCGCCAGGAAATAATCGACACCTAAATGGCATGAAAGGTCTTAAAATTGACAACGAAATGGGGCGAAAGGTGTTAAAATCGCCTAACTAATGGGCCGAACGTCTTATAATCTCAAAACTAGTGGGGCTAAACATTAGGGAGAAGGGGGTCCATAAAAACGGTCTGCCTCTCCTTAACCCGTAAATCTCAACCAGTGCCAAATTAACCAGGATCAATTACATCTATTTAGTCCGAGGGAGGGTATTTATATATATAATGTTTTTTTGTTTTTGTTTTTTATCTCTCCCATTTTGTTCAATTAGTTTGGAGATTTTAAGATGTTTCACCCCATTATTTTGGAAATAATATGACGCTACACGCCATTCAGTTGTCGATGGTGTTCTGGGCGAGCGACAGCAATCCTGAAACGTAGAAGAAATTGATCTTCGGCCGGGACAATTATTCTATCGAACAATGTACAAATTTATCTAGCAGGGAGTCTAGGTGGTCAGTTTTTCGTTTGAAGGAAATGACAAACGCAAACAAAGACTCAGACATAGACGAAGCACCGAGCACAAACAATATGAACAAGCATCAACTCAGTAATGCTGGATATATAATTACCGGCCGTTGCAACAAGTATATGGGACTGGAGTTCTCGCAGAGAGGCTCCAGTCCTGACGTTATTCTTGACTTACATTGTGCTGGCTTAATAATTCAATAGGCTTGATAGCCTCTGAAGTCCTAGTTAAACTAAATAACTAAGCAACAAGTACTTTTATCTTTTACTGTACTTCCCATTTCTCAACTTATTCTTCCTCTATCCAAAACTCTCTACTCTCCTACATCCACTAGCCATCGTATCGTAACATATTAGTGAAGTGTGTCGAGTTGTGAAATAATGTAGTGTTGTTGGTATGTGTGTGTGTGTGTGTGAGAGAGAGAGTTTGTAGTTAGTTAATGAGAGAGTTCGTTAGGGAGAGAGAGAGTTAGCTGGTTAAAGAGTAACTTAGTTAGCGAGTTATTTAGTTACCGGTATATAGATAATTAATTTGCAAATACGTACAGTAAATGCATGTATGTATGGGTGTTTGTAGGCTGTATGAGTACGTACTTGCGTATTCTTACGGTATGTATTTTAATAATGTGTGGCATACTTTTCATGTACGCATTGTTATATAAACACATGAATTATATGCGTGTTAGTTTGTATGGTGTCTGTTGCTGGTCATGTTATGTGTTATGAATATGTGTGTTATGTTATGTGGTATATATGTGTTATGTAAATGTGTCATCTTATGTGGTATTTGTTATGTGTTATATTATGTATTCTAAATATGTGTTATGTATATGTGTTATGTTATTTGGTATGAGTTATGGTATGTGTTATATTATGTATTATGAATATGTTTTATGTATGTGTTATATTATGTGGTATTTGTTATGTATAGGCCTATGTGTTATAGTATGGGGTAAGTGCTATGTGTTATGTATATGTGTTATGTTATGTATATGTGTCGTATTATGTGGTATGTTATGCTATATGTGTTATATAATTATGTGGTATGTGTTATGTATATATATTATATTATGTGGTATGTGTTGTGGTATGTGTTATGTATATGCGTTATATTATGTGGTATACAGTATATAATGTTATTTGTTATGTATATGTGGTATGTTATGTGGTATGGTAAGAAGGAGGAGGAGATAGCACAGTGGATAATGTCGTGGACTACAGACCAAAAGGATCTCAGGTCGAGTCCACGCCAAACTTCAGGGTTTTTTCCTAGGTGATCTGATCGTCCCTGCTGTTTTACAAGTATCCTGGCTACATCAACACGCCTAGAAAATACCCCCTATATCGTCAGAAATAGGAGCCGTCAATCTATGGACAAACTTGCCAGATGTCACCAGATTCTTTAAATTTATCACCAATAAAATTATAAAATGTGAAAATTGCCAATAGTTACTATATATTTGTTGTTGTTATTTCAAAACATCAAGTATAATTTTAGATACATTTGTCCTGCATTATGGTGAAACAGATACAGCTAACGGATATATTATATTAAGCACATGTTTATGTTTTCATTGGAATGAAGAGTATTTTATACAGAAGATGCTGATTGGTTGTTGATGATGTGTGTTGATAAAGTTGAGATATCTTCATTATTCCATATTTATTATTGAAACTAAATTTTTCAGCAATTGTACTTATAATGTGATAATCTAAAGTGGTATACGAACCCTGAGAGCTAAAATATATCACATATAACACATTAATAACATAGATATCATAAAGTGAACACAAGCGATATTTCTTGCTTGTGCAATGTTCGAGCAATGTAATTTAGGTTGTCCCCTAGGCTGACAAAAACGCCTTCCCAGACTTCCTTCAAACTAAAATATTGCCCACCTTCACCTAGACCCATTCAAGCTAAATTTATTTTCACCTAGACCCATTCCAGCTAAATTTGTTCATTATTCGATAGCAAAATATCTAACATATATGCTCACCATGACACTATCACTCGCCCAGAAATAAATCGACACTTAAAAGCGGTGAAGCGTCTTAAAATCTTCAAACTAATGACACAAAACAGAGTAAATTAATCTAGGCAGCCTCTTTCATGTAAATCTTCTTGTTTATATTTGTATGTGTATGTATTTAAGCTACCCCGTGTTGCCTTTGGAATGTTGGTAGTAAAACTTTCCCTCTTCTCTTTCTCCCTTTCCGCTATTCCCCTCTTTTATTGTTTCTTCCTTTGTTTCATTCACTCTCTTTTAGTCCTTGCTGCAGGTCTCTTGTTTTGCTGGATTCCGTTTTCTATTAATTGGGAGAGTTTTTATTTGCTATGTGATACTGCGGGGTTGGGTTTTTTTCCCCACTGTTATCTTTCTATTAATAATATATTCTCTCTCTCACTCTCTCTCTCTCTCTCTCTCTCTCCTAGCCCTGCAAGGTTATTAATTTTTAACTGTTTTCATGTACGGAAAATTGCCGGAGGGTGGGGAGAGAGATCCTTCATCTTTGCTATCCTTTCCTTCCACTTTATCTTGGGGTTGCTATCTTTACTAGGATTAAGTCCTGGCCATCTCGCAGGGATCGTAAGATCTGTGTGGCCAGTGTATCTCTGTAAATCTCTCTCTCTCTCTCTCTCTCTCTCTCTCTCTCTCTCTCTCTCTTTCTCTCTCTCTCTCTCTCTCCAGTGTATCTCTGTAAATCTCTCTCTCTCTCTATCTATCTATCTATCTATCTATCTATCTATCTATCTATCTATCTATCTATCTATCTATCTATCTATCTATCTATCTATCTCTATCTATCTATCTATCTATCTATCTATCTATCTCTCTCTCTCTCTCTCTCTCTCTCTCTCCAGTGAAAATCTACTTTGCAATAACGTTTCGCATATCTTCTTACTTTTATGTCATATTTCTTCCTCCATATTTTCACCTCTCTCCTTCGCCTCTGAGTATTTCTCTTTCGCTTCCTTCCTCCCCATGCTTCACTCTAATGTCAGCCAATTGTCGTCCTCCTCTATCAAACCTTTTGTTTTTCTCTTTTTTCCCCTTGTCTTGACTCGCTGTCCCCTTCGTATCTCGCCTTCCACCATACACACACACACATATTTACCCTCACAAACACCCACACGCAATAACCTAACAATACAGACACACACATATTTACCAGCACAAACATCCACACACAATAACCTAACAACACACATATACCCATACACACACACACACACACACATACACATACACATTTACCCTCACAAACATCCACACGCGATAACCTAACAATACACACACACACACACACACACACACACACACACACACACACACAGAGCCCGTAGCCTAGTAGGTAGCGCTCTCGTCTCACACACGAGGGGTCGGGGGTTCAATCCCCCGGCCGGGCGGAGACAAATTGGGCTTGTCTCTTTTCATGTGTTAGCCTCAGTTCACCTAGCTGTAAATAGGTACCTGGAATAAGTGGACGACGTTGTGACGTCCCATCTGGGGTTGGCAAAAATGGTACAAGGCGAGATGGGTATCATATGGTTCACCTAAGCTGATGGCTACCTAAGCCTTCGGGCGAGACGGTACCGTCTACAGTGAGAATGGTACCATACAGATCCACCCTAAGCCTTCGTTTCCGATGTCGCCAATTGGCTAAAAATACAGACTACACACACATCCACAGCCATTCCAACGATACATATAACACCTACACATATAGGAGGCGGGAAATAACGAGCATGCTCACTCCCGCAATACAACTAGAGTAAGTAACTAGAGTAAGTACACACACACACACACACATTTACCCTCACGCAGTAACCTAACACACACACACACACACATTTACCCTCACAAACACCCACACACAAAAACCTAACAACACACACACACACACACACACACACACACACACACACACACCTAAGCTGTGGTGTGTTTATCGGTACAAACGTTAATTTTGCATGCTTACAAGTGCATTTTTCGATTTTTAAACCTAAATAAAACTATCTAGATCAAATTTAACCTAACCTAACCTAACCGAAAACACTCCATTTCAGCGTATTTTAAAGAGGTGTGTACACTTAAACTGTCGCCCCAAACCTCATGTACCTGCAAACCTACATATATCGTGAATTTTGTACCTTTAAACACACCACCGCTTGTTCACACACACACACACACACACACACACACACACACACTAAGCCATTCATTTACCCATTTCTCTCCTTCTCCCACCAAATATTCACCCACTTTCATTCACCCACAGTTTCACCCTACATATACCTACTCACCCACCTAACCATCTAACATTCCTATTAGCCCACCATCACCCCGCACCTAATTCGCCTGCCACCTGCCCAGAACTACTCAACGATCTGCCTAAATCATCTAAAATCCCCAACCGGCTCACCCACCTACTAGCCTCATTCACCCACCTACATCCCACCTAATGAATGTACCCTAATATCCTAAGCCCTCTCCCCCACCTACCTAACATTCCCACTCACCCACCTACATCCCACCTAATGAACCTATCCTAAACCCCCTCACCCACTTACCTAACATTCCCACTCACCCACCTACATCCCACCTAATGAACCTATACTAAACTCCCTCCCCCACCTACCTAACATTCCAACTCACCCACCTAATGAACCTATCCTAAACCCCCTCACCCACTTACCTAACATTCCCACTCACCCACCTACATCCCATCCAATCGACCCATTATACATTCCTACGACCACCTAAAACAATCCTTCCACCCTACTAAGCCTCCCCCCCCCTCCTCCATCACGCCCACCCTGTTCAACGCCCACCCTCCATCACCCTCCACCACACCCACCCTCCAACACGCCCACCCTCAAGAATTGTGAATCTCTGTCTTGATGCGGTAAGGCGGTGTGAGACGGAAACACCTGTCTATAATTATTATATCCGCTCCGGGAAGCTGTGTGGGCCAACTTATCTATAGGAGCCGGTATGGTCAATGTATACCTTTAGTTATAGACAATAGTGGAGTAGAAATACATATATATTTGTTAATGTCCCCCCTCCACCCTCCCCATCCACCTCCATAATTATACACCCACTGACTTTACTAGCCACCAATATCCTCCACCAGCTTTTCCCACCTACCCATCCATATTACCCATCCACATTGCCCATCCACTTACCCAGCTATAATTCGTTCCTACCCTAAGAATAGAAGTAATGGTAAAACTGAATGAATAATCAAATGAATACAAATACTAGCAATATACATTAGTAATTGAATACATAAATACATAAACCTATCCAACAACCTTCTCCAAGGCTCCTACCCCCCCCCCCCCCCCCAGGTCCTGTAGTCCCTGTGATCTCCCAACAGTGATGGGGTGGTAAGGGGGGGGGGGGATGAGATTGGGACGCCTGTCGATATATCAGTTCTCTCTCTCTCTCTCTCTCTCTTGCATGACATTGTACTGTAGTTTTGACTGATAATCGTTTGTTTTTCAAAATTCTATTTGTCAAGTTAGTAGAGACGCCGCCGATACCAGCGCCACCTGTGTACGCAAAAACAAACCCTCTTCTTGTATTTTATATATCAAAGTCTAGCCAATACTGTACTTGGTTGAACTTTTTATCTTGGTTATCTATATAAATCGCAACACTAACATTTGTCAAGATAGTTTTAATGTTGGGTTAGAATAATTTAGTTACTGTAATACTTTTTGATAGCCTATTTATTAATCGCATTTCAGATACTTGTCACCATATTAATAGGCCTCTCACACTCTTGCCAGGGATATTACTAACTCCATTATTATTATTATTGTGTCGATCACTGTATAAACTTATATACAGGCTTTAGCCTAACTGTGTCATACTGCTATCATAATTTTATTTTTATTTTCAGGCATACAATTGTGTTCTATTGCTAACATATTCTTTTTGTGATTTACAGGCATTAATTGTACCATATTGCTAACCAATATTTTTTGTTACTGTACTGTATACTGCTTTCCAGTTTTCTCACTAGGCTAAATTAACCCTCTCCCACTTTTTTTTCCAGTAAATTTTGTAACAAATTACTAGTCCATTTGCAATTTTCAGGCTTTAACTGTGTCATACTGCTAACATCAATTTTTGTTTATTTTCAGGCATAAATTGTGTTCTATTGCTAACATATTTTTTTATGATTTACAGGCATAATATTCTTTTTGTGATTAACATATTCTTTTTGTGATTTACAGGCATTAATTTTACCATATTGCTAACAAATACTTGTTGTTACTGTACTGTATACTGTTTTCCCGTTTTCTCACTAGGCTACATTAACCCTCTCCCACTTTTTGTTTTTTCCCGTAAATTTTGTAACAAATTTCTAGTCCATTTGTGATTTTCAGGCTTTAACTGTGTCATACTGCTAACATAAATTTTTGTTTTATTTTTAGGCATAAATTGTGTTCTATTGCTAACATAGTTTTTGTGATTTACAGGCATATTAATTTGATCACATTGCTAACATAAATTTTTTGTGATTTTCAGGCTTTAATTGTACCATTTTGCTAACATAAATTTGTGTGATTTTCAGGCATATTGTGATTATATCGTCATGGCGCCGCAACGAACTTGCACGAGTTGTTCCGGTATATTTGGCCCTACCATGTTTGTTGATACTGATGTCCAAATTTGTAGATTTTGCCAGCTCCGAGAGAAGATTGCGGATGAATTGAATGCAGCTCACCGCAAGATCGATGCCCTGACTACGAAGCTTGAATCCCTTCAAGAATTTGCCACACTCAACGTAGGAGTGCCCTCGGCCCAAGAAACCACTACAATGTCAACCGCCATTCCAGTGCATACAGTACCGGTACCGGTACCCACACCAGCAGCTACCTTAGATGTTGCAGAAAATAATAATGACTCTACTCTCACTCCCCCCCAGGACAACTTTCAGTTAGTGAGAAACAATGTGCATCCCAGTACCAGTACCAGGAAGGTCATCCCGACAACATGCCAAAACCGCTTCAAAATTCTTGCTATTGACGAGGAAGAGGAAACGGAAGAAGTTTGGCTTGTGGGCGACTCCATGGTCCGTGGCCAATTAACCGAGTTTTGTGCCAGGGCATCCAGGACCAGAAAGCGATTCTGTATCCCAGGTGGCGGCGTGGACGACATTGTTGCGGCTGTGGAAGAGGTTTCCAGGCTCGCCCCCGCAAGCACTACGTACGTCATCCACGTTGTCCAACGGACGCGGTCAGAGGAACTACTTTGCAAGTACCGGCGGCTGATCAGGTCCTTCAAGGAAAAATCTAATAGAATCTTAATTTCAGGAATTGTTCCCCGGATTGATGTAGAAAACCGATTCTACAACATAGCTACCAGTACAAATCGCCGACTAGCCAAACTCTGCAGGGAGGAGGACATCGGCTTTGTCGACACGTGGGATCATTTTTACTATGATAAATCTTTGTTTTCAGGAGATGGTGTACATCTCAATGAAGTAGGAGCTGCACGTCTTGGTCGTCTGCTGAACGATGCAGTCAAGGATTTCCGTTAAAAAAACAGGGTCAACCGGGGGTATCCGGGGGTAGTGTAAGTCAAATACGAACTGAAAATTCAGACAATGCACAATCAGTAACATCCAACTCTAATACACTTAAGGTGTTTTATGTAAATGCTCGTAGCATACGCAATAATTTTTTAGATCTAGAGGAAATCGTGTTTACAGAACATTATGATATAATCGGCATTACAGAATCTTGGTTAAATACGGAAGACAGAGACTTTTTAGCCGAATATACGCTTCCTGGTTATACAATGTTTAAGACAAGTCGGATCAATAGAAATGGAGGATGAGTTCTGTTTTTTATAAAGGAAAGTCTTAATCCCGTCTTAATGTCAAAACCTCAAATTGCGAATATAGACATATCTTACGTACTATTAAATAATAAACGAGGAACTAAAATAACACTAGCTTTATTATACAGACCCTCAGCTCAATCAGTGCAAACTGACAGTGAAATTTATGAACAAATTGCAGAAATAACTAACATACAAGATACCGTAATTCTTGGCGATTTCAACTTACCCGTGACTAAATGGGGCGATATTCTTACTTCACACTCTGGACACGACCTCTATGCTAACTTGCAAGAGAGTTCACTTTTTCAATTTGTACAATCTCCGACCCGTGGTAATAATGTGCTTGACCTTGTACTCGCAACAAAAGAAGAATTAATAGAGAATTTGAATGTTGGTGATGAATTCAGTAACAGCGACCATCGTACGATAACTTTCACTTTAAAGTTTACTAGTAACAAATCAAATAGCAGCATTGAGAAAATCCATAATTTCAAGAAAGCAAATTTTCATAAACTTAAATCAAAGCTTAAAGAAACTGACTGGAGCTTTCTGACTAACAATAACGACATAAATACATCTTGGGAGTGTTTCACAACCACTTACCTTAAGGCAGTGCAAGACTGCATACCATCGAAAATACGGCGTCCAGGCCATAATGATAAGCCCAAATGGTGGAATAAAGATATTTCAGACTGTCTGCTTGCTAAAAAATTTGCTAATGATAGATTAAAATCCTCACAAAATGACGAAGAACGGGTGAAATTTGTAGAGCTACGACGCAAAGCCAAAAAGTTAATTAAGCAAAGTAAAAAGACCCTGGAGTTACATGTTGCGAATCAAGTAAAACAAACCCGAAAGAATTCTACAGTTATATCAGAAAGAAAAAAGTAGTTACTTCAACTGTTGGACCGTTAGTCGATGAAAATGGAGAATACACCAAAGACGAAGTACAAATGAGTAATGCCCTCAATACCTTCTTTGCATCAGTTTTTACAACAGAAGACCTCAGTGATATCCCTACACCATCGCCGATTCAGATTGATAATTCAGACGTTCTAAGCAATATCACCGTTACAGAGAGAGAAGTATTGAATTGTTTAGATAAACTCAAGGTAAATAAAACGCCAGGACCTGATACAATCTCGCCTAGAGTTCTAAAGGAAGCTAAGGATGAGCTCTCCAAACCACTGACATTGCTATTCAATGAATCCTTGCAGTCTGGGACTATGCCTGATCAGTGGAAGCTAGCCAACGTAACCCCGATATTAAAAAAAGGCAGCAAATCCCTACCCAGTAACTATCGTCCAATTAGCTTAACCTCAGTTGTATGTAAAATGCTAGAAACGGTCATAAGAGACAGACTCGTAAATCACTTAGAGGCAAATAACTTACTTAAAGATACTCAACACGGCTTTCGTAAAAAACGTTCCTGTTTAACAAACCTCTTAGACTTCTTCCACGATATCCTCAACCTCTACGATGAGAGTAAAGCTGTAGATATTATATACCTTGATTTTCAAAAGGCCTTTGACAAAGTTCCCCACAAACTTTACTGCTAAAACTAAAAGCGCATGGAATACAAGACGGTGTGTTGAAATGGATAGAAAATTGGCTCAGCGACAGAAAGCAAAGAGTAGTCATAAACGGTAAGGCATCTAAATGGACCAATGTAAGTAGCGGGGTACCCCAGGGATCGGTACTAGGACCAATTCTCTTTCTAATTTACATCAACGACATAGATGAGGGTCTCACGTGTACAATCTCAAAATTTGCTGACGATACAAAAATTGCAAATAGCGTACTCTCAAAAGAACAAGTTGACGATATGCAACACAATCTAGATAGATTGTCATGTTGGGCCCAAATTTGGCAAATGAGTTTCAATGCGGATAAATGTAAAGTACTACATATCGGATACCTAAATGAGAAAGCAAACTATTCGATGAATGGCACTCAGCTTAAGAATGTAAACAGAGAAACCGATCTGGGAGTAACAATATCGAGTAACCTAAAACCGAGTCAACAATGTTAAGAAGTTGTTAAGAAGGCAAACAAAATAATTGGCTTTATAGGCAGGTCATTTGAGCATAAATCCAAAGAAGTTATCCTAACCCTTTCCAATTCCTTAGTCCGCCCTCTTCTGGAATACTGCGTTCAATCCTGGTGCCCTTATTACCAAAAAGATATAAACAAGCTAGAACGAGTTCAACGTAGAGTTACCAAAATGATACCTAGCCTAAAGAACAAACCATACGAAGAGTGTCTTAGACAATTAAATCTATTTCCTTTAACCCAGCACAGATTAAGAGGTGACTTAATTCAAGTGTTCAAAATCATCAAAGGCATCGACAATATGAACTGTAGTAAGTACTTCACTATCGACCAATCTAATTACACGCGGGGAGACGGTTGCAAAATTATTGGTAAATCTTTTAACTCACACGAATCTAAGAATTTCTTCTTCAATCGAGTTGTCAACTTGTGGAATGGGCTTCCCCGAGACGTTATAGACTGCAGCACCGTTGATTCATTTAAACTCCGCTTAAACAAATATCTTGCATCAAACCCGCGACTGACTGTGTTTGTAAATGAATAACTTTATTTTATCCCCCCCTCAGTTACTAACCCATCCTGCCACTGACATTAGTTCCAGGGCAGTAGTTCCCTTTCCAATGTTCCCTTACCCACTCTAAACCACTGTTTGGACACTTGATCCTCAGTGTTTTGGAGGACAAGCAGCCTAGAAGGGTCACTAGATCTGTTGTTGCTTGATTTCCTTTGTACTCCTTTGTACGTACTCTCTCTCTCTCTCTCTCTTCCGATGTGTTGGATACATGTTACTTGATTATTTTGAACCATTAATATACCTAAGGCATACTGTAGTATGAAGGAAAGATTGATTGAGAGAGATAGTTCCAGAGTTCACTTGCTGAGTAGCTAAAATACTGAGATTATTTGTTAATTCTTGGGTTACAGAGCTGGACAGAATAGAAGTGGGATTGTGTTGTAAAGCGGGTGCCTCCCACTCCACACCTATATACCTGGAGAGGTCTAAAATCGCTAAACTAATACGGCGAACGTCTGAAAATCTCAAAAAGTAATGGAGCTAAACACGAGGGAAAAGAGGGTCTCGAAATCCTCCCTTTAACCTGCGTGAATATTAAGGGGAGGCAGACCGTTTTTATGGACCCCCTTCTCCCTGATGTTTAGCCCCACTAGTTTTGAGATTATAAGACGTTCGACCCATTAGTTTGGCGATTTTAACACCTTTCGCCCCATTTCGTTGTCAATTTTAAGACCTTTCGTGCCATTTAGGTATCGATTATTTCCTGGCGAGCAATAGGGAGCCTGCAATTTTAAGGGGAAACGGCCTTCGGCCGGGACATTTTTCTACCGAAAAATGTACACATTGTACAAATGTCTAGGGGGTGTTTTTCTAAGCTTGATGGAGGTCTAGCGAGGAAACTAAAAAAATATATGAAAAAATGAATTAATAGACCAAACAAACGGCCAGTCTCCCCTTAAGAGTCAGATCTCCGCCACATTATCCCAAGGTTCGCGTCATGGTAAAGGTAAGTACGACATTTGGAAACAAACAGAAAATAGCACTTTATATGCAACACCACATCAGGGTATGATGGAAACAATCATGAGACAAGCTAAGGGGAAAGGAAAGCTTATGGGTTTGTGAATATGTGTGTGTGTTTAGTTGTAGAATATATATATAAACAGTATATGCATATTCATACAGATTGTTTGGAAACGGCATCATCAAACTTAGAAGGCGTATTATAAATGGATATAAAGTAACATATTCTAAATAACCAATGTCCTATTGTATACCAATAATGAGATAGAGACATATTTAAAATGTAAACGATTCCAAGCCCATACCATGGACGACAATAGGCGAGAGTTGTCCGAACACAGATCCACTTCTCCCACACACACACACACACACACACACACCACTAAACCAGTGTCAACACAAATGGAGGGAGTTATTGTATATCCCCCTACACCAAAGGACAGACAGATAATCTTACAAGAAGTTACAAACTAGGTACTCTATGATGTTTTCTATTTGTTGTGGGCTTATGAAGTGGGTAATTAAGGTCCGTGAAATTTGTATAGTGGTGCAATATTATATTTTCATTATGGCATCCTCTACCCAACCTTAGCCGTTTATGTCTGTCTCTTATCTAGTACTATTTCTCCTATTTCGGGGACGGGGGGCTAGGAATCCTCCTCCCATTGTAAAATTCATCTTCTAGATGAGACAGAGAAAGGGGCGAGGGAACGCTAATGTGGTCCCAGACCCTAAGAATTGGAACTCTAACTGTTGTATCTGTTCGGGCTCTGTCTCGAGTCGGCTACCCCCGGCTATGGGGTATGTGCCTGAGCATATACATACATACATACATTACGTAATTCCAATGTTCTCCTTACACCTCAGTTTCTACTACATAAATATCAACACATACAGCTGTACATCTCATCAATGAAGTAAATTAGGACATAGCTTAATGGGCACTTTTTTTCTCAATTACTCATATGTTCAAAATGTCATGACATTTTCTTTTTGTGTCATTCTCAAACACACCGAATTATATATATACAATATATATAATTATATATATATATACCTGTATATATATATATATATATATATATATATATATATATATATATATATATATATATATATTTCTCTCTTCTCTCTTTATCTTTATCTCTCTCTCTCTCTCTCTCTCTCTCCATCCTCTTTTGTATTTCGCGTTGCCCTCCCCCCCCCCCCCCCATTGATTTCTTGTTGTTTCCGGGCTTCTTGTCACACTGTCTGTCTGTCTGTCTGTCTGTCTCTTTCCAACCCACCACTCTCCTTTTAGTTTTGCATGTTATTTGTTTCCTTTATTTTGTTTTGTTTATCTGTCGTTTGTGTATATCATGTTTCGCTGTGAGTTAGTCTGTTTGTCTGAATGTGTGTGTATGTTGTGATTGTCTGTTTGTGTGCCGGCTTAGCGACCAACAACAGTTTATGATTGGCCGTTTGTTTCTCTCTCTCTCTCTCTCTCTCTCTCTCTCTCTCTCTCTGTCGACAGTGATTTGCTTCCTCTCCTTTGTTGTATTTGTAGGCAGACAGAGGTTGTGAGACGGAGAGACACATTTTATATATTATGTATCTATCTCACCGTCTATGTTTCTAGCCAGGATAAAGTTAAAAAGACGTCACCGGTGCTCAAAGGGTTAATGTTAAGTTTAGGTAAGCTATCGTCGGTTTCATTTCAGCTGACGGTACATTAAATCCCTTGGCAACTTATTTCTCGATAGTTAATGGATGAGTGTGAAACTACTATGTCTCTCCATCATATTTATATCAAGCTTTCATAATTAACATCATATTTCACTACAAAATCTTCATAATAGGTCAGCCATCAAGAGGAAGACATGGCAGTTTACCGTCAGGTGGAAAGAAACAGAGTATAGGTTAGGCCAAGTCAGGTAAAGGTAGAGTGATTGAAGACGGACATTAGTATTTAAGGGGATAGTGGCAATTTTATTTGGTATTCAGTTATTCATAAATTTTGAGTTTCCTCGCTAAACCTCCATCAAGTTTAAAAAAAACACCCCCTAGACCCCCCTTCAAGATAAATGTGTACATTTCTCGGTAAAAAAAAAATCCCGGCCAAAGGCCGGTTCCTCTTAAAATGACAGGCTCGCTTTCGCTCGCCAGGAAAAATTCGACACCTAAATGGCACGAAAGGTGTTAAAATCGTCAAACTAATGGGCCGAACGTCTTAAAATCTAAAAACAATGGGGCTAAACACGAGGGAGAAAGTGGTCCAGAAAATCGGTCCATTTCCCCTTAAATCGAATGGATCACAGCAAAATGCTTCGGAAAAATCAACTGTTCAAATACTTTTGTTAGGTTTTGTTCGTAATATTTACCTTGCAATTTTCTTATCTGTTTTGTTCCATTACTATTATGCCTTCGTGGTGTAATGCATAAGGTGTTGATATTGGGTGTGAGCGTCTTGGGTTCGAATCCACGGACTGCCACATGTGTTTGTAATATTTCATTAATCGAATTTAGGAGTAGAGTTGGTTGTTGGATAGAACATAATAATTGATATTGGTTCAGGAGTAATTTATCGAGAGGCCTTCCCTAGTGGTTAAGGCCCCATTAATTGCTCTTTCCATTCACATATGCATAGCCTACGTGAGTTGCAGTTGGGATGTGTGTACATGCTTAGATTGATATGCAGGATTCGAAGTTGCATAATAAATCGTAGGCAGTGTCCACCATTCTTTAACTGCCTTCGTGGTGTAATGCATAAGGTGTTGATATTCGGTGTGAGCGTCTTGGGTTCGAATCCACGGACTGCCACATGTGTTTGTTATATTTCATTAATCGATTTTAGGAGTATAGTTGGTTGTTGGAAGGAACATAATAATATTTGATATTACCTGTACTTTATCTTTTCTCCGCATTAATTAATCTCCCTCCAATTTCTGTTCAAATGAACTATAGTTCATCTTCTTAGGATTTTTCGTCATGTATTTTTCCATTGTGATGTATTTTCATCTGTCTTTACTTCTTATATATGTTCTGATTACTTTAATGTTATTATTTATTCTATGTTTGCTTTACTACTTCTTCGTTTTCTTCTTCTTCTTCTTCGTCTTATTCTTCTTCTTCTTCCCTTCTCTCCCTTTCAATCAACTTTTACTATTAGTTTTTTCCTCCTCCACACCCTCTTTTATTCTGATTTGATTTTCTCTCTGTCTTCGCATTCTTATGATTATTTTCTCACTTTTGCTTGATTGTATTCTCTTGCTTCATCTCCTTCGTGTTTGAGCTTTTATTATTATCATATTGTTATTCTTTATTATCTATGTGTGTTTATAATCTCATTCTTCTCGTACACTGTCTACTCCTTTCGCTATTTTCTCTCATTCTTCTATTGTTATATCTACTCCTTCGTTACTTACTTTACTTTGTCTTTTGATGTGTCCCCTTCACCAGCAGCATTCTCTCTCTCTCTCTCTCTCTCTCTCTCTCTCTCTCTCTCTCTCTCTCTCTCTCTCTCTCTCTCTCTTCTTATCCTTGTCTTTGTTTAATATATTTGTTTTATATTATTTCATTAATTCCTCACTTACTTTATGTCCTCCCTCCGTTGTTGCCTCTCATTCTCGTCTTTATCTCCTGTTTCATATTATTCCTCCCAATATTCTTTAACTACATATTGCATCTCTTTCTTCCTTTCCACCCTCTCAGACTTATTGTTTTCTCTCTTTATCCTGTATTTTCACTCATTCTTTATATTTTACCTAAAAGTTCAACTTCTTTTCATTCTTCACTTTACTCCAGCTCATGTCACCCTGCATTTTTTTTTTTTTTTTTTTTTGTGTATACTTGTTTGTCTTCTTCATCAAGTTTAGTATGTATCTTATTAGCTATTGTCACATGTGATTGAGTTCACCATAAATATTATTTTCACACTTACCTTACGTTACATCTTGCTATGCTAGTAAATAATACTGTATTATGTTTATAATGTTCCTTTTATTATTATTCAACATTTGAGTATGTTTCTTATTATATTTTCGTTCATGTGTCATTTTCTCTCTCGTATTTCTTATTCTCTTGCCCAAATAGTGTGACCCACCCTGATCTTCCTTTTCACTTGATCTTGATCTTTTTCCTCCACCGATTGCCGTCTCCCCCTTTTTACTTCTCTTTTTATATTTCTTCTCACCAATATCCTTTCATGCAGTCTTGATCTCTCCTTTTACTTCTTTGTCTTGGGTTTGTATTATTTTATCATTCATTTACCGGTATTGATTCTAGCTTTTATTACTCTACTTCACTGTTGATAGTGTCTTCGTGTGTTAATATAAGTTTTTATATTAAAATGTTTATATTGTTTACAAGTTTAATAGTGGATCCTTTAATCCCGCCATTCTTTTATAGCTTTCGATTGCCTTTTTTCCACAATTTGTCTTTTCTTATTATGAATTTTATTATTATTTTAGTATTATATTGCTTGTATGGTATAATGAATGTCACAGAATAACTATTTCAGTTACACAACACATCTTTTGTAATTCACAGTATCCAAATAATATGTGTGTATTATATGATTAATTTAAATGTTAATTATGACTGAGTTTTTGACCTTTACAAACAAGATGGAATGAAGGAAGAAGGGAAAACAAGAAAGTATTAGGCAATAAAAAGTAAAAATTACAAACAAACTAAGAATAAAAGAAGGCAAAATGACAAAAAAAGAGGTAGAAGGAAACCAGTTGAAAAACAAATAAACAAATACAATTACTAAGATAAATCAGACGAAAATCATCATAGATCGCCCAATTCAACCAAGAAGGAGTTAAGCCGGTATCACACGAGAACATTTATAGTCAACATTCGATGATCAACATTTTTCTGGCAACATTTCTGGAATATTTTGCAACGGTATGGGAAACTAGACTGATGATAGATGCATTTAGGTAACCGAAATATTCTATATGTTGACCACATAAGCTGCCAGATCAGTGTTGATAATAAATGTTGAGTGAAAAAACGCTCGTGTGATACCGGCTTTTATAACAAATATCTACAAATGTTAGGGTTCCTCTTATGTGGTCCCCCCCTTCACAATATCCATTTTCTTCATCTATTATATGCAACTGTAATCCACAACTATATCTATCTATCTATATGCTCAGGCCCAATCCCCATTTTGGGGGTAGCCGACTCAAGACAGAGCAAGAACAGGGAAAACACAAACACAACATAAAACAAAAAATAAACACAGATAAAAAACACAAACTCACACACATCCAGGTCACCCAGGAGAAGACCCAGAGACCAGGGTTACCAAGGTCGCTCCAGCACTCCCCCGGCCCCACAACTAATTTGAAATAATCTTAATTTATGTAAGTTATTTTTGAAGGGGAGAGTTCCTCCTAAATTACAGGCTCGCCATCTATCGCTCACTAGGAAAAAATCGACACCTAAATGGCACGAAAGGTCTTAAAATAGCCGAACTAATGGGGTGAATTTCGTAAAATCTCAAAAGTAATGGGGCTAAGCATGAGGGGAAAAGGGGGTCTAGATTTCCCCCCCCCCCATGTGTGTTTGGGAGTGTAATAGTTTTTAACACGACACAATTATCAAAGTTGAAATTATGGAGGCAGGACAGGATTCTGGAGTCTAGACTCTAGAACAAGCCTAAGCTATCACTCGTGAACATTTGTGGCACTTGTGTTTAGCATTAAGGGGGTCACCGTTTTTGTTTTTATCTTTCTCTCCTTTTCTCTATTTCTCTGGATTGTATCCATTCGGCCCCATTCAGCCAACTGTTTTAAGACGTTTATCCCCATCCAGGTGCAGATTTCTTCCTGGCGAGCGATAGCGAGCCAGCATTGTATGAAGAAATCCGGCTTCGCCGGAGACATTTTTCTATCGAAAAATGTACAAATTTAGCTTGCTGTCAAAACAAAAATATATATACGCTGGCTCGCTACCGCTCGCCAGGAAAATATTGACACCTGGATGAGGGTAAACGTTTTAAAACAGTAGGCTGAATGGGGCCGAATGGATACAAGCCAAAGAGAGAAAGGGAGAGAAAGAGAACAAAGCGAGGTGGGCTCCCTTAAGCAAATATACTTGCCATATGGACTATATAACGTGTTAAATATTTAGTAATTTAAATGACAAGTGCTATATATTAACTGAAATATCATTTACATAATATCGCACAAAGGAGTACAAAGGAAATCAAGCAACAACAGTTATAGTGACCCTTCTAGGTTGCTTGTCCTCCAAAACACTGAGGATCAAGTGTCCAAACAGTGGTTTAGAGTGGGTAAGGGAACATTGGAAAGGGAATTACTGCCATGGAACTAATGTCCGTGGCAGGATTAGGAAGTCAGTAGAGGACAGATGGGTTAGTAACTGAGGGGGGGATAAAATAAAGTTAATCATTTACAAACGCAGTCAGTCGCGGGTTTGATGAGAGATATTTGTCTAGGCGGAGTTTAAATGAATCAACGGTGATGCAGTCTATAACGTTTCGGGGAAGCCCATTCCACAAGTTGACAACTCGATTGAAGAAGAAATGCTTAGATTCGTGCGAGTTAAAAGATTTACCAATAATTTTGCAACCGTTTCCCCGCGTGTAATTAGATTGGTACAAAGGAGTACAAAGGAAATCAAGCAACAACAGATCTAGTGACCCTTCTAGGTTGCTTGTCCTCCAAAACACTGAGGATCAAGTGTCCAAACAGTGGTTTAGAGTGGGTAAGGGAACATTGGAAAGGGAACTACTGCCCTGCCACTAACGTGGCAGGACTAGGAAGTTAGTAGGGGACAGATAGTGAAGTACTTCCTACAGTTCATATTGTCGATGCCTTTGATGATATTGAACACTTGAATTAAGTCACCTCTTAATCTGCGCTGGGTTAAAGGAAATATATTTAATTCTCTAAGACACTCTTCGTATGGTTTGTTCTTTAGGCTAGGTATCATTTTGGTAACTCTACGTTGAACTCGTTCTAGCTTGTTTATATCTTTTTGGTAATAAGGGCACCAGGATTGAACGCAGTATTCCAGAAGTGGGCGGACTAAGGAATTGTAAAGGGTTAGGATAACTTCTTTGGATTTATGCTCAAATGACCTGCCTATAAAGCCAATTATTTTGTTTGCCTTCTTAACAACTTCTGAACATTGTTGACTCGGTTTTAGGTTACTCGATATTGTTACTCCCAGATCGGTTTCTCTGTTTACATTCTTAAGCTGAGTGCCATTCATCGAATAGTTTGCTTTCTCATTTAGGTATCCGACATGTAGTACTTTACATTTATCCGCATTGAAACTCATTTGCCAAATTTGGGCCCAACATGACAATTTAGCTAGATTGTGTTGCATATCGTCAACTTGTTCTTTTGAGAGTACGCTATTTGCAATTTTTGTATCGTCAGCAAATTTTGAGATTGTACAGGTGAGACCCTCATCTATGTCGTTGATGTAAATTAGAAAGAGAATTGGTCCTAGTACCGAACCCTGGGATACCCTGCTACTTACATTGGTCCATTTAGATGCCTTACCGTTTATGACTACCCTTTGCTTTCTGTCGCTGAGCCAATTTTCTATCCATTTCAACACACCGTCTTGTATTCCATGCGCTTTTAGTTTTAGCAGTAAACGTTTGTGGGGAACTTTGTCAAAGGCCTTTTGAAAATCAAGGTATATAATATCTACAGCTTTACTCTCATCGTAGCGGTTGAGGATATCGTGGAAGAAGTCTAAGAGGTTTGTTAAACAGGAACGTTTTTTACGAAAGCCGTGTTGAGTATCTTTAAGTATGTTATTTTCCTCTAAGTGATTTACGAGTCTGTCTCTTATGACCGTTTCTAGCATTTTACATACAACTGAGGTTAAGCTAATTGGACGATAGTTACTGGGTAGGGATTTGCTGCCTTTTTTGAATATCGGTGTTACGTTGGCTAGCTTCCACTGATCAGGCATAGTTCCAGACTGCAAGGATATATTGAATAGTAATGTCAGTGGTTTGGAGAGCTCATCCTTAGCTTCCTTTAGAACTCTAGGCGAGATTGTATCAGGTCCTGGCGTTTTATTTACCTTGAGTTTATCTATACAATTCAATACTTCTCTCTCTGTAACGGTGATATTGCTTAGAACATCTGAATTATCAATCTGAATCGGCGATGGTGTAGGGATATCACTGAGGTCTTCTGTTGTAAAAACTGATGCAAAGAAGGTATTGAGGGCATTACTCATTTGTACTTCGTCTTTGGTGTATTCTCCATTTTCATCGACTAACGGTCCAACAGTTGAAGTAACTACTTTTTTCTTTCTGATATAACTATAGAATTCTTTCGGGTTTGTTTTACTTTGATTCGCAATATGTAACTCTAAGGTCTTTTTACTTTGCTTAATTAACTTTTTGGCTTTGCGTCGTAGCTCTACAAATTTCACCCGTTCTTCGTCATTTCGTGAGGATTTTAATCTATCATTAGCAAATTTTTTAGCAAGCAGGCAGTTTGAAATATCTTTATTCCACCATTTGGGCTTATTATTATGGCCTGGACGCCGTATTTTCGATGGTATGCAGTCTTGCACTGCTTTTAGGTAAGTGGTTTCGAATAACTTCCAAGATGTATTTATGTCGTTATTGTTAATTAAAAAGCTCCAGTCAGTTTCTTTAAACATAGCTCTAAGTTTATGGAAGTTTGCTTTCTTGAAATTAGGGACTTTTTCGTGTGGTGGTAGACAGAATAATACTGTATTATTATGTTCTCTCCACCAACCAACTTTACTCCTAATCTCGATTAATGAAATTAACAAACAGACAACTCAATAGGCCTGACAAAAACAAATATATGCTTTATGACACAACATATGGAAATATCTAGGCAGGAAACTAATCCCTATATCCAATCTTTGTCTCTCCAATGTCCATGTCTATTTAATTACTTTGGCCAATCAGGGAATTTGGGGCTACTGAAATCTGTGATTTTTATCAATATTTGCTTATTTTCTCTGTTGTTTTTGTATTGAGTGTGCTTATTGTTATTGTGCGTGACTGTGTGTGTGTTTGTTTGAAAGAGTTAGTGTATCAATCTTCGTGTGTACTTTTGTGTGTGTGTGTGTGGTGTGTGCGTGAGTGTGTGTTTAAATGCATATATGTTTCGTGATTATCTGTAAGTGTATAGCTGGTGTACTGTATTGTGTTTACGACATTATGAGTGAATGTTTGTATTTTTCTACTCGTTCGTATGTCAGTGTATGTTTGAGGGTGTGAGGGTTTGTGTGTGTGTGTACGTGTCTTTTGAATGTGTGGGCGTGCACGTGTCATCCGAATGTGTGTGGGTGTGTGTGTGCGTTTATTTTGAATGTGTGGGTGTGCGCATGTCTTTTGAATGTGTGTGTGTGTGTGTATTGGTGAGTATAATATGTGCTATCTCTTTTGAATGCGCGCGTGTGTGTATGTGTCGGTGTGTGTACATCGAATGCGTGTGTCACTTTGTGTTGTTTTGCTGGTATTTTTCGTCATTAGTGCTTTGAAAAGTCTGCGAAAAAATACAGTGGGGATCTGTCGGTGTCAGGAGGAGTTAGCGTTTTTGACGAGTCAGTATTTTGTTGAACTTTTTGTTTTTTTCTTGTTTCTATTGTTGTTTTCTAATCTCTTTTTAGGTGTAGTTTTGTTGTAATATTTTTGTTTTCTTTTTTTGCAACGTTGGTAGGCTATGCATGTACACTCGACCAAAAAAACAATCTTTACACTAACGCTGTAAACATTCTGGAAGTGGGTCGAAATCTTATGTTAATACCTCACAGACGTATGTTTCACCCGATGCATTCCGTTCACACTAGATTATTTACAGCTCACCAGTGTAAAGATTGTTTCTTGGTCGAGTGTACGGTATATATGTTTATTCTCCATGCATTTATTTAACTACCGTATATATTTTCTTACCTTAGTTTATATATTTATAAAACATTCATATGACTATTCAGTGGAAAGTATACACAGTATATACAGTATATTAGATAATTTGTTCATCGTTCTCCATTCACTTCGTTATATCCTTAAAATTTGAATACTTGAATCTTCCATAATGTTGCCAATTATTCATACTCTATGTAATTAACTGTTTATATGCAGATTCACCCATTATATTATATTATTATAATTATTATCCTGAGCTACCACTCTCCTCTTTTCTGTCCTCTAATTTGATTGCCTTTCCTCTGCGATCCGACCAATTTTTTCTTCTTTCCTTTTATCTTGATTAACTACCTTTGATCCTTGTCTCCTCAACCCTGCCCTTTTATCCAGTTAACACACACACACACACACACACACACACGCACGCGCGCGCGCACATTTACACATCAGACACATATTGTTTTTGTCTATGTGCATGAAGGAGACAAAAGGCAAAGCTGCTTCCAGCAAGTGTCTCCCCAAAGTTGAAAGAGTGATTAGACGCTATTATACAGTATATTTTTGTTTTGTTTTTGTTTGGTGTATTGGAACGAAGTGTGATGTGCTTGTTAAGTGTAGAGAAATGAATAGGAGGAGGAGGTGTTTGTGAGAGCTAGCTGGATTACAGTGTGTAGGTGAAAAATAATCAGAAACAGTAAAGGAAGCCAGACAAATAGAATAGGATTTCCATCAACTTCTTAATCACATGCCTAAGAGGCCACCCCTGGGTACTGCCCTGCTCGATTGGTAGACACGTATTCATACTCTTCCGTACACACACACACACACACACACAGGGAAGAGACATTTGGGCAAGTCTCCTAACGGTGTAGCCTCTGTTCACCTAGCAGTATAAATAGGAACCTGGTATAAGTGGACGAAGTTGTGACGTCCCATCTGGGGTTGGTGATCGGTTACAAGGTGAGATGGGTATCGTACAGGTCAACCTAAGCTACTGGTCAACCTAAGCCTTCGGGTGAGACTGGTACCGTAGTGAGAATGGTATCGTACAGATTAACCCTAAGCCTTCGTTTCCAGATGTCGCCAATTGGCTAAAATACAGACTACACACACATCCACAGCCATTCCAACGATACATAAACACTTAACATGCATTTCACGCCATACATTCCCAGTTAAGGAGGCGCGATAATAATGAGCTTAGCTCGCATTGCGTGGATTCCCCTTGACGAACAAGCAAGTGAATTTCACATACACATATATATATACTGTATATATATATACTGTATATATATATAATGTATATAGAAGCGCGCGTGTGCACACACACACTAACTATTCTGATCTCCTTTTCCCGAGTTGAGATAATGTGACCCGTCTTGATTCAGTCTCTAAATCAGGGTGTCTTTATGAGCATGATCCCCTCCTCATTCATTACGACCTACCATTAAGGGGAGCTATTTTTTTTTCTGGACCCCTTTTTCCCTTATGTTTAGTCCCAATAGTTGGGGGATTTTAAGAACTTTCGCCCCATTTCTTCGTCAATGTTAAGACCTTTCGTGCCATTTAGGTGTCGATTTTTCCTTGCGAGCGAGAGCGAGCCTGCAATTTAGTAGGAACCGACCTTAGGCCGGAAAAATGTTCTACTGAAAAAATTTAAATTTATCTGAAGGAGGGTCTTGTGGGTGTTTTTTAAGCTTAATATAGGTTTAAGGAGCAAACTAGAAGAAAATATATAATATTAAGAAAATTAATATGGAACATAGAAAAACCTCCCCTTTCCTCTCATTCCATTAACTTTTTTATAATTTTAAATCGCTGCATATTATTTAGAAATATCGCATATTTAGACTTGTTTTCTGTGATCATTTTCAGTCATTGCCAGAATCAAGTTACCGGTACCAGTATGTCGAAATTAACTATTTAGGCCAATGAAATGATAAAATAACGTACTCCTTTGATATTTCATAAACTCTAATCATTCTTATATCATTGCAATAGTCATTCATTATATACCATATGTTCCGTTTATGCAATTAAATCTTTATTAGGCTATATCTTATTGTTTACGTGTTTTAAACTTGTATTCATCATATATCTTTGCTAATCACACAATATTATTTATTTGATATATGTGGATGAGGTAGACAAAAGGCAGAACTGCCTGTAACGAGTGCCTCCCCCAGGGCCAAAATCAAGGAATGTTCGAGCCAAAATGTCTGGACACACGGAGTTTGAATCAATTTAAGGCGTAGGATGAGGGGAATATGAATTCAGGGAGAGAGTTCCAGAGATCAGCTGTTGAATACCAGAAGGTTTTGGGAATATCGTTTCACTCTTGGATTAGAGAGTTACACAGAGTAGGGATGGGATTGTGTTGCACTTACTTCGTATTGACTTTGTACTAAGTATCCCATTTACTCTATCACTTTTAATAATTTGTCTATTAAGGGAAGACTGGCTGTTTGTTTGGTCTATTAATTAATTTATTCATATATTTTTTTTTCCTCCCTAGACCTCCATCAAGCTTAGAAAAACACACCCTAGACCCCCCTTCAAGATAAATTTGTACATTTTTCGGTAGAAAAAATTTCCGGCCGAAGGCCGGTTCATCTTAACCCTGGAGAGGTGACGCTCAAAAACTTAATTTTCATGGTATGGTCGTTGTGAATATGCACGTCGACTTTGACCTCAAATATCTCCCAAACCAAAAGACTTAAAGACTTAATGAAAATTGCTAAAAATAATATAAGGATCCCTTAATATTGTGTTAGTAAATGATAGATATTGAAAGGTAATTAGTATTTTTAAATAATTTAATACAAAAATAAGTAGAGGTTTTAAGTTAGTCTTACTTAAAAAATAAAAAAAAATACTAAATTCATCCTGAGGGTGCTGGGACTCTGGGGTTCTTGATGGCAATGGTGGGGCTGATTGGTGTATGAAGGACGACCCTGTAGTCCCCATACATTGAGAGAAGTGCGAAGTTGCAAAATGGGTAAAAATTTTGACCCTCTAAAAAATTTGCCCCATTTTCAAAAAAAAAAAATGATACCCAAATATACTTGAAATCAAACCAAAATCAACATAGTGCTTCCTACATGCTCCTATTATAATACCAAAGTGCAATAATCGAGATCTGAGTAACAGATACTACAATCAAATATTATATGGAGGTAACTGAAATCATGTCATGAAAAATTCCTTATCCAAAGTATGGCAACATCAGACCCACAGTATGGCAACATCAGACACACTAACCTGCTGAGCTTGTTCCCTCACCATATGGCTAAGATGCCTATCACTTCCAGATAAATATCTCAAGTCACAATATCACTAGTGTCCACTTTTCGATATAAGTAAATGTCACTACCTATGTAAGGCTGTTGCAGATTTGCAACGGATATATCCTGTTTGAGCCTGTTCTCATGATGCTGGGTGAGCAGCACCTCCACACCCGACTGAGGCCTACAGCACACTGACTACCTGCAGGCCGATAACTGAGAATATGGCCATGTGGGATGTGCAGACTCAAAAAAACTTGTTTTGCGCACCACGCCCGTGCAAATAGGCAACGGCATATCCTCTCCAGGGTTACAAGTGCAGGCTCGCTATCGCTTGCCAGGAAAAAATCGACACCTAAATGGCACGAAAGGTCTTAAAATTAACAACGAAATTGGGCGAAAGGTGTTGACATTGCCAAACTAATGGACCGAACATCTTATAATTTCAAAACTAGTGGGGCTAAACATTAGGGAGAAAGGGTCCAAAAAAACCGGTCTGCCTCCCCTTAACTCTATCTCTTATCAGCATATTATAATGTACCCCACCCCTCTCATCTCATTACCTTCAGGGCTCTTCCTTAATGACTCTTTAATCCGGCGTCATCTTCCCTTATTTAACGTCGGGATTTTTTTTCCAGAGTGTTTAAGGGGGGATGGTTGGTTTTCTATTGAATTTTTCTATCGAAAAATGTACAGATTTATCTTGAAGGAGGGTCTTGGGGTGTGTTTTTAAGTCTGTTGAAGGTCTAGGGAGGAATCTAAACAAATAATAAAACGACAAATATATAAACTAATAAATGCGCCCATGTTAAGGTAGCTCTCCTTGCAACCCCTAAAGTCACATGATGATGATGATGTTTTTTTTTTGTTTTTTTTTGTGATTTTAATTTATTGATTAATGCCATTACCAAATAATTTTACTCAGCTTAAGTGGGAGATCTCGGAATGGAAGGGTTAGAACTATCTCAATGAATACTCTAACTCTTACGTGTCCTTCCTTAGACGAATAAAATCGTCATGAGGTAGCTCGAACGAAGCAGAAGTTGCTGTCATCGGATTGAACGGGTTAAGGGCGGATGGGTAATTTTTCTGGGCCCTCTTTTTCCTCATGTTTAGCCCCATTAGTTTTCAAATGTTATGACGTTCGGCTCATTAGTTTGTCGATTTTAAGATATTTCACCTAATTTCTTTGTCAATATTAAGACTGTTCGTGTCATTTCGGTGTCGAATTTTGTCCTGGCGAGCGATAGTGAGCCTGCAATTTAAGAGGAATCGAAATTTTTCTATCAAAAAAGGTACAAATTTATCTTGAAGGAGGGTCTCGGGGTGTATTTTTAGGTTTGATGGAGATCTAGGGAGGAAATTAAAACACTTATTAAAAAATACTGAATACATACTGAAGGGGTTATGTTATTATTGACCTATTTCACTTCTACCCTCACTCTCTCTCTTGTTCTCTTTATTCCCTTGCCTCTTTCACCACTTTATACTTTCTTCGCTCTTCCTAATCAGCTTCCTCAATTTAAGGGGGGAGTTTTCAAGACCCCCTATATCTCTCCCATGCTTAGCCCCACTTGTTTTGAGATTTTAAGACATTCGCCCCATTAGCTTGACGATTTTAAGACCTTTTGAGTCATTTATGTGTCGATTTTTGTTCTGGCCAGTGATGGTAAGAGAGAGAGAGAGAGAGAGAGAGAGAGCACAAACACATTGGTCTTTGATATATCTTTCTGATTGGCAGCTCACAAATACACCTGAGTACTGTACATACAAATGTTGTTTGCCCTTGCCGGGAATCGAGCCCACGATCTTAGAATTGAGGGGGGATGGGCGTATATATTTGCTTATTGATTTGTATATTTATTATTATTTTTAGTTTCCTCTCTTGACCTTCACCAAGCTTTAAGAAAAAACAAAACAAAATTCAAGATTTTTTTTTACATTTTTCGATAGAAATATGTACAAGCCAAAAGGCCGGTTATTCTTAAATTAAAGGGTCACTATCGCTCGCAAGGACAAACATGTATACCTTAACCCCTTCTGTACCGCAACGTCTTTCTAGTTTTATTCTAGCTATATACACACGATTTTATGCAGCTTAAGAAGGATCTGTGGTGGTAAAAATGGTTAAATGAGATAGTTGGAAGCCTGTTTATTGCTCAAGGGCCTACATAAACTTAATAATATCGTCTAATAGTAGCCAGATTAAAGTTAAAAAGATGTGGCACGACAAGTCTTTATATTGTATTTATATTGAACGCAAAATGGGTTGTAAGGTCTTAAAATGACCATACTAACGGGCCGAACGTCTTAAAATTTGAAAACTAATGGGGCAAAACCTAAGGGAGAAAAAAAAAAAAAAATCCTAGGAACCAGGCATCTTACCAACCATCTTAAGACCTCAAAAAACCTTAGACACTATTATCCGTTTCAGTACCAGCGACGTCTTTTTTATCCACTCTGCGAAGCAGAGTGGTATCGCGCACACAGATCCCACCCGTATACTGTGCACCACCATTCAGCTTGTCTGTCGTGGTCCGTCGTGGTCCGTCGTCGTCGTCGTCGTCCGTCTGTCTGTCCGGAAACTCCTCCTAGACCGTTCAATAGATTTTCACCAAATTTCACAGGTATATTCATTTGGTCAATGCGAAGGTCAGTCAAAAAGAAATATTCCATTTAACTTAAAGGTTAAGGTCAAAGGTCAAGGTTAGAAATAAGGTCAATATTTCATATTGTTTAGTTCTTACTCAAATATCTTCATTTTCACTATACAAGTTACTGGTAACCTATATATCGTATTGACCAAATTTTAGGTAAATATTTTTAAGGGTAAGGTCAAAGGTCAAGGTCAAACGTCAAAATAAGTTTTTCACTAGTATTTCTTATACTAACTGTTAGATTTTCACTAGGCTTACCATGTATATTCGGAATACCTAGGCCAAGGTCATACAAGAAATTATACAATTCCATAAAAATGGTCAAGGTCACAGGTCAAGGTCAAATATAAGGTCAATATGCTATTTTCTTTACTTTTCATGCAAACTTCACAAAATTTGGTGAGATAGTTGCAGTTTAAGTGAAAATTAAAATAATACATTTGAACACACATATCATAAAGGTCAAGATAAAGGTCAAAGGTCAAGGTCAACTATTCTATTAATATATATGAAACTATTTTTTTTTGTTTCTATGTGATTGAGGGAGGCAAAAGGCATTACTGCCTATAGCGAGTGCCTCCCCCATAGTTGAAAGAGTGACAGGGTCAAAATCAAGGGACGTTCGAGCCAAAATGCCTGGACACACGGAGTTTGAAGCAATTTAAGTCATAGGAAGAGGGAAAGACTGATTCTGGGAGAGAGTTCCAGAGCTCAGCTGTTGAGTAGAAGAAAGTTTGAGAGTAACGTTTCACTCTTGGGTTGGAGAGTTGCACAGAGTAGGGGTGGGATTGAGTTGCAAGACAGGTACCACATGCCCTACGTAAAGGAGGTGGTATGCACTGGGATAGCTCTGAGGAACACTGATTATTATAGTAGCGATAGAATAGCGAGAGAGATGCAACATTGCGGCGAAGAGAGAGACTGCAGAGAGTTGGTGAGTGGACGGGAGTTAATGATACGAAAGGCCTTCCTTTCAACTTTGTCTAGGAGAGCGGTGTGAGAGGAACCTCCCCAGACATGTGAACAATACTCAATACAAGGGCGCACTATGCCCCTGTACAGAGCAAGAAGCTGTGCAGGGGAAAAGAACCCCCTAAGACGGTTGAGCACACCGAGCTTCTGGGAGGCTGCCTTAGCAAGACTGGTAATATGGTCCTTCCAAATGAGAGCAGAAGAAAAAGAGACACCAAGAATATTGAGAGAAGATGAAGGATTGATTTTTGTATTGTTGAAGAATAAGGGATAGTCCGCGGGGAGATCCTGACGGGTAGATAGATGGAGAAATTGGGTTTTGGAAGCATTAAAGTTAACAAGGTTTTCTCTGCCCCAATTGGAAATAGTATTTAGATCAGAATTTAAGAGTTCTATGGCTTCATTACGTTTGTCGTTGAGGAATTGCTGGCTGGGGCGTTCTGAAATACTAATGGAGTAGTGTAAGGTTGAGTCGTCTGCGTATGAATGGATGGGAATTAAGGTACAGTTAAGGAGATCATTTATAAAAATTAGAAAGAGAATAGGAGATAGGACAGAGCCCTGAGGAACACCGGAGTTTATAGGGTGAGGAAGTGAACAATGGCCATCCGCAACCGCGGCTATGAAACGGCCGGAAAGGAAATTAGAGACAAAGGCACAGATGGAGGGATAGAAACCGAAGGAGGGTAGTTTAGAAATTAAAGATTTATGCCAGACTCTATCGAAGGCTTTCGATATGTCTAGTGCAATAGAAAAAGTCCAATAGTGCAATAGAAAAACTGATGGGTTTTAATGAAATTAGCCATGCTTATTTGATTTTCTGGGGCAATGTCAATGCAAACAAATATTTACTCTTACATAAAGGTCCAGGTCACAGGTCAAGGTCAAATGTCAACTTTTACTATTTACTTTACTATGTACTTTGTACTCAAATGTCTTCATTTTCACTATACAAGATACTGGTAACCTTGATATCGTATTGCCCAGATTTTGAAAATATTCTAAAGGGTAAGGTCAAAGATCAAGGTCTAAGGTCAAAATAGGTTTTCTACTATTATTTCTTATACAAACTGTTAGATTCTCAGTAGGCTTACCATGTATATTCGGAATACCTAGGCCAAGGTTATGCAAGAAACTATACAATTTCATATGAAACGACAAGGTCACAGGTCAAGGTCAAATATAAGGTCAATATGCTATTTACTTTACTTTTCATGCAAACTTCACAAAATTTGGTGAGATAGTTGCACTTTAAGTGAAAAGAAAAATAATGCATTTGGACACACATATCATAAAGATCAAGATAAAGGAAAATAATACATTTGGAAACACATATCATAAAGGTCAAGATAAAAAGGTCAAAGGTCAAGGTCAATGTTACTATTCTATTGATATAATATAAAACTAACTAATGGGTTTTAATGAAATTACGCATGCTTATTTGATTTTCATGGGCAATGTCAATGCAAACAAAAATGTACTCTTACATAAAGGTCAAGGTCACAGGTCAAGGTCAAAAGTCAACTTTTATTATTTATTAAAAAAGATTACTCTAATTTTGGAAAACTGGCTGTGTTATGGCTTATTACTTAACTATCATATATATCAAATTTCACATAAATATTGTAATAGTTAAGGTCAGAGGTCAAGGTCAAAACAAGAGTATTTGTCATTTTCCCTAAGCTCCTCCTAGACTGTTTAATGTATTGTCACCAAATTATATAGGCAAATTCAGTTGGTCAATGCGACGACCATCCAAATATATGTATTATATTTTAAGTCAAAGGCCAAAGGTCAAGGTCACAGTATATGATCACTATTTGTAATCAATAGGTTTTTATACAAATTACACCATAGTCATAATGCTAGTTAATATGAACATTGCTGTTAAGCTAACTAAATCCTTGATAAGAAATTATAAGGTCGAAGGTCAAGGTCAAAGGTCGAAATATGATTTTTACTAGTATTTCCTATTTAATGTAAGATTCTCATTAGGCATATCATGCATATTCGGAATGCCTAGACCAAGGTCATACAAGAATAAACATAATTCCATTTTATAGATCACAGGTCAACATCAAATATAAGGTCAATATGCTAATTTCTTTACTATTCATGTAAATTTCACAACATTAGTTGAGACAGTTGTGCTTTAAGGGAAAATTAAAATATTAAATTCTCAGGACTCATGAAGGTCAAGATGAAGGTCAAGGTCAACTATTCTTTTAATACCTCTGAAACTAACTGATGCTCTTTAATGAAATTTTACACATTTATTTGATTTTCTAGGGTTACATCAAAGCAAACAAAAATGTCATCCTACATAAAGGTCAAGGTCACAGGCCAAGGTCAAAAGTTAACCTTCATCATAAAAAAATACTCAATTTTTGATAAGCTGACGACTTTTAGTTGCATTTTACTTAGATAACATATATTTCAATCATATGTATATATACTGTATATATATATACCGGTATATATATATATATATATATATATATATATATATATATATATATAACGGTATATATAATTATATATATATATATATATTATAATACTTAAGGTTAAAGGTCAAGGTCAAAGAACAAAAGAAGAGTGTTAATAATTTTCTTTAAACTCTTCCTAGACTGTTTAACCCTTTGTGTACCGGTGACGTCTTTTGTATTGTATTTTAGTTATAATATGACAATTTTGTGGAGCTTATGAAGGATCTGTGGTAGTAAAGAGGGTTAATTAAGATAGTTGAAAGCCTGCTAATTTTATAGAGGCCCTTCATAAACTAAATAAGATCATCTTAATATCCAGTATGAAATGAAACCGACAGAACTGTACAGAGCGGGTTACGTATCGTCACCAAATTTTGCTGGCAAATTCGGTTGGTCAATGCAACGCTTGTCCAAATGTTTTAGTTTTTGTTATTCAAAAGGGCAAGGTGAATGGTGAAGGTCACAAATTATGGTCACTATTTCTTTCTTATATATATTTTAAATTTGAATTACACCATATTCAAAATGCTACAAAATAGTGTTACGCTGACCTTATTATAGATAAATACTCCAATGGTTAGGATTCAATGTGATCATAAATGTAATTATATATATTAAGATCTTCTACCGCAATTACATGTCCTCTGAACACAAAAATGACGAGGCCGTCTTAAAAGAAATAATCTCCAAGCATGTCCACCCAACCAACCCGGAAAACAAAATCAAATTAATAATTTATTACAAATCTCCCAAGACCTCCAACCTCGTTCTCCGCAACAAACCAGCTTCCACCAAGATAAAGAGCCCGATGACCGACGATCACGTCATTTACCAACATACCTGTAATTATGAGGACTGTGGACCTCATTCCTATATTGGCATGACGCAGACTCGTCTTTCACGTCGGTTAACTCTTCATCTTCAGGCTGGAGCCATTAAAGACCACTATCTCACCCCCAACCACCCCCACCTCACACGCAACGAGTTAGAGAAACACACCACCATACTCGATAAAGAAAGTGACCCAAGGAGATTACCTATACTCGAAGCGTTATATATCCAAGCCTTACATCCTAACATCAACAACCAAACTCTAGACCTTCAGATCCTTCCTTCTGCCAAAAGGCACTACCCTACAGGACCTAACGCCCCTCCTCGCCCCCCGGTGCCCTTGACGCAGCCCCCCGCGCTACCTCCTTCAGCTTTGTCTTCTGCCGGCGCCACACGGACCACACAACTTAGGCCACGCCCCTCGACACGCAGCCAATCAGCTTTGACCCCGCCACCCGACCAACACCATCCCGCATCCAGTGCGCCTGCGTGAAGCGGTTCCCCCTTTTGCACTCCTAGAATACCCCTCCACCAAGAGGAGACTTTTGCCCCCTGATTTTCGCCTCCTCTGATCCTCCACCCTCTATATATACCCTTCCTGTTTACCTTTATATCATTCTACCCTTACTTGATAATGCTGGTTGTCCAGTGAAACACGTCGTATATCCTGTATCATCATGTACATTTATGTAACCCTGTACCACCATGAATTTTGCTCATCTCATTCATCTACTTCCTGCCACCCAGCGAAAACTCATCAGAGACCTGGAAACTTTGAATAATAAAATTTCCAACGCAGAAATTGCCATTTCTTTCAACCTCGTATGTATTATAGAAAATTTATTACCTTTCTTTACTAACATAAAACTTCACGAGAATGCCAGACATCGCACCAGCACCCTCCAGTTTTGTGAAGAACTGGTGAAGGACGAAATAATTGAAACATGAGAGCTCGCCAACAACCTTCGTAAAGAACGAGATGCTCTCCTACGGATTTGGGAAGACGAAACCCCTCCAGACCACCTCAAAGCCGAAATCAACACAGCCCTCGAACAATTCCTTGAACAACACAGAAGACAAGCCGAAAACACAACCATAAAAAAGCTTGGCCGTCTTTATGGCGGAAACATAAAACTTCCCAAACCAACAAAAGGATACATAAACCTGACTAACACCATTCTGACCCTGGACCAAGAAGACCTCTTCAACAAAGGCCTCAACTGCCACTACATCTCCAAACCTGGCCCCCACCGAAAACGCCTAGAAACGGAAATCCTCCTGGACGACATCCTACGACTCAAGAAGGATGGCAAGGTCACCACTACTCCCGCCCTACAACCTACTCTCCTCGCTGAAGCCGCCAAAACCAGAGGAACTCACCATAGCAAAATCCTCAACAAACAACACTTCCAAGCTGCCAAACAATTAAGAGACAACCCCAACATCATCATCCGTCGTGCGGATAAAGCTTCCTGCCTCGTGATTCATGACAAGGAGAAATATCTTAGAAAAATGGATGTCATCTTAAATGACAACACCAAATTTAAAAAGATCACCCGCAACCCAACCGACGAAATCAAACGAACTGCCAACACCACCATCACTGCCATCAACGCCAAACAAGGAGGGGTCCACCTTAAAAAACTCGTCGGAGAAAACACCCCTGGTTATGCGTACGGAACCATCAAAACACACAAACCTGGGAACCCCCTCCGCCCCATCATCTCCCAGATCCCCACTGCCACCTACCAGATCGCCAAGGCCCTGAACAACCTCCTCACCCCCTACGTGCCCAGCCAATACAACCTTAACTCAGCCCACGATTTCTTGGAAATTTTACGAGACGCCCCCCGGAACAACAACCACACTATCGCCTCCCTTGACGTAGAAAGCCTGTTCACCAACGTGCCAGTGGATAGGACCATTGACATGATTCTACGTCGAATTTACCATTGCCCTGATACACCAACACTGGACATCCCGGAGAAGGCCCTGAAAACACTACTGGAGCTGTGTACCAAGGAGGCCCCCTTCCTTTGCCCCCGGGGCAACATGTACAAGCAGATAGACGGTGTGGCGATGGGCAGCCCCCTAGGAGTTCTTTTTGCGAACTTTTTTATGGGTACCATCGAGGAAGAGCTCCTAGCTGCCCAACGAACCGCCGTCTACTGTAGATACGTGGATGACATCTTCGTGCAAATCTAGGACCTCCACGAACTACAGGAACTCCAGCGTCGCTTCATGACTTCCTCTGGACTTAACTTCACTTTTGTAAAATCAAACAATGGACAACTCCCCTTCCTCGACATCCTCGTAGCTCTGAACGACCATGGGTTCAAAACCACCGTCTACACTAAACCAACTAACACAGGACAATGCCTCAACGGCGATAGTGAATGCCCCCGCCGTTATCTTCTATCCTCCATTTCCGCCTATGTAAGGAGAGCCTACCGGGGCCGACACCCACCAGGAACTAGAAAGACTATCCCAAGTTTTAGTGAATAATGGATACTCCAACTCCGACATCTCCAGCACCATCAACCACCATCTTGAAAAATGGTACACCCAAAGCACTCCCAACATTGACCCCCCCAATGAAATTAAGATCTTCTACCGCAATTACATGTCCTCTGAACCCAAAAATGACGAGGCCGTCTTAAAAGAAATAATCTCCAAGCATGTCCACCCAACCAACCCGGAAAACAAAATCAAATTAATAATTTATTACAAATCCCCCAAGACCTCCAACCTCGTTCTCCGCAACAAACCAGCTTCCACCAAGATAAAGAGCCCGATGACCGACGATCACGTCATTTACCAACATACCTGTAATTATGAGGACTGTGGACCTCATTCCTATATTGGCATGATGCAGATTCGTCTTTCACGTCGGTTAACTCTTCACCTTCAGGCTGGAGCCATTAAAGACCACTATCTCACCCCCAACCACCCCCACCTCACACGCAACGAGTTAGAGAAACACACCACCATACTCGATAAAGAAAGTGACCCAAGGAGATTACCTATACTCGAAGTGTTATATATCCAAGCCTTACATCCTAACATCAACAACCAAACTCTAGACCTTCAGATCCTTCCTTCTGCCAAAAGGCACTACCCTACAGGACCTAACGCCCCTCCTCGCCCCCCGGTGCTCTTGATGCAGCCCCCCGCGCTACCTCCTTCAGCTTCGTCTTCTGCCGGCGCCACACGGACCACACAACTTAGGCCACGCCCCTCGACACGCAGCCAATCAGCTTTGACCCCCGCCACCCGACCAACACCATCCCGCATCCAGTGGGCCTGCGTGAAGCGGTTCCCCCTTTTGCACTCCTAGAATACCCCTCCACCAATAGGAGACTTTTGCCCCCTGATTTTCGCCTCCTCTGATCTCCACCTCTATATATACCCTTCCTGTTTACCTTTGATAGCATTCCGACCCTTACTTGATAATGCTGGTTGTCCAGTGCAACTCGTCGTAATATCCTGTATCATCATGTACATTTATGTAACTCTGTACCACCATGAATTTTGCTCATCTCTTCATCTACTTCCTGCCACCCAGCGAAAACTCATCAGAGACCTGGAAACTTTGAATAATAATTTTCCAACGCAGAAATTGCCATTTCTTTCAACCTCGTATGTATTAAAGAAATATATATATATATATATATATATATATATATATATATATATATATATATATATATATACAGGGTGTTCAGAAAACATGTGTACAAAATTAAATAGGTGATAGGAAACACAGAATTAAACATTTTGTACTCCATGGAGGTATGTCCATAAATGCTTCCTTGCGGTGCTACGGGGTAGACAGTTTCAACGTAATTTCCCTAACTTCTTCGTGAGTAATCTGTTTACATACAAACATGGTAATTTAATGTACACAACAGTATGAACATTACTTTATTAATGTCAGTACACTTAAAACACAAAAGAACATTAAATTGAAGAGAAGATTAACAATCATTAATCATCAGTCAGACCTGTTTACTGAATGAAGATGTCTTATGCCAGTACCAAGAAGTGATCCATTAGTAGTAGGCAACGAAATAATACTGTATGGAGGGCTTCAACGTAATTTACTAAACGATTCTGAATGATTGTTAATGATTGTTAATCTTCACTTCAGTTCCAAATGTACTTTTGTTTTTGCAGTGTACTGACATTAATTAAGTAATGTTCATACTGTTGTGTACATTAAATTACCATGTTTGTATGAAAACGGATTACTCACGAAGAAGTTAGGGTAAAAATTTAGGGAAATTACGTTGAAACTATCTTCCCTGTAGCACCGCAAGGAAGCATTTATGGACATACCTCCATGGATTACAAAATGTTTAATTCTGTGTTCCCTATCACCCATTTCATTTTGTACACAGGTTTTCTGAACACCCTGTATATATATATATATATATATATATATATATATGTATATATATATATATTATATATATTATATACTGTATATATATACTGATTCAATCTTTGATTTCTAGTGAAGGGTCATACTAGAGTAGCTACCTTGAAGCTGCGCCGTTAAAGGCTAGGGGTTAGTAGTAGTAGTAGTAGTAATAGTAGCAGTAAAATTAGTGAAGCAGGTGACTTATCACCCCGACTCTGTCCTCTCTGTTCTTCCATAGTGGGGGTCTGGAGGCAGGAGTGTTCAGTTAGAAAGGCTAGGACAATGACCGGAATCATAATAATTATAATACAGTATAAGCCACCATTGGGGGGGAGAGAGAGAGAGAGAGAGAGAGAGAGAGAGAGAGAGAGAGAGAGTGTGTATGTGTGAGTGTGACAGTAAGCTAAAGTGAAAGAGAGAGAGTGTGTGTGTGTCTGTGACTGGGCCGGAATGACAAGTGGCCGGAGTTATAGGCGGCTGGAGTGACAATACAGACCTTAAGGGGAGGCCATTAGTTTTGCGATTTTAACGCCTTTCGTCCCATTTCGTTGTCAATTTTAAGACCATTCGTGCCATTTAGGTGTCGATTATTAGCTGGCGAGCGATAGCGTGCTTGCAATTTTAGGAGGAACCGGCCTTCGGCCGGGAAATTTTTCTACCGAAAAATGTACAAATTTATCTTGAGGGGTGTTTTTCTAAGCTTGATGGAGGTCTAGGGAGGAAACTAAACAAATATGTGAATAAATTAATTAATAGACCAAACAAACGGCCAGTCTCCCCTTAAGGTAACTCTTGGCCAGTCACCAATACCACCATTACGAGGATGACAAGAGGGCCAGCCAGTCACTTCACCATGTCATAAAGGACTGTTGATGGATGACAGTAACGGTAAGAGGGCTACATTTAAGAGGCCTGTGGCCGGTTTTTTGGTCTATTAATTCATGTATTCATATATTATTTTAGTTTCCTCGATAGACCTCCATCAAGCTTACAAAACCCCCCCTAAACCCCCCTTCAAGATAAATTTGTACGTTTTTCGGTAGAAAAATGTTCCGGCCGAAGGCCAGTTACTCTTAAAATTACAGGCTCGCTGTCGCTGGCCAGGAAAACATTGGCACCCAAATGGCACGAAAGGTCTTAAAAATTGACAACGAAATGGGGTGAAAGGTATTAAAATCGCCAAACTAATGGGCCGAACGTCATAAAATCTGAAAACTAATGGGGCTAAGTATGAGGAAGAAGGGGGACCAGAAAAACGGTCCATGTCCCCTTATAACAGACGTTGGAGGGGTGTGATGACTCTGATAAATCACTCGGTAATGGTTATAGTCGTCAGATGTTTGTGTATTGGTGTATTGTATTGTTACACTCGATCAGCATCAAGCTCTTCATTCACGTGTTTGTGTTTATCGTGTAGGGTTAGTTGAGCTACTTTTTATATTGCTTAGCCTATTACAATTTTTTTTTCTTTTTTTTTTTTTTTTTTTTTTTTTTTTAAAGAGACAATGAACGGAGGAAGGAAAAACACAGATAAAACAAAAAGGTCCATGTGCCTAAAGTCATCCTCCATTCATAAAATGTTTGTAACAGCTGGATTTAAACTTTTGTAGATTGTAAGTTTGTGGATAGCAACTCGAGGGAAGTGAATTCCAAAGAGTAGTAGTTCTTGGGATAAATTAATTTTGATAAGCAGAAGTTCTCCATTGTGGAGGAGAAAGTGTAAATTCATGGGCGCTCTCAGCTGCCCTAGTTCTACGGGGAAAGATGTGGAGAGGCGGCACAATTGAAGCAAGTGCCTCGGAACAATTGCTGTGAAAATATCTGTAGAATAATGCAAGGGATGCAACGTTTCTTCGTATGGATAATGTAGGAAGGTCCTGTGTGATTGCAGGGTTATTGATTAATCTAATAGCTTTATTTTGAATTTTGTCCAACTGCCTCAATGCAGCCACTCCACTTCCACTCCACAGTAACAGTAATCCATCTGAGAACGCACATGACTTTTATATATTACGGCCAACTGCTCGTCAGTGAAGAATTTTCGAACTCTGTACAGGAGTCCCAGTTTTTTAGAGGCATTCTTAGCAATGCTTCTAACATAATGTGTCCAGCTCAAGTTAGTAGTTAATGTTACACCGAGAATGTCAATACTAGGGGAAGTGGGAAAAATTACATCATTAACAAATATATGGGAGTCAGTGAGATTCTGTCGGTTAGAAAATTGAATGTACTTGGTTTTCTGTGCATTAAAGGACACTAGATTTTTTTGTCCCCATTCATTAATTCTAGAAAGGTCCTGGTTCAGAGAAATTGCAGTGTTTATTTTTGAATTTATAAGATCGGGTTGGGTGAAAGAATTGGTAAATGTGAAGGAACTGTGGAGTGTTGAGTCATCTGCGTAGGAATGTATTGGATTATGAGTGGTAGATATGAGATCATTGATATGAATGAGGAACAGAGTTGGGGCCAATACTGATCCCTGGGGAACACCAGCATTTATTGAGTGAAATTGAGAATAAAGGCCATCTACCATTACACATATTTTTCTGTTATGAAGATAAGAAGAAATTAGTGGAACTAATGATGCAAGGCCGTAGTGTGACATCTTCGACAATAAGGATTGGTGCCAGACTCTATCAAATGCCTTTGATATATCCAGTGCTATTGTATGTGTTTCACCATGTTGGTCTGTAGCTTGGTTGATTTGATGCGTAAGAAGGCAAAGAATGTCTGCAGTTGATCGACATCGTCTAAAACCATATTGCCTATCACTGATTAATTTATTATTCTCAAGATGCTTAATTATGTGATTATTTAATATAATTTCAAAGACTTTACCAAGAGTGGAAGTTATAGCTATTGGTCTGTAGTTTGATGGATCTGAAGAGGCACCTTTTTTAGGAACTGGATGGATGTTTGCTTCTTTCCAGGGTACTGGGAAGCATGAGGTATGAGTACATACAATTGTCTAATGGTACCTCAAAATTAATATCAATTCGCCGTCATCTGATGAAGATGTTATAAACTGTTTCACTGACTGTTTATACCTCTTACTAACTTTATATACTGTATATAATTATAACTACCCTGCTTGTATCATGTACTTGGCTAAAACTATACGTTAAGGTAGCTCTTCAGAAGTAGTTCATACAAGATATAAGTATATTGCTGTTAATATAATGACCATTATGAATTACTGTGCTGCATGTTGTAGGTCTAATTGTTATGTATTTACTTACCGTATATAGCTATGTGTAGATTATGTAATTTATTTATTCATTCAATTTATTATTATTATTATTATTATTATTATTATTATTATTATTATTAGGGGTTCGACCCCCCGGGGAACCCCTATTGTAATCATTAAACCTAGAATTTCATCCAAATTCTTCTTACGCGCCGGTTTCGACGCAATAACTCCAGAACCGCTTTTTGGATCGGGATCAAACTTTCACAAGAGGTGCGTTTTGGTATTGGGCAACTTTTGATATTCTAAACATCCGGCATGGCGACCAAACAGGTCCGTGGCAGCCGATTTCCCGAAAAACTTGACGCCTAAATACCGTCTCTCCCACTCATAGGAAACGACTGGGCTTTGGCATACGCACTCCCCTACTAATGCTCCGCAAATTTTATAGAGAAGGTTTTGCTTTTGCACGTGGGGTTATTTCCGGCAATCTTGAAAAAAACTCGAATTCCACTTAAAATTCCACATCTTGAAAACTACGCCGATGATCAAAGCCTTGCTTGCGTAGTTGGGTGAGGCTCGCGATTCCGAACGTTTTGATACCAAAAAAATATAAATGGGTGGAATAGTTTGGCCGCAGCATTGAAAACTGTCTATTCTTAAATTACTTTAAAACCGAATTCGCTACCCACACAAAGTTTACCGTCTACAGTCTATAGGCTTCCACGCATCCCCCAGTTTTGCTTAATAACATAATCTCTTTATTATTCAGATCTATATATATTTTTTTAACTCTCTCAAAACAGTTCGAGTCCCTACGAATTCCAGCAATTATTTAGCCAACCTACCTATACATATACATACCTATGTATACATACCTACCCTACCAAATAATAATGATAAATTCAAATTTATTTTTGGTGAATGAAAGAGTATTGGCTAAGGTTTTTAACAATTCCTCCCTTTGCCAAATGCTTAGTTTAATAACAATGATCTGGACCTTTAAAGTTTTGGCAATTGCCCGTGTGACTCGTATTTTAACCCTCCTAAAGTGTTACCACGAAATACCGCTAGATCCTTTCTCAAAAGTCGCTAGCATGTTGCTACATAGCCAAACAATGTTAGGATAATGCTGCAATTTCTAAAGAGTTTTGGTTTGTTTGTTTTGCAAATTTTACAATGTAGTATGACTAGAATGTCTGAAATTTTCAAATTATCCCTAGTAAATGTCTCTTAGATATAAAAGAAATTGCTGCTAGATTGAAGTAAATACCACTACATTTAGCGGTAATATGTAGCTTTACAACTGGCAACACTGCAACCACCACCTCCCTCCCACCCTCCCAGTATGTCTCCACAAAATACCGCTAGATCCTTTCTCAAAAGTCGCTAGCATGTTGCTACATAGTCAAACAATGTTAGAATAATGCTGCAATTTCTAAAGAGTTTTGGTTTGTTTGTTTTGCAAATTTTACAATGTAATATGACTAGAATGTCTGAAATGTTTAAATTATCCCTAGTAAATCTCTCTAGATATGAAAAAATGGCTTCTAAATTGAAGTAAATAGCTCTACATCTAGCGGTAATATCTAGCGATATAACTGGCAACACTGCCTAGCCCTTCCTTCCTGCCTCCCACCTCCCTCATATCAAGCAAATGTATCCACAACCACTCTAGTGAACTTTTGGTATTTAGTTTATTCAGCTTAACCCTTTCACGCATATATGATGCAGAGGTTGCCAGATTAGCAATAAGAAATAGAGTTCTCTCACTCTTATAATGACCTCTCCAAAATTAGTTTCCTGCCCACAGCTAACTCAAAGACAACTGCAGAGGTTGAAGTAACTAAACTAAAGGTTTCTAAATACCCCTGATGGTAACAAAGGTTTTAAAGTATCCCCAATAGGCTCAAAATCGCGTCATATGTCGGAGAGGGTTAATACTATTTATCCACATAAAATAGAAACCTATCACAATTGTTGTCTAATACAACCATAGACAATGCTATTACATATTATTTGAACATGATGTCGAATTTAGCAGTTTCTGTTTACCTTGAACAGTAAAGACAGAACCGAAAGCTTCTCTTGCCGTGTAGTACTCAAAGAAAGCAGGGGTACCCATACCGAACTGTTACCAAGTCAGAGATTCAGAGGTAACTTTCACAATGCATTATAACCCTAGACAGACACCAATATACCACTAAATCAGACAAACATCACTACAAAAAAGATAGGAAAATATTATATTAATGTCCTTGGTATTTGAAATTATGCAAATGAGTAAATCCATTATGATATAATGATAGTGTGATTGATTAGTATCTGGCACCAGTGTTGCACTAAATTTTCTGAACGTATGCGAACTTCGGAGTATTTATCCCATTAATATACACATCTATCACTATTTAAATGTAATACAACCATACACAGTGCTATTACATATTATTTGAACATAATATAGGATGCTCTTTCCTTTAAACCATTTTCTATATCTATTCACGAAAAATATAGGCCTAGCCTAGGCAGCGCTACCGGTAGGTAAGAATTTATCAGTTCGAATTTTGATTGAGAGTGGAATTAGGCCTAGGCCTAGGCTAGGGCTTAACATGGGATACTGTTTAGGGGTTGGGAATAGACTCAGGCTGCTTTAGGCCTAATTAGGTAAAAATAGTCAAATCGAGACAATTGCACAGCCAACATGGCTGTGCAATTGGCTACCTTTCATTACTGCAGTTAAACACAAACTTATTTTACAATGGAAAATAATGCATGAGGAGGGCTGGGTAGGCCTATTAGTATTTTGTGAAATAACTTAAATTAGGTTAGGCTATAGTATACTTCATTAGGTTATTAGGCCTATGAGAAACCAGGCCTAGGCCTAGCTTAATTTTTATTTCACTGCTCAACATATTTTTTGTTTTTTTTGCTTTTGAGCTCTGCATAGGGCTATATTCAGGTAGGCTTGGGTTTTAGTAAAATTGCATTAGGCTATGCTACATATTTGGTTCAATGTTATTTTAATACCACAAATTTTGTTGATATATTTGAAGATAAATATTGAATCTATATGCTCTAAAGATCATAAGAAAATTTGTTTCTAGGCAAAACCTAATAAAAAAGTATGGTACTAAAATGTATTTTTTGTAACAAGGTTGTCAATACGGTACTTTCAGTCATCAATAGCTCTAAAGATCATATGAAAATGTGTTAAACCCTCGTAAAAGCCTAATATAAAAGTATGGTACTAAAATTTAATTTTCGTAACAAGGTTGTCAATACGGTACTTTCCCGTTATCAATGTACAATCAAGCTGAAGATTGCAGAGTAAACACCATAGACTTCATTGACTTTTTTTCACCTTCGTATAATCGATAGCCATTTTTTTTATTTTTTTTTATTAAGGGATTAGTACTCAACCAGCGGGGGTGTGGGGGCGGCAGCCCCCACCCATAATACTAGGTTAGGTTAGGTAAGGTTGTTAGGTTAGGCTAATGTCTTTTCAAATCACTATTGGGGAGCGAGCGTGTCTCAACATGGATCGATAGGCCTAATGGGGAAAATAGGTTTTCCCGAGATTTCTAATTAATTACAAACACTATATATTGATGCAAATGACCAATTTTGTATATAAAAAACACTTGGAAAATTCGTGGTATTAAAATAACATTTTTCCACATATTTTTACTTCTATTGGAAAGCACAGGCCTACACAATAGGCCTAGTACACATGTTAAAGAATTTAGCTTAGCCTACCACAATTTAGCCTAGACTGAAAGAACAAACAAAAATAGTCTAGGCTAATTGCAGCTAAATAATTTAGCCTAGCCTCCACAATTTAGCCTAGACTGAAAAAACAAAACAAAAATAGGCTAATTGCAGTTTTGGTAAGAGTTGTAGTTGTGGGCATACCAAAAGCTTTGTTTAAATAGCCTAGTCGCACGCTCGCAGTTAGGCCTACATTCGCTTCTAATTTAACTGCTGGGGTAAACTTGGTAAAGCCACCCTCAATCCGCCGGCCAGTAACAAAACAATTTACCCAACGCCTGGCCGTGAGATACAATAATGGGTTGAGGGGGCTTTATCCCCCTATGACTTATTGTCATCATCATCTATATCACCAGCAGGGGCAAATAACCACAGTCAAATTAGACGCGAATGTAACTGCGAGCGTGCGACTACGTAAATAAAGGGGACGATAGACCCGCTAACACAACTCTTAACGCATTTTTTCCAAATGTATTAGATTTTTTATATTTATGACCTCAACAGTTGAAAGATGACAATTTTATGGTTTATTTTAGGCTATACAAAAACATTTGCTTTGTAACTTAGATACTCATATTTATGCTTATAATTGCAGTACGAGTGGGTTTTTTCTTTTTATATGTAGGCCTAGGCTAAACAAATGTTAGTTTTTGTTTTATAGGCTAAACTAGGCTGAATTTATGCTAATAAATATTAATTGGAGGGAGCAAATCTGTCAAGGAATAGCCTAGATGTGGAAATTTACAGCCAATTTGCTCTAGCCCTTTTTGAGATTCAGAGGTTAGAGATCGTTGGATACAATAATATGTTGAGGGGGTCAATCGCCCCCCATGACATATGTCATCATCATATATATTTCCAGCAGGGGGCAAATAGCCTAGGCCTAGCCTAACTACAACAAAAATCGCCGTCAAAATAGACGCGAACTTATATTAACTACGGCGATCGACCATTGCCCGCACCGGCCGTCCCCCGGTTATTGTTGAGGTCCTGAGGAACCGTATGACTTTGACGAACTCTTCCCTCCGCTGTCTCCGCATCCCATGTATCGTCGTACGGTACCTCTTCCCCTCCACATCTTACATCTGGTCGTCCTACATATGCCTCCTAAGCCTCGCCTCGTCCCGTCACTGAGCATGTAGATGGGCGTCCCTTTCTGGCTTCAAAGATGGATTCCTTCCGACAGCTCCTACTGGATTGTCTGGGGTTGGTTGATAAGGGTACCTCGCTTCAAGACATTGCTCTGGCCCTAGTACCGTGGTTTGTAGGTCTCTGGTTCACCACCTGATGACCTGCTATTGGGTTGTTGCCTTTAGGTTATTGTTGAGGTCCTGAGGAACCATATGACTTTGACGAGCTCTTCCCTCCGCAGTCTCCGCATCCCATGTATCGTCGTACGGTACCTCTTCCCCTCCACATCCTACATCTGGTCGTCCTACATATGCCTCCTAAGCCTCGCCTCGTCCCGTCACTGAGCATGTGGATGGGCGTCCCTTTCTGGCTTCAAAGATGGATTCCTTCCGACAGCTCCTACTGGATTGTCTGGGGTTGGTTGATAAGGGCACCTCGCTTCAAGACATTGCTCTGGCCCTAGTACCGTGGTTTGTAGGTCTCTGGTTCACCACCTGATGACCTGCTATTGGGTTGTTGCCTTTACAGTGTTACGGTTCTACGAATGACCTAGAATAAAAGTGACACGGTGGTGAATTTTAACCTTAACTATAAACTAATTTAATTGTAAAATAGGATCTCCGCGACTACGGTAGGGCCGGAGTGGGCGAGTATTCGCCTGAGGTTTCCCCAAGACAAGACAAGACAAAATTCTAGTGCTGGTTTTACTCAGATTTTGTGAGTTTTAATTTAGCCTAGCCTAGGCCTAAGAGTTCAGAAAATTTGCAAAATGCACCCCATACTAGCCTACCCATAGCCTAATAGGCCTAGTGATTCTTTTTTGGCAGACCACCCACAAATTTTCATATAGCCTAGGCCTAGGCTAGCCTAAGTTCTGGAATGCATGTTGGAATAGCCTTCCTATAAACTGTAGGCTAGGCTACTTCCTTTTAATTTAAGTTTGATTCTTTGGAAAAATCTATTAGGCCTAGACCAGGGCAGGAAAGTAACATTTAAAATGACGTGTAAAAAGTCGCCCATAAACGGCGGGCCGCTATGTTATTGTAATTTGGGAGCTTATTTTGTCTGTTGATTGACTTTGTCCTTAATTGTGGATCCTATGAATTAGCACAGATGATGATGACTTACCGTACATCATAATACGTGACGGGCCGACGTGGGGGGGCAGAGCCGCAGAGACCCCCTCAACATATTTGGTGTCCCACAGTAACTTTTAATGGGATGGATGTAGTTACCGGGTGTATGGTCGTCATGTTTACATAGGGCGATCGTCGCGGTTAACTTCGCGTCTATTTTGACGGCGATTTTTTTCGGCATATTTAATTTTATTCACTTCCTTTTATATTTAGGCTATAATCTAGCTTTGGCACGACAATAACCCTAACCTAGTCTTTCTTAAAGATTCTTCTAATCTTCCATTAGCCTATAGCCTAATTTAGGTCATTTTTAAAGGCACACAATTAAATGGTTGGTATTTTAAACGACACTACTGCAGCATTATGAGAAACAATTTATTAGAGATAATAGGCAACAATAGATTCGCCATATTTTTCTCCATAAGCTATAGTCCGCATGGAGGATTTTCGTTATCGACAAATTGAAAAAATTCCCACTTCACAGACAAAATAGACAAATACACCAAAAATTGGGGTGTGGGGGCAGCAGCCCCCACCCATAATAGCCTACTATAATAGGTTAGGTAAGGTTGTTAGGTTAGGCTAGGCTAATGTCCTTTCAAAGGGGTATAGGCCTATTAAACACTAGGATAGCTTATACCTGGTCAAGGGTAAATCCTGCTGTAGTCAACTTGAATGCTACCTTAAATTGTAATATTAGACTAGGCATAGCCTATAGAAAAAATAGCCTAGCCTACTTATTTATTGTAGCCTATAATATAGGCCTAGCCGGGTAGAATGTAGAGTTCGGGCGTACCGCCACCATTGTTTACACTGCGCAGAGCGGCGACGGAAGCTTGCCATCATGTTCCCGTCTATTTTGACTGCCATTGGATACAATAATATGTTGAGGGGAGGGCTTTGCGGCAATTTTTTTGGTTGTTTGCCCCCTACTGGCAATATATATGATGATGACAATACGTGATGGGGGCAAAGCCCCCCCTCAACATATTATTGTATCCAATGGCATTCAAAATAGACGGGAACATTATCGCAAGTGTCCGACACCGACACCGCCGCCGTCATGTTTACATATGTCGATCACCGTGGTTAAAGGCTGGTTCACACATAGCCGAGTCGGTGCGCGAGTCCAACACGAGTCACACTCGTCGATTATCGCCGTCGCTGGAGGCTGAATCGGCCGCGAGTAGCAATTGTTCCCGAGTCAAGGAGAGTGTAACACGAGTTAACTCGATTCAATACGAGTCAACACGTGTTCATGCAAGAGTCTGTACGAGTAACTGAGAGTCAAAACGAGTGTAACACGAACCCAACACGAGTGTCAAAAATTTGAAAAATAATGGCCACATTCCAGGGCACGTAAACAAAGAGTATGGACGAGTCAAAGCGATTGTTACACGGATCAACACGATTTTTATACGGATCAACACGAAAGACAACGCGTTGACTCTCGTTGGATCTCTGTTGCACACGTGTTGACTCGTGTTACATCCGTGTAAACTCTCGTTGATTCTTCCTACATTTTTGAAATAACGGTATTTCAAATGACACTTGCTTTTTCGTGTTACACTCGTGTTTTTTTCTCAGTGGATCGTGTTTACTCTTGTTTACTCGTGTTTTCACTTGTGTTTGAATCGTGTAAACTCTGGCATCATGGGGGCACCACATTTTGGCACTCACATTCGTGCTTTCTACTCTTGTTGATACATGTTGCATGTGTGTTACATACGTGTTGTTGCGTGTAGACACGTGTTGCTTCGTCAACGTCGAAATGATGACGAAAAGCGACGAATCACCAAAGAGTGTTACACAGGTTTACACGAGTCAACACGAGTTAATACGAATAACGAAGAGTTATTCAGAGTCAAACACGAGTTAACACGTATGTACACGAGTCTACACGTATTTAGGCCACACTCATGGGTACTCGCCACAGGACCCAAAAATGTCATGCTGAAATTTTTGGACCCCGTGGCGAGTACCCACGAGTGTGTCGAGTATACACGAGCGTAGCACGAGTCTATACGAGTGTTGAGGAGTATCGACGAGTCATTGCTGAATAGCAATATTTCATCACTCGTGTTGGACTCGCGCACCGACTCGGCTATGTGTGAACCAGCCTTTAGTTCGCGTCTATTTTCGGTTATTTGCCTCCTGCTGGCAATATATATGATGATGACAATATGTCATGGGGGGGGGGGTGACCCCCCTCAACCTATTATTGTATCCAAAAGCAGTCAAATAGACGGGAACATGATGGCCAGCGTCCGCCGCCGCTCCGCGTAGTGTAAACAAGGCTGGCGGTACACCCGAACTCTACATTCTACCCCACTAATTTTCCAACTAGCATAACCGATGATTATCAATGATCAATCCCAGTCAGAAACATCCATGCTTCCCTCCCATAAGTAAATGTCGGGATTACCACACTGTCATGCAAGGACTTCTTTACTTCCATGCTGATCACCCTATTTCTTCTTACTGCTTTCAGAGTTCCTACAACGCTCTTCCCCTGTTACACTTTCTCCCACACTTCTTCATCCATAGGCCTACTCACATCTTTACTCAACACACTGCCCAAATACTTAAATGAGCTGACATTCTTCATAGCCGTTCAACCTCACTTCACACTCTATGGTTGCACCCCTTTCAATGACCATAATATTGCTCTTCCTAGCATTTACCTCCAGATTCCGTTTTTCACACACTGTTCCAAACATATTTACCTGACCCTGCAACTCCCATTCACTATCGCTCATCAGAACTGTGTTGTCAGCAACAGTAATAAAAATAATAATAATAATAATAATAATAGTTCTTAACCCTTCTTTAGCGGCCTATGCGGTTTATTTATATGTACCGCCCAGCGGGGTGTTTTTAGCCAAAATAGGGCTGTTTACGTGATCATTTTCATGCCTAAATAAGACCCAGAACGTAAAACAAGTATCTATCCCTGAAAGGGCATAAACAGAGCTTTCGAATGACACCATAACGATCCTTTTATGATGGCTAGTTTTCTTGCAATAACCGTGCAACGCGAGTGCAAAAAGCATGTAATTAGCCACTTTCCCGATACAATTCCGTATATAGCGAGTGAGAGAGGTAGGAGGGAGGTGAGATTTGTGTCAGTAGGTTCGCCGCGGTGGTCTGGAGCAGTCATACACTCGCTACTCTCCTGCCACCACTTGTCTCTCTCTCTCAGCAACATTACGTGCTGAAATTGCCACTCGAGTTATGTCGAGCGCCGCCACATAGTCCAGCTTTATTTAACTCGACTTATGTGGTGAGCCGCTTTTTAAGGGTTAAAGCTAGCGCATGCTAAGCCAGCTAAGGATAGCCCAATAAGGCCGATTAGGCGTATTTCCATTGGGGTCCTGTACTACTATCCCATCCCCTTGCTCATGAGGGATGGTAACGACTCCGTGCTTGTGAAAAATCTTTAATGCGCCGAGCGTGGGCGCGAACTCGGGCCTTCTGGGTGGAAGTCCAAGACGCTAGTCACTACACCAGCGAACCGTGGTAGTACCGGTACTGTACTGTTGAGGCAACTTCCACTCGTTTCCTTCCCTTATCAGCGGTACACCAACATCCGCTGCTCTTCCTTGTATTTCTTTCATGACTCCATCCATATACTGTACTGGTATATATTGAACAACCATCGGGACATCACATACACCCTTGCTTTAACCCAATATTCAGATTAAAGAACTCGCTCTGTTAATTATCCACACATACTGACACCTTTGCACCCTCATACATGCTCTTCATTGCTTTCAGCAACTTGCCATCTACTCCGTATATTCTCAATACCGGTACCGGTACTTTCCACATACCTTCTCTATCAATTCTGTCATAGACCTTCTCCAACTCCATAAATGCAGCATACAACTTTTGTCGCTTCTCCAGATATTTCTCCACAACACATTTCCGGGCAAAAATCTGAGCTACACATCCTCTTCCCTTCCTAAGATGACTACAGTATGCTAACCGTTTCCCCATCAATACTGACTGAAAATGCCCAAATATATTGCATGTCCTCTTCAGATTTATCTAAAATATGTAAAATTACACCAAATACCACTACAGTAGCACTGACATCAATAAAACTCACTAACAGGATAAATAAATGGAAGAAATACTCCAAAAGATTAATATGTTAACCCTTTACCCAGCAATACTGACTGAAAATGCCTAAATAGATTGCATGTGCTCTTCAGATTTATACATACATACGTACATAACATTTTAAGACTGAGTGCTCCACACAGATGTGCAGTTTCAGTCTCTTTTCCTAATGGCGGCGTTCCAGGCAACCCTGTTAAGGGATGCTTTACTTGTCAAGTTTTTGGATTTGAGATCGGCACGTATAGTCCGATCCCAGGTCTTACTCGGTCCACCCCTTGGTGCAGCTCCCTCCACAATTGCAGACCTGCATCTTTTCACCCAATTTTGTTCATCCATTCTCTCCACATGTCCATACCATCCCAGTTTACTTGTACGCATCTCCTCGCTAATACTCTTTATACCTAAACGTCTCTTCAGCTCATCATTTGTTATTCTGTTGACATCCTTTATCTGAAATATGTAAAATTACACCAATTACCAACTACATTACCAAAAAATTTAATAAAGTACACTAACAGGATAAAGAAAATGTAAGAAATAGCCCTAAAGATGAATTTATCTATATCTATTGACGGACGCCTTGATCCCCGAAGGATTGGCCACGAACGAAACACCCCTATGTACCTCTGTCCCCAGTCAGTCGATGCCCCTCCTCCCATCCAGCACCACTTTCACGCATATACTTCTTAACTCCATCCTTCCACCTCTCTCTCGGTTTATTTCTCCCTCTGTCCTTCCACCTCACTCGTACACGCTCTTAGTCATTCTCTCGCTTCCCATACGTTCCACATGGCCGAACCATCTCAAGGTGTTCTTTTTCGCACTTTCCAGTACATTCACGCCACACCTCTCTCGTACTTCCTCATTCGTCTGTCTATCCCTCCATGTAACTCTGCACACACTTCTCAAGTAACTCATTTCCATCCCTTTCACTCTTGGTTTGAATCTCTCCAACAACGTCCATGCTTCGCTTCCGTAAGTTAGTGTCGGGATTACCACACTGTCATGCAATGACTTCTTCAGTTCCATGCTGACCACCCTATTTCATGTTACTGCTTTTAGCATTCCTACAACCGTCTTCCCCTGTTGCACCCTCTCCCACACTTCTTCATCCATACTCCCATCTTTACTCTGTACACTGCCAAGATACTTAAAATAATGAGCTGACAATCTCCATAGCCTGACCGTTCAACTTCACCTCACACTCTGTGGCTTCACCCCTTTCGAAGACCATAACCTTGCTCTTCCCCGCATTTACCTTCAGATTCCATTTTTCGCACACTGTTCCAAAAATATTTACCAGACCCTGCAACTCCCATTCATATCATCAGCAAACAGCAGTACACAAACATCCACTGCTCTTCCTTGTATTTCTTTTATGACTCCATCCATATACTGTACATACATACATACATACATTGGTTTAACGTCATTTTTCCATTACATGCATTGTAACGGCTCGGACGGGGTTGCCTTTCAGTAGTTGGTGTACTGTAGTACAATAAAGTCCTGCCACAGCACTGCCTCATCAGTCATCACTGTGGCTGATGTTGGTATAGTGCTAACCGTGCCTCAGCATGACTCAACAGAGTTCCCCTGCAGCACTTGCACCTGCAGTATCTGCAACCACACCAGCCTTAACAGTGTTACAACAAGACAGCACCATAACAAGACTCTACTGTATATTAGGCAATTGGACTATAGAACAATAAAGTCCTGCCCCAACACTGCTCCAACATGCAAACACTGTTGCCGACACAGGTGTGGTGCCAAACGGCATCCAGGTAAGACTCAGTCCCCTGTGGCACCTATCCGCACCCCACCAGCCTCGGCAGTGCCATACCAAGACAGTGCTAAGATAAAGACTTTTTTGTCTAGTAATGGCTGTTGGTCCACAAGTCTATCGCCATCCCCCCTATTAGTCGCCTTGTACGACACGCAGTAGGATGCGTGAGGCATATTCTTTTTTTCCTCCACCATTAGATGAAGGCCCCCTTACCCCCTGGGGGGAAGAACAATATAGAACAACCATCTGGGCATCACACACCCTTGCTTTACCAAACATTCAGATCAAAGAACTCCCTCTGTTCATTCTTCACACGTACTGATACCTTTGCACTCTCATACATACTCTTCACTGCTTTCAGCAACTTGCCATCTACTCCATATATTCTCAGTACAGTACTTTCCACATACCTTCTCTATCAACTCTGTCATAGGCCTTCTCCAAGTCCATGAAGGCAGAATACAACTTTTGTCCCTTCTCAAGATATTTCTCCACAACATATTTCAGGGCAAAGATCTGAGCTACACATCCTCTTCCCTTCCTATGATGAATACTGCATGTTAACCGTTTCCCCAGCAATACTAACTGAAAATGCTAAATGTATTGCATGTGCTCTTCAGATTTATCTAAAATATGTAAAATTATACCAAATACCAACTACATTAGCACAAAACTCAATCAATCACAGAAACAGGATAAAAACATAGAATAAATACCCCAAAAGATGAATACGTTAACCCTTTCCCCAGCAATACTTACTGAATATGCATAAATAAATTGCATGTGCTCTCCAGATTTAGCTGAAATATGTAAAATTACACCAAATACTAACTACATTAGCACAAAAATCAATCAAGCACTTTAACAGGATAAATAAAATGGAAGAAATAGCCCAAAAATGAATTTATCTATAGCCTACCGGTATATATTGCCGGACACCTTGATCCCCGAAGGGGTGACCATGAACGAAACGCCTGCGTATTTCAAGCTTGCTTGAGTTATCACTCGATCGTCTTTTAGAGCTTTTTGGCCCGGGGTAATTACCACACCATCGCGTCATAAGGAGTTTGAGGGGGTTAAATTGCTAGATACATAGAGGAAGAGGAATGCCAAGTAAAGCTAAACAAAAATATATAAGATATTTTTAACATCTATCTATCTATCTATTGCCTGACGCCGTGATCCCCGAAGGAGTGGCCAAGAACGAACCGCCCCCATTCACCTCTGTCCCCAGTCAGTCGACGCCCCTCCCCCCCAACCAGCACCGCCTTCGTTCATGTACTTCCTCACTCCATCCTTCCACCTATCATTCGGTCTATCTCTCCCTCTCTGTCCCTCCACCTCGCTCTCATACACCCTCTTAGTCATTCTCTCGCTTTCCATACGTTCTATATGGCCGAACCATCTCAAGTTGTTCCTTTTCACACTTTCCAGCACATCTACCTCCACACCACACCTCCTTCTTACTTCCTCATTAGTCTGTCTATCCCTCCATGTAACTCCACACGCACTCCTTAAGTAATTCATTTCCACTGCTCTCACTCTTGGTCTGAGTCTCTCAACCAACATCCATGCTTCGCTTCCGTAAGTCAGTGTCGGGATTACCACACTGTCATGCAAGGACTTCTTCACTTCCATACTGACCACCCTATTTCTTGTTACTGCTTTTAGCGTTCCTACAACCCTCTTCCCCTGTTGTACCCTCTCCCGCACTTCTTCATCCATAGTCCCATCTTTACTCAACACACTGCCCAGATACTTAACCCGTGGAGCCCCGGCTAGTTTTGTAATGTTTGCGCACCAGAACCCGGCCGGTTTTCAAAAAATGGTTTTATTCCAGAAACAATAGCGAATGGGTTAGGAATGAAGGAAAAACCACGAAAAACTGCTCAAAAAGCTTAAAAAATGGTCCTACAGAGCCCCGAAAATGGGTTTTACAAGAGTAAAAAATTGAAGGCAATTATCCCAAAAAAACAGGTTATTGAGCGCTCGCGCGCACGCACGTGGACTTTGAGACTTTTCAACCATCGGCACGGTTGCGTGGGATACGTACACAGTTCCCATACAAATCTGAGCCCTCTTGAGTGGCTACACCTGATGTTACGGTCGGCGCAATTAGGGTGACGCGTCAGGCGCGTCTCTGGGGCTGTGCGTTACATACATCGCCGACGCGTCAGACGCGTCGCTGGGGCTGTACGGGTTAAAAGAGTTGACGATCTCCATAGCCTGACCGTTCAGCTTCACCTCACACTCTGTTACTTCACCCCTTTCGAAGACCATAACCTTGCTCTTCCCCGCATTTACCTTCAAATTCCGTTTTTCGCACACTGTTCCAAACTCATTTACCAGATCCTGCAACTCCCATTCATTATCACTCATCAGAACTGTATCATCCGCAAACAGCAGTATAGGTAGCTTCCACTCAATTCCCTCCCTATTCAGCGATACACCAACATCCACTGCTCTTGATAGTATTTCTTTTATGACTCCATCCATATATACAGTAAACAACCATGGGGACATCACACACCCCTGTTTCAAACCAACATTCAGGTCAAAGACTCGCTCTGCTCACTCTCCACACATACTGTCGCCTTTGCACCCTCATACATGCTCTTCACTGCTTTCAGCAACTTACCCTCTACTCCGTATATTCTAAGTACTTTCCACAAACCTTCTTTATCCACTCTGTCATAGGCCTTCTCCAAGTCCATAAAGGCAACATACACCTTTTGTTTCTTCTCCAGATACTTCTCCACAACACAATTCAGGGTAAAAATCTGATCTACACATCCTCTTCCCTTCCTAAAACCTCCCTGCTCGTCGCCTATCCATTTCTCCGTTCTCACTCTCACTCTCTCAATCACTACCGGTACCCTACTGTATACCTTGCCTACTACGCTTAGAAGACATATTCCTCAGTGGTTACCACACACTCCTCTTTCCCCTTTGCCCTTATATAGAGGGACTATTATGCCAGTCTTCCAGTCATCGGGTGCACTCCCCTTCTCCCATGCTAGTTTGCACATTTTCCATACCCATTCTATCACTATCTCACCACCATACCTCAACATTTCCCCACACACTCCATCTGTTCCTGGTGCTTTCCCCAACTTCACTCTTTTCATGGCTTCCCACACTTCTGACCTCCTGATCCCCACCTCCTCCTCCACTACTTCTCTTCTTCTCCCTCCCATACCATATCCAGCTATGTTTGCTGGCTCTTCATTCCTTACATTTAGCAACTCACTGAAGTACTCCCTCCATCTTTCGACTCTCTCTTGCTTCTCGGCTAGCATTCTCCCATTGTTATCTTTCACACCCTTACTGTTTCCCTTGCTACCTTCCCTATCTTTCTTGACTTCTTTCCAGAACAGTTTCTTACTCTCCCTCCATTTTACACTCAGGTGCTCGTTTCTGTCTCTCAGAACCTTCATTCCCTCTACTACCCAACCACTCTCTATATGCTTTCTTCTTTTCTTCCACAGCTATTCTTACCTCTTCTGTCCACCATGCTGTACCTTTCACTCCCCTCCCTCTTCTCCTCACTCCACACACCTCCTCATATGCTGCACAGATCTCATCCTTAAACACCTTGCTCATCTCCTCCACTTCCTCCATAACTTCCAGGTCGAACCCACCTAGTCGTCTTTCCACTGCTCTCCTGTACTCCTCCCTGACTTCCTCCTCCTGCAACCTCTCCACCCTCCTCACCATTCCACCCTCCTCTCGCCTCCCTCCAGCTCTCCTCACCCACTTCTTTTGTATCCTAACCTTAGCTACCACTACATAATGATCAGACAGACCCCCTCCAATACCCCTATACACCCTAGCATCCATCACAGATTTCTTCATTCGTTCAATCACACATACATAATCAATCAATGACTTTCGTTCCACCACTGTCTTATCCTTCATCGTCAACATCCATTTCCATGTGTACCTGTGGATCATTCTGTGTCGGAAGAAGGTGTTGGCTATCCACAGCCTCCTCCCCACACATACAGTACGTCCACAAGTGCACTACCATTCCCATTCACCTCTGATGGTACCCCCCACCCTCCCACCACTCCCTCAACTTTCCTATCACCCACCTTACCATTCACATCCCCAATCAGAAATATTCTTTCGTTCTTGTCAAACTTCTCCAGGCACGCCTCCACATTCATCCAGAACTCCTCTTTCTTTCTTTCAAGTATATCCTCTGTCGGGGCATACACGCATACAATCAATACAATATTTTTAACATGAGGTTGCTTATAATAATTTGTACCTCTGCAGTTTCTCCATGGCTAACGAAAAAGGTCACATTCCTAAGAAGACCCAACCAAAAAGGCCAAGCTTCTGTACAGAAAAAATGCCACACCATTACCCTTATGGTGACCCTATCAAATAATCAAAACAACCCTTGGTCCCTTACTCTTTCTCTGTTATGTGAACGACATGGAACTGAGCGTCTCATGTAAATTATTACTGTATGCAGACGACAGCGTGCTTCTGGTTTCAGGAAAAGACCCAATAAGTATTGCCGCTTCACTTTCCAAAGAACTAGCATCATGTAGTGAATGGCTAGTGGACAATAGACTATCTCTTCACCTGGGCAAGACGGAAGCCATCTTATGTGGAACAAAACGCAAACTGAAACACATTGTGGGCTTCTTGGTCAACTGTAATGATATTCCTATAACAACAGTGTCACAAGTTAAATATCTCGGACTGAAACTGGACGCGAGTTTGTCAGGTGAAACAATTTTGGAATCTATCCTGAGTAAGTGTAGAGCACGTATAAAATACCTGTATAGACAGGTGGGATGCTTGCCCGCGGCGACCAAAAAGACCCTCTGCCAAGCGCTTGTTCAATGTCATTTTGACTATTCTGTGTCATCCTGGTACTCTGCATCATCTAAATCAGCACAGCACAAACTTCAGGTCACTCAAAATAAAATGGTTAGGTTCATGCTGAACCTAGGACCCAGATCACATGTTGGCCAGGAACAACTTCAGTCACTAGGTATGCTCAATGTTTCTGACAGGGCCAAACAAATCAGGCTAACTAATGCCTTCAAAATTTTCTATGACAGAGCTCCAGAGTATCTAAAGAATGATTTTGTTAAAGCAAATGAGAGGAGTGGACATAATACAAGAAACATGATGTTTAATTTTAACCCTCTCCGACATATGACGCGATTTTGAGCCTATTTGGGATACTTTAAAGCCTTTGTTACCATCAGGGGTATCTAGAAACCTTTAGTTTAGTTACTTCAACCTCTGCAGTTGTCTTTGAGTTAGCTGTAGGCAGAAAACAAATTTTGGAGAGGTAATTATAAGAGTGAGATAACTATTTCTTATTGCTAATCTGGCAACCTCTGCGTCATATGTGCGTGAAAGGGTTAAGGTCCCGAGAATCCAAGGACAGGGTAAGCAAACATTCTTCTTCACTGCCATCAAAGACTGGAACGACCTACCCCAGTCAGTCCGTGAAAAGAGAACACTGTATTCCTTCAGACGTAGCCTGAAGGAACACCTGAACCGGACAGCTGCGAGAAGGGAGCACCAAGCTTATGTCTACTACTAAATACGACATAAGAGATAGACAAACCAAACTGAAATGATTACTGATTACGGATTACTGATATTTACTATAGGATGTAAGGTATCTTAAAATAACCCCCTAGAAATACTTTCTCTAAAGTATCTATTTCTTTATCCTCCCCTTTTCCCCAGCTAACCTAATCCCACAAGGACCCCAATGGAAATACGCCTAACGGCCTTATTGGGCTATCCTTAGTTGGAATTATGCAAGGCTGGTACATGTCATATTTGTAACAAACTATGTGGTACCAACTCTGTAAATTGCTGACTGAATAAATATTATTATTATTATTATTATTAACCCAATTCCCGCGGGGCCCCTCATATTACTATGTTCCTTCCAACAACCAACCATACTCCTAAAATCGATTAATGAAATTTACAAACACATGTGGCAGTCCGTGGATTCGAACCCAGGATGCTCACACCGAAAATCAACACCTTATACATCGCACCACGAAGACAGTTAAAGGTTGGTGGATACTGCCTATGATTTATTATGCAACTTCGAATCCTGCATATCAATCTAAGCATGTACACACATCCCAACTGCAACTCACGTAGGCTATGCATATGTGAATGGAAAGAGCAATTAATGGGGCCTTAACCACTTAGGGAAGTCCTCTCGATAAATTACTCCTGAACCAATATTAATTACTATGTTCCTTCCAACAACCAACCATACTCCTAAAATCGATTAATGAAATTTACAAACATGTGGCAGTCCGTGGATTCGAACCCAGGATGCTCACACCGAAAATCAACACCTTATACATCGCACCACGAAGACAGTTAAAGGTTGGTGGATACTGCCTACGATTTATTATGCAACTTCGAATCCTGCATATCAATCTAAGCATGTACACACATCCCAACTGCAACTCACGTAGGCTATGCATATGTGAATGGAAAGAGCAATTAATGGGGCCTTAACCACTTAGGGAAGTCCTCTCGATAAATTACTCCTGAACCAATATCAATTACTATGTTCCTTCCAACAACCAACCATACTCCTAAAATCGATTAATGAAATTTACAAACATATGTGGCAGTCCGTGGATTCGAACCCAGGATGCTCACACCGAAAATCAACACCTTATACATCGCACCACGAAGACAGTTAAAGGTTGGTGGACACTGCCTACGATTTATTATGCAACTTCGAATCCTGCATATCAATCTAAGCATGTACACACATCCCAACTGCAACTCACGTAGGCTATGCATATGTGAATGGAAAGAGCAATTAATGGGGGCCTTAACCACTTAGGGAAGTCCTCTCGATAAGTTACTCCTGAACCAATATCAATTACTATGTTCCTTCCAACAACCAACCATACTCCTAAAATCGATTAATGAAATTTACAAACACATGTGGCAGTCCGTGGATTCGAACCCAGGATGCTCACACCGAAAATCAACACCTTATACATCGCACCACGAAGACAGTTAAAGGTTGGTGGACACTGCCTACAATTTATTATGCAACTTCGAATCCTGCATATCAATCTAAGCATGTACACACATCCCAACTGCAACTCACGTAGGCTATGCATATGTGAATGGAAAGAGCAATTAATGGGGCCTTAACCACTTATATGACGGAGACGATTTTCCGGCTATTTTGTAGCCTGTGAGCCAGGCCAGCTTTTGCAAGCAGCACGGATGGATGTCAGCCAGAGCCTACAGGCCCCGCCACGACACTGTGGTTTGTGTGAGAGAGAGTTCACTTATGTGCAGCGTCACACATAGCGAAAACAGAAAATAATTGGTAATTTTTAGCGATTTCGCCTAGGCCTATCGGATTTGGTAATTTTTAGCAATTTTGCCCTTCGTTTGCAAGATCCATACAAGAAAACCAGACGTCGTACAGGGATGATTCAGGAGTAATTTGAAAGCTATTACCGTACTTTCACGAATACATAATTGTATTACGCTCTGGCTTTTACTTATGCATGAAAATGAGCAGGGAATGAAGGCAATTTCGGGCAATTATGCCTACTCGTACAGGAGTCCTTGGAGCGGCTTCGGTCGCGCCGGGAATTTCCACACCTCACACCACACACACACACATCACACAGTTTTTCCTACACCGAGAAATGACTCTCCGGCTGTCATTTCTCGAAGACTTCTTCTAGCCGGAGACATTGAGAGCAACCCAGGACCCACCTACACATACATATGTCCAACTTGCTCAAAACCCATCACTTCGAGTTGCCACACTAATGGTTCAGTTCTCTGCAATTCATGCAGGAACTGGACCCACTTCACCTGCACAACACTTGCCTCCAAGAAACACTACACGAACACCTGGACCTGTTCCTCATGCCCCTCCCTCTCCCAGTCAAATCCCTCGCCTAAAACCCATCCACCTCTCCTCCCCAACCCACCTAACCTTCCCATATCATCCACTCCCCCCCCTAAAACCTGTCCACCTCTCCTCCCTAAGCCACCTAACCTTCCCATACCATCCACATCCTCAACTCAACATACCACACCCCATCCTAAACCATTCCAACCCCCATCTCCTGCTCCCCAATCCCCACCTCACCCATCCCAACCCCCAGCCCCTTCCTCCCCCCCCCCCCCACCCCCTCCCTCACCCCCACCCCATCCTCGTGCAGCAGCACCCAACATACATCGTGCACATAACATTAACATTCTCCAATTGGACATAGATGGCATCAACACAAAGAAACACAAACTCTCACACTTCATGAAACAACACAACATACACATTGCCATCTTACAAGAAACAAAACTCTGCACAACACAAAAAACACCCACATTTCATGATTTCACCACCATCAGACAAGACCGGGCTGTCGGCGGAGGCGGTGGACTCATCACCCTGGTACACAAAGAAATATCATACATAGTTACCAGTGTACAAACCAAATCCCTCCTCCCCCCAAATGATAACACACCAGAAATACAATCAATTAAAATACGCACTGGCAACAACTCCAACATAACCATCATAAACACATACATCCCCTACAGTACCAAATGAATACAGATCACACTTACAACACATCACAAACACCCCACACATCATCCTGGGTGGTGACTTCAACGCCAAGACGTCGGTCTGGTTTGTCGACAACCCCGACACAGACAGAGGGCTGGTACTACAAAACCAAACTGTTAACCTCATCATCCTTAACGACATCCATCAACATACCCATATTCCTCACCAAGCCCTCTATAACCCATCATCTCCAGACATCACCTTTTGCTCCCCAGAACTCGCCCCCACAACATCCTGGAGGGTGGTCAGAACCTTAGGCTCTGACCACCTCCCGATCATTATCACCACCAAAACCAGACTCACCCCAGCTAACCACAAACACACATACACCAATTATAAAAGACCTAACTGGGAAGCATTCACAAAAAATGAGACAGAACAACACTTCACAACTCTAAACAGTACACCCATCACTAACATCAACAATGCTGTACATGGGCGGGTGCCCAACCCCGAGAGGTGTTGAAATAGGGGAGCTATCCCCCCGCCAAAGGCGGCTTTCTAGGGCCTTTCCAAGCTGATGCTGAGAGGATTGGGTTCTAGTCATGTGGTGATGGGCTGGTCTATCAGAGTGAGAACTGAGTGATCTCTGCCATACCCATAGCTTACTCTGACTGTTCCTTTTACTTATATATTTTCTAGATCTCAAGTGACGGCGCCTCTTCCGTGGATTGACCTCCCAGTCTGCCAACCTAGAAGTTGACAGATTGGAAGCCAAAGCATCACATTTTTTCCTTTGCCCCTCAACTTTCTCTTCATTATTGCTGAGGGGCACAGGGCCTGGGGTGGGGCTTTGGTTTCCCGGGCATTTCCGCACCCTCCTCAGCTCCCCGCCATGGAGTGGCTTCAGTCACCCAGGCTTTATTGTGGTAGGCAGGGAGGGTTCTGTGGGGGTGCTCGGTTATTGCCTTGGCCTTGCTCGGGGCCTTGGGGCTGTTCGGCCAGGCAGCCTGAGGAACAGCAACAACAACAACAACATTGCTGTACACATACTCAATAAAACTATCCAAAACACTGACAAGAAACACATTCCAAGAGGTAACAGAAAAAGACACAACCCCAACTTCACACCAGAAATTCAAAACCTCATCAGACAACGCAACATACTGAAACACTCCCCAGCACCCCACACACAAGACATCACACAACAAATCCAAGCACTCAACACCCAAACTAACAACAAAATACAAGAACAACAAAACCTAAATTGGAATAACTTCCTACAAACACTTGATCACAAAACAAACCCCAAAAAACTCTACAAAACACTAAACAGCATCACACTTTCCAACAGCAACACAACACAATCACATGCTGCAATCACAACAACAGACTCTACTCCTTCATGTAAACAACAAGCAAACACTCTCATCAATCACTTCTCACATGTCAGTCACCTAAAACCTCACAAAGACGACCGACGTGTCATCCGACGTAAGAGACAATTCCCCACAGACCCTGACTATACACCCTTCACCAATCACCAGACAAAGCATATCATCAACAATCTCAAGCACTCACCCACTTGTGGCCTAGACAACATAAGCAACATACACCTCAGACACCTGGGACCACAAGGCATACAAGCACTCACTAACATATCAAACTACAGCTATTCACACAACACAATACCAGACATTTGGAAGCATGGTCTGATCACCACATTCCCCAAACACAACAAAGACCCCACGCTACCCTCCTCGCACCGCCCCATCACACTCCTTTGCTCCCCCTCCAAAGTCATGGAACGCCTAGTATTACAACTAATTACACCCGAGCTACCCCTAGCTCCAACACAACATGGCTTTAGGCCACTGCACTCCACAAACACTCTTCTCACAGACCTTACACAAAGAGCTTTTGACGGCATCAACTCAGCTAGACCACCACACAGATCACTATTAGCCACACTCGACATTAGTAAAGCCTTCGATGCCATCCCCCGCCACAACCTAACAAACAAAATCTACAACACAAACATGCACAACAACACAAAAAGGTGGCTGGCCAACTTCCTAGCAGGCAGATGTGCACACATATCTTTTGCCGGTCAGTAATCTAAAATCAGAAACTTTCCAAACGGAGTCCCACAAGGATCCGTCCTATCGCCCGCACTCTTCAATCTGTACATGCACGATATAACTACACCCAATACGCCCCAAATAAACTTAGCCTCCTATGCAGATGACATAACACTCACATGCACACACCATGACCCAAAATGAGCAACAGATCTCCTTCAACCCTATCTCAACACACTACATGGCTGGTGCACTACAAACAGACTTAATCTACCCCCAGCCAAATCCACCGCAACCCTGCTCACAAGCTGGACAGGAGAACACGAATACATCCCTCAACTCACCATAAACAACACACCCCTAACACATACACACACACCCAAAATCCTAGGAGTAACATATGATACTCATATGACATTCAAACAGCACACCACAAACATTAAAAAGAAACTGACACCCAGACTTAACACCCTCAGGTCACTTGCTCACACAAAATTTGGACACAACAAAGAAACTACCACCACAGTGTATAAACAATACATAAGATCAGTGATGGAATATGCAAGCCCAGCCTGGGCTTCTAACCTAGGTGAAACACATCATAAGACCTTACAGACTATTCAAAACAAAGCCCTGAAGATCATTACAGGCTGCACAGCTACTGCACCCACAGATCACCTACATCAAGAAACCAAAATCCTCAAAGTCAAAGACCATCTGGACATGAGAGGCACTCAATTCCTGGCAGCAGCCTCCACGAACCAAGACCACCCACTAAACTACATGGCAACACACCCACAGACACCAAGAAATATTAAAACAACACCCAGCACACGGTATCACACACAATTACTGTCCTCTCTCCCACCCCGAACCACCTTCCAGAAGCACATCCATACTCATATATCTCGCCGATCCATCCACTCACTCACAGACAACACGCAGCTGCAAGCACGACCTCCCGAAATCCATCCTTCCAAATCCTCCCTTCCTCGCGAGGACAGAGTCCACCTGGCCAGGGTGAGATGCGGACACCATCCAGCTCTCCTGAGCTATCAGAAGAGACTGGATGACTCCGTTGTCGATGCCTGCCCGGGATGTAACACAGCACCCCATACCATTAAACACATAATAGAAGACTGCATTTCACACAACCACTTACGCCAACAACACAATCTACACTCAATGAGAGCTCTGTGGGAAAGCCCGATCATGGCCATGGCCTTCCTCAGGGACTCGGGGCTGTTCGGCCAGGCAGCTTAGGGAACAACAACAACAACAACAACTCGTACGGGATTAATAGCTTTAACCAAAATGGTCACACTCCTTAATGGTCTAAGTGGCCATAGCCAAAATGGCTACACTATATTCCTTCTGTACTTTCTCCATGCCCGATGAGATACATGATATTTTGATATATGTGGCACAGCCCTTGTATCCAACACAATACCCTGCGTGGAACCCCGCTCGAACCCCGCACAACGTTGCTTGCAACTTTAATTATTATTATTATTATTTTTTTTTTTTTTGGGGGTGGGGTGGGGTGGGGGTTGGGGGGGTGAACAACATATCTTAATATATGTCAATTACTTACTTAGATAGTTTACTAATTACTATTTCGTAAATTCATGTACGTAATTGTTGATGAATAATACCGTACCTTACTTCGTGAATTCAACTTTATGATGATATTTTGTATTTAATTTGTTCCGGCAAACAGATTCCATAACTTGTCTATTACTAATGATTGTAATCACCTATTAACCAAGAGGGTACTTCAAAACCCATGTTAAGATATTTACTTAATACCACAAATGTCCTTAATGACACATCCGTATATCTACAGTCTTGTCTGGTTGATTATTTGTACTTCAGCTCATTGGAAATTTCAATCAGTCATATAAATTCTAAAATATCACAGAATTTCATATTAACCACAAAGTAGCGTACACAGTTAATAATTTGGTATGGTGCATTCGAAAAAGTAAAGTTGATATTTTAAGACTACATAATATCAAATACACTAACATCAATTTAGACATATTCAAATGTTAAAATATATTAAGGTTACAGGACACCCATGTTCAAATACAGTTACCTACTTTACAGCCTACTACATTAAGGTTACAGGACACCCATGTTCAAATACAGTTACCTACTTTACAGCCTACTACATTTAGGTTACAGGACACCCATGTTCAAATACAGTTACCTACTTTACAGCCTACTACATTAAGGTTACAGGACACCCATGTTCAAATACAGTTACCTACTTTTTACTACATTAAGGTTACAGGACACCCATGTTCAAATACAGTTACCTACTTTACAGCCTACTACATTTAGGTTACAGGACACCCATGTTCAAATACAGTTACCTACTTTACAGCCTACTACATTAAGGTTACAGGACACCCATGTTCAAATACAGTTACCTACTTTACAGCCTACTACATTAAGGTTACAGGACACCCATGTTCAAATACAGTTACCTACTTTACAGCCTACTACATTTAGGTTACAGGACACCCATGTTCAAATACAGTTACCTACTTTACAGCCTACTACATTAAGGTTACAGGACACCCATGTTCAAATACAGTTACCTACTTTACAGCCTACTACATTAAGGTTACAGGACACCCATGTTCAAATACAGTTACCTACTTTACAGCCTACTACATTTAGGTTACAGGACACCCATGTTCAAATACAGTTACCTACTTTACAGCCTACTACATTTTATTATATTTATATAAGATGAGATGGATCACAATTCAGCCAATTAAGGGGATATGGGTTGATTTTCTAGACCCCTTTCTCTCTCATGTTTAGCCCCATTAGTTTTCAGATTTTAAGATGTTTGACATATTAGTTAGTCGATTTTAAGACCTTTCGTACCATTTCCTTGTCAATATTAAGTCCTTTCGTGCTATGTAAGTGTCGATTTTTTTCCTGGCGAATGATAGTGAGCCTGTGAGCCTGCTGGTACATTTTTCTACCGAAATATGTACAAATTAATCTAGTAGGAGGACCTAATGGATGTGTTTCAAGTTTGATGGAGGTCTAGCGAGGAAACTATAAAACCAATGAATATATAAATTAATAGGACAAACAAATATCCACTACATCCCTTAACATAACTTATATCCTGTCTATAGTTTGATTACTTTCAGCTGATGATAAATTCCATCTCCTCCTCTTGACTACTCAGCTAGTATGAATATTTTGCAGCGAAATATGTTGTTCATTACGAAAAATTGGCCCTAATATGATGTAGAGACATAGTAATTTCATAACAATTCTTGAAATTAAGTAACACCCCATTCTTAACATTAATCGTCAATTACAAACTCCAATGCACTTGAATAAACTAATTAATGCATATGGTCCTCCCGGGATTCGAACTCGGGACACCACACCCAGAACATAAGCATCTAAACTAAACATCTAAATTATAAATCTAGAAAACGGGGACTAAGAGATACATTTTCCGTCGGCTGAATACAAAAAAAATCCGAAATATTGCGAGAAAAAAACTTGCTCATAAAAGATTACCGAATAAAGCGCTGGAGTGACATCGCCTTAAGGGGAGATGGGAGGGTTTTCTGGACACCCTTTTCCCTCAGGCTTAGTTTCTTTAGTTTTCAGATTTTAGACGTTCGGCACAATATTTGGGCGAATTTAAGACCTTTCGCCCCATTAGGTGTCGATTTTTTCCTGGCAAGCAATAGCGACCTTGTAATTTAGGAGGAACCGGCCCTCGGCCGGGAAATTTTTCTACCGAAAAATGTAAAACTTTATCTAGAAGGGGGATCTTGGAGTTGTTTTCTTTTAAGTTTGATGGAGGTATAGGGAGGAAACTAGAAAAATAATAAGTCAATTAAAAAATCGACCAAAAAATTCACCACCCCCCCCTTAAAGGTGGGGGTGCATGGGTTGAGATAAACATGGTATAATAATCGCCAGCCTACACATAATTATCTTGCAAAATGCAATGGCACCGACATAACTATTAACAATGGTATAAAGAATTTTGTGGATCGTCTAAACCGGACCTGTGACGTCATAGGAGTGTAAGTCCACCATCCTGTCCACGATGAGGATACTGGTGTGACGTCACTATGACGTCACAGGTCTGGTGTAGACGATCCACAAAATCCTTTATACCACTGTAAATAATTATTTCAGTGCCATTGCATTTTTCAAGATCATTATGTGTAGGTTGGCGATTATTATTCCATGCACCACCACCTTTAAATTCAATGTTTACGTGTACGAAGCTCTTTTTTCTTTTTTTTACTATAGGCCTAGTCACATTTGATAGTATGAAGGCAGGATACTACTTTTAAGGGGAGATGGGTCGTTTTTCTGGTACCCTTCTCCCTCATGTTTAGTCCAATTAGTTTTCCGATTTTAAGAAGTTCGATCCATTATTTGGCTATTTTAAGACCTTTCGCCCCAGTTTGTTGTCAATATTAAGACCTTTCGTGCCCTTCAGGTGTCGATTTGTTTTCCTAGCGAGCCATAGTGAGCCTGTAATTGTGGAGGATACGGCCTTCGGGCGTGACATTTTTCTACCGAAAAAATTACAAATTAATCTCGAGGGGTGATATAATGGATGTTTATTTAAGTTTGATGGAGGTCTAGGGAGTGAACTAAAAAATAAATAAATATATATATACAGTATTTATATATATAAATATATATATAAATTATATATATATATATATATATATATATATATATATATATATATATATATATATATATATATATATATATATATATACTGTATATATATAGACCAAAATAATAACCACTTTCCCCTTAACCCACTGAGCTCCAGCTAATAAATAATAAAAACACACTGTAGGACCAGCGGATTTTCGTTTTTATTTGTTTTTATTTTAACAGCTTAAATAGGTGGGAAATGAAAAAAACAAAACTTACCTCGGTCATTTGGGGATTCTAAGGTGTGTGTGTGTGTGTGGGGGGGGGTGTCTCAACCATCAGCTGGTGCCGGGCGCCTCTTCAAATCTCCCACGCCGGCACACCACAGGTGGGCAAGGCAGCATGGCAAATGTAAGATGCATCCAGTTTTCGAGTGACAGTTATTTACACCACTCGAGCATCATGTGTGCCTTCATAGTTCATATACAGTATTAGCAACATGTATCACATAATGTCATTGTAAGTGAAGTTATGGTGTGATAAGTGCATAGATTCAAGTCTTATAAGTGTCGACGAGTGGCAAGCCCCGCGCCGCGCGTCCTGGTTACCATGGAGACTGGCGACCATCTTAGGCCAAGAAAACATCAGAACGCACGCACATACACATGACCAGCTGACTGACACTAGTCTGCCAAACCATTCTCACTTTCATTTTCTGCCTCTCTCACTCACTCTGTTTATTGATTTTATACTTTATTGTATGTTTTATAGTTATAATATGAGTTTTACACATTGATTTAGGCACTTTTGACTTAGAAATATGGGTTTTGACATTGTATTTTTAGTGGGGAGAGTGTGGGAGGTGGGGAAAGTGTGGGAGGTGGGGAGAGTGTGGGAGGTGGTGGTGAAGGCAGGCGTGGGGAAAGACCACGTTTAAAGCGACATGACACACTCATCCTCAGCTTGTCTCTTCTGATCCCTACGCTGGCCTGGCGGAATTTTGAGGAATGCCATGGGGTCTGGGTCATCCTCCTCTTGCTCTTCCCCACTTGATGGGGAATCAACTATGTCATGGAGAGCAGTAGGGGAGTGATACACACTCTATTCCCTTTGTTCCAACATCGCGAGGCGACGAGGTAGGTCAGACACTCGTGAAGTAAACAGGACAACTGTCTTCCTCCTTCCTCCCGCGCGTCCTTCTCCCCTCTCCCCACCGCGGCTGGACTTGGGGGTTGCCAAGTATTGCCAATGTTCGGCAACATCCTAAGAAATATCCCATACAAATCTCAAGCCTCTAGCTACCATAGGACAAGAGTAAATAAGGTCAAAAGTCGTGGCGAGATAAGCGGGTACACTGTTTTCCCCCTCCTCCTGCACATCCCCACCCGCGCGGCATTACTTGGGGGTTGCCGAGTGCCGCCACTGTTTGGCAACATCCTAAGGAATATCCCATACAATTCTCGAGCCTCTAGCTACCATAGGACAAGAGTAAATAAGGTCGAAATTGCTGACGCAGGTGCTGCGGCGCTGGGGTTTAGCGTTACATACATTGCCGACGCATCACGTGCGTCGCTGGGGTCCTGTGGGTTAACCATGACTGAACAACCCACTCAGACTAGAGACCTGATAGTAACAGTGATCGGCCAACCTCCGCCATCTTGGTGTTACTGGTGCTCATTTATTCTCTTTACACTCAAATATCTCCATTGCCTTAATAAACTTTGGGCAATACTGTTACTCGATAAATGATTTGGTCTTAAAATGTACTTTCTGCGTCCTTATAACTAAAATCAAACCCACTTGTTTGATAATGGGGGACAGGAAAACGTCGTCTGCAGGTCTTTCTATTACACCAAATAGTAATCAGTTTCCATCCAGTGAGTCGAAATATATAGATTGAAGTCATCAAAATATCACTCATTTCTATATTAATTAATGTTACAGACATATTAATCTCAAATCCTATTCAGTACATTGCCCAATATACACAGTATATATGATAAATAAAACAAAATATATTAGGCCTGCAGAGACATATGGCAAGGAATCGAAACTTTAGGGATCCTTGCCAAATGCCTCTGTAAGCATAATATATTCTGTTTTATTCATCATATCTACTTTGTATATTGGGCAATGTACTGAATAGAATTTGAGAATAATATGTCTGTAACATTAATTAATATAGAAATGAGTGATATTTTGATGACTTCAATCTATATATTTCGACTCTCTGGATGGAAACTGATTACTATTTGGTGTATTTGAAAGAGCAGCATACGATGTTTTCCAGTCCCCCATTGGGGCACCAAAATGGCGTTCCAAGACAAAGATGGCCCCTCTTCCTTACTACAGGATCTCTAACTCGGACAGGACATTCACTTTTTATCTGTAAATACGACACCAGCATGTTTATCTGTGTTAAGGGGGATAAACGTTTTGTTTTATCTTTCTCTCTTTTTCTCTCTTTCCCTGGCTTGTATCCATTCGGCCCCATTCAGCCAACTGTTTTAAGATGTTTATCCCCATCCAGGTGTCGATTTCTTCCTGGCGAGCAATAGCGAGCCAGCATTGTATGGAGAAATCCGGCTTTGCCGGAGAAAATGTTCTATAGAAAAATTTACAAATTTAGCTTGCTGTCAAAACAAAGATATACAGTATATATTGACACCTGGATGGGGTAAACGTCTTAAAACAGTAGGCTGAATGGGGCCGAATAGATACAAGCCAAAGAGAGAGGGAGAAAAAGAGAAAAAAAGCGAGGTGGGCTCCCTTAATGATGTTAGTCTGACTGGCTGTATAAGGTTAGCTAGTCTATTATGCAGGCAGTGTTGAGTTGATGGACTTGCTGCAGTTTGTTGTCCTAGATTGGTGCTGTACATAGGGGGAGTAGTGCATGTTTTGTTGAAACTTACTACTATTACTACAACATCTATTACTGTTACTTGCACATATATTTTGTATAATAAACTGTGTTGCGTGTGCAATTGTGCATATACATATATTTCACCTTCCCATTGTGTGTTGGCCCTACTAAATTAAACAATAAAACAAAAATAATAATACAAATTAAAATAATAAAAACTAGAGAGGCAGTCGGTAGAGCGCATACCTCTACCTATGCTTTAACATTAGTATTATAGGTCTCAATGTTCTTCTGGATCTGGGTTCCAGGATATGATCCAGATCAAATAAATCGAATCACTCCTTCCTTGCTGCATATTCTATGAATCCAACACATTTTGTGAAAATCTCAAAATTGAATCGATTCTTCCTTTGTACATAGCCTATCTGCCCACCAAATTTCTTGAAAATCTGGTAATAACTTTGTGAGATATCTTTTTAACAGACTAACAGACAAACGGAGGTCAAAGCATATCCTGCATCCAACCTCGTTGGCGGAGGTAACACACTAGAAAGGCACTCGGTAGAACGCATACCAATACCGACTATGGTGGCTGGTTTATTCCCATTAATATCAAAGCTAAAGTTATCTTCTTGATCTGGGTTCCCGGATATGATCCGGATCACCTCCTAAATAAATAATAATAATGCTAATGTTGTTAGTCTGATTTGCTTTATATGGCTGACCAGTCAATTTGTAAGCCACTGTTGGTTTTCTGACTCACTGAAGGCTTGTTGTCTTACTTTGGTATCCTACTGTACATTGAGACAATATTATGATGAGAATGGTTAATGCTACTTCTACTACTACTACTACTACTACTACTACTATCAGTACTGTAAGCTATTCATTAAAATTAGGTCACATTATATAATTAAGCTGTGCTATTTAAAATCGAGTATAATAATCGAGCTATTATGTTGTCCAATGGCTCTAGCCCATTTCAAGTTGCAGATTTCTGGCTTACTTATGATGAATGGATTATCAATGTCATATACTTGGGCATAGAAGCGAACACAGTATCTACAATGTTACTGTTTGTTAAAAAGTATATGACATTGAATCAGATAAATATCCCTATAATTTTTCATCAGCATATATATAATACGGTAAGTGATGTAAAGTCACGGTCATTAACCCATACAATACCAGTGACATCTTTTTCATCATATTCTGGCAACTATAAGATCATTTTATTCAGCTTAGGAAGGACCTTTAGCAATAAAAAGGCTTCAATCTCGAGCAACCTTTTTAACTACCACAGATCTTTCCTAAGCTGCATAATATCGTCTAAATATAGCCAGAATACAATATAACACACGTCGCTGGTACTCAAAGGGTTATTGCTGTCTTTAAATATTCGTAACCATTTCAGAGTAAATCGAATTTTCTCATTAATGATTTAACTAGTACTGTACTTACATTTAAACAGATCATTAAAGTAGTTCTAGGATTCAACATATGTGGGAATTAATATATGTGCCTGTACTTGGAAATATGAGCACAAGTGTTTATATTGTTTAGATCGATTGTTTTGTATTAACATATTTGATCAACTTTATCACACTAAAATATTATTATCCCGCCGTCTCACCTTCTTATGTAGCAGCCAATTTACAGTCGTATACAAGAGTTCGTTGTATACAAGGATAGTTTAATAGACTAAGATCAATAAAATTACCAAGAAATTAAATATTGAGCTGCATCTAAACAAATCCACTCAATACAACATAATCTCAATATATTTCGTAACAAAATAAAATAAGACAGAAACTCAATTTATGAGAGCGATCATACGCTAATACATTAACCTCTTATAAACCTCTCTACGTGTTGGGACAATTAATATCTACCACTAATAAATTCCATATGTATAGGGATGCTTTCTCAGTATTTACCAGATTTGAATATAGAGGGATTGATGATGAGGGGTAAACTGTTTTTGTTATGTATATATTATATTGATTTACTTATATATATATAATTTGTTTTCAATGTCACTTAGGTTGGGTTGCTTAGCTACTATTGCAATCAGACTATAAGAATTAATATACACGTTTTTGTTCTCTCTTTTTTTCAATGTCTAATGTCACTATTTGTCTTTGTTCGTAGCACATAATTATACTGTATCTTCCCAAGAACTTTGATACACTAACATTAAGTAATAACCCTGATACATCCAAGTGGTGTACCGTCTTCGGGTACTCCAGTTGTTTCGTCACTTCCATGAATTCTGGTGATGTAGGGGGCTGCACCGCTCATCATATACAAAGGAATTCAAGGAAAATCAAGCAACAACAAACCTACTGATCCTCAGATGCTTATTATATAACTTTAATAATAACCTTAATAATTAAAGGTTAGGTGTTAGAGAAAGGACTGGGAAGAGGATGGACATGGATTGGGAAAAGCTAGGTACGTACATAGAGACACACTAGACCCAATCTGGTGTCACACAGACAATGTTTATAGGTCAATAAGCGCGTTTACTGGAGTTTATTATAATGCGCGATTCGTTTGATTGATGGCTAGATGGTAACCATAGCAACTCTCAAAAATCTTGCCAGGGTACAGCAATGTCATTTAACCCCTTCTGTGCCGGCGACGTCCTTTCAATTTTATTCTGGCTACTATTAGACGATCATATTCAGTTTAAAAAGGGCCTCCTGCAATTAACAGGCTTCATAGTATTTCCCTTAACCCTTATTACTACCACACATCCTTCTTAGACCGCACAAAACCCTATAAATATTGCTAGAATAAAATTAAAAAGACGTCGTTGTTATTGGGTGAAGTCAGAGAGCAAAATTAATGTCATCTTATGAATGGGCTATTTTTTTTTTTGTCTATGTGATTGAGGGAGGCAAAAGGCAGAACTGCCTATAGCGAGTGCCTCCCCCATAGTTGAAAGAGTGACAGGGCCAAAATCAAGGGACGTTCGAGCCAAAATGCCTGAACACACAGAGTTTGAAGCAATTTAAGTCATAGGAAGAGGGAAAGACTGATTCTGCGAGAGAGTTCCAGAGCTCAGCTGTTGAGTAGAAGAAAGACTGAGAGTAACGTTTCACTCTCGGGTTGGAGAGTTGCACACGAGTAGGGGTGGGATTGAGTTGCAAGACGGGTACCACATGTCCTACGTAAAGGAGGTGGTATACACTGGGAAAGCTCTGAGGAACACTGATTAATTATAGTAGCGATAGAATAGCGAGAGAGATACAACATTGCGGCGGAGAGAGAGAGATTGCAGAGAGTTGGTGAGTGGAGGGGAGTTAATGATACAAAAGGCCTTCCTTTCAACTTTGTCTAGGAGAGCAGTGTGAGAGGAACCTCCCCACTCATGCGAACAATACTCAATACAAGGACGCACTATGCCCCTGTACAGAGCAAGAAGCTGTGCAGGGGAAAAGAACCCCCTTAGGTGGTTGAGCACACCCAGCTTCTGGGAGGCTGCCTTAGCAAGACTGGTAATATGGTCCTTCCAACTGAGAGCAGAAGAAAAAGAGACACCAAGAATATTGAGAGAAGATGAAAGATTGATTTTTGTATTGTTGAAGAATAAGGGATAGTCCGCTGGGAGTTCCTTACGGGTAGATAGATGGAGAAATTGGGTTTTGGAAGCATTAAAGGTAACAAGGTTTTCTCTGCCCCAATTGGAGATAGTATTTAGATCAGAATTTAAGAGTTCTATGGCTTCATTACGTTTGTCGGTGAGGGATTGCTGGCTGGGGCGTTCTGAAAAACTAATGGAGTAGTGTAAGGTTGAGTCGTCTGCGTATGAATGGATGGGAATTGAGGTACAGTTGAGGAGAACATTTATAAAAATTAGAAAGAGAATAGGAGATAGGACAGAGCCCTGAGGAACACCAGAGTTTATAGGGTGAGGAAGTGAACGATGGCCGTCCACAACCGCGGCTATGGAACGGCCGGAAAGGAAATTAGAGACAAAGGCACAGATGGAGGGATAGAAACCGAAGGAGGGTAGTATAGAAATTAAAGATTTGTGCCAGACTATCGAAGGCTTTCGATATGTCTAGTGCAATAGAAAAAGTCTCACCGAAGTCCCGAAAGGAGGATGACCAAGAGTTAGTAAGATATGAAAGAAGATCACCAGTAGAGCGACCCTTAAGGAAGCCATACTGGCGATCTGAGAGCAGATTATGAGAAGAGAAATGCTTAAGAAATTTGGAAGCAAGAATAGTTTCAAAAACTTTAGAAAGACAAGAGATGAGAGCAATTGGACGATAGTTGGAGGGTTGAGAGCGGTCACCCTTCTTTGGGACAGGTTGAATGTGAGCAAACTTCCAGCATGAAGGGAAGACGTTAGAGGATAGACAGAGACGAAAGAGTTTGCCTAGGCAGGGAGTCAGCACGGAAGAACATTTTTTGAGACCAACAGGAGGAACACCGTCCGGACCGTACGAATCATTAAACACCTGTGCCTCATTTCAAGTCATTAAGAGGAGATGGGCTTGTTTTTCTGGTCCCCTTCTCCCTCATGTTTATCCCCATTTGTTTCCAGAATATAAGACGTTCGGCCAATTAGTTTGGCGATTTTAAGACCTTTCGCCCCATTTCTTTGTGAATATTAAGACTTTTGTGTCATTTAGGTGTCGATTTTTTCCTGGCGAGCGATAGCCAGCCTGTAATTTAAGAGGAACCGGCCTTCGGCCGGGGCATTTTTCTATCGAAAAATGTACAAATTTATCTTGAAGGAGAGTCTTGGGTGGGTGTTTTTTAAGCTTGATGGAGGTCTAGGGAGGAAACTAATAAAATATATAAAGATACATAAATGATCAAATAAATACGGCCATCTCCCCTTATTAACATAAGCTCTAAAAGATAATAGGGTACAGTTTATCATAATAAGCTTTTTGACTTTTATCAAATCTTCCCAAGCTGCATCAAACCGTCTAAACGTAGCCAGATATAAATTGACTCCTTCAATATTCAGTGCAGAGTTTCTTAAGGAGAGATGCCATTGGACTTATAATCTAGTGACTCGGGTTCGAATCCCAATGTATCACTGGGAAGATATTCTTGGGATGGAATTTGTGCTGTACCTAGTATCAGTGCAATACCACAAAGCACACCGAACCCCCCCAAAAAAATAAAAAAATAAAATAAAAATACCCTCATTGTTCCCTGATTAAATAGCACTGTATGAATATTCCCATATTCAAAATAGGCTATAGGGGGCCAATGCCTAGTGAGTTCATTGTTCAATAGGTGGCGTTCTGAGAGTGAGGGTCCGAGTCTAGGGGATGAGCAGTGAAGCGCATAAGGCGGAGCAGCTTCAGAGATGGGGCTCCTTCAAGCCGTGGGTTTGCAACCAGTCCCAGTGCACCTTGCGAAGGCAAGATAGCCGGGGCTGGTTGCAGCTCAAAACGCTTCACATCTCACTCCCTAGACTGGAATGAGGCCTCACAGGCTTCACCGTCGAATGTATGGTTGAATGTACTGGCTCTCAGCCTATGCCCAAGAGGGAGTAGTTGGAATATAGAAAAGTAAACAAATATATATATATTCAGTATATAGTATTTGCTTATAGTTTTATCTTTTATTATTGTTTAGTTTCCTTCCCAGACCTCCATCAAACCGTAAAAAACACCCGTTGGACCCCCCTTCAAGATAAATTTGTACATTTTTCGGTTGAAAAATGTCCCCGTCCTCTTAAAGTTAACGGCTCGCTTTCGTTCGCCAGGAAAAAAAAACGACACCTAAATGGCACGAAAAGTCTTAACATTGACAACAAAATGGGACGTATAGTCTTAAAATTGCCATACTAATGGGCCGAAGGTCTTAAAATTTAAAAACCAATGGGGCTAAACACGATGGAGAAGGGTTGGCAGAAAACCGGCCCATTCCCCCTCAATTATATTAGATATCAGTAGATGATAATTATCATTCAGGAAGTAATTATGACGCTAGGAAGGTTAACTGAGATAGATTTTACCCCTTTGATACTTGGAGATCCTTCCTAAACTGATTTTCTTTTCTATGTGTGTTACGACCGGCACAACGAAATAAACAAGGGCACTTAATATTGGACTACAAGATAGGCTAGATCTGCAACAACGGTACGCTAATTCCAAACCCTCGAACTATTAAGCCGGTGAACAAAACACTTAAACCCTCCAGAGTTAATCTACTGGATAACGGGGTATCAATTAACTGGGTTAACCCGTACAGCCCCAGCGACGCGTCTGACGCGTCGGCGATGTATGTAACGCACAGCCCCAGCGACGCGTCTGACGCGTCACCCTAATTGCGCCGACCGTAACCTCAGGTGTAGCCTCTCAAGAGGGCTCAGATTTGTATGGGAACTGTGTACGTATCCCACGCAACCGTGCCGATGGTTGAAAACTCTCAAAGTCCACGTGCGTGCGCGTGAGCGCGCAATAACCTGTTTTTTTGGGGTAATTGCCTTCAATTTTTTACTCCTGTAAAATACGTTTTCGGGGGTTCTGTAGGACCATTCTTTAAGCTTTTTGAGCAGTTTTCGTGGTTTTTCCTTCATTCCTAACCCATTCGCTATTGTTTCTGGAATAAAACCATTTTTTTGAAAACCGGCCGGGTTCTGGTGAACAAACATTACAAAACTAGCCGGGGCTCCACGGGTTAAGTGTACTTCTACAAAGGCTTTCCGGTGACGGCAAAGCCTACTCACACCAAGAGTAATGACGTTAATAAAAAGTTCTCAAGTAATAACAATGCTTAAATAAACTATGACAAGATCTAATAAAAGGTTATATGCTTACGTTATCTTTAGGGTGAGTCTGAACTCAACACTAAACTCTTCAATGCTCTATGAAAACACTTGAAGTCTAGTCCTACAGCAAACAGATATGGAATCTTCTGAAAACGTCTGATGCTCTAAGATGCTCGTCGAATATAGAACAGAAGTAATGCAGGGGCAGGACACCAAAGCGTGTATCTTAAATACACCTAAAAGTAAGATACATATATATGGAAACAAGGGAGTGCATCAACTCTGTGACAGCACTAACAACAGCAACTCAAAAACAGTACTTCCTTAGCCAAAGTAACAGCCATACTGGGTTGTGCACTATGCATCAACCTAGGCTAAAACAATACGTGAATAATTGCTAAAACATACGCAGTTAAAGTTAATAAACAAAATGCTGTCTTTCTTACTAATAAAGTCTAGCAGCAGCATAAAGGTACAGGGAGCCTAGGCAGAGCTCAAGCATGCTCGCAGCCTACTGTCTCCCCTGAACAGATTTCCCTTTTCTTACGTTAAGTGACTAGGAGGCTCTCTTGGTAAGTCCAGATCTCAAGTATCTGGTCTTACCCTGGCTCTCCTCAAAGGTCAACAAAATGAGTTAGCAAGTATCCAAGCAAGAGTAGGCAAAAGCCCTTCGTTTGTATACTGCTAAGCTCGCAAAGGAAAATATGCACAAGGGTGTACTACAGGCTACCTAGCTCCGTCGAAGTCGTACAGGCTCTGACTTGCCATATACATAACACAGACAACGACCAAAGATACCCTCCACTGTCTAGCATTAACACCTTATTGGCGGGCTAGGCGGTTTATTTATATGTACCGCCCAGCGGGGTGTTTTTAGCCAAAATAGGGCTGTTTACGTGATCATTTTCATGCCTAAATAAGACCCAGAGCGTAAAACAAGTATCTATCTCTGAAAGGGCATAAACAGAGCTTTCCAATGACACCATAACGATCCTTTTATGATGGCTAGTTTTCTTGCAACAACCGCGCAACGCGAGTGCAAAAAGCATGTAATTCGACACTTTCCCCATACAATTCAGTATGTAGCGAGTGAGAGAGGGAGGGAGGAGGTGGGATTCGTGTCAGTAGGTTCGCCGCGGTGGTCTGGAGCAGTCATACGCTCGCTACTGTCCTGCCACCACTTGTCTCTCTCTCTCAGCAACATTACGTGCTGAAATTGCCACACGACCTATGTCGAGCGCCGCCAGATAGTCCAGATTTATTATACTCGACTTATGTTGCGCGCCGACAGTTAGGGGTTAAATAGTAATAAAGAACAACCAAATAATTAGAAGCACCCAACAATATGAATCCATGTGACTATGATTCTAATAACCTCTAAAACTAGTGCAAAACATATATGTGAGAACAGGTGCTGGTAATACGACTGGCCGACTATGGAAGTCGTATGCGAGAACCAGAAGGGATGGGTAATTGAATAAAGATTAGAAGTATTGGAAAGTAGGAGTTGAGAGAGAGGCAAAGCAGTAAAGGGGGTTAGATACGAGACAGAATGCGAGGGACATGTAGGACCGAGCACGCGATACCATGTTCTGAGGAGAGGGAAGGGTAGGAGCCCGACCACTGGGCAAAGAGGGCGGCGACCAACCACAGGCCACTACGTCATAGGAAAAGCAGACGTCATAGACCATGCTAGGCACGCCGACCAATAGCGAGCGGGTGGGCCACCGAGCGAGGAATGCACACGTACATACGCAAACACACTGCCTCCTCGCTCTCCAACTCTCTCTCTCACGCGCTGCATGTTATAATCATTACTATGGATATAAAATACTTCTATGTGTCACAGACAAGAATAAAGGCAAACACTGATCTGTCCGTGACAACACGAATACTAAGAAAGAAAGAATATCGTTCTACAATTATTATAGCCCATTTCACTGCCGTGGCTAGTGCTAGCGAGTCACGAGTACATTCTGGCAAGCTGGCCAGCGTAACATGTGTATGAAGAAGAAAAAAGGCAGAGCTGTCTGTAGCGAGTGTCTCCCTCAAAGCCAAAAGAGAGACAGAGAACCAGTTTCAAGAAACGTTCGAGTCAAAATGCCTAGGCACACGAAATGTATAGCATTCAAAGTCATAGGGTGAAGAAAAGAATGATTTAGGGAGAGAGTTCCAGAGCTTACTTGTTGAGCAGAAGAAAAACGAAGAAAACTTGATAAATCTTGGGTTGGAAAGCTGTTTGGCAAATAACCAGAATAAAATGTGACATTGCGTCTAAGATACTGAAATTATTTAGAAGGTACCACCCGTACTGCAAGGGTTAATAGTTTTACACTCCTCACAGATCCTCCTTAAACTTATTAATGTATGTTTATATGTATGTATATACTCAGGCACATACCCAACACTTGGGGGTGGCCGACTCGAGACATAGCCCGAATAGGGGAAAAAAAAACTTGCACACATCTAGGTCACCTAGGAGAACACCCAGAGACCCAGTTCCATTTTTGGGGTCCCCAACTAAGACACCCAGGTCCAAGATCTCCCAGAGACGTTCGGTCTCAGCAGGAAGACACGCAGCACAATGCCTGCTCACCAGATTTTCAGATGTGGCCCTTCACAATGTAGACCAGTTCCCCGTGTCAGGTGTCTGATGGACTATTATCTAGTCCAACTGGCACCTTGCTCCCTTCACAATGTAGACCAGTTCCCCGTGCCAGGTGTCTGATGGACTATTATCTAGTCCAACTCGCACCTTGCTCCCTTCACAATGTAGACCAGTTCCACGTGCCAGATGTCTGATGGACTATTATCTAGTCCAACTGGCACCTTGCTCCCTTCACAATGTAGACCAGTTCCCCGTGCCAGGTGTCTGATGTACTATTATCTAGTCCAACTGGCACCTTGCTCCCTTCACAATGTAGAACAGTTCCCTGTGCCAGATGTCTGATGGACTATTATCTAGTCCAACTGGCACCTTGCTCCCTTCACAATGTAGACCAGTTCCCCGTGCCAGATGTCTGATGGACTATTATCTAGTCCAACTGGCACATTGCTCCCTTCACAATGTAGACCAGTTCCCCGTGCCAGATGTCTGATGGACTATTATCTAGTCCAACTGGCACCTTGCTCCCTTCACAATGTAGACCAGTTCCCCGTGCCAGATGTCTGATGGACTATTACCTAGTCCAATTGGCACCTTGCTCCCTTCACAATGTAGACCAGTTCCCCGTGCCAGGTGTCTGATGGACTATTATCTAGTCCAACTGGCACCTTGCTCCCTTCACAATGTAGACCAGTTCGCCGTGCCAGGTGTCTGGACTATTTTCTAATCCAACTGGCACCTTGCTCCCTTCACAATGTAGACCAGTTCCCCGTGCCAGGTGTCTGATGGACTATTATCTAGTCCAACTGGCACCTTGCTCCCTTCACAATGTAGTCCAGTTCCCCGTGCCAGGTGTCTGATGGACTATTATCTAGTCCAACTGGCACCTTGCTCCCTTCACAATGTAGACCAGTTCCCCGTGCCAGGTGTCTGATGGACTATTATCTAGTCCAACTGGCACCTTGCTCCCTTCACAATGTAGACCAGTTCCCGTTCCAGATGTCTGATGGACTATTATCTAGTCCAACTGGCACCTTGCTCCCTTCACAATGTAGACCAGTTCCCCGTGCCAGATGTCTGATGGACTATTATCTAGTCCAACTGGCACCTTGCTCCCTTCACAATGTAGACCAGTTCCCCGTGCCAGATGTCTGATGGACTATTATCTAGTCCAACTGGCACCTTGCTCCCTTCACAATGTAGACCAGTTCCCCGTGCCAGATGTCTGATGGACTATTATCTAGTCCAACTAGCACCTTGCTCCCTTCACAATGTAGGCCAGTTCCCCGTGCCAGATGTCTGATGGACTATTATCTAGTCCAACTGGCACCTTGCTCCCTTCACAATGTAGACCAGTTCCCCGTGCCAGGTGTCTGATGGACTATTATCTAGTCCAACTGGCACCTTGCTCCCTTCACAATGTAGACCAGTTCCCCGTGCCAGGTGTCTGATGGACTATTATCTAGTCCAACTGGCACCTTGCTCCCTTCACAATGTAGACCAGTTCCCGTTCCAGATGTCTGATGGACTATTATCTAGTCCAACTGGCACCTTGCTCCCTTCACAATGTAGACCAGTTCCCCGTGCCAGATGTCTGATGGACTATTATCTAGTCCAACTGGCACCTTGCTCCCTTCACAATGTAGACCAGTTCCCCGTGCCAGATGTCTGATGGACTATTATCTAGTCCAACTAGCACCTTGCTCCCTTCACAATGTAGGCCAGTTCCCCGTGCCAGATGTCTGATGGACTATTATCTAGTCCAACTGGCACCTTGCTCCCTTCACAATGTAGACCAGTTCCCCATGCCAGGTATCTGATGGACTATTATCTAGTCCAACTGGCACCTTGCTCCCTTCACAATGTAGACCAGTTCCCCATGCCAGGTGTCTGATGGACTATTATCTAGTCCAACTGGCACCTTGCTCCCTTCACAATGTAGACCAGTTCCCCATGCCAGGTGACTGATGGACTATTATCTAGTCCAACTGGCACCTTGCTCCCTTCACAATGTAGGCCAGTTCCCCATGCCAGGTGTCTGATGGACTATTATCTAGTCCAACTGGCATCTTGCTCCCTTTCCCTACGACCGACCGCGTTATCACTCATCTATTCATAAGCATTTTCCATTCATTCTTATTCATTACCCCTTCTCTTGCTTGTTCTACAGTCATCTCTCTACCTTCCAACGCTTGTACTACACCATCTCTCCACCTCATCCGAGGTCTTCCTCTCAATCTACCTCCCCTAGTATCTGACTCATATACTCTCTTTGTAAACCTCTCATCTCCCATTCGTTCAACATGTCCATACCAGCTCAGCACCTTATACAGTATAGTTTAATAAGATAGTATAATAATTGCCAGAATAAAATGAAGGCAATTTCCTGGATACTGAAAGGGTTAGGAACTTGTATACCATTACAGTTAGATTGTAAATAGAGATAGATATTAAGAATTCTATACTTAGAGGTCTATCCTAAGCCGAGTAAAACTGTCTAATGTTAGCCAGGATATAGTGAAAAAGAATGTCAGCTGTACTGAAAGGGTTAATAATTGTACATTCCTCGCCAACCCTTCTCTCGGTGACCCACATATAATCACTATCACTCCAACTAGTCACTGGCTCTCTCGTCATGGAAAGGGGGCTCACCTGCCTTTTGTCTCACCTTTTCTCTTTTTCTATGGCTTGTATCCATTCGGCCCCATTCAGTCTACTGTATTAAGACGTTTATCCCCATCCAGGTGTCGATTTCTTCCTGGCGAGCGATAGCGAGCCAGCATTGTATGGAGAAATCCGGCTTCGGTAGACATTTTTCTATCGAAAAATGTAGAAATTTAGCCTGCTGTAATAACAAAAATTAAAAAAATGCTGGCTTGCTCCCGCTCGCCAGGAAAAAATTGACACCTGGATGGAGAAAAACGTCTTAAAACAATAGGCCGAATGCATACAACCCAGAGAGAGAGAGAGGGAGAGAGAGAAAATTATACGAGGTGGGCCCCCTTAATTAACTACTATCCATAACAAATACAAATTTATATTTCCTTTCATGGCATCTCCATTAATCTATTACATAAAAGTAACAAGTTTGCATTTCCCTTCGTGATGTCAAAGTTGTCAATTACTGTGGACTTTCATTTGGTGCTCCTTTCATGGCAATATATTTATGCTTAACCAAGAAGTAAATATTGTTCTCTTAAAGTTAACATTAAATGTGTGTGTTTTGTTTATTAATAACAATGAAGTGTTGGATGGTTGAAGGCTACAATTGCTCCCGCGTTGGGAGCTAGTAACACGTATTGTCTATATTCTTATTTACTACATTACTATTACTAGGCTTCAATAAATGCCTATAGGATAACAGTCTTTTAACAATACGTTGACAGATGTCTTTAAATAATAAGTAACTACTAAAGCGAGATAGCAGTCAGTCACTTGCCTAAACACAAATTAACAACATGTACCTTCGCTAAGCACTTTACAAAATTCGATTAAAGTTTTACTTTTATTATTAACACGAAGGTACGTCATAAAATACTTAAGCACAGTTTGTATAATCAATCGTTGTCTAAGTGTGTGTGTGTGTGTGTGTGTGTGTGTGTGGTGCGGGGGGGGGGGGGGGGGGGGTTCTGGTCCCCCCTTCTCCCTCATGTTTAGCCCCATTAGTTTTCAAATTGTAACACGTTTTAAGACCTTTCGGCCCTTTTGTTTGTCAATATTAAAGAGTTTTCGTGTCATTTACAGTAGGTATTGATTTTAATTAGGAGGGACCAGCCATCAGCCTGGACATTCTTCTACCGAAAAATTTACAAATATATCTTGAAAGGAGATCTTGGGGATGTTTATTTGTCTAAAGTTTGATGGAGGACTAGGGAGGAAGCTAAATAAATATTAAATTAATAAATAATCGACCAACAAATAAACCATCACCCTTAACCCTTTCACCACCATGACGTAAATTTCATCATATTCTGGTTACCATTAGATGATTTTCTTTGGTATATAATCTACCAATACGACTCAAAGGGGTAAATATGGTCTCAATATATAAACCCTCTTAGTAACACAGGTCCTTCTTAAACTGCATAAAATCATCTAATTTGAGCCAGAATCCAAGGTATAAAGACATCATTGTGCTGAAGGGGTTAATGACCACGATCGCACGGTGCCTTTATAACCTATGCTTCGATTAGGGTACTCTTTCTTTACTTTTTAGAGGGGTAACCTGCTTTTTGTTCTCTTCTTTTCTCTCTTTTTCTGGGTTGTATCTATTCGGCCCCATTCTGCCTACTATTTTAAGATATATATCCCCATCCAGGTATCGTTTTATTCCTGGCGAGCGATAGCGAGCCAGCATTGTATGGAGAAATCCGGCTTCGGCAGAGACATGTAGCTATCGAAAAACGTACAAATCTAGCCTGCTGTCAATTTTTTATTTTAAATTGGCTGGCTCGCGGTAAAAAATCAAGACCTAGATGGGGATACACGTCTGATAACAATTGGCTGAATGGGGCCGCATGGATACAACTCAGAGAGAGAGGGGTAAACAAATACAAATAAAATAAACGCCCCCTTAATGGGAGATTTCCACTTGAGGGATTTTTTTCTTTGCCCCTTTCTCCCTCATTTTTAGCCCCATTGCTTTTGAAATTTTAAGACGTTCGCCCCATTAGTTTGGCGATTTTAAGAAGTGTCACCCCATTTATGTCACTTTTAAGACCTTTTGTCCCATTTAGATGTCGATTTTTTCCTGGCGAGCGGTAGCGAGCCTGTAATTTAAGAGGAACCGGCCTTCGGCCGAGACATTTTTCTACCGAAAAATGTACAAATTTATCTTGAAAGAGGGTGAAGGGGGTGTAACCTTAAGCTTGATGGATATCTAGAGACCAAACTAAAAACCTCCCCTTAAGTATCTCCATACCCATAATCAATATTCCGGAATATTGGTACACGGTGTATAGTTTGGTCTTTGGATATACTATACACATGATCAATAATCAAATAATATTTGTTTTTCCCCTATGTGTATTAAGGAAACAAAAGGGAAGTTGCCTGTAACGAGTGTCTCTCCCAAACCCAAAAGAGTGACAGGGCCAAATTCATGGGACGTTGGGGTTAAAATGCCTGGTTACACGAAGTATAAAGCTGTTTAAGTCATAGGATGAAGGACAGATTGATTGAGGAAGATAGTTCCAGAGTTCACTTGTTGAGTAGAAGAAAGACTAAGTAAATTTGCCAATTTTGGGGTTGATAGGTAAGTTTGATAATGGCGTACAAAGAATAATAAAGGTAATAGAGTGTTGTTGTTGTTGTTGTTCCCCAGGCTGTCTGGCCGAACAGCCCCAAGGTCTCGAGCAAGGCCAAGGCCATAAACGAGCGCCCCCACAAAACCTTCCCTGCTTACCACTAACAAAGCCCGGGTGACCGAAGCCACTCCAAGGCAGGGAGCTGAGGAGGGTGTGGAAACGTCCGGGAAACCAAAGCCCCACCCAAGGCCCTGTGCCCCTCAGCAATTTTGAAGGGAAAGTTGAGGGGCAAGGGAAAAATGTGACGCTTTGGCTCCTAATCTGCCAACTTCTAGGTTGGCAGTAGGGAGGTCAATCCACGGAAAAGACGCCGTCACTTGAGATCTAGAAGATATATAAGTAAAAGGAACAGTCAGAGTAAGCTATGGGTATGGCAGAGATCGCTCAGCTCTCACTCTGATAGACCAGCCCATCACCACATGACTAGAACCCAATCCTCTCAGCATCAGCTAGGAAAGGCCCTAGAAAGCCGCCTTTGGCGGGGGGATAGCTCCCCTATTTCAACTCCTTTCGGGGTTGGGCACCCGCCCAGGTAGAGTGTTCCTAGTGGTTCCTTGTTTCGTGACGTCATATACAGTCCCCCAAAGTCGTTCCCCTATTGGTCTTTTCACCAGTGATGTAATACAAAATATTTGTCTGCTGCTTCTATTATCGTTACGTCATAATAATACAATACTACTACTTCCCTATTTGTCAACTGATGTAATTTACCACACTATTTTGTCTTTAATGATTCTAGTCCTATAAACATTACCGTTAGACTGTCTTGCAAGTACATCATAATAATTTGCATACATATATATATACAGTATGAACACAGGCAAGTACATCATAATCATTTGCATACCTATATATGCGAACACAGGTGCTGTCCGACAGGTACATTATAATAATTAGGGAAGAGGGAACATAGGTGAACAATTGGCATACGTGCTTGTCTTGCAAGTACATCATAATAATTTGCATACATATATATATATATGATCACAGGTGTTGTCCGACAGGTACATTATAATAATTATGGAAGAGGGAACATGGAAGGGGGAACATACAGTAGGTGAACAGGCGAAAAGTGCCAGGGAGGTCAGACATGCAGGTTGAACCGCACGCTCTTCTTTGTGGTGAGAGTGGGAGGAAACGTCTTGTCTCTTCCCAGCGTGACCCTGGTCTGTGTTTCTCATTCCGGTACTCGCGTGCCTTTTCGTTTTCGGGGCATTTCACTTCCTTCCCCTTTATATTAGGTACGACCTCGTACCTCAAGGGTGGAGTAATGCCCCTTTCCCACTGGTGAGACAAGTCACGATTTTCGTCGCCGAAACCAATAAATTTGCACATTGTGACATGTCTCAACACCTCTCATAAAAAATCGTTTGACTCTCAAGGCCTCTCAGGACTCGCAAGGGCCCTCGCGGGGGTCGTCGCACAATGTTCGCACAGTTCAAAATTTTAGACGAGGACTCACGATGATCGGTTACCCTCGCAAGCATCGTCGAGCATCGCCGAAGGGTTTCTGCGATCATCTGCGACATCGGCGAGACATCGGCGAGACATCGCGGATGGTTTCGCACAAAAAAACCTTTGCAACGATGCATGGATACTCACCCATACTCACCGTTGCCGATGCTCTCACATTTTCCGGGAACATCGATGATGCCAAAGAGCACCTTCGCCGATGCTCTCACATGTTCCGGGAACATCGACGATGCCAAAGAGCACCTTCGGCAGGTGGGTAAAAACAAATTATTAGGCTGAGATATCTTTCACCTACGTGAAATTCCACATATTGTTATTTTTGTTGTTGTTGTTGATGAAATCTTATAGAATAACCTTTCCTCTTGCCGTTCATGAAAACAAAACAATATAAAAAGCAGTTATTATTGGTGAAAACAGACAGAGTTAATATTTTGCTGCGGAATGGATTCTATAAGATCGAAAAACTATCGTTATAGATTTATTTCTATAAAATCCAATAATGATGATAGAATAATCTAAACACCACCATCATATTCAGCGGATATATATATATATATATATATATTTGTTTTGAGAGTAAGCTAAATTTGTATATTTTTCGATAGAAAAATGTCTCCGGTGAAGCCGGATTTCTCCATACAATGCTGGCTCCCTATCGCTCGCCAGGAAGAAATCGACACCTGGATGGGGATAAACGTCTTAAAACAGTAGGCTGAACGGGGCCGAACGGATACAAGGCAAAGAGAGAGGGAGAGAAATAGAAAACAAATAAAAAAACGAGGAGAGGGAGAGAAAGAGAAAACAACAAACAGCAGGTGGGCTCAATGTTTGCGTTACGGCTTAACAATTGAGCCCACCTCGCTTTTCTTAGTTTACTCTTTCTCTCTCTCTCTCCTCGTTTTTTTTTTATTTCTATTTCTCTCCCTCTCTCTTTGCCTTGTATCCGTTCGGCCCCGTTCAGCCTACTGTTTTAAGACTTTTACCCCCATCCAGGTTTCAATATTTTCCTGGTGAGCGGTAGCGAGCCAAGATATATATTTTTTTGTTTTGAGAGCATGCTAAATTTGTACATTATTTGATAGAAAAATGTCTCCGGCGAAGCATTGCCAACCTCCGAATTAAGGGGAGATGGGTCGTTTTTCTGGTCCCCTTTCTTCCTCATGGTTAACCCTATTAGTTTTCATATTTTATGACGTTAGGCCCATTAGTTTGGCGTGATATGCAAATTCCACTCTGCAATTAGCACATTCACGTTACATTCGCTCAGCTGCGCTGTGACGCCTCCCGGCGTTAACAGAATGGTTGCGTGAGGCATTGCAGCTCGCTAGCGCTCGCCAGGATGGGGGGATGGGCTACAGTTGTCCTAGAATGATCTGCTTTATTTTATTAGTGTCGTGTTGCCACAGACAGTCTAGAAATGGTCTTTGTTTTGGTCTGTGACCGCGCCTTATATTTGATATTCGCCATAATATGAATGTTGCTTGTGTGGGAGGCGAGCGGGAGAGGGTGAGGGGGTACACCTGGCAGCAGGGTGAGCTATGACACGGCTCGCTTGGGCTCTGACGGCGTTGGCGGCCGGGTGGTCAACTAGTCCCTTCCCATCGCGGCCGCGTGTTCTTTACCAGCTCAGAGCTTGCCTGACACGCGTACCGCCTACATCCTTTGCAATTCTGTCCCCCATACTCGCCACTTTGCATACTATTTCTCTCTCTCGACTTCTCCTTTCTCATTCTCTAATCTTTATTAAACTCAACATCCCTTCTGGTTTCAGCATAGACGTTCACCGTCGACCAGTCGTATTGTATGCGAAGCTCTCAGAGATTTCCATGTATTAGGCTTTATTGAGGTTTTTGAGAGACGGACTTTTCCGTATGTGTCCTCTCTCGGGAAGGTTGTAGACCGGTATATGTCTCCCTGGCAAGGTGTTGAGTGATTCTGCTTGGTTATCTAAAGCTAGACTAGGGGTAAGGTTACTGTGTCGTTGTCTCCGATGTGTGCAGTGTTAGCTAAGCCCTGCACGACATCGACAGGTACTGTGGGAGCCTAAGTTGTCTTCGGGTGGGTTTACTTTGCGAGCACAGCGCTGTGGTGTGAGAGGGCCATAGCCTATCCCTCACAACATAGTGCTGCCTCTTTGTGTTGACTTCTGAGGGATCGCCAGGATAGAACTAGGTACTAGAGACCTAGATTTATCAAGAGAGCATCCCCGTCATATAACGTAATCTTCATTATACCACCTTCGGACAACGTTAGGCTACGAGCCGCATGCTCGCCCATTGTTGCCCTGCCTTGATACCCCAGCTAGACTTTATTAACTGAGCAGACACTGGTTAGAGATAAGCCCCCATTATTATATGTATGCAACATTATAATTCACTGCACTTTTGAGCCGAGGTTGTTGTTGAGTTGCACAACCCGAGTAGGCTGTTGCGTTGTGTCACGAAGCATTTCTTTAGTTGTCGAGCATTACTACCTTTGCGCAGTCTTTATTATTCGCCTGCTTATTATTACTATATGTCCTAGCATTTATTGTGACCCGTATTCTGCATTATAATTGTTCAAGATTCTTTACGAACATCTTCCCAGCATCAGACTTATTTCAGAAGTTTCCAGTTGATGTTGCAGGACTAGCATTGCACTTTCTTTAATACAGGAGTGCCAGTTATTTGAGTATCTACCGTAACGTTAATTAATCACGTTAACTATCTTTTCTTTGCGTAACCTAATCGAGTAATCTTTTACTGTTTGAGAATAGGCTGTTTCATCGAGCGTCAGCCTAGTGTGTGTGCACCAGTTACCGAGTCATAGGATACCTCGTTGTCCAGGCACGACTCAGGGCGGTAATGATGTTTTGTTTTCCAGTGTTTAAGGCAGGGGTTGGATCTAGTGTTACCGTTGTTGCATTTTTGCCATTATCTAGTCCAATGTTGAAGAGCCCTGTGTCTTTGAGAACCTGGATCGTAACAAATGGCGACCTAGCTCAGGATCTTGTGAACTAAGAGATAATTGCAGGATTGTCGTGGTCATTTGTTTTATTGAGGAATATAGTGGGCACGTTAATTTTTTTGGCAAAGTAGTATAGCACTTGAGAGTCTTCAGACATTTTTGGCAAGTGAATAGTGCTACATAAGAGTTAGGGGTACTTCTTTTCTGAATATTGTGGTGAGAAATTTTTGTGAGCATCATGTCTTATACCGGGTCAGAGGAGAATGGAGACACAGTACGTAATGTCGAAACTGAGGAACAGCAGCATGATGAAAGGGTTAATCGGGTGAACTGTGAGGAGGATGCTAGGATATTTTTGCAATGGCCTGTTACTGCCGAGCGGTTGGAGGGTATGGATCGGTACGGTCTTCAATGCCTGGCCACAGCTATCGGTCATGCGGTTACTAGCAGCATGACCAAGGATAACTTGATAACGTGTGTACTGGGCTGGGTGACTGGTGAGCGAGATGGGTTGAGTGCTCAGAGCCCTTCGGCCATGCTTCCCCTACACTCGACTCCCAGCCATCCCCGTAGTTTGCCGACCCCGGGTACGCTTCCGCAGTTGGGTGGTGACTGGCAGGGTGGGTTACCCCTGGGGGGACCACCGGTAATTTCAAACATTGTAGCACCTTCACCTCCTCAAGGGTTATCTCCAGAATTATTGTTTAAGCTCGAATTAGCTAAGCTTCAGCATCAGCAGCAATTAGAATTAGCCAAGATAGAAGAGAGAAAAACTATCAGTCAAGCAAAAATCCAAGCTGAGTCGACTAGGTACTGTGCCGACATGGATGTAGAGAAGTCGCGAGTAGAGACAACGGGACAGCGACTTGGGGCTGGTAACCGTGTTCATGAGCAGTCTCTCTCGCACTTATTGAAACTGGTTCCGGTGTTTGATGAGAGAGGTGTAACAGAATTTTTCACACGCTTTGAGAAGAAGTGCCAGGAACACCAGTGGCCAGAGAATAAATGGGCAGCACTTGTATCCTCTAGATTAATAGGCAAGGGTCTTAAAGCCTACGATGCGTTGCATATAGAGTCTTGTATTATCTATGAGGAACTCAAGGAGGCTGTCCTGAGAGCATACGAACTACAACCAGAGACGTACAGGTTGAAGTTCCGGGGTGTTACCAAGGGTCAGGAGAGCACCTTTTTGGAGCATGCCCGGGAGCTGTCCGATGCTTTTGGGAATTGGCTGAGGTCGGAGAAAGCTACTACGTTTGACGACATTAAAGAGTTGGTGCTTTTAGAGCAGTTTTTCAAATGCACGGGCGGCGACCTGACGTTAAACCTTAAAGAAAAGCAACCAAAAACTCTACAGGAGGCAGCTGAGATGGCTGACCTCCGGCTATCACTAATTCGTGGGTGCGGGTCTGCCCAGCGTAGTGAGGCAGGTAACAAGGGGCGTGACGCCCCACCCCCCCGAGTTAGTGATATACCTTATGCAAACAAGTACAAGAGCCATGATACCAAGACTGACCACAAGACTAGCACCGTCCCATTTAAGAAGGGGCCGGGCCCTTCCCAGTACCAAGGGAAGCCCAAAGGGGAGTTGGAGTGTTATCATTGTCATAAAAAGGGGCACTTTGCAAGAGTCTGTCCTAGCAAACCACCTACAGCAGCTGTGTCTTTGGCCTGCAACATTGGTGTGTCTCCGAAGTCATCTGAGTTTGCCCGGGATAGTTCGTCAGAGGCTGAGGCACAGCCAATGCAGAAGCACCTGGGAGGCTCGAACCCTGCTCAGGATGTTTTTTGCGACCATAGAGGGCGGGGTTGCGTGATGTGGGCGGGGCGCAAGCATGGAGTAGAGGTCTTGCGTGATACAGGTGCTTCCCAGACTCTGATGAAAAACTTGACTGGCTACCCTATAAACGCGGCTCGGGTGGTGGTGGTGCAGGGTATTAATGCAACTCGGTCGTACCCGCTGGTGCGGTTGGAGTTGGAGGTGGATGGTGTGGCACGTGAATTGGATGTCGGGATTGTGGAGAAACTGCCAGTGGAGGGCGTCGACCTTCTTCTCGTCAACGACTTTGCAATGCCCGCTTCTGAGGTTCTACCCTTAGTCGTTGCCGAGAGGCCGGCCGACGTGAGTAGGGAAGAGCAAGAGTGGGTCGAGCGGTGCCAGACACAACCCATGGCGTGTGTTGTCACCCGAGCTCGGGCAGCTAAAGTGTCACAGCCTAGTCCTCCGTCTTCAGACCAGCGGAGGAACGATCAACAGGAGGAGGCTAAAGCTGGAGTTGGTTTTAAGAGTTTTGACTCGGCGGCTCTCCTGGGTGATTCAGTATTAGCACCATTACTTAATTCTGGAGTAGCCCCTGGGCCTGTCATCGAGAGTGACGAGGCTGGGCATGACGAGTCTCCATGACAGCAACGTTATGTACATCGAGAGAGACAGCGGGAGCAGCCCAGTATCGGGGAAGGTCATGCATTGCTCCGGGAGCAGTTAGATCGCTTGGCACCCTCAGATATACGTCGGTTGCAACTAGAGGAACCTGAGCTCCAAACGTGTGCTAATGGAGCTGTAGAGCTCGACGAGGACGGCGATGCACAGCCAGGAGATTTTTTTTATTTAGAAGGCATCCTCTATAGGCGTTTTCAAGACACTAAACGTAGTTGGCAAGAGGGGTCCGGAGTAGTGGACCAGTTGGTGGTGCCACGGGAGTGCAGGGATAGCCTACTGAGGTTGGCGCATGACATACCACTGGCAGGACATCTAGGGGTGAGAAAAACGGTGGCGGCTTTAGAAAAATTGTTTTGGTGGCCGGGGTTGAAGGGGCAGGTGGTAACCTGGATAGCAAGGTGTCACACGTGCCAGAGGGTTGGAAAACCTAACCAAACAATTCCGAGAGCCCCGTTGCACCCCATTCCTGTCAGTGGACCGCCCTTCAGTAAGGTCATCATTGATATGGTCGGACCCCTAACCCCTACTAGTGCCGGTAATAAATTTCTATTAACTATCATGGATGTGGCCACTCGTTATCCTGATGCATATCCAATGTGAAATGGCACGGCGAAAACTATTGTCCGGAACCTGCTCTTGTATTGCTCGCGGTATGGTTACCCGCAAGAGGTGCAATCGGACCAAGGTTCTAATTTTACCTCTAATCTGTTCAAACAAACTATGATTCAGCATGGCATCAGCACTGTCGTCTCTTCTGCATATCACCCGGAGAGTCAAGGGGTGTTGGAGAGGTGGCACGCCACGCTAAAAAGCATGCTTCGATGTTATTGCGCAGAGAACGGAAAGGATTGGGACCTTGGTCTGCCGTATGTTTTGTTCGCGGCAAGAGAAGTACCTGGAGAGAGTCTCGGTTTCAGTCCGAATGAACTTGTTTTCGGGCATCAGGTGAGGGGCCCTCTCCACATGGTGAAGGAGATTTGGGAGGGTACCGCTAAGCCATGTTCTATGTTGAGATACGTCCTCGAGAGCAGAGAGAGAATGCTTAGAAGTCTGGAGCTGGCCGGGCGTAATTTGGTGAGTTCGCAGGCCCGTATGAAGGACAGGTACGATACTAAGGCGAAACTCCGGGAGTTTCAGGTAGGTCAAGAGGTGTTGGTCCTGTTGCCTTTGGCAGGGCATCCTCTGGCTGCCAAGTACGCTGGGCCTTATCGGGTGGTGTCAAAGATCTCCGATCTAGATTACCTCGTTGCCACTCCAGACCGAAAGAAGCGTAACCAACTATGCCACATTAATTTGTTGAAGGAGTATGTGAGGCGCCCACCTGAGTCACTAGCTGTCCCTGTGTTGACCTGCTGCGGTCATGGTGGAGAAGGAGAGGGGGGCAGCAATGATCAGGTGGATGATAACTGGGATTGTCATGTCTCGGCTGATCAGTGGGCGGGGAATTCGAGCCAATGTGCGCATGATGCTCTGGCGCACCTGCCGGAGGAACAGCAGGTGGCAGTGCAGCGCCTGTTCGATTCATACCCCATTGTATTTGCCGAGCACCCAGGCCTCACTACTCAAGCGGTGCATGACGTCGATGTAGGAGAGCACCCCCCCTTCAAGTCGATACCTTATCGGGTGCCACCCATTAAACTCCCAGCGCTTAGGGATGAGCTGGAGTATATGCTGGCAAGAGGCTTGATCGAGAAGGGGGCAGTACGGTGGACTTCTCCTGTCACTCTGCAGCCCAAACCTGATGGAAAAGTTCGGTTCTGCATTGACTTTAGGCGGTTGAACGGGTTGACCCCCACCAATGCATATCCTCTTCCCCGGGTGGATGACAGTGTCGATAAGATCGGGAAAGCAAGGTACTTGACCAAGGTAGACCTCGTCAAAGGCTACTGGCAAGTACCACTGTCTGAGCGGGCTAAAGAGGTGAGCGGGTTTGTGGTGGATGGCAGTACTTACCGTTGCAACGTGATGCCATATGGTCTGAAAAATGCACCGGCCACTTTCCAGAGCTTAATGAACGACATCGTAGCAGACATCCCAAACTGTACTGTCTACCTTGATGACGTGATCATTTATGACAACGATTTCCAAAGTCACTGTGAGCACATAGAAGCCTTATTTAGTCAACTTGGTAAAGCAGGCTTGGTGGTTAATCTGGGCAAGTGTGACTTTGTGCAAGCCACAGTGCAGTATCTGGGGTTTGTGGTTGGGTTAGGGCAGGTGAGCCCGCCCCAACAGAAGATACAGGCTATCGACTTGTTCCCCAGGCCGACCACCAAGCGGCAGATCATGAGATTTTTGGGCATGATTGGGTATTACCGCCGCTTTATAAGAGGTTTTTCTACTGTGTTAGCTCCTTTGACAGATCTACTAGCTAAAGATAAAAAGTTCCGCTGGGCACCTGAGTGTGAGCAGGCGTTTCGAGTAGTTAAACACCTTTTATGCACTCACCCTATCCTCAGGGCCCCGGACTTTGAACGACCATTTCAGTTGGCGACTGATGCCAGCGGAGTAGGGGCTGGTGCCGTACTTTTGCAGACAGACGAGGAAGGTCTTGAGCATCCAGTCAGTTTCGTTTTCAAAGAAATTTAATTCAGCACAGAAAAACTATTCGGTTGTTGAAAAGGAACTGCTGGCAATCGTGTTAGCGCTCAGACACTTTGAGGTCTATGTGCCTGCCTATGGGCCAGTCGTGGTAGTGTATACCGACCACCACCCGCTTAAATTCCTCAATCAATTCCACAACCGGAATATGAGGCTGACCAGATGGTCGCTCATGTTGCAAGAGTACAACTTAGACATTCGCCATATTGCCGGTTGTGAGAATGTGATTGCGGACTGTTTGTCGCGGGTGGAGGATCCGGGGTAGGCTACCACAGTATGTTGGTATAGCCTCCTGTCTTGGCTCGCGGTGTATTTTTGCGCTGGTGCTTGTTGGCTCGCGTGTGTAGCATCAGCGTAGGGTCGCAGGGCAGGAGTTGTTGGCTTTGATTAGACGAAAATTAGGCTACATCTATAGTAGCCGCCAAAAACAACATTAAAATAAAATATGAAAAATTAAATAAAAACTCTTCCTTTTTGATAATTAATTTTAAGATAATATTGTAGCTGAGTACTGAGTGCAGATGATTTTCCCTCAGTAGGCTGTGCTTCTTAAAGCTCGCTCTGGGAGCACAATGTTATGAATTAATGTATTATATTTGGGAAGGGTGATAAGATTTTGTTTTATATATAAATGTTGTTGTATTTTTTTTGAGGAGACTGAGCTTGAATTCCATGAGTGGCAGAGTGGTTAGGAGTGGCAGATTCTAGCGACATTCTGTCTGTTCAGATATGGGCCCATGGTTGAGTGTCCCATATCTTGGGGGCGGTGTGACGCCTCCCGGCGTTAACAGAATGGTTGCGTGGGGCATTGCAGCTCGCTAGCGCTCGCCAGGATGGGGGGATGGGCTACAGTTGTCCTAGAATGATCTGCTTTATTTTATTAGTGTCGTGTTGCCACAGACAGTCTAGAAATGGTCTTTGTTTTGGTCTGTGACCGCGCCTTATATTTTATATTCGCTATAATATAAATGTTGCTTGTGTGGGAGGCGAGCGGGAGAGGGTGAGGGGGTACACCTGCAGCGGGGTGAGCTATGACGCGGCTCGCTTGGGCGCTGACGGCGTTGGCGGCCGGGTGGTCAACTAGTCCCTTCCCATCGCGGCCGCGTGTTCTTTACCAGCTCAGAGCTTGCCTGACACGCGTACCGCCTACATCCTTTGCAATTCTGTCCCCCATACTCGCCACTTTGCATACTATTTCTCTCTCTCGACTTCTCCTTTCTCATTCTCTAATCTTTATTAAACTCAACATCCCTTCTGGTTTCAGCATAGACGTTCACCGTCGACCAGTCGTATTGTACGCGAAGCTCTCAGAGATTTCCATGTATTAGGCTTTATTGAGGTTTTTGAGAGACGGACTTTTCCGTATGTGTCCTCTCTCGGGAAGGTTGTAGACCGGTATATGTCTCCCTGGCAAGGTGTTGAGTGATTCTGCTTGGTTATCTAAAGCTAGACTAGGGGTAAGGTTACTGTGTCGTTGTCTCCGATGTGTGCAGTGTTAGCTAAGCCCTGCACGACATCGACAGGTACTGTGGGAGCCTAAGTTGTCTTCGGGTGGGTTTACTTTGCGAGCACAGCGCTGTGGTGTGAGAGGGCCATAGCCTATCCCTCACAACATAGTGCTGCCTCTTTGTGTTGACTTCTGAGGGATCGCCAGGATAGAACTAGGTACTAGAGACCTAGATTTATCAAGAGAGCATCCCCGTCATATAACGTAATCTTCATTATACCACCTTCGGACAACGTTAGGCTACGAGCCGCATGTTCGCCCATTGTTGCCCTGCCTTGATACCCCAGCTAGACTTTATTAACTGAGCAGACACTGGTTAGAGATAAGCCCCCTTTATTATATGTATGCAACATTATTATTCACTGCACTTTTGAGCCGAGGTTGTTGTTGAGTTGCACAACCCGAGTAGGCTGTTGCGTTGTGTCACGAAGCATTTCTTTAGTTGTCGAGCATTACTACCTTTGCGCAGTCTTTATTATTCGCCTGCCTATTATTACTATATGTCCTAGCATTTATTGTGACCCGTATTCTGCATTATAATTGTTCAAGATTCTTTACGTACATCTTCCCAGCATCAGACTTATTTCAGAAGTTTCCAGTTGATGTTGCAGGACTAGCATTGCACTTTCTTTAATACAGGAGTGCCAGTTATTTGAGTATCTACCGTAACGTTAATTAATCACGTTAACTATCTTTTCTTTGTGTAACCAAATCGAGTAATCTTTTACTGTTTGAGAATAGGCTGTTTCATCGAGCGTCACCCTAGTGTGTGTGCACCAGTTACCGAGTCATAGGATACCTCGTTGTCCAGGCACGACTCAGGGCGGTAATGGTGTTTTGTTTTCCAGTGTTTAAGGCAGGGGTTGGATCTAGTGTTACCGTTGTTGCATTTTTGCCATTATCTAGTCCAATGTTGAAGAGCCCTGTGTCTTTGAGAACCTGGATCGTAACAGCGCACACCTCGCCGAACTCGCCGACCTATGTGCGATGCCAACGCCGTTGTTCGACGATGAATCGCAAGAATTTGTGCCTTAAAAAAATGCCTCGCAGAGGAAACATCGGCGAAACATCGCTCACTTCCCTAATAACATCATCAGCGACATCTTCGCCCAGTATAATTTGTCATCTGTTTGTAACGGTTGAAATCGTGAAGGTCGCACGTATTCCTGCGAATTTGACAAAACGAAGGCATCGACGACAAAAATCGTGACTTGTCTCACCAGTGGAAAAGGGGCATAAGTAGTTTGTTTTGGTGGTTGTCTGATGGGGCAGGTCCGGTCGGCGGTCAGATGATGTTTTTTTTTTTTTTTTTTTTTTTTTTTTTTTTTAAGAGACACTGAATGGAGGAAGGAAAAAAACAGATAAAACAAAAAGGTCCATGTGCCTAAAGGCATCCTCCATTCATAAAATGTTTGTAACAACTGGATTAAACTTTTGTAGATTGTAAGTTTGTGGAAAGCAACTCGAGGGAAGTGAATTCCAAAGAGTAGTAGTTCTAGGGATAAATTAATTTTGATAAGCAGAAGTTCTGCATTGTGGAGGAGAAAGTGTAAATTCATGGGCGCTCTCAGCTGCTCTTAGTTCTACGGGGAAAGATGTGGAGAGGCGGCACAATTGAAGCAAGTTCCTCGGAACAATTGCTGTGAAAATATCTGTAGAATAATGCAAGGGATGCAACGTTTCTTCGTATGGATAATGTAGGAAGGTCCTGTGTGATTGCCGCGTTATTGATTAATCTAATAGCTTTATTTTGAATTTTGTCCAACTGCTCTGTGAGAGGAGGTGGTGGCGGCTGCGGTTTTGACCTTGGAGTGCCACTTTGGCAAGGAGAAACAGCCGTAAACTGAGGTGAGACGTGTAGAGATTTTGGTATTGGTACTTTGGCGATGGTCTTATTGGGAGCTGTCTTGATGGTTGTCTTGGATGTGTTTTGTGTGAGTGGATGGTGGTTCTGTGGAGCTTTAGAGGGAGGAGTGGCATGAGGGTGTTGGTAAGGGTTGTGGAACAAAAACCACGGTGGCATAGGGGTTGTTGTTATGCGAGGTGTTGATGGGATTGTGAGGAGTGATTGAGGTTGAGGTAGTGGTGCGGTAGGCTGACAGTGGGAGTGGTATGTTGGAAAGTGGGGAAAACATTTGAGGTGGAGGTTGGAGCGGTTGGGGAAAAGGCGGAGAGGGTTGTAGGATGTGTGGGAAATTGGAGGTAGGCGGTAGGTACGTGAGATTTCTTGGGTGATAATGATTGATGAAGGTGTTGACAGGGTTTGGAGGATTTGATTGCGGGGGTGTTGTCGGGTTTTGCACAGGTGGTAATGGTTATGGGTGGCGAGGATTTGAGAGGTGAAGTTGAGCAGGTATCTTTAGGTAAGGGTGTAATTGATTTTGGTGAGGAAGTCTTGGGGATAGGGTTGTGAGGGAGGGTAGGTGAGGAAGATGGGGAAAAGCTTGAGTTTATATCTTGGAGGTTGGTAGAGGTTGAGGGTGGTGTTGAAAGAATTAAGGATATCAGTGGCATTTTGGGGTTGTTTACTGAGGTTTTGCTTTTCTGGGGTAGGGTTGGAGATAATATATGAGAGGATGGCGGGTTATGGATGGGGGTTTGTGAAGTTAAGTTGAGTTTGGGTGAAGTTAGTTCGGTTGAGAGGGTCGAGGGTGAAGTAGAGAGAGTTGGGTGAGGAAGTGATTCAAGTGAGAAAGTTTCACTGATCGAGGGGGAAGAGAAGAGGATTGATGAATGGAAGGGAGCGTTAGGGGTTGGAGATTGTTGAGGAAATAATGGGAGTGAGGACTTTTCTTCAATCGAGGGTGAAAGAGAGAGAGTTGTGTGAGGGATTGATTCAATGGAGAGAGTTTCATTCATCGAGGGGGAAGAGGAGAGAGTTGATGAATGGAAGGGAGCGTTAGGGTTTGTAGGTTGTTAAGGAATTGATAGAAATGAGGGATTTTCTTTGATTGAGGGCGAAAAAGAGAGGGTTGGTTGATGAGTGGGGTCAAGTGGAAGAGTTTCATTGATCGAGGAGGAAGAGGAGAGAGGTGATGAATGGAGGTGATCAGACCTTGGGAGCCAGTTGACTGTAGTGCAGGATGTTTCTACACTAGTTGTCCTTGGGGGTGAGTTGCTTGGAGTGTCTGGTGCATCCTGATGTATCTCCAAGAGCTCTCTGATCGTCTGCAGGTTCTGGTGGAATCCTGTGGTCCCATGGCTGAGGAAATGGTGGTACACCTGCTTTGGAAGGATCTTTAACAGGGAGGTGAAAACTTGTTCCTGGTATTCTTTGGATCGTGAGCTACATGCTGATCTTATATGCTGAAATACCTCTTCCAGGGTGATGTCCAGGTGTCCTTCATATGCAACTTTGTCGAGTTGGCACATTTCCCTGATGGAGAGCATGTTTTCCTCGAATGTGCCGTCTTGGTCGAGATGAGCGGTGATGTGAGGTGGAAGGATGTCAAACAATGCGGTGAACATAAGCTCATTTTGTTGCTCAGCATCTTGGGAGCTATACGCGGCCCTCGCGTATCTATATAAGTGTGCAAGGGTGACAGATAGATCCCCTTCATACTTAATGTCGTAGATTTTTTCCTTTTTGGGGCGACGAGGGAGCCTAAGGGTGGCCTTATGGCCTTGATCACTAGGGATCTAAACTGGTTCCAGGTAAGCTCTGGCGTTACCTGTTTAGCTACTAGGGAAACAATAATGCTACAGCGATTTTTTCGCGGTCATTGTTGTGTGCTACGTCTAACATTGGCTTCACTATGTCCATATACACTTTTACTTTTTAATATGTCTCCCCATCATATTTGGGGATGGGAATGTGAGAGCGAGGAGCGGCCATATTTATATAGTATCTTTATCTCTGTTTCTTTTCCAAATATGTTCAATATATTGAATTCTTCCGTCCGAATAGAGAACCACCGCTAGCCACCAATGTTATGCCCTGATATTATGCAGGATTAACAATTGGATATGGTGAGTTCTACTCCACTGGGACTTCCGAGGTCAAATACGTACATATAATATGAAAGAAAAAAAGAGGATAAGTATTTGACAAGATATGGTTTAATAATACAGCTTTATTTCTCTTGCACTATATTGGAGAAATAATCTGGAACTGAAACATATAAAGACACGTATCACTGCCAGTGAAAATAGCACTTAATTTTATCACAGACTCCGAGCACAGTCGCGGAGCTAGATAGGGAGCATTTATTGGAGAACAACTTCACTAAATCTTCGAGATAGTTTCTAAGACACTAGAGTAGATGGTGGAGAAGTATTTCTTAGTAGTGGGTGACTACTGTCGCTTTCTTTCAGGAATGTCACGGTGTTTAAAGTTCAAGGTCAAGTACCCCTATGAGTATGCAGCTGGGTTGTATAGAAATGGGGAGTCATTGGTAGACTCTGAAATATTTTCTTGGCACTTTGGTCAATTTCGGCTGAGTCCTTGAAGTCTCAATAACAGGTTAAAATGTATTAATTCAAAATGTATTCATTGGTGGATGGCAAGTTATTGACCTGTATCACTCGTACTGTAGGGGAGTACAACTCGTAGCTTTAGGACCCGCTTATTAACACTGGTGTGGATTTATACACGTTTAACGCTCAAAGAGCGGGTGGTGGAGTATATTTCACTATGCCGCCCAGCGGGTTTTTTTTTACCATAAATGAGGTTGTTTCTGTGCTCTTTTTCATGCATAAACAAGACCCAGAGCATAATACAAGTATATATCCCTGAAAGGGCATAAATTGAGCTTTCCAATGACACCCGAACCATCCTTCTACGAACACTGGTTGTCTTGTAACGATCGTGCAACCGAAGGGCAAAATTGCTAAAATACGGTAATTTCTTTTATATAATTACGCATGTATAGAGGGAGTAAGGGTGGATGTAAGTGGAGTACATCTCAGTCGGTCCACGGCGGCCGTGGCGAGCGGTCATGAGGTAACCCAGGCTCCTCCCGTCGCTCGTCTCTCTCTCAGAGCAAATATTGCGCCAAAATTGCACACAGACTTAAGTCGGGCCCCGCCACATAGTCCAAATTTTTAAGTCGGGCCCCGATAGACAAGGGTTAAGCCACTTTTGGAAGGAACTCTGCTTGTTTTAAACACTCGATACTTTACCTACTAGTTGTCACTCTATCTTCTTCTCTGGGTCTTCTAGCGTGGTAATTTCTCGATGGATGTCTCCGGTGAACACTTCTGAAGGTGATTGGTTCTCGTTGGCTGCTTCCCTGTAGGCCGTCTAGGTGGGCCGGCTGTGTGGAGTAGTTACAGATGGGTTGATTGGGCTTGAGATCTTAAGTATGGCTCCGTAACATATAGTAACCGTCTGGCGAATTACTGTTGGGCACTATACCGAACTAACGTGAGTATTTCAAAGGTAGGAGAAACTACTCGACTGTTCTGATCAGTATATCAACCGTTGATGAAGTCCTGTTAAGGTACTCTCGGACTAGGATCTTAAATATCGAGTCTTATGTGGTCGATATCGGACGAACGCAGTAATTTCAGTGGAAGTGATCTTACTGTCTGCCCTGATCTTTATGAGAGGTTCGGGGGACCCGGGGCGGTGTTTAAACCTTTAAGTTACACAGTCATTATGGGAGGCCACAGACTCAGTGTACCAAGGACTTGTCTCGATTGCAGAGTGCCCGTGAGGGTATTTCGCCAAGCCCTATCTCTAACACAGCGGTCTCAGAGATTACCTGTGCTGAGTGGCAGTGTTCACTTTAAACAGAGAACCAATAGAGAGGGCGGCAGGCCGTAGTCTCTCTACTTTTCACTGTAGACAAGGGAACCTCACGGGGGAGTCTATGTCACGTCGGCAGGCCGAGCGATAACAAAGTTCCTCGACAAGGACACTGGGATATCCCACTCTAGAGTTATTGTGACAAGCCACAACTGTCGAGAACTTAGGAGTCTTGGAAGAAATATCGGCTGGCCATACACATCCTTCCTTGACTTACTAGTCACCGCCTAAGTAGGGTATCTACGTCAGCTAGGCAGGCCCGGGTCCAACGAGATCCCTAGTATAGGGTTGGTAGTAAACGGGAACTTGTAGTCTAAAGAAGCGATATCGGCAGGCTGTACACACTCTTCACTAGACAAAATAGTCACCGCCTAAGTAGGGTATCTACGTCAGCTAGGCAGGCCCGGGTCCAACGAGATTCCTAGTATAGGGTTGGTAGTTAACGGGGACTTGTAGTCTAAGAAGAGATATCGGCAGGCCATACACACTCTTCACTAGACAAACTAGTCACCGCCTAAGTAGGGAATCTACATCAGCTAGGCAGGCCCGGGTCAACGAGATAACTAGTACAGACAGTATTAGGACTTTCCGGCAGGCCGTATTAGTCCAACTGAATGGGGAGCAATATCAAGCTTTCTTAAGTGACTAACTTTTTGAAGCCTCAACAATTGCCTGACTTTCCTCAAAAATCCTGAACTGGTATTGCGGATTACTGAGTGCACTCCTGTGGTACCTTTAAGATGGTAAGGGCATGGGGAGTGCTGTTAGATGGGGTCCTTAAACCCTTCTTACACTGTTGGTCAGGTCTCCTTCAATAGACGGTTAATACTCGGTGGTGGTGTGGTGAGTAAGGTCAATTAGTGTTCCTAGAATAGGCTACTTCATCAAGGTTAAGTTATAAAATCATATAGGGTAGGTGTCACTTCAATAGAACTCTGAAAAACAATAATAGTTGTTGAAGTGAAGGAATTCCGAGTTGTGGGCTCTCGGGGAGGATTGGTGGTGTCGGGTGCATTGAAGGTGTGTCGTGTGTACCGGACAGTTGAGGGTCGCGATGTGTGCGAGACAGCATTATTCTTTCTCCCTCCTTCTCGTGGTGGTGTTGGCTGGGTTTTACTACTGATCTTGGTTGATAGTAATTTTAGGCATAAGAATATATTTATCTCTCTCGGCATGGTGGTGTCTACAGGGCTGTGTACGTATCTACCTTCCTGGTTCATGTTGGTAGGCCTGTGTGTACACCAGGTATGTAAACGTCCGGAGCGCTCCCTCTCAGGGCGCGGGGGCGGCAGATCTCCCGCGCTATTTTACCTGGGGACGAGGATTTACAGGGGACTCTTATATAGAAAGAAGTGGGTGTGGTTTGTATAACTAGTAAACTAGTTGAAGAATGTCAAAAAAATGCATGTGTGTCAAATGTGTTGAAAACAAGGTTCCAGGGTCTATTGAAGTATAGGTTCACATCTTATTGCATAACAAAGCTTTCATACAGGCATATAATGGATTCATCTGGCAGTGCTTTCTTCGGTAGCGAAGATATGAGTTTTTCTTAATGTCTACTGATCTATTCTCCCCTAGTTATATTGTCATTAGGGGAGAAAAGGAACAAACACAGGTATATAGGAATAGACAGAATGCAAGGGCTGTCTGGCAAGTACATCATAATAGTTTGCATAACTTTATATACGAACACAGGTGCTGTCCGACAGGTACATTATGATAATTAGGGAAGCGGGAACACAGGTGAACAATTGGCATACGTGCTTGTCTTGCAAGTACATCATAATCATTTGCATACATATATATGTATGCAAAGACCAATGTATATGTATATCTAGACCAATAGCTATAACTTCCACTCTTGGCAAAGTTTTTGAAATTATATTAAATAATCACATAATTAAGCATCTGGAGAATAATAAATTAATCAGTGATAGGCAATATGGTTTTAGACGATGTCGATCAACTGCAGACATTCTTTGCCTTCTTACGCATCAAATCAACCAAGCTACAGACCAACATGGTGAAACACATACAATAGCACTGGATATATCAAAGGCATTTGATAGAGTCTGGCATCAATCCTTATTGTCGAAGATGTCACACTACGGCCTTGCATCATTAGTTCCACTAATTTCTTCTTATCTTCATAACAGAAAAATACGTGTAATGGTAGATGGCCTTTATTCTCAATTTCACTCAATAAATGCTGGTGTTCCCCAGGGATCAGTTTTGGCCCCAACTCTGTTCCTCATTCATATCAATGATCTCATATCTACCACTCATAATCCAATACATTCCTACGCAGATGACTCAACACTCCACAGTTCCTTCACATTTACCAATTCTTTCATCCAACCCGATCTTATAAATTCAAAATAAACACTGCAATTTCTCTGAACCAGGACCTTTCTAGAATTAATGAATGGGGACAAGAGAATCTAGTTTCCTTTAATGCACAGAAAACCAAGTACATTCAATTTTCTAACCGACAGAATCTCACTGACTCCCATATATTTTTTAATGATGTAAATATTCCCACTTCCCCTAGTATTGACATTCTCGGTGTAACATTAACTACTAACTTGAGCTGGACACATTATGTTAGAAGCATTGCTAAGAATGCCTCTAAAAAACTGGGACTCCTGTACAGAGTTCGAGAATTCTTCACTGACGAGCAGTTGGCCGTAATATATAAAAGTCATGTGCGCTCTCAGATGGATTACTGTTCACCTCTGTGGGGTGGAAGTGGAGTGGTTGCATTGAGGCAGTTGGACAAAATTCAAAATAAAGCTATTAGATTAATCAATAACCCTGCAATCACACAGGACCTTCCTACATTAGCCATACGAAGAAACGTTGCATCCCTTGCATTATTCTACAGATATTTTCACAGCAATTGTTCCGAGGAACTTGCTTCAATTGTGCCGCCTCTCCACATCTTTCCCCGTAGAACTAGGGCAGCTGAGAGCGCCCATGAATTTACACTTTCTCCTCCACAATGCAGAACTTCTGCTTATCAGAATTCATTTATCCCCAGAGCTACTACTCTTTGGAATTCACTTCCCTCGAATTGCTTTCCACAAACTTACAATCAACAAATGTTTAAATCCAGTTGTTACAAACATTTTATGAATGGAGGATGCCTTTAGGCACATGGACCTTTTTGTTTTATCTGTGTTTTTCCTTCCTCCATTCATTGTCTCTTAAAAAAAAAAAAAAAAAAAAAAAAAAAAATATACGAACACAGGTGCTGTCCGACAGGTACATTATAATAATTAGGGAAGAGGGAACATAGGTGAACAATTGGCATACGTGCTTGTCTTGTAAGTACATCATAATGATTTGCATACATATATATATATATATATGAACATAGGTGCTGTCCGACAGGTACATTATAATAATTAGGGAAGAGGGAACATAAGGTGAACAATTGGCATACGTGCTGTCTTGCAAGTACATCATAATAATTTGCATATATATATACTGTATATGAACACAGGTGTTGTCCGACAGGTAAATTATAGTAATTATGCAAGGGGGAACATACAGTAGGTGAACAGGCGAAAAGTGCCAGGGAGGTCAGACATGCAGGTTGAACCGCACTCTCTTCTTTGTGGTGAGAGTGGGAGGAAACGTCTTGTCTCTTCCCAGCGTGACCCTGGTCTGTGTTTCTCGTTCCGGTGCTCGCGTACCTTTTCGTTTTCGGGGCATTTCACTAATATCCTTATTATAGATAAACACATACTAAAGAACATATATACAAACAAAACATGTATACAAACAATTGAGCCCCAACAAGCAACAGAGCTGATACAACATGCAAATAAGTAAGCATTTCCATTACACTATCTACCCACCAAATTTCGTGAATATCTCCAGATCGTCTCCTGTATTGTATCACTTTTTCCTTGGGGCATAAACTATCCGCCCACCAAATTTCGCGAAAATTGGTTCACAGCTTTACGAGATATCTTGTTTACAGATAATCAAACAAACAACAAACTAGAGGGTCACTCGGGAGAACACATACCTCCACCTTCGCTGGCTGGTTCTTATCTATCTGGTCACCAAATTTCGTTAAAATCTTCAGATCGGCTGCTAAGTTAAATCACTTCTTCCTTGGTGCATATCCTATCTATCCACCAAATTTCACGAAAATCTCCAGAACACCTCCTAAATTTAATAACTTCTTTCATTCGCGCATATCCTATCTGTCCACCAAATTTCATGAAAATCGGTTCCTAACTTTGGAAGATACCTTTTTTGTAGATAAACGGAGGCGAAAATATATTCTGCGTCCAACCCCGTTGGCAGAGGTAACAAACTGGAGGGACACTTGGTAGAGCGCTTACCTACGACTACGTTGGCTGGTTCTTTACCATTAACATCAAAAACCTAAATTTTCTTCTGGATATGGGTTCCAGGAGATGATCCAGATTGCCTCCTAAATTGAATCACTTCTTCCTTACCGCGTATCATATCTGCCCACCAAATGTCGTGAAAATCGGATTATAACTTTGTGAGATATCTTGACTACAGCTAGACAAACAAACAAACAGAGGTGAAAACATAATCTCCGCCGCCAGAGAGAGAAAGGCCAACTTGTGCCAGTGGGCTGTGAGAGTAAGACACTAGGGAGCCAGGGGACGCACCATTATGGCCCCACAGCCTTCACCATTCTCAGTAAAAAAGTTAGAATTAAGAATGATAATAAAGGTACAGTCAGAACCGGCTAATGGAAGTAGAGGACACCAACCCTTACTCTGACAGATCGAGCCCACCACATGCTGGCTAACAATATATAAACTGGACTTGTTGAATATCTAATGACACATCCTTAACTTAACAATCAATCAAGGTGCATTCACAATGCGGAGGACGGAACATGATATTAGCAGGATTCCTGTTGATTTGACATTGGACCAGACCATCAATGCTGATGCCGCATTTCGACTGACAGGAATCACCTTCATAAAAAAAATAACTACTCTGCAAAATTTAGATGGATGATAAAAAAGGCTATCCGGACATCATTCATCCGTCTTCTTCAAGACATGACTGGAATGATAAAAAAAAATAGCAGCAGAACCCAGACCAAGACAAGTACAAGACCATGAAGACCTCCATAAAATTATCAATTTTTTTTTTTACACAAACAATCCATTTCATACCAACCATGCACCAGAGATACTTTACATCAGCACAGGAAAAGGTACCAGTGAAGAAATCCATCAAACCCTCCTCAATGTACCGACCAAAGGAAAAGCCAGACACAAGGAATTTATCGAGTCCTGTGAGAAAGATCCACAGCAGTTTTGCTACCAATCGTCAAACCGAGTAGGCTACACCAACATTGCTGCCCTTAAAGAAAATGTGATCTGGTGGGCTGTCTCCTTGCCCTTGCTGCCAAGAAGGTACTTGACATGTAGCATATCCTCCAGAACACATTGATCCTAATACCTCTGTTCATGGTCATTCCAGACGAAGTAAAGTGCAAAGGCTGATAAAAGTTGTCTCTTTGATATTTTGGAAAGCAAGGTAAAAGACCAAGTCAGGTAAGATGAAGTTAGTGCATACATCATATATGAACAGTTCCTATTGCATAGCATGCCACCAAATTTACCTCTCCCTTATGGAAGATTAGCCAGAAGTATCCCCATCCAGAGCCTTAGAACACCAGCCAGGCACATATGCATTGCTTTTGATGCCTATCTACAATCGCCAATAAAGGACATTGAGAGGGACAAACGGGGAGCCAACAGCAGATTTTTGTTAATCAAATGGCTGAAACATGAATGAGTGCCAAGAGATCTGAATGATATCCTCAAGTCCAGGTTCTTCAAAAAGCAGCTCCCACAGTTTCTTGCCAATAAATGGCAGGACCCTTCCTATGCAAACATTGTCAGGCATTATGAAGTTGTCCTAGATGTACCAGGGGAATGCTACTGTTTCAAGGTGAAAAAGGATGTGGTCCGGTGTGACAAAGTGGGAAGCAAAAGGAACAACCATGAAGAGGCAGACACAAAAATTATGCCTTCATGGCATATCCGATGACTGTGAGCATGACAACATTGTGGTCAGGGCATCCAACTCAGTTATTCCAGTGATACTGTTGTATCATTGCCATAAATTTCAGTCAAGAATGTGGATAGATGTTGGAACTGCCTCAAAGAAAAATTGCGTATATCAGCGCAACTGCAATATAAAAGGAGATTGGACCAAATATTTGTGATGTGTATCCAACCTTCCATACATTCACGGGACCAGACTACACATTGTCCTTTGCACTAAAAAGGCACAGCCAGATCTTTCAAAACTCTGGACAAATGACGTGACTACCAAAAAAAATCAGAGTGATGGTACGAAGCACCGCAGCTTCTTATACCACCAAAGCAACTCTGTTGAAGGTCACAGCCACTATGTATGGAGCTAAGGAGAGTGAAAATATTAGTATGAATGAATAGCAGTTTGTGAAGACATGCGGACCAAAGGGAAATGTAAAACATTGCTAGCCAATTTAAGAGGTATGGATGCATGTGAACTACCACCTTGTGAATATGAGATCAATACTAACATAGTGTGCATCGTTTGTCGCCAGCATGTGGAATATAACAGATCATAACCACATTAAGCAGCATCCCACTGAAGATAATAGCTGGCAGTTAGTTGATGACTATTACAAACCTGTTTGGTTCGAAAGGGACCAAGTTCTTGTAGGTCTCATCGGAAAAGAAGATGAATTAGAGACAATAGACTAAGAAGTGGCTAATAACCTGGAAATTGCAACATCAGATGAAGATGACAGTTCGGATGAGGATGACTAGAATCGTGCAACGGATATTGTTATTCAGGCGGAAGTCATATAATTATAATTACTGGTACCGGTATACATTTCTATCTATCTATCTATTGCCTGACGCCGTGATCCCCGAAGGGGTGGCCACGAACGAACCGCCCCCATGCACCTCTGTCCCCGGTCAGTCGACGCCCCTCCCCCCAACCAGCACCGCCTTCGTTCATATACTTCCTCACTCCATCCTTCCACCTCTCTTTCGGTCTACCTCTCCCTCTCTGTCCCTCCACCTCGCTATCGTACACCCTCTTAGTCATTCTCTCGCTTTCCATACGTTCCACATGGCCGAACCATCTCAAGTTGTTCCTTTTCACACTTTCCAGCACATCTAGCTCCACACCACACATCTTTCTTACTTCCTCATAAGTCTGTCTATCCCTCCATGTAACTCCGCACACACTTCTTAGGTAATTCATTTCCATTGCTCTCACTCTTGGTCTGAGTCTCTCAGCCAACGTCCATGCTTCGCTTCCGTAAGTCAGTGTCTGGTTGTTTGGCAAATAACCAGAATAAAATGTGACATTGCGTCTAAGATACTGAAATGGTTTAGAAGGTACCACCCATACTGAAAGGGTTAATAGTTTTACACTCCTCACAGATCCTCCTTAAACTTATTAATGTATGTTTATATGTATGTATATACTCAGGCACATACCCAACACTTGGGGGTGGCCGACTCGAGACAGAGCCCGAATAGGGGAAGAAAAAAAACTCGCACACATCTAGGTCACCTACTGTAGGAGAGCACCCAGAGACCCAGGTCCATTTTTGGGGCCCCCAACTAAGACACCCAGGTCTAAGATCTCCCAGAGACGTTCGGTCTCAGCAGGAAGACACGCAGCGGAGCTTTACCATCACAATGCCTGCCCACCATATTTTCAGATGTGGCCCTTCACAATGTAGACCAGTTCCCCATGCCAGGTGTCTGATGGACTACTATCTAGTCCAACTGGCACCTTGCTCCCTTCACAATGTAGACCAGTTCCCCGTGCCAGATGTCTAATGGACTATTATCTATTCCAACTGGCACCTTGCTCCCTTCACAATGTAGACCAGTTCCCAATGCAAGGTGTCTGATGGACTATTATCTAGTCCAACTGGCACCTTGCTCCCTTCACAATGTAGACCAGTTCCCCATGCCAGGTGTCTGATGGAATATCATCTAGTCCAACTGGCACCTTGCTCCCTTCACAATGTAAACCAGTTCCCCGTGCGAGATGTCTGATGGACTATTATCTAGTCCAACTGGCACCTTGCTCCCTTCACAATGTAGACCAGTTCCCCATGCCAGGTGTCTGATGGACTATTATCTAGTCCAACTGGCACCTTGCTCCCTTCACAATGTAGACCAGTTCCCCATGCCAGGTGTCTGATGGACTATTATGTACTCCAACTGGCACCTTGCTCCATTCACAATGTAGACCAGTTCCCCGTGCCAGGTGTCTGATGGACTATTATCTAGTCCAACGGGCACCTTGCTCCATTCACAATGTAGACCAGTTCCCCGTGCCAGGTGTCTGATGGACTATTATCTAGTCCTAGTGGCACCTTGCTCCCTTCACAATGTAGACCAGTTCCCCGTGCCAGGTGTCTGATGGACTATTATCTAGTCCAACTGGCACCTTGCTCCATTCACAATGTAGACCAGTTCCCCATGCCAGATGTCTGATGGACTATTATCTAGTCCAACTGGCACCTTGCTCCTTTCACATTGTAGACCAGTTCCCCATGCCAGGTGTCTGATGGACTATTATCTACTCCAACTGGCACCTTGCTCCCTTCACAGTGTAGACCAGTTCCCCATGCCAGGTGTCTGATGGACTATTATCTAGTCCAACTGGCACCTTGCTCCCTTCACAATGTAGACCAATTTCCCATGCCAGGTGTCTGATGGAATATTATCTAGTCCAACTGGCACCTTGCTCCCTTCACAATGTAGACCAGTTCCCCGTGCCAGGTGTCTGATGGACTATTATCTAGTCCAACTGGCACCTTGCTTACTTCACAATGTAGACAAGTTCCGCATGCCAGGTGTCTGATGGACAATTATCCAGTGCAACTGGCACCTTGCTCCCTTCACAATGTAGACCAGTTCCCCGTGCCAGGTGTCTGATGGACTATTATCTAGTCCAACTGGCACCTTGCTCCCTTCACAATGTAGACCAGTTCCCCATGCCAGGTGTCTGATGGACTATTATCTAGTCCAACTGGCACCTTGCTCCCTTCACAATGTAGACCAGTTCCCCATGCCAGGTGTCTGATGGAATATCATCTAGTCCAACTGGCACCTTGCTCCCTTCACAATGTAGACCAGTTCCCCATGCCAGATGTCTGATGGACTATTATCTAGTCCAACTGGCACCTTGCTCCATTCACAATGTAGACCAGTTCCCCGTGCCAGGTGTCTGATGGACTATTATCTAGTCCAACTGGCACCTTGCTCCATTCACAATGTAGACCAGTTCCCCATGCCAGATGTCTGATGGACTATTATCTAGTCCAACTGGCACCTTGCTCCCTTCACAATGTAGACCAGTTCCCCGTGCCAGGTGTCTGATGGACTATTATCTAGTCCAACTGGCACCTTGCTTACTTCACAATGTAGACAAGTTCCGAATGCCAGGTGTCTGATGGACTATTATCTAGTCCAACTGGCACCTTGCTCCATTCACAATGTAGACCAGTTCCCCATGCCAGATGTCTGATGGACTATTATCTAGTCGAACTGGCACCTTGCTCCCTTCACAATGTAGACCAGTTCCCCATGCCAGGTGTCTGATGGACTATTATCTACTCCAACTGGCACCTTGCTCCCTTCACAGTGTAGACCAGTTCCCCATGCCAGGTGTCTGATGGACTATTATCTAGTCCAACTGGCACCTTGCTCCCTTCACAATGTAGACCAATTCCCCATGCCAGGTGTCTGATGGAATATTATCTAGTCCAACTGGCACCTTGCTCCCTTCACAATGTAGACCAGTTCCCCGTGCCAGGTGTCTGATGGACCATTATCTAGTCCAACTGGCACCTTGCTTACTTCACAATGTAGACAAGTTCCGCATGCCAGGTGTCTGATGGACTATTATCTAGTGCAAATGACACCTTGCTCCCTTCACAATGTAGACCAGTTCCCCGTGCCAGGTGTCTGATGGACTATTATCTAGTCCAACTGGCACCTAGCTCCCTGCACAATGTAGACCAGTTCCCCATGCCAGGTGTCTGATGGACTATTATCTAGTCCAACTGGCACCTTGCTCCCTTCACAATGTAGACCAGTTCCCCATGCCAGGTGTCTGATGGAATATCTAGTCCAACTGGCACCTTGCTCCCTTCACAATGTAGACCAGTTCCCCGTGCCAGATGTCTGATGGACTATTATCTAGTCCAACTGGCACCTTGCTCCCTTCACAATGTAGACCAGTTCCCCATGCCAGGTGTCTGATGGACTATTATCTAGTCCAACTGGCACCTTGCTCCCTTCACAATGTATACCAGTTCCCCATGCCAGGTGTCTGATGGACTATTATCTAGTCCAACTGGCACCTTGCTCCATTCACAATGTAGACCAGTTCCCCGTGCCAGGTGTCTGATGGACTATTATCTAGTCCAACTGGCACCTTGCTCCATTCACAATGTAGACCAGTTCCCCATGCCAGATGTCTGATGGACTATTATCTAGTCCCACTGGCACCTTGCTCCCTTCACAATGTAGACCAGTTCCCCGTGCCAGGTGTCTGATGGACTATTATCTAGTCCAACTGGCACCTTGCTTACTTCACAATGTAGACAAGTTCCGCATGCCAGGTGTCTGATGGACTATTATCTAGTGCAACTGGCACCTTGCTCCCTTCACAATGTAGACCAGTTCCCTGTGCCAGATGTCTGATGGACTATTATCTAGTCCAACTGGCACCTTGCTCCCTTCAAAATGTAGACCAGTTCCCCATGCCAGGTGTCTGATGGACTATTATCTAGTCCTACTGGCACCTTGCTCCCTTCACAATGTAGACCAGTTCCCCGTGCCAGGTGTCTGATGGACTATTATCTAGTCCAACTGGCACCTTGCTCCATTCACAATGTAGACCAGTTCCCCATGCCAGATGTCTGATGGACTATTATCTAGTCCAACTGGCACCTTGCTCCCTTCACAATGTAGACCAGTTCCCCATGCCATGTGTCTGATGGACTATTATCTACTCCAACTGGCACCTTGCTCCCGTCACAGTGTAGACCAGTTCCCCATGCCAGGTGTCTGATGGACTCTTATCTAGTGCAACTGGCACCTTGCTCCCTTCACAATGTAGACCAGTTCCCCGTGCCAGGTGTCTGATGGACTATTATCTAGTCCAACTGGCACCTTGCTTACTTCACAATGTAGACAAGTTCCGCATGCCAGGTGTCTGATGAACTATTATCTAGTGCAACTGGCACCTTGCTCCCTTCACAATGTAGACCAGTTCCCCGTGCCAGGTGTCTGATGGACTATTATCTAGTCCAACTGGCACCTTGCTCCCTTCACAATGTAGACCAGTTCCCCATGCCAGGTGTCTGATGGACTATTATCTAGTCCAACTGGCACCTTGCTCCCTTCACAATGTAGACCAGTTCCCCATGCCAGGTGTCTGATGGACTATTATCTAGTCCAACTGGCACCTTGCTCCCTTCACAATGTAGACCAGTTCCCCATGCCAGGTGTCTGATGGACTATTATGTACTCCAACTGGCACCTTGCTCCATTCACAATGTAGACCAGTTCCCCGTGCCAGGTGTCTGATGGACTATTATCTAGTCCAACTGGCACCTTGCTCCATTCACAATGTAGACCAGTTCCCCGTGCCAGGTGTCTGATGGACTATTATCTAGTCCTACTGGCACCTTGCTCCCTTCACAATGTAGACCAGTTCCCCGTGCCAGGTGTCTGATGGACTATTATCTAGTCCAACTGGCACCTTGCTCCATTCACAATGTAGACCAGTTCCCCATGCCAGATGTCTGATGGACTATTATCTAGTCCAACTGGTACCTTGCTCCTTTCACAATGTAGACCAGTTCCCCATGCCAGGTGTCTGATGGACTATTATCTACTCCAACTGGCACCTTGCTCCCTTCACAGTGTAGACCAGTTCCCCATGCCAGGTGTCTGATGGACTATTATCTAGTCCAACTGGCACCTTGCTCCCTTCACAATGTAGACCAATTCCCCATGCCAGGTGTCTGATGGAATATTATCTAGTCCAACTGGCACCTTGCTCCCTTCACAATGTAGACCAGTTCCCCGTGCCAGGTGTCTGATGGACTATTATCTAGTCCAACTGGCACCTTGCTTACTTCACAATGTAGACAAGTTCCGCATGCCAGGTGTCTGATGGACTATTATCCAGTGCAACTGGCACCTTGCTCCCTTCACAATGTAGACCAGTTCCCCGTGCCAGGTGTCTGATGGACTATTATCTAGTCCAACTGGCACCTTGCTCCCTTCACAATGTAGACCAGTTCCCCATGCCAGGTGTCTGATGGACTATTATCTAGTCCAACTGGCACCTTGCTCCCTTCACAATGTAGACCAGTTCCCCATGCCAGGTGTCTGATGGAATATCATCTAGTCCAACTGGCACCTTGCTCCCTTCACAATGTAGACCAGTTCCCCATGCCAGATGTCTGATGGACTATTATCTAGTCCAACTGGCACCTTGCTCCATTCACAATGTAGACCAGTTCCCCGTGCCAGGTGTCTGATGGACTATTATCTAGTCCAACTGGCACCTTGCTCCATTCACAATGTAGACCAGTTCCCCATGCCAGATGTCTGATGGACTATTATCTAGTCCAACTGGCACCTTGCTCCCTTCACAATGTAGACCAGTTCCCCGTGCCAGGTGTCTGATGGACTATTATCTAGTCCAACTGGCACCTTGCTTACTTCACAATGTAGACAAGTTCCGAATGCCAGGTGTCTGATGGACTATAATCTAGTCCAACTGGCACCTTGCTCCATTCACAATGTAGACCAGTTCCCCATGCCAGATGTCTGATGGACTATTATCTAGTCGAACTGGCACCTTGCTCCCTTCACAATGTAGACCAGTTCCCCATGCCAAGTGTCTGATGGACTATTATCTACTCCAACTGGCACCTTGCTCCCTTCACAGTGTAGACCAGTTCCCCATGCCAGGTGTCTGATGGACTATTATCTAGTCCAACTGGCACCTTGCTCCCTTCACAATGTAGACCAATTCCCCATGCCAGGTGTCTGATGGAATATTATCTAGTCCAACTGGCACCTTGCTCCCTTCACAATGTAGACCAGTTCCCCGTTCCAGGTGTCTGATGGACCATTATCTAGTCCAACTGGCACCTTGCTTACTTCACAATGTAGACAAGTTCCGCATGCCAGGTGTCTGATGGACTATTATCTAGTGCAAATGACACCTTGCTCCCTTCACAATGTAGACCAGTTCCCCGTGCCAGGTGTCTGATGGACTATTATCTAGTCCAACTGGCACCTTGCTCCCTGCACAATGTAGACCAGTTCCCCATGCCAGGTGTCTGATGGACTATTATCTAGTCCAACTGGCACCTTGCTCCCTTCACAATGTAGACCAGTTCCCCATGCCAGGTGTCTGATGGAATATCATCTAGTCCAACTGGCACCTTGCTCCCTTCACAATGTAGACCAGTTCCCCGTGCCAGATGTCTGATGGACTATTATCTAGTCCAACTGGCACCTTGCTCCCTTCACAATGTAGACCAGTTCCCCATGCCAGGTGTCTGATGGACTATTATCTAGTCCAACTGGCACCTTGCTCCCTTCACAATGTATACCAGTTCCCCATGCCAGGTGTCTGATGGACTATTATCTAGTCCAACTGGCACCTTGCTCCATTCACAATGTAGACCAGTTCCCCGTGCCAGGTGTGTGATGGACTATTATCTAGTCCAACTGGCACCTTGCTCCATTCACAATGTAGACCAGTTCCCCATGCCAGATGTCTGATGGACTATTATCTAGTCCAACTGGCACCTTGCTCCCTTCACAATGTAGACCAGTTCCCCGTGCCAGGTGTCTGATGGACTATTATCTAGTCCTAGTGGCACCTTGCTCCCTTCACAATGTAGACAAGTTCCGCATGCCAGGTGTCTGATGGACTATTATCTAGTGCAACTGGCACCTTGCTCCCTTCACAATGTAGACCAGTTCCCTGTGCCAGATGTCTGATGGACTATTATCTAGTCCAACTGGCACCTTGCTCCCTTCAAAATGTAGACCAGTTCCCCATGCCAGGTGTCTGATGGACTATTATCTAGTCCTACTGGCACCTTGCTCCCTTCACAATGTAGACCAGTTCCCCGTGCCAGGTGTCTGATGGACTATTATCTAGTCCAACTGGCACCTTGCTTCATTCACAATGTAGACCAGTTCCCCATGCCAGATGTCTGATGGACTATTATCTAGTCCAACTGGCACCTTGCTCCCTTCACAATGTAGACCAGTTCCCCATGCCATGTGTCTGATGGACTATTATCTACTCCAACTGGCACCTTGCTCCCGTCACAGTGTAGACCAGTTCCCCATGCCAGGTGTCTGATGGACTATTATCTAGTCCAACTGGCACCTTGCTCCCTTCACAATTTAGACCAGTTCCCCATGCCAGGTGTCTGATGGACTATTATCTAGTCCAACTGGCACCTTGCTCCCTTCACAATGTAGACCAGTTCCCCATGCCAGGTGTCTGATGGACTCTTATCTAGTCCAACTGGCACCTTGCTCCCTTCACAATGTAGACCAGTTCCCCGTGCCAGGTGTCTGATGGACTATTATCTAGTCCAACTGGCACCTTGCTTACTTCACAATGTAGACAAGTTCCGCATGCCAGGTGTCTGATGAACTATTATCTAGTGCAACTGGCACCTTGCTCCCTTCACAATGTAGACCAGTTCCCCGTGCCAGGTGTCTGATGGACTATTATCTAGTCCAACTGGCACCTTGCTCCCTTCACAATGTAGACGAGTTCCCCATGCCAGGTGTCTGATGGACAATTATCTAGTCCAACTGGCACCTTGCTCCCTTCACAATGTAGACCAGTTCTCCATGCCAGGTGTCTGATGGACTATTATCTAGTCCAACTGGCACCTTGCTCCCTTCACAATGTAGACCAGTTCCCCATGCCAGGTGTCTGATGGACTATTATCTAGTCCAACTGGCACCTTGCTCCCTTCACAATGTACACCAGTTCCCCATGCCAGGTGTCTGATGGACTATTATCTAGTCCAACTGGCTCCTTGCTCCCTTCACAATGTAGACCAGTTCCCCATGCCAGATGTCTGATGGACTATTATCTAGTCCAACTGGCACCTTGCTCCCTTCACAATGTAGACCAGTTCCCCATGCCAGGTGTCTGATGGACTATTATCTAGTCCAACTGGCATCTTGCTCCCTTTCCCTACGACCGACCGCGTTATCACTCATGTATTCATAAGCATTCTCCATTCATTCCTATTGATTACCACTTCTCTTGCTTGTTCTATAGTCATCTCTCTACCTTCCAACGCTTGTACTACATTTTCTCTCCACCTCATCCGATGTCTTCCACTCAATCTACCTCCCCTTGTATCTGACTCATGTACTCTCTTTGTAAACCTCTCATCTCCCATTCGTTGAACATGTCCATACCAGCTCAGCACCTTATATAGTTTAATAAGATAGTATAATAATAGCCAGAATAAAATGAAGGCAATTTCCTGGATACTGAAAGGGTTAGGAACTTTTATACCATCACAGTTACAGATAGATATTAAGAATTCTATACTTAGAGGTCTATCCAAAGCCGAGTAAAACTGTCTAATGTTAGCCAGGATATAGTGAAAAAGAATGTCAGCTGTACTGAAAGGGTTAATAGTTGTACATTCCTCGCCAACCCTTCTCTCGGTGACCCACATATAATCACTATCACTCCAACTAGTCACTGGCTCTCTCGTCATGGAAAGGGGGCTCACCTGCCTTTTGTCTCGCCTTTTCTCTTTTTCTATGGCTTGTATCCATTCGGCCCCATTCAGCCTACTGTATTAAGACGTTGATCCCCATCCAGGTGTCGATTTCTTCCTGGCGAGCGATAGCGAGCCAGCATTGTATGGAGAAATCCGGCTTCGGTAGACATTTTTCTATCGAAAAATGTACAAATTTAGCCTGCTGTAATAACAAAAAATTAAAAAAATGCTGGCTTGCTACCGCTCGCCAGGAAAAAATTGACACCTGTAATCTATTACATAAAAGTAACAAGTTTGCATTTCCCTTCCTGATGTCAAAGTTGTCAATTACTGTGGACTTTCATTTGGTGCTCCTTTCATGGCAATAAATGCTTAACCAAGAAGTAAATATGGTTAATATACAGGAGACGCAACAATGTGTTTTTCAGGTATTTTTTTTGGTATTTTGATTTTGTTTTTGGTGTTTTAGTCGTATCTAGTGATGACATTGAATGGGAATTAAGCATTTACCCATTATCCATCAATCTAAAGACACGCCCCCCGATAGTGGGGAGGGCTATGAAGATCAGGGAAATTGAGGGGTAAAAAGCGTATAGAACACGATAATACACATTTGTAACCCAAATTTGGCTCGGGTTTGTTCAATTTCCAGACCCATAAAACCCGATTTTTTGAAAACCCGAGCCAAGTTTTGACGAAACTTGGCTCGGATTTAACAAATGTAAAAATGAAAAAAATACAGTAACCTTGGTAAATTATTGGCTCGGGTTTTGTCAATTTCCAGACCCATAAAACCCGACTTTTTGAAAACCCGAGCCAAGTTTTGACGAAACTTGGCTCGGATTTAACTAATTTAAAAAGGAAAATAACACAGTAACCTTATTAACATGTTGGCTCGGGTTTTGTAAATTTCCATACCCATACAACCCGACATTTAGAAAACACGAGCCAAGTTTTGACGAAACTTGGCTCGGATTTTACTAATGTTCATGTTAAAATTACACAGTAACCCTAATAAAATCTTTGTTTGGGTTTTCATAAGGTTAACATTAGCCTAACCTAACGAAGTAAAAATGGGGTTAACATTAGCCTAACCTAACAACCTTACCTAACCTAACCTAGTAAGAATGGGGTTAACATTAGCCTAACCTAACAACCTTACCTAACCTAACCTAGTAAGAATGGGGTTAACATTAGCCTAACCTACCTTACCTAACCTAACCTAGTAGGGTGGGGCTGCCGCCCCCACCCCCCCGTGGTTGGGGTACGGGCTGAAAAACTTTTTGTTTTAGCCTATGTATTTATGTATTTATTTTTGTTCTCCCTGTTATAATACATTTCAGCTCTTAATGACATATATAGCAATTATGTATAGCCTATGCTCTACCGGACCTATTAGGCCTAAAAAGATCGATGGGCTAACTGTCGGTCCAAAACATCAGTATGGTAACCAACTAGCCCTTGCATGCCAGTTTAATCCTATGCGAAAAAATCTTTTACTTTGTTACTTTGCGATGACCCATTAAGATTCCCTAGCTAGCTGTGGTCCGGCTCCTTTATGTTGTCCCAACCAACCAACTAACCTTAATGAACAGAGGAGGTACTGGGCTGCCTGGCTGGCCGCTGGAGGCTCGATCACCACTCATCTTGGTCAACAGCTGGTGGATTTTTGTTTCGAATTTTTCCATGTAAAACAAGTGTATGTGCATTTCAAAACCAGCTGTCCTCGCCAGCTGTATTTGGAACACTGGTTATTGCACTTTGGACAGTTTACACTTATTGGAAGGCGAAAAGGTCTTAAGCAGCCTCAGTGTTTTTAAAGACGGTGGAAAAAGCTTTGATCGGCTCACACCCTCTACACAAGCTGGCCAGAGTCAAACTGACAGCTTATATCCTGGGCCACCTGTTTTCCAAATCATGGCATCACCTGATTGGTCGATAGACATCACGTGTCAGTGAACTCGAGTACTCTTGGCATGAATTAGGTAGGGTGATTACTTTGGCTATGACGCCACCAGTATAGTTCATTGCATTCGCCACCAGATGTCTCAGTTGTTGACTGACAGTCACGAAAAAGAAGTCTCCCAGATGAAGACGAAAAAGAAGAAGTGTAAACAAACCCTTAAAACGTAAATATCCATATAATATGTATTATGTTAGTTTCCCGGGAATGACACCTACATCAACAATTTGGAGAAAAATCGCTTAATCACATGCTATTGAGCTTAATTTTTTACCAATATTGTAGCGCCTCCTGTATATTGACCGTAAATATTGTTCTCTTAAGTTTGAAATTAAATGTGTGTGTTTTGTTTCTTAATAACAATGAAGTGTTGGATGGTTGAAGGTTACAATTGCTCGCGCGTTGGAGCTAGTAACACGTAGTATATACAAATATTGGCTATATTCTATTTACTACATTACTATTACTAGGCTTCAAAAATTTGCCTATAGGATAACAGCCTTTTAACAATACGTTGCCAGCAGCATCTTCTCTGTATCCTACTCTTTTCTATCCTAGTTTCAAAGCCAAAGGCGGATGTTGTGCATATGTGCACAACAAACTCACTTCCTCTCATTTTCCCGATTTCGACTCCTCTGAATTTTCAACTTTATGGCTCAAACTTTCCTCTCATTCTCATACTAAATATTTCTGTGCTGTCTATCTTTCCCCTAACTCTACCGACTTTCCCAAATTCTTTGACTATCTAAATTCTACAGTGGAACACATTCTATCCATTTTTCATTTCTCAGAAATCTCCATCTTAGGAAATTTCAACGTTCACCACTGCCAATGGCTCTCCTCTCACACTACTGACCAACCTGGTGAACAAGCCTACGTCTTTTCTATCATAAATGACCTAGAGAGGTTAGTTCAGCAACCCACCCGTATCCTGGATCGCCTTGAAGATCAGCCCAACATTCTTGACTTGTTTTTAACTTCTAACCCTTCCTCTTATACTGTCGATCTTTTCTTTCCTTTGGGCTCCTCCGACCATACTCATATCTCTGTCACCTGTCCTATCTCTCCAGTACGGCCAACTGATCCTCCTAGCAGGCGGCGCTTGTGGCACTTTGGCGCTGCTGACCGGGAGGCTCTCCGGCAGTACTTCTTTGATTTCCTATGGAATGATTTCTGCTTCCATGGCCGAGGACCCTCGAAGAGTGCTGAATGCATTACCGAGGTAATCCTATTGCTGCTGTCCGCAGCAAGGAGGAAGCACTCAAACAGTACCGACGCCTTAAAACTCAAGAATCTCATTCTTACTATGTTTCTGCCCGGAATCAAGCCAAATCTGTTCTTCGACTTGCCGAGCACTCTTTCATCAATGATAAATGCACTGAACTATCCAACTCTAGCTCTTCCCAAGCTTTCTGGCATCTAGCTAAAAACCTCTCCAACAATTTTTCTTCCTCGTCTTTCCCTCCTCTTTTCCACTCTGATGGCACAAACATCACTTCTTCCTCTGACAAAGCTGAACTCCTTGCTCAAACTTTTGCTAGAAACTCCACAATAGATGATTCCGGTGCTATTCCTCCCTCTCCCCCCTCCCCCCCCCCCCCTCTCCCCTACTTGTGCCTAATATCCTAATATCTTCTAAGCATGTACTTTCTACCCTCTCTAAGAAAAGGTACGGTCCGGACGGTGTTCCTCCTGGTATACTCAAAAACTGTTCCGTACTTCCGTGCTGACTCCCTGCCTAGGCAAACTCTTTTGTCTCTGTCTCTCCTCTAACATCTTCCCTTCATCCTGGATGTTTGCTCTCATTCAACCTGTCCCAAAGAAGGGTGACTGCTTTCAACCCTCCAATTACCTTCCAATTGCTCTCATCTCTTGTATCTCTAAAGTTTTTGAAACTCTTCTTGCTTCCAAATTTATTAAGCATTTACTCTCAGATCGCCTGTATGGCTTCCTTAAGGGTCGGTCTACTGGTGATCTTCTTTCATATCTTACTAACTCTTGGTCATCCTCCTTTCGGGACTTCAGTGAGACCTTTTCTATTGCACTAGACATATCGAAGGCCTTCGATAGAGTCTGGCACAAATATTTAATTTCTAAACTACCCACCTTCGGTTTCTATCCCTCCATCTGTGCCTTTGTCTCTAATTTCCTTTCCGGCCGTTCCATAGCTGCAGTTGTGGATGGCCATCGCTCACTTACTCATCCTATCAATTCCGGTGTTCCTCAGGGATCCGTCCTATCTCCTATTCTCTTTCTAATTTTCATAAATGGTTTTCTCAACTGTGCCTCCAGTCCCATCTATTCATACGCAGACGACTCTACCTTACAATACTCAATTAGTTTCCAGAACGCCCCAGCCAGCAATCCCTCGACGACAAACGTAATGAAGCCATGCAAGACTATATCTTCTGATCTAACTACTATTTCCAATTGGGGGAGAGAAAACCTTGCTACCTTTAATGCTTCCAAAACCCAATTTCTTCATCTTACTACCCGTTCAGAACTCCCAGAGGACTATCCCTTACACTTCAACAATACAAAAATCAATCCTTCATCTTCTCTCAATATTCTTGGTGTCTCTTTTTCTTCTGCTCTCACTTGGAAGGACCATATTACCAGTCTTGCTAAGGTGGCCTCCCAGAAGCTGGGTGAGCTAAACTGCCTCAAGGGGTTCTTTACCCCTGCACTGCTTCTTGCTCTGTACAGGGCGCAGTGCATCCTTGTATTGAGTTTTGTTCACATGTGTGGGGAGGATCCTCTCACACCACACTCCTAGACAAAGTAGAAAGGAAGGCGTTTCGTATAATTAATTCCTGCCCACTCACCAACTCTCTGCAAACTCTCTCTCTCTTCGCCGCAATGCTGCATCTCTCTCGCTATTCTATCGCAACTACAATAATCAGTGCTCCTCAGAGGTCTCCCAGTGTATACCACCTCCTCTACGTAGGGTACGTAGTACTCCGTCTTGCAACACAACCCCCCCCCCCCCTACTCTGTGCAACTCTCCAACCTAAGAGTGAAACGTTACTCTCAGACTTGCTTCTATTCAACAGCTGAGCTCTGGAACTCTCTCCCAGAATCAGTCTTTCCCTCCCCCTATGACTTAAATTGCTTCAAACTCCGTGTGCCTAGGCATTTTGGCTCGAATGTCCCTTGATTTTGGCCCTGTCACTCTTTCAACTATGGGGGAGGCACTCGCTACAGGCAATTTTGTCTCCCTCACTCACATAGAAAACAAAAATCTTTAAAAATTAGTAACTACTAAAGCGAGATAGGTGTCAGGGAATTTCCTAAACACAAATTAACAACATGCACCTTCGCTAAAGCAAGTGTCACACTATGCCGATTTAAGTGCCGACGCTCCACGACTTAAGGAGTGGCGATATAAGGGGGAGACCACTGCCGAGTATCGTTGGTGATCGAGGGACGGAACGCCCACGGCGGGCAATATGGACGGGCACGCCGCCTAACGGCAACTGGAAAGGGTCGAGCTGCAACCATGCAAGACCTAAGGAAGATAAATGACGCCGCCGGGGAGGCGTCATGAGCCGTAGCGCGCAAACTGGTTGGCGACAATGCTCCTGACGAGCGGCGCCTATAGGAGGTAGGGCGGCGCCGATAGATACTACGGCGGCGATGGACAGCCACCCTGTCACACTCAACCCCTACTCCGTCACACTTGATCCCGACTGAGGCAAACAGGTCCGTCGGAGGCGACGTTTGTGTGTGTGTGTGTGTGTGTGAAGGGGGGGGGGGGGGGGAGGGGGGTATTAAGCTTGAGGTCTAGGGAGGAAACTAAAAGCATAATAAAAAGATTCATAAATGAGCAAATAAATATGCCCATCTCCCCTTAATTAAGTGGTTCTTCGAGTAATTGGTAAAACAAGGCCATCTATAGTTAACCCTTTCAGTACCGGTGACGTCTTTCTCCTTATAGTCTGGCAACTATTAGGTTATTGTATTATGCTTACGAAGGGCCTGTAGCAATCACAAGACCTCCATTTCTCTCATTTATCTCTCTTAACTCCCAAAGACCGTTCTTAAGCTGCATAAAATTGTCTAAGTATGGCAGAACTAAGGCAAAACAGACGCCACCACTATTGAAAGGGTTTATAGATAGTCACTCGTTGATGGGATCGGATTAAGGGGACAGTGGTGATTTTTGGGGTCTATTAATTTATATATTAATTTATTTTTTAGTTTCCTCGCTAGACCTCCATCAAGCTTAAAAACCCTCTATCAACGATGTCCCGTGCGACGTTGCCAGGTCGTGGACTCACGGTATGCTCTCCCCCTATGACGCTGCCTGGGCGTTACCGGTTGGGTCGCTGCCTGACGGTGACCTACCTCATAAGCGGCGTCTGACGCAGACAGGTCGACGCCCTTGTACCGTCTGACGCCTACTAGACGCCGCCCGACGCCACCCGCCAACCGTCCCCGTCCCGTCAATTTACTAGCCGCCGACTCAGCTCAATCATGAGAGTTGTGCGTGTCGAACTTTTCCTGAGGCCCCTGACTACTTCTCCCGACGGCTCTCTTGAGTCAGCGCCCACCCACATCGCGCGGCGATGTAGGCAAAGACCTGCTCCCGACCCTTAGGTCGTGGAGCGTCGGCACTTAAATCGGCATAGTGTAACACTTGCTTAACCCCTAACTATCGGTGCGCAACATAAGTCGAGTTAAATAAATCTGGACTATCTGGCGGCGCTCGACATAGGTCGTGTGGCAATTTCAGCACGTAATGTTGCTGAGAGAGAGAGACAAGTGGTGGCAGGAGAGTAGCGAGCGTATGACTGCTCCAGACCACCGCGGCGAACCTACTGACACGAATCCCACCTCCTCCCTCCCTCTCTCACTCGCTATAAACGGAATTGTATGGGGAAAGAATTACATGCTTTTTGCACTCGCGTTGCGCGGTTGTTGCAAGAAAACTAGCCATCATAAAAGGATCGTTATGGTGTCATTGGAAAACTCTGTTTATGCCCTTTCAGGGATAGATACTTGTTTTACGCTCTGGGTCTTATTTAGGCATGAAAATGATCACGTAAACAGCCCTATTTTGGCTAAAAACACCCCGCTGGGCGGTACATATAAATAAACCGCTAGCCCGCTAATCTAGTGTTAAGCACTTTTAAACATCCATTAAAGAGTTAATTACATTTTAAACATGAAGGTATGTCAGAAAATATCTAAGCACAGTTTCTATAATCAATCTTTGTTAGCTAACTGTGTGTGTGTGGGGGGGGGGGGGACGTTCGTCCCATTAGCTTGGCGATTTTAAGACCTTCCACCCCTTTTCTTTGTCAATGTTATGACTTTTCGTGTCATTAAGGTATCGATTTTTTTTCCCTGGCGAGCGATATCGAGCCTGTAATTAGGAGGGACCGGCCATCAGCCTGGACAATCTTCTACCGAAAAATGTACAACTATGTCTTGAAGGGAGACTTGGGGATATTTGTTTACAAGTTTGCAGGAGGACTACGGAGGAAACTAAACAAAAATAATATATACATTAATAATCGACCAAAAAATATATCATCACCCTTGTTGACCAAGGAGCCTTTATAACTTCGAGCGAGGTACGTGGAGCGTAAGAGGGTGGTGAAGAGAGTAGTGAAGGAAAGTAAGAGAAGAGTAGATGAGGAATTTGGAAGGAATCTGAGTGTAAAATGGAGGGAGAGTAAGAAACTGTTCTGGAAAGACGTCAAGAAAGTTAGGGAAGGTAGCAAGGGGAACAGTAAGGGTGTGAAAGATAAGAATGGGAGAATGCTAGCCGAGAAGCAAGAGAGAGTCGAAAGATGGAGGGAGTACTTCAATGAGTTGCTAAATGTAAGGAATGAAGAGCCAGCAAACATAGCTGGATATGGTATGGGAGCGAGAAGAAGAGAAGTAGTGGCGGAGGAGGTAGGGATCAGGAGGTCAGAAGTGTGGGAAGCCATGAAAAGAGTGAAGTTGGGGAAAGCACCAGGAACAGATGGAGTGTGTGGGGAAATGTTGAGGTATGGTGGTGAGATAGTGATCGAATGGGTATGGAAAATTTGCAAACTAGCATGGGAGAAGGGGAGTGCACCCGATGACTGGAAGACTGGCATAATAGTCCCCCTATATAAGGGCAAAGGGGAAAGAGGAGTGTGTTAACCACCGAGGAATATGTCTTCTAAGTGTAGTAGGGAAGGTATACAGTAGGGTAGTGATTGAGAGAGTGAGAGTGAGAACGTAGAAATGGATAGGCGACGAGCAGGGAGGTTTTAGGAAGGGAAGAGGATGTGTAGATCAGATTTTTACCCTGAATTGTGTTGTGGAGAAATATCTGGAGAAGAAACAAAAGGTGTATGTTGCCTTTATGGACTTGGAGAAGGCCTATGACAGAGTGGATAGAGAAGGTTTGTGGAAAGTACTTTGAATATACGGAGTAGATGGCAAGTTGCTGAAAGCAGTGAAGAGCATGTATGAGGGTGCAAAGGCGGCAGTACATGTGGAGAGTGAGCAGAGCGAGTTCTTTGACCTGAATGTTGGTTTGAAACAGGGGTGTGTGATGTCCCCGTGGTTGTTTACTGTATATATGGATGGAGTCATAAAAGAAATACTATCAAGAGCAGTGGATATTGGTGTATCGCTGAAAAGGGAGGGAATTGAGTGGAAGCTACCTATACTGCTGTTTGCGGATGATACAGTTCTGATGAGTGATAATGAATGGGAGTTGCAGGGTCTGGTAAGTGAGTTTGGAACAGTGTGCGAAAAACGGAATTTGAAAGTAAATGTGGGGAAGAGCAAGGTTATGGTCTTCGAAAGGGGTGAATCACAGAGTGTGAGGTGAAGCTGAACGGCCAGGCTATGGAGATCGTCAACTCTTTTAAGTATCTGGGCAGTGTGTTGAGTAAAGATGGGACTATGGATGAAGAAGTGCGGGAGAGGGTACAACAGGGGAAGAGGGTTGTAGGAACGCTGAAAGCAGTAACAAGAAATAGGGTGGTCAGTATGGAAGTGAAGAAGTCCTTGCATGACAGTGTGGTAATCCCGACACTGACTTACGGAAGCGAAGCATGGACGTTGGTTGAGAGACTCAGACCAAGAGTGAGAGCAGTGGAAATGAATTACTTAAGAAGTGCGTGCGGAGTTACATGGAGGGATAGACAGACTAATGAGGAAGTAAGAAGGAGGTGTGTTGTGGAGGTAGATGTGCTGGAAAGTGTGAAAAGGAACAACTTGAGATGGTTCGGCCATATGGACGTATGGAAAGCGAGAGAATGACTAAGAGGGTGTATGAGAGCGAGGTGGAGGGACAGAGAGGGAGAGGTAGACCGATAGAGAGGTGGAAGGATGGAGTGAGGAAGTATATGAACGAAGGCGGTGCTGGTTGGGGGGAGGGGCGTCGACTGACTGGGGACAGAGGTGCATGGGGGCGGTTCGTTCGTGGCCACCCCTTCGGGGATCACGGCGTCAGGCAATAGATAGATAGATAGAAAATCTCCATTCCTATAATCAACATTCTTGAATAGTGGAAGACGGTGTATATGTTTGGTCTTTGGATATACTATACACATGATCAATAATATATTATAATTTTTTTTGTTCTATGTGTATGAAGGATACAACAGGCATGTTACCTGTAACGAGTGTCTCCCCCAAAGCTAAACAAAATGTGCCAGGGCCAAATTCAAGGGACGTTGGGATCAAAATGCCTTAACACACGAAGTTTAAAGCTGTTTAAGTCATAGGATGAAGGAACAATTGTTTGAGGAAGAAAGTTCTAGAGTTCATGTGTTGAATAGAATCAATTCTTAGGTTGATAAGTAATAAGTTTGATAATGGCGTCCAAAGAAAAATAATGGCCACTCACTCTTACTACAGATTCTCTAAGGTATCCATACGAAATAACCACAGAATATAGGTTTGAGTCCCGAAGGGAAGAAGGAAAACCTAATATTTAGTAGTGGCCCCTTCATCATTGACGATGTGCCTTAACGTAGGTAATGGCCAATCTTGAACTATAGCTTGCTTGTTCAAATTTCCCGCCCAAGGATAGATCAAATACGATTGCCACACATCGTGAGCGAAACGCTCTTAAAAAAACACTCACGGACTCGTCATTATGATGTGGGGACCATTACTAGAAAAAACTAGTAAAAAATAAGTAAAATAACAAATATTAAATGTGATCTAGGCTGCGCTTGCCATGCGTCTGCTGTTTGGGTATGCCACGCCACACTCCCTGTTGCGGCCGAACGTTCTTAAATCTGACATATCAAGACTCTCAAAATATAGCAGATGAATGGGAAGGGGATGGAAGGGAGGGCCAAAATCGTCAATGATTCCGGAGCCACTACTAAATATTAGGTTTTCCTTCTTCCCTTCGGGACTCAAACCTATAATTTATTAGTGGCCCCTTCATCATTGACGATGCGCCTGATTTCTCAAGATTGGAGGCGGACATTCATCATAAATATCCAAAAACCACTAATAAACAAGATAAGGTCCAAAGAAACACATACTAATAAGATCAGTTTAATATATAAAAATAACAAAGATGGTTACAGGCGGCGTCTCTTAAAGGAGGCCTGTAGTGTTAGCACCTTTACGTTTGAAAGAACAGTTGGAGCAACACACAATAAACTATTCCATTAGTCTATAAAAATAAATGAGAATCTCATTTGTATCAAATATTGATAACATGTTGGCCTATATATTAGTGGCCCAGGTAGCTATTGCAAAAATATTTGTACTCTCTCTTAATCCTAATCCTTAAGATTAATGAGTACATAAAAAACTCCAGTGCCATACATAAAGTTAACATAAAAAATATAATTTCCTGATTAGACTTATTTTAGTCTTAGGAAGGGGTTATCACATTACCTTAATTCTCGTTACATTTTGTATCACATCAGAGGCAGGTAGAGTCCTTAGCTAGGATACTCACCCCCCCCCCCTTTCCTTACAAAAATAGCTTAAAATTAGACTTGCTGCCTTAATGCTACACACGTACGAGAAAGTTTCAAGAGATTCACGGACAGGTAACGTGTGAGGAATGTATGATTTGATGCCCATAATTGGGTCTGTTGAATATCATCTAATGAGTAATTATGGAGGAATCTGAGTGATACCGCCCATTTTCAGATATCGTGGGACCTTGCCAACACTCCGGGATTACTCTCACGAATGACTTCCACCAATAACGCAGCTAGCCGGCGTTTTTGCAGACTTTACCTGTCCGTGAAACCCAGAGGGCTCCCGCCTGTGATGGCTGGGAAGCCCGCATAAATGACATAAGTGACTGCACTGGGCAAAGTAAATGATGCCTATCACCTTGTTTCAGAGCCGGCACTTCAAACTCTGTGAAAACATGTTTACTATGCTCATTTTTCGCCATAAAGTTAGGAACAGGAGCAATATGGACACTCATATTACGCCTAGAAAATCTTAAACAGGTTGGCTCCGAACTCATCGCCGCCAACTCAGACACCCTGTCACCCGTAGCCAATGCCATTAAAAAAATGGCCTTCTTAAGTTTGAATTCAAAGGGAGCATCCTTACAGTATTTACGGGATTGAAGCATCTCTAGGGCCAGGTCAAGGGACCAGGTGGGTGTGAGTTGACGAGGAGGAGGGCGAAGCCTGAAGCAAGACCTCATGAAACCCTTTTCCTCCACCTCCGGCACAGACAGACCAGTTAAATCGAAAAAAGGTGTCCTAATTGCTGTGAGGTGATTCCTTAGTGTGACAACTGACAACTTTTGAATATCAAATGGGTAATTTAAATAATTAAACACCAAAGCCACCGAGGACTGTTGTTGACCAGTTTCTACGATCCAGGTAGTAAACGACTTCCAGTGTGATTGGTACTGTCTTTGTGTTGATTTAACATACTGATTAATCAACTTTTGAGTCACGATTTCCCCAAATTGGCCTAGCCAGTTGGCCTTCTGAATGTCCACAAGGCAAAAGTCAGCGAGGTCTTGAGGTTTCCAATTGTCTCTAAGTGGAAGTACGAGATCGGGAGCGACACCGGGTTCTCGCACCACTTCTTCAATTGATTGTACCAAACTTGAGCCGGCCACAAGGGCGCGATCATCGAGACCATGCCCCGATAATCCCGTAGTTTGTGAACTAATTTGCACATTAAGGATGCGTCTAGAGGTGGAAACAGATAAATGGAGCTCCATTTGTTCCACTCTACCAGAAATGCGTTCGGACCCCTCGCCGGAGTCTGACTCCGGCGTCTTAGGTACTGAGGCAGCCTGTGGTTTGCCTCTGACGTGAACAAGTCCACTTGTGGATGGTAGGGTTCGGCAATCATCTCTTGAAAAATGTTTTGTCTGAGAGCCCATTCTACTTGAGTGCTCTGTCCCCGGGACAGAACGTCCACCCAGACATTCGCCACGCCGGGAAGATACATTGCGTGAAGATATATCCCGAGCCTCGCGGCTAGACAAAATATTTTTCCGACAACCCTTGTAACACTCGAGATCTCGCTGACCCTTGCTTTTGAATGCATGTCACTGCAGTCAAATTGTCCATTCTGAAGGCTAGGGACTTTCCCGCCTGGCTCATGCCGTGCTCATGAAGAAAGAATAGTGGGACTAGCAACTCCTTGGCATTGATATGAAGATGAATTGATATTGACCATAGACCCTGACCTTGATGGCCCAAATTTCACTGGTAACCCCATCCCAGGGTTCCTGATGCGTCTGTATCTACCCAAACCGACAGAGGCGGAGCTGTCCAAGTCAAGGAGGAGTGAATTACTTCTGGCTTCGCCCAAGCCGCCAGAAGGCTGTGGATTAATGTTGGAATTGTCCTCAGTGTTTCCGCCGGAAAAAGCGGAAAGCATCTGTTTCCTTCCAAGATAATTCTTTTGACCTTCAGACGACCTAACAGTACCGTCAGCTGTATCCAATGAGTGAGCCTACCAGAGATTCTCAGATCCTCCTCGTTGTCGTCTGAGAGTGAAGAAACCGAAAGAGTTTCTTGCGAAACCTCTGACGATTGTCCGCGCTCTGACTCAGAGAGAGAAGCTCGGTATCCCAGATAAGGCCCACCCACTGAATTTACCTGGTGGGAATGAGGGAGGACTTCGCTAAATTCACCCTGAACCCTAAGGCAGCTACATGATCTAGAACCTGTTGAACATGTTGAAGGCATATTATCTCGGATTGTGCTACCACCAGCCAATCGTTCAGGTACCAAAACACCATAATACCCTGCTCGAGCAATGGTAGCAAAGCCTGTCGGACTATCTTTGTGAAAATTTGGGGTGCTAGATTTAATCCAAAGGGCATTCTTTGAAAGACAAACGTTTGATCCCCGTTGCGTAAAGCTAGAAACTTTTGAAAGCGTTTGTTGATTGGGACATGCCAGTAGGCATCTGTCAGATCTATTGAACACATCCAGCCTTGCGGCGGGAGTGACAATCTGATCTGATTCACAGTCAGCATCCTGAACGACTGATTGTGAATGTGGGTGTTGAGATATGAGAGGTCGATCACCGGCCTCATCTGAACACTGTCCCATTTTGGCACCAAAAACAACCGGGATATGAACACTGGCATTTACTGAGGACTGGGGATTATGATCTGCTTCAGTAACATCTCTTTGACGATTGATCCCAGCTCTAAAGAAACATGATTGTACTCTGTGGGGATACGTAAACGGGGTCGCTGGGACCACCGCCACGAGAGACCTTTGCGGACCACTGTCCTTACCCATGTTCGCCGGGGCCATGCCCGAAAACAATCTCGGAAGTTGCCAGTCACATGACTGGTCTTGTCCGGCAGTACTACTCTCGGATCCGTTTCTCCTTGCCTTGGCACTGAGAGTGAGAGAGCCTTGTGGTGTCTCAGTTTTTTTAAGAGGAGGGTAGTGACTCTGACCTTGCAATGGGGGGATGAGAGGCCTTGCTACCATCGCCGCCGGGTTTACCCCTGGACTGACCTCGAAACCACCTCCCTTTACCCCTGGGCTGGCCACGCCCTCTAAGTGACCCGGTGTGAGCAGGGGCTGTGAAAGTCTTGGATGACTGACTAAACTGTTACTGGCCACGAAAAGAACTCTTAGCTTTGAATTTTTTTTTAGCTGGCTGGTCAGTGGTCACCCTTAGACTTAGAAGTGGTGGCAACCTGTGAGTCAAGGAGGAAGTTAATGGTGCGCCATGCTTCCTCTGAGGCTATTGTAGCTATAAAGACATTAGATAAAACCAGTCTCCTTCCAATCTTCGCCGGAAGCTTCCTAACCAAGTACACCCTCAGGTCTTGACGCACTCGAACGGCCTCAAAGAGAGCCATCCGAATATCGCCCAGAGACTGAATGAAGTTTTGGAAAAGAAGTCGCCGGGTCAGAGAGAGAGCCTTCTGGGTTCCGGCGTCCCTTACCGACTCAGCCGTCCTAGCCAAAGAGGCTGCAAGTTGGCGGCTGAGGAGGTATTGAGACGCCAGCCTCCAGGCTTTTTGCCTCATTTTAAAATCTTTGTCGATCTGGACCTGTGTGGGAGAACAGAAAGGTGCAGGCAACTGACACAAAGATAATTTTGGTGCCCCAAGAAAGTTAAACATATATTGGGGTATCCCGTCGACCTTGCCTACTGGCATAGAGAACCAATGATTGTCCTCTGACGGGATTTGATGGCTACTCTTGTTAGTGATTGTGCTGGCGAACAGCTGGGCCTCATGTCCCCAAGCAACCCACGGCCCAGACTCCCCTCCCTTAATATGAACCAAAGATGACCCAAAAGAGTCCCTGAAGGGGGTAGAATTTAATTCATGGGTCAACCCCTGCAACAATTTAAGATCATTCATTCCATCAGATTTGGTCCAGTCAGAAAACAATTTTCCGGCGGAAGTAGGAGGCAAGGCGGAGGAGGCAAGTTGGGTGTAGACATAGAAATCAGGACTGAAAAATGTGGGGATAGCCTTAATGACAACATCGAGAACCTCACCTGACTGGTTCTTGGCCCTTAACTTTTTCGTATCACTCAATGATCACCCAATGATCAGGAACAGGTAACTCCCCTGTAACGGTGGGCTTTGCGACTTCTGGGCGAACTGGTGTTACGACTGACCAGGAAGTATCCGGTCCATACAACAGTGGCATAGGGCCCTTCTTGCTAGGAATAGACTTGTCAAGTGGAGGGGGTAACAACTCAGAAAACAATTTCAGGTCGGATGATAGAAGAGCACTAGCAGCCGGCGCCGGCATTACAGAATTGACAGTGACCGCAGGGGGAGGGGAAGTTACAATAACTTGAGGTTGTACTAACACCTGTACTAGAGGTTGCACCGCCGGGGCTACTGGTGTAGAAATAACAGCCTGTCGCTCACCCTTTACCTGCTTCATGAAGTAAAAAAGCTCTTGCAACTGATTCTTAGCTACATAAATACCACTCTCCTTGTCAGACTGGGACACGGACTGAGACATTTCGGAGCCCTGCGTTCCAGATTGCTGAGAAGCTGGGGGTTGGCCAGATGCCAGCTCCTCAGTATATACTCTTTGTTGGTGTATATGGGAACCCGGTGACCGGGTTGAGGGGGCTGGTTCAGCCTCCGACCGAGACTCGTCAACCCGGACAGCGGTTTCAAATGTAACTGTTTGTGAATTATCGGAAACGCCGGGCTCCGACAGGTCAATAATATTTAAATCTGGTATATCATATAATTGGGATTCCTGAACAGATAAAGGCCGGTACGTAGAGCTATCATGCTCCCGCCGGTCAGAAACTACATTGCTGCCCCTATTCCTCCCTAACACTGGGACAGCTACAGGCTCCGGGTTGGGGTTAAGGGGAATAGTAAACCTGGGGTTATGGCCTGAGACAGAAGTAGACGTGTCTCCTGATGTGTCACTCCTAGTGGAAGATCTCTTGGTAGAACTACGCGGACGATCCGCCGTCTTCTTCCCTGATGAGGAGGACTTCCTACTTCTGCTCGACTTTGACTTGTCCCCGGCGGATAATGCATCATCAAAGTTAGAGCGAGACCTCTTGGGAGCTTGGTCTACTGACGGGGACTTCGGTCTTGAAATAGGGGAGCGGGACCTGTCACGCCTGCCAGACGTCTCCGGCGGATCTTGGGTCCGAGGTCGCTTGGGTGGGCGGGAGGAAGTGTCAGAACCCGAAGTGGGTGTCCATACTTAGTGTACTCAAACTAGTATGAACAGTCTCGATGTTATGTAATCTGGGTTGATGTAGCGTTACGTATCATTCCGTAGTCTTAAGTTGAACGATTCCATAACCTTGGTCGAACATTACATGATTGGGTAGAATATATTATTCTATAGTAGTATATGGGAAAGTATTGTAGGATTATAATTCCCATATATATATATATTTGTATTGTTTAAGATTGTTTATAAGTATCTCATTGTAAAGAAGATGGGATACATTTTCCATATGTTATGCGTGTGCGCGGTATGTCACGACAGAGACGAACATAACGCGCTCGCCACTCTCCAACCAACCTCCGTCCCAGCTACACACGCTAAGCCTTCTTCCTATAGTTTCATAATCAGGTGTTTTCGCTTCACTTTCATCTCATATTCCATATAGTCATTACATCATTATCTTTGTTAGTTAGCACAAACTTAACGTAAATATCTAGCCTATCCTAGCCTATTGTAGCCTCTTTTCATACTTTGTTTACTTTACTAACCACTTCCAGTCATCTAGCCTATTTTCCGCCATCCTCCAATCACCAGCTGAGTTCATCTAAGGGTAATTATATTCTATATGGTTAATACTTATTCATTATCAATAATATACAGTCCACTTATCTAAATTAGCCATATAATTGGTCCTTTGACCTTTCACTAGTTTGCCGCCCCCCCCCCCTTTTTTTTTGTGGTTGGTGGTGGCCTAGCCTACGTGGTTAATTTTTTTTGTGCCATATTTCGTCTATCCCTCATGGCCCAGGGCTTTTGGCGTCATGGTGCCGCGGGTGGTGGGGTAGGGGAAGATTATCCTGCGGTGGTTGATAGGCCTGCGTACCCAGGCCCGATTAGGAAGGTGGCAATTTTGGGCCACTCCTACGTCAGGGATTTGTACGTGGACCAAGCCGTCCACAGGCCTTTCTTTTCCGTGACTCCTCTGGCCGCCCCAGGTGCCCGCGTCAGCACCTTGAGATCAACAGAAGCCTGGGGTCAGTTTTTAGAGCTGAAGCCCGACTTGACCTTCTTGGTGATAGGAGGAAATGAGATAAGGCGCGGGGTCAGTCCGAGAGGGATTGCGGAGGGGATCGAGGTCCTAGCTGAGGAGGTGGTGCGGCTCTCGGGGGGAGAAGTCCGGGTGATTGGGGTAGAAAAGCGGCAGGCTCCACGAGGGGTCTCTACGGACGAGTTTAACCGCATTAGAAATGCTGTTAACCGATGGCTAAAGCGCCATATCCCATTCACCCGGGAGCGCTATCAGTCAATGAATACCTCTGAGGCTGACTTCAGTCCCGACGGGGTACACCTCACGCACGAGGCATCAAAGCGTCTCTATTCGGAGATCCTGGCCACCTGTCGTCGGTGCTTTATGCAAGACGAATATGCCATGGTCGCCAGGTCATACGACGAGATGTTTGCCCACCATGACGTTAGAGTTGATCAACAAAATCAGTATAGCCTAGATTAGTAAGCTTTCAAATCGGTACAGTATATTAATTAAATTTTGATTGTAAAACCTTTAGGCCCAAATTATAACAATTGATTGGCACTAAGATTAAAATCATCCATACTGTACTGTATAATAATTTCAAAAGTTAAGGTTATTCATTCTATATCAAATTTATACTGTCCAATAACTTCTTTATTTGATTCACATGTCGTTCTAAATTCTTCTCTCGTCGTGTGCCCTGGAGGCGGGGTAATATGATAGCTGATAGGCTGAGTGTGTGTTAATCCAACTCAAAACTTTTTTCCTTGTGACTTCTTGAGATGAACTTTTCTTGTGTACAATTTTCACATTTATTAAATTTAATAATATAAAATTAGCGGTACCCATTGAGTTTAGCCTGTTTCAATTACCCTATAGGCTCTCTCTCTTAAAATTCTTGAATTTATTATAACTTTAAACGGTCTCTTTTTGACATCTGGAGACTTTTGGCCCATACTGTATTGTACTAAATTTCCCTCCCGGCTTTTCTTAACTTATGGTGTAATGATTCTATAATTACATAACTATTATGTAAGGAGTTAAATTGAAAAGCTCCAGATTGCTAGTCTACATTGCGCACAATTCTTATTCCGCATTTCGTGAGGGTGTTTTATTTTCGGCTCGCGATTTATTTGATTTCTCGGAGTACTGTATTGTTGGCCGCAACTTATTCGGTTTGGCATTGATAGTTTGATTTAACGTCATTAGATTTCCTTCCCGTATAATCATGGCTAAAAGTGTACAAAAGCGTCGGGCTGGACTTAAGGGCTCTTTGACGGTCTTAACCTCTGATATTGACGGATTCCTTGATTCGGCGTCTAGAGTGGAGGTGGAGGCCAGGTTGCTCAGTATTCAAAAGCAACTTGACAAGTATGAGGTCACACAGGAGGACCTGGCCGACACATACGAGGACGCAGAGTATATCGAGGTGATCAGAGAGGATACCCTATATATGGAGGGCATACAAGTAATCGTTGCCACTCTGAAGGGGATCTTGATTACAGAGGTCAAGAAAGAGCCAAAGAAATCCGCAGTCAAATTACCACATCTTACTCTTCCAAAATTTGAAGGTGATGCCACCATGTGGTCGGGATTTTGGGAGATGTTCAAGTGTACCATCCATGACAATCCCGACCTCACAGATATACAACGCTTCACCTATCTAAAGGGTCAGCTTCACGGTGATGTGATGCACATAAGCTAGTCGAAGGATTCATTATCGAAAGTGCAAGCTATGCCCCAGCAATTGAGCTCCTGCAAGAGACATATGGGCATCCAGATCGAATCAAGGCAGCTTATGTTACCAAATTCAATCAATTAGTGTCACCCAAACACCAAACAGCTGACCTGAAGGACTTCTATGCCAATACAGAGAGTGTGATGAGGTCAATCATTAGCCATGGTATTTGTTTGGAGGAATTTTGTGTGGTGACTCTTGTCAATAAGTTACCATCACCACTAAAAGAAACCATAAAACGGGAAATGGGAGACTCGAGCCTGGATTATAAGAAATTCACTCATTGCCTCCAGGCTGAAGTGTACAATATGGCGGGTCAAGACAGAGTACGGGGTACACCCATGGCTACAGCAACATTTACCGCCCAGAGTGAGTACAGGAAATTCAACTGTGTACTGTGTAGTGGCACCAATCATTTATGGTACAAGTGTATGAAGTATAAGACAGGGCCTCTTAAAGTTAAAAGAGCCCGTCAACTACGTCTCTGCACTGGGTGCTTGTCAAAAGACCATGGCCATTCGGGTTGTACTAATCCTAACGTAAGAAGCTGCAAGTTATGTAAGGGCAAACACTTTCATTCCCTGTGTTCACAAAAACAAGGGAAAGAAAGTAGACCAGCGGAGGATAACACCAAGAGAGAGCATACTGCTGCTACTTCAACTACAATGTCCGTTGCCACAGGTAAAAATACAGTAATCTTGCCCACCGTACAGCTGCCGGTAAAGGGTAAGGATAATAATTGTGTTAAAATCAGATCGCTACTTGACCAATGTTCTCAGAGGACCTTTGTGAAGTCTTCTATTCTATCCTCCCTTTCCTACATTTCTAAAGGAACTGAGGAGTTATGTCTTCACAGATTTACCGGGAAACAGGCCTCTAGGGAATATAATGTTGTGGCACTGCAATACAAACACAGAGGTAAATTTCATCATCTAGATGCAATAGTGGTTGATGAATTGCCAGAACATAAAGGTGAACTTAACCTAAGGTCTAAACTGGTTAGTTTACAAAGTAAAGGCATAAAATTAGCCGATCCTTACGCAACGGACACAGATCAGCTGGAGCTGCTCATCGGTGCGGATCACTACTACGATATAGTGCGACCTGGGTATAAAAGGTCAGGTAGTCTAATTCTGCTTCCTACCAAGTACGGGTACGCCATCAGTGGTTCATATGTGACACAGCCTACAAGCTCCAGCACAGAAGTAATTACTGTATTGAAAGTAGCAGTAACACCAATGGACGAATACATGTCCACTGGTAATATTCCACCATGCAAAAATGACTTAAATGTTTTGTGGGAATTAGATCATATCGGGATAACCCCTAAGGAATACTCACTGGTTGAGCATCAAGCACTATCGTCGTACGAGGATACCGTTACCTACGATCCCGACAGCCAACAGTATAAAGTGAGACTGCCCTGGAACAATTCCAAGGATCAGCTGCCATCTAACAAGGGTTTGGCCATAGGCTGTCTTCGGGGACTTCAGAAAAGATTCCTCAAGGAGCCTGACTTTTGCGAGGAATACTCAAAAGTCATAAAGGAACAGATGTCCCGGGGTTTTATAGAAGAGGTGCCTTTTGATAAATCAGATACCGGCCATTACTTGGCTCATCATGGTGTAATCAAGGAGAGCAAAACTACGCCAGTGCGTATTGTCTTCGACTGTTCCGCCAAGATGAGTGAACGTCATCCTAGTCTTAATGACTGCCTGTACACTGGACCCTCACTGGTGCCAGATTTAGCGCAGGTTTTGCTTCGGTTTCGACTCGGTAAGTATGCCTGGGTGTCTGATATTGAGAAGGCATTTCTAATGTTAAGGCTCCATGAAGACGACCAGGACTATACGCGATTTATGTGGCCCAAGTATCCGAGGCAACTGGATTCCCCCCTAATTTGTTACCGGTTCCGGGCAGTTTTATTTGGAGCGACTTGTTCCCAATTCCTTTTAAACGCCACCATTTTGAAACATTTGTCTTATGTCAGTGCAGATCCGCAGATTATTCATCAGATTCGGTCAGGGTTGTACATACACAATTTATTGGGTACAGGAAATGAAGAAGATTTCCTGGTTGATACCTATGCTGTAGTCCGAGAGATTATGAACGACGCCCATCTACATTTGCGTGAATGGGCGACTAATAATTCTGTTTTGCGGACTGTACTGCAACGGGATGGTGTGGCGGCTGTACAGCAGGAACATGTTAGAGTGCTAGGGTTGTTTTGGAAAACGGACACCGATACCCTCTCATTCGGCGTTCAGTACGCGCAATATTCGCAGATTACATAACGAATTTGCTTGAGTATGACCGCTAAACTTTTTGACCCCTTGGGGATAGTTCTACCGGTGTCGATCAAATCGAGATTATTCCTTCAGCAATTAGGGAGGATAAAATTAGGTTGGGATGAGGTTTTGACTTGCGATCTGGTTCAGGAGTGGGAAGACATTATTTCAGATCTTCGTCTCTGTAAGGGTTTTAATTTTCCTCGGAGAGTTGTCATGGACCATCCTGTTTCCATTCATGCCTTCTCAGACGCTAGCAAGGTCGCGTACGGCACCGCCATATACTTTGTTGACACAAGTGGCAGCCGTCTCGTCATAGCGAAGGCGAAAGTCGCCCCGATCAAATCCCTTTCCATCCCAAAATTAGAACTGACTGCAGTTCTGTTGGCTGCTAGACTCGTTCACTTTGTAGAGGAAACTTTTAAAAATTTGCTAAATATCTCGGAGACAGTTGTATGGAGTGACAGCCAAATTACGCTCTACTGGTTACATAGCCGTAAGAAGCTACCAGTGTACTCACCAACCGTGTCGACGAAATTCGTACCCTGCTCCCAACCGCACAGTTCCGGTATGTGTCTACCAAAGAGAATCCAAGTGATTGCATTACTCGTGGTGTCTCTGCTAAATTTCTCAGATCTTCTGCGTTGTGGTGGAATGGCCCATGCTGGCTTAATGATCCCAACGAATGGCCAGAGAATATAGATTTGAGCGAGCAACACACTGCTATTGTGGCACCGGTAATTGACTCGGTGCCTGACGAAGACACACGGTTATGGGACTGGGATAGATTCAGCAGCTATGAAAAGTTACAACGTGTTACAGCATGGGGTTACGATTTGTAGAAAATGTAAAACAAAAATTAAAGGCACACCGCCCACAGGTAGTGCTTACCTCAATGTGAAGGATATCAGAATTGCAGATCAATTATTACATAAGCTCTGTCAACAAGAAATATATACGCAGGAATATAAAATACTGGTTAAGGGAACAAAGTCTAGGAATAACCTGATCAACCAGTTGGGCTTACACTTGAAGGGGGACTTGATACATTGCGGAGGCAGATTACGATTGGCAGCCCTCTCTGAGGCAAGTAAGTATCCAATACTACTATCCCCCAATCATCCCCTCACCCATCTTATCATCGATAGGTGTCACCGACTCTGTTGTCATTATGGGGTTGGTCATATAGTCACCTATGTAAGACAACGATGGTGGGTGCCTAGAATCAGGCAGGTGGTCAAGAAAGTCCTTCGCAAATGCTTAAAGTGTAGAATAGTACGGGGAACACCTTATGATCCCGTCGGAATTCGTCCCTTACCAAACCTGCGAACCACCCCAGGTGACCCTTACAAAGTTACCGGGGTTGACTACAGTAGAGCAATCCCTGTGAAAGATTCACCCAATCTTAAGATGTATATGATACTTTTCACTTCTGCTGTTACCAGGGCAATTCACCTGGAACTGGTCACCAACCTCACTTGTGATAGCTTCCTACATGCCTTCCGAAGATTCTGCAGTAGACAGGGATATCCACGTATCATGCTGAGTGACAATGCAAAGACTTTCATAGGGGCATCTACATATCTCAAAGAAGTGAGCAACAATCCTAAGATTCAGACCTGCCTAGCGGATGTAAAATGCGAATGGCGTTTCATTCCCGCCAGAGCGCCTTGGTTTGGTGCCATATGGGAGAGAGCCATAGGCATCGTGAAGGCGGGTCTGAAGAAGGTGTTGCGTAGAGCTCTCATCTCGATTGAGGAACTCAACACCATACTCTTGGAGATTGAAGCCACCGTAAATGATCGCCCTCTATACTATGCTTCTGGTGATTTGGAAGACCTTACCCCAATCACACCCTCAGTACTGGTACGTGGATACAGACTGCGGGATCTTCCTGAAGAGCATGACGAGGATACTATGGAAGATCCAGACTACATAAGTAAGGAAGTGATATCGGCCCGCTACAAATACATTCTTAAATTATCGCGAGATATTTGGCATCGCTGGTCAACAGAATATCTGGTGACTTTAAGGGAAGCGCAAAGGAATAAACTAACACCATTAAAAGGTCATTGGCATAGGGTAGGGGACGTGGTAACCATCCATGAGGAGGGCCCGCGCGCATTTTGGAAATTGGGTCGGATAGAGGAGTTATTACCAGGTCGTGATGGTGAGGTTCGGGTAGCAAAGGTTCGCACCAGGACTGGAGTAATCACACGGCCAACAGTCCGACTATATCCTCTTGAGGGTGACCTCGATCGCAAGGACACCCCCTCGGATCAGTTATCCATTGAAGTCCCCTCTCTGGCTTCTACTTCGGTGCAGCCTGTTGACGCGTCCGGCGGACGCCCACGTCGACAGGCAGCCCAGATATCCTCCCAAGTTTGGCGGGATAAGATTGCCTCCGGGCAAATCTAATCATGTAAATTTTGTATATTTTCTGTTGGTGGGAATATGTCCATACTTAGTGTACTCAAACTAGTATGAACAGTCTCGATGTTACGTAATCTGGGTTGATGTAGCGTTACGTATCTTTCCGTAGTCTTAAGTTGAACGCTTCCATAACCTTGGTCGAACGTTCCATGATTGGGTAGAATATATTATTCTATAGTAGTATATGGGAAAGTATTGTAGGATTATAATTCCCATATATATATATATTTGTATTATTTAAGATTGTTTATAAGTATCTCATTGTAAAGAAGATGGGATACATTTTCCATATGTTATGCGCGTGCGCGGTATGTCACGACAGAGACGAACATAACGCGCTCGCCACTCTCCAACCAACCTCCATCCCAGCTACACACGCTAAGCCTTCTTCCTATAGTTTCATAATCAGGTGTTTTCGCTTCACTTTCATCTCATATTCCATATAGTCATTACATCATCATCTTTGTTAGTTAGCACAAACTTAACGTAAATATCTAGCCTATCCTAGCCTATTGTAGCCTCTTTTCATACTTTGTTTACTTTACCACTTCCAGTCATCTAGCCTATTTTCCGCCATCCTCCAATCACCAGCTGAGTTCATCTAAGGGTAATTATATTCTATATGGTTAATACTTATTCATTATCAATAATATACAGTCCACTTAACTAAATTAGCCATAGTGGGTGAGGTAATGGAGCTCTTAAGTAATTTATCCAAAGTGGGGTCATCTAATTGGAGGGACTTATGAGCGACTGTCTTACAGTAATTAACAAAATCAAACTTGATTTGAAGAAGGACTGTTTTACACTGGCTGTCCACATGATTCACAAAAGCATTGCGGAGGGCTGAACATTTGGGGCAAGATTGAGACAACCAACAACCTCTCGAACGGTCAAGACAAGGGACACACTTCACGCATAGTAGGTGACCGATAACCGTTAATTTATTACAACCCAAGGCAGCGCAAAAAGAGAACAAACTCTTATCCATGACTACACTTCCTCCCGCCGGGAGATGTTGACTGTCCTAGGCGACCCACACGCGAACCTGTCATGAGAGAAAATTCCAAGAATCAATGCTCATAGGGACACGCTAGGCTGTCAAAGCTAATATTAAAATATTATCTCCACGTAAAAAAGAAGGAAGACTTGAATAATCACTAAACAATCTTAATTCCCCTTACGTTAAGTACATTCCCTAGAAATGTAATGTGAGTAGATTGTAACCGACCATGTGTTACTGAGTTTTAACTTCTTACCAAAGTGAAAAACACTGACCCAGCCTGTCTTGTGATGCAAGAATCTACCCCGGCGCTCAATGCTTAACGGAATTGAATTCTAGACCCCGGCGGACCAGTCGCCAAAAATTAAAAAGCAAACAGTTTAACTGAAAGCTACAAGATCGGAATGGGTGAGTTCATTTCTCAGCTCAGACGTTAATAACGCGGCGGCAGTGGCTCCCCACTATATGCCTGCCGGTTAAACGTTCGAGTGTACCAAGCAATGAACGTTTTCTTTGTGAAGTTTATGCGGCGGAAAACGTGATTACGAGGGCAGGCTTAGCCGGATCCGCTCGCAAACCGATTTGTTTAGTAACATGCCGGAACATCCGGAATCATACTAAACGACGTAAACCACTCAAACAAAATCCATTATGATCCAGCACCAAGCGAGAAAAAATGAATTTTAACATAACCTCGAGCGGAAAAACCATGCGAAACACACGAGGGCTCGTTGTTATTATGTAAGTCTCACTTTAACCAAAATCCCGCCGGAAGGGCCAACCCTCCAACCCAAGGAAATAAACAACGTGTACTAATATGGAATGGTTATACATGAATAATCAATAAAATCAATGATAACACATCCTAACCATATATAAATGCAACCTAATGAGGCCAACTAGATGGGAGCAAGTGGCGATGAATTCAGTCATATCACACAGACCTGCGACACCAGCGAAGACCACACACAACACGTCGAAGACACAAAGAGAAGATTGCAGAGCAGCAAGGCTCCGTGCCAGGGTCCCTCAGCTAAGTGAGAAAACCCAACGGCACTAGCCAACGAGGCATACTGGTTGCACACCCTGAAGGGGCCGAGCAACAGGCTCCAGTTCACCCTAAAAGAAGCCTCATGAATAAAAGTGAACTAATAGTGAGCTAGGATAATGAATCGTAACACGTGGGGAGCTCTTGCCTTATCAGAACAGAGACTCCACCAAACACAATTGCTTAGACCCAGAAAAACAGACTCCTGGGCCCGTATTTAACACTTCAGCCTACACTAGTCGATAATCTAACCTGACTTCTGCACTATCATGTACGTATGAGCAAAGACTCACCATTACTGAAAAAGGTGACGAACAAGGGCAGGCGGGAGTGTCGGGGACACACATCCACACTAGACGGGCCCAAGGATTGTAAGAACGTTTGGCCGCAACAGGGAGTGTGGCGTGACGTACCCAAACAGCAGACGCATGGCAAGCGCAACCTAGATCACGTTTAATATTTTTTATTTTACTTATTTTTTACTAGTTTTTTCTAGTAATGGTTCCCACATCATAATGACGAGTCCGTGAGTGTTTTTTTAAGAGCGTTTCGCTCACGATGTGTGGCAATCGTATTTGATCTTTGGGCCCAAATTTGGCAAATGAGTTTCAATGCGGATAAATGTAAAGTACTACATATCGGATACCTAAATGAGAAAGCAAACTATTCGATGAATGGCACTCAGCTTAAGAATGTAAACAGAGAAACCGATCTGGGAGTAACAATATCGAGTAACCTAAAACCGAGTCAACAATGTTCAGAAGTTGTTAAGAAGGCAAACAAAATAATTGGCTTTATAGGCAGATCATTTGAGCATAAATCCAAAGACGTAATCCTAACCCTTTACAATTCCTTAGTCCGCCCTCTTCTGGAATACTGCGTTCAATGCTGGTGCCCTTATTACCAAAAAGACATAAACAAGCTAGAACGAGTTCAACGTAGAGTTACCAAAATGATACCTAGCCTAAAGAACAAACCATACGAAGATCGTCTTAGAGAATTAAATCTATTTCCTTTAACCCAGCGCAGATTAAGAGGTGACTTAATTCAAGTGTTCAAAATCATCAAAGGCATCGACAATATGAACTGTAGTAAGTACTTCACTATAGACCAATCTAATTACACGCGGAGAAACGGTTGCAAACTTATTGGTAAATCTTTTAACTCACACGAATCTAAGAATTTCTTCTTCAATCGAGTTGTCAACTTGTGGAATGGGCTTCCCCGAGATGTTATAGACTGCAGCACCGTTGATTCATTTAAATTCCGGCTAGACAAATATCTCGCATCAAACCCGCGACTGACTGCGTTTGTAAATGAATAACTTTATTTTATCCTCCCCTCAGTTACTAACCCATATGTCCCCTACTAACTTCCTAGTCCTGCCACGTTAGTGGCAGGGCAGTAGTTCCCTTTCCAATGTTCCCTTACCCACTCTAAACCACTGTTTGGACACTTGATCCTCAGTGTGTTGGAGGACAAGCAGCCTAGAAGGGTCACTAGATATGTTGTTGCTTGATTTCCTTTGTACTCCTTTGTACTCCTTTGATCTATCCTTGGGCGGGAAGTTTGAACAAGCAAGCTATGGTTCAAGATTGGCCATTACCTACGTTAAGGCGCGCATCATCAATGATGAAGGGGCCACTAATAAATTGTTCCTATTGGTTCCTTGTTTCGTGACGTCATATACAGTCCACCAACGTCGTTCCCCTATTGGTCTTCTCTCTAGTGATGTAAAAACAGATATTTCTCTGATGTTTCTATTATCGTTACATCATAATAATTCAATAATACTACTCCCCTATTGGTCAACTACATATAATTTACCACAATATACACATATATATATATATATAATATATACAATTATTATAGTCCTATATACATAACCGTTAGACTGTTCATATCACCACAAATTCATATTACCCAAGAGTGAAACGTTATTCCCAATCTTTCTTCTATATCAATAGCTGAGCTCTGGAACTCTCTCCCTGAATCCATCTTTCCCTCATCCTATGACTTACATTGCTTCAAACTCTGTGTGTATTCCCTATTACCCTATCGTCCTTCGATTTGAATAATCAGAGTTATTAATGTTTTATTCTAAAACACTGGCATCATATGTCTAGTTATTGAAATATCTATGCTGTACAGTATAGTGTGTTTGATCATGCTGATTATGTGCTAGCATTCACACTGTAAATGTGACAGTGGTCTACTGCACTTCTGATGTCTGCCATTACTAAGAGGTTTTGAGAGGACATGCCTAAAAAATAGGTACCCAATATGACAATACAGCCAAAGAAGCTCCTATTGGTCCTCTCCCTATGGCATCTCAACCAAGGTTTAAAGGTCAGCTCCCCAAATATTGGCCCTCTTCCCATGACGTCACCATGGAACCTCCAAACTCACCTCCCCATTGGCCAATACTTCCGTGACTTCATGAAAAAACACCCCCCTATCGGTCCTTTATCCAAAGCGTCACAGCTAAATAAACTACCTATTGGCCCTCTATCCATAATGTCATAAACAAGGAAGCTCTACATTTCCTCACTGGTCATGATGTCACAACGAAGCCTCTAATCTCGGCTCGCCATTGGCCTGTATCCCCCATGACGTCATGAGAGAAGAAGCAGCCCCTTTGTTTGCCCAGCCATCAGCGGGAGGAAAGTGAGAGTTGTGAGTCACCATGAGTCTCACGATTGGCAGGTGATCGGAAATTCTCGGTAGAGTGCAAGAATGTCTGAAAATGTTAATAACATCTTTGGTCAATTAAACCATATACAGTATATATATATATATATATATATATATATATATATATATATATGTATATTTATATATATATATATATATATATATATATATATATATATATATATATATGTATTTGTTTTCTTTATGTGAGCGAGGGAGACAAAAGGCAGAACTGCCTGTATTGAGTGCCTCCCCCAGAGTTGAAAGAGTGACAGGGCCAAAATCAAGGGACGTTCGAGTCAAAATGCTTGGACACACAGAGTTTGAAGGAAGAGGGAAAGACTGATTCTGGGAGAGAGTTTCAGAGCTCAGCAGTTGAATAGAAGAAAGACTGAGAATAATTGTTTACTCTTGGGTTGGAGAGTTTCACAGAGTAGGGGTGGGATTGTTTTGCAAGACGGGTACTACGTACCCTACGTTGAGGAGGTGGTATACATTTGGAAAGCTCTGAGGAACATTGATTATTGTAGTAGCGATAGAATAGCGAGAGAGATGCAACATTGCAGCGAAGAGCCAGATTGAAGAGAGTTGGTGAGTAGATGGGAATTAATGATACGAAAGGCTTTCCTTTCTACTTTGTCTAGGAGTGCGGTGTGAGAGGATCCTCCCCACGCATGTGAACAATATCAATACAAAGACGCACTGTGCCCCTGTACAGAGCAAGAAGCTGTGCAGGGATACAGAACCACTTGAGGTGGTTGACAACACCCAGCTTCTGGGAGGCTGAATTAGCAAGACTGGTAATATGGTCCTTCCAAGTGCAGAAGAAAAAGAGACACCGAGAATATTGAGAGAAGATGAAGGATTGATTTTTGTATTGTTGAAGTGTAAGGGATAGTCCTCTAGGAGTTCCGGATGGGTAGTAAAATTAATAAATTGGGTTTTGGAAGCATTAAAAGCAACAGTGTTTTCTCTGCATCAATTGAAAACAGTAGTTAGATCAGAAAATAAGTGTTGTATGGCTTTATTACATTTGCTTTTGAGGAATTGCTGGCTGGGGCGTTCATAAAAAACAATTGAGTAGTGTAAGGTAGAGTCATTTGCGTATGAATGGATGGGACTGGAGGTACAGTTGAGAAGATCATTTATGAAAATTAGAAAGAGAATAGGAGATAGGACATAGCCCTGAGGAACACCGGAATTGATAGGATGAGGAAGTGAGCGATGGCCATCCACAACCACAGCAATGGAACGGCCGGAAAGGAAATTAGAGACAAAGGCACAGATGGACGGTAGTTTAGAAATTAAAGAAATGTGTCAGATTCTATCGAAGGCCTTCGATATGTCTATTGCGATAGAAAAGGTCTCACCGAAATCCCGAAAGGAGGATGACCAAGAGTTAGTAAGATATGAAAGAAGATCACCAGTAGAGCGACCCTTAAGGAAGTCATACTGGCGATCTGAGAGTAGATTATGAGAAGAGAAATGCTAAAGAAATTTGGAAGCAAGAATAGTTTCAAAAACTTTAGAGATGCAAGAGATGAGAGCAATTGGACAATAGTTGGAGGGTTGAGAGCGGTCACCCTTCTTCGGGACAGGTTGAATGAGAGCAAACTTTCAGCAAGAAGGGAAGACATTAGAGGAGAGACAGAGATGAAAGAGTTTGCCTAGGCAGGGACTCAGCACGGAAGCACAGTTTTTTAGTACAACAGGAGGAACACCGTCGGGACCGTACCCCTTCTTAGTCTTAATCCCAGAGAGGGTTAGAAAATACATCTTTAGAAGAGATTAGGATATTAGGCATAAGTAGGAGAGAGGGGGATGGAGAGGGAGGAATAGCTCCGGAATCATCCAAGTTTGAGTTTCGAGCAAAAGTTTGAGCAAAGAGTTCAGCTTTGTCAGAGGAAGAAGTGATGGTTGTGCCACCAGAGTGGAAAAGGGGAGGGAAAGACGAGGAAGAAAAATTGTTGGAGAGGTTTTTGGCTAGATGCCAGAAAGCTTGGAAAGAGCTAGAGTTGGATAGGTCAGTGCATTTATCATTGATGAAACAGTGCTTGGCAAGTCGAAGAACAGATTTGGCTTGATTCCGGGCAGAGACATAGGAAGAATGAGATTCTTGAGTTTTAAGGCATAGTTATCGTTTGAATGCTTCCTCCTTGTTGCGGGCAGCAGTAGAGCAAGCGTGAGTAAACCAAGATTTTTTTGCATTAGACTGAGAGAAAGAAAATGGAATGCATGCTTCCATGCCCAAGAGGATTACCTCGGTAATACGTTCAGCACTCTCTGAGGGTCCCCGGCCATGGAAGCAAACGTCATTCCATGGGAAATCAAAGAAGTACTGCCGGAGAGCCTCCTAGTCGGCACCACCAAAGTGCCACAAGCGCCGCCGGTTGGGAGGATCAGGTGGCCGTACCGGAGAGATAGGACAGGTGACAGATATTAGTTTATGGTCGGAGGAACCCAAAGGAGAGAAAAGATTTACAGTATAAGCAGAAGAGTTAGAGATTAGAAATAAGTCAAGAATGGTGGGCCGGTCTCCGAAGCGATCCGGGATACGAGTGAGTTGCTGGAATAACTGCTCTAGGTCGTTTAAGACAGAAAAGATGTAGGCTTGTTCACCAGGTTGGTCAGTGGAAACAGAGGAGAGCCATTGGTGGTGGTGAATATTGAAATCTCCTAAGATGGAGATTTCTGCAAAAGGAGAGATGGATAAAATGTGTTCCAATTTATAAGTTAGATAGTAACAGAATTTTGGATTGTCAGTAGAATTAGGGGAGAGATAGACAGCGCAGAAATATTTAGTGTGTGAATGACAAGAAAGCTTTAGCCAGAGAGTTGAGAATTCAGAAGAATCTAAGTTGGGAACACGAGAGAAAGCAAGATTGTTGCGCACATAGACGCATCATCCACCTTTGGCACGAAACTGAGAATAGAGATAGTAGGAGAATACAGAGAACAGATATATTTATACTTAATTTTATTGAGTAATTTCTGCAATGTTATTTCACGACCCTAATTCTTCTTGCACTCAGTCGGAGAATTAGTAGGTGTAAGATAATTGCAGGTAGATGAAAACCTCATTGAAAGGAATGTGGACAAAATAGTGTATGGAAAGATAACAGTAATGCTAGATCGTGGAAGGAAAACTAAAAACGTCGTGGAAGGGAAAGAAAAGAAAACAGTGGAAGACAATAATGTAAGAGAATGAAGATTAATTGTAAAGAAGGTATATACAGAAACGGAGAAAGTCGAACGGATTGAACAAATATAGACAACAATATAGACGTTTTGGAAGGAACGGAGAGCAAAACACGAAGAAGACGACGATCATGGACGAAAAAAGTCACGAAAATCGTGAAGTCAAACAAACAATCACGAAATTAAAAACAAATCGAGTGACCAAGTATATATGGAAACGTAACAGTAATCAAAGAAGAGTGAATAATTATGGAAAACAGTGTGATAAAAGAGACAAATAATGAAAGATAATGAAACATGTGGAAGGGAAAATAAGAGTCAGTTGTGGAGGATATAAAAGAAGAAATGTTAGGAGGAAAGGTAAAAAATAATATGGAAAAAAAAAACTCGTCGAATGAAAGATAGTGAACGTCGTGATAGATAAACTAAAAGTGAAAGGAAAATGGAATATATGCATGAAGGAAAGACAGAACATCGTGTGTGTGTGTGAGTGTGTATGAGAGAGAGAGAGAGAGGGGGGGGGGGCGAGTCGAAAGAAAGATTTGTGTATGCATAGTGAAATCCACAGAGTACCGAATATATTACGAGGTACCGCCATATTAAGATAAATACAAATAACTAAAAGTACACAGAATTATATTGAAAACTAAGCTAACTTTATCATACATTTTAGTTGCAAGCCTTATAATATAATACCAAAATATAGAATACGCTTACTTTTTGTATTATATTGGGAAAGACACGAGCTATTTGGCGGTTTGGATAACATAAATGATAGGGAGTTATAATCTTGATTTCCGGCGTTCATTTTCTTTAGTGCCCTCTAGAAAGAAAAATATATTAAATGCTAAAATTTCGTGAGGTGTAACCCAATACGTGTCAAACCGAGGATTTTTTTTGTTTTTGAACTGGGTTAGGCGTGAACAGAAATACAGGAACATTTTATTGAAGTTGAGTTGTTTTGGCCATTTAGTCACTTTCAATAACATAAAGGCGATTATAGAGGATAACTTTAAATAAATAATAAATAATAACTAATATTTAATATAATAAAGGGACTCTGTTTTTGGGCTACGGTTTGGATAGTCTCTCATTTTACAGCCTCAATTATTACCCCAGCTAGAATTGAATAGTACATCCCAAAGAAGAGATAACCACCGATAAACCTTTTCCCGCGAGCGAGATGGTCACGGACTTCCAAAGATCTTACTCTGCTATGAAGAAGCTATCTGCGAAACGTTGTCATAAAGTGCTCCTCCTCAACTGATGTTTTTATTCAAGGAAATATTGTTTCTAAAAGTTAAAAATTTGTATTTTTGTCTGAATAAGTTGTGTACCGTAGTTATAGTTCCTATTTGCCCAGGTTCCGAGCACAGGTGGTTGGGAAGACACTTACCTGCCTTCACAAGCACCGTTTTCAGGGTTTGGTTTATTTCTTTAATGAACATGCAGTAAATACATTCATTATTGTTACCTCTGTCTATCGAATATGAAGATGAGTTAGGTAATCATTGGCCTCAGGAGGCGAGGTTGTGTCATACCTTTCACCGTCAGTTTCTTGTTCAGAAATAAAAACTCGAGTCTGTCAATTATTGTCTGCTTGGTTCATGACCGCCAATCTTGTCCGTCATTTGAGAAAGCTAATATGCGTAAGCTGGAAATAAGCAGCAACCTTAGGCCAATTTAGTCCGGGAAGGGTATGTGAGGTCGTCTTTTTGTACCTCACCCTTTTCGCTCGCTTAGTTTGTAGATTTTAAGATGTTTCGCCTCATTAGTTTTGCACTAAAAAGATGCATCACCCCATTCAGATGTCAATACTTTCTGGGCGAGCCTGTAACTTAGAAGACATCGGCCTTCGCTGGGTCATTTTGCTAACGAAAAATATAAAAAATTAGCTTGAAGGGGGTCTGGGTGTGCATTATCTAGTTTGGAAGAAGTCTGGAGAGGCGTTTTTATTAGCTTAAGGGACCAACTATAATACGTTGCTTTAAAATGGCAAAAAATAACAACAATAGATAACAAGGAAAATTCTCAATAATAATTAAACAAAATATACCCACAAGAGGTCAGGTCGGATCAGATAGTGTTAAGTCATTATTGTTTCTAGAAGTCGAGATGTTATTGTTTACATGCTTCGCTAGTCAAGACGATCTAAGACATTATTTTTAATCAAGAGCAATAATCATCTTTGTTCTACGACACTAGATAATTATATTATAATGTAAAACTTGCAAAACAAACAAAGCAAAACAGGGACGACACAATTATATACTGTAGACAACAAAAAATGATCAAACTCGCTATGTGGAAATACAATTGGCAACGATACTTATTGTGCCCCTAAAACAATATATATACATGACTATCCTAAGCCGAATATAATCTTCAAATGTATTGAGGAAAGGCATCATCATACTTTTTGTTTTATCTTTCTCTCCTTTTCTCTCTTTCCCTAGCTTGTATCCATTCAGCCCCATGCAGCCAACTGTTTTAAGACATTTATTCCCATCCAGGTGTCGATTTCTTCCTGGCGAGCGATAGCGAGCCAGCATTGTATGGAGAAATCCATCTTCGCCGGAGACATTTTTCTATCGAAAAATGTACAAATTTAGCTTGCTATCAAAACAAATATATATATATGCTGGCTCGCTACCGCTCGTCAGGAAAATATTGACACCTGGATGAGGGTAAACGTCTTAAAACAGTAGGCTGAATGGGGCCGAATGGATACAAGCCAAAGAGAGAGGGAGAGAAAGAAAACAAAAGCGAGGTGGGCTTCCTTAATGTCCTCTCCCACTATTATTGAACATGGCCCTATCATCAAGACTGTAGGCGTACTTTCGAATCCTACTGTGTTTGAAATAGTTGTGGCAATTAACACGATTGCTTCTTTTGTTTTCAGTTGAAGCCCGTCAAATTTAAACATCACTTCATTAAAGGGAGGTATTTAGTTTATTCCCTAGACCTCCTACCATCAAGCTTAAAATTAAACCTCCTTGACCCCCTTTCAAGATATATTTGTACATTTTTCGGTAGAAAAATGTCCCGGCCGAAGGCCGGTTCCTCTTAAATTACAGGCTCGCTATCGCTCGTCAGGAAAAAATAGACACCTAAATTGTACGAAAGGTCTTAAAATTGACAGAAATGGGGCGAATGTTCTTAAAATCGCCAAACTAATGGGGTGAACGTCTTAAAAACTCAAAAGCAATGGGGCTAAACATGAGGGAGAAAGAGGTCCCGAAAAAAATCCCTCAATTGGAAATCTCCCCTTAAGACAACAGGGAGACTTTCGAAACCATATGTGCTTGGAATATTTCCGGTTATACAACAATATCCAAAGAGGCGTTATTTACTTATTTATTATTATTATTATTCATATTATTATTATTATTATTATTATTATAAGTATTATTATTATTTGTATTATTACCATTATTATTACTATTACTTTGAAAGGGCGATATATTTTTGTCTTGCCCCATTGAAAATAAACATGACCTCACCAAGACTAGGCGTACTTTCCCATCCAAATGTGCTTGAATAATGTACACCAATAATGTCTTTCATAAATTACCCATGTCAGGTATTGGTAAGACGGCTATCAATAGAAGGGACACGAGTCCTTCTTCTTAGCTTTAACACGTTGCATGTGTTCGTGTGTTTTAGTTGATTTTAGTTACAGTAGTGAAAGTACTGTACATAGAGCGATATTACACTGCAACCTTTTATATCCTTCTGGTTAATCTTTAAGGGGGGTGACCTGTTTTTGTTCTGTCCTTTTTTTTTATCTTTCTCTGGCTTGTATCCATTTGGCCCCATTCAGCCTACTGTTTTAAGACGTTTATCCCCATCCAGGTGTACATTTTTTACTGGTGAGCGGTAGCGAGCCAGCATATTTTTTAGTTTTGTTTGACAGCAGGCTAAATTTGTACATTTTTCGATAGAAAAATTTCTCCGGCGAAACCGGATTTCTTCATATAATGCTGGCTCGCTATCGCTGGCCAGGAAGAAATCGATACCTAGATGGGGATAAACGTCTTAAAATAGTTGGATGAATGGGGCCGAATGGATACAAGGCAGAGAAAGAGATAAAAGGAGAGAAATACAAAAAAACAGGTCACCCCCCTTAACCTAGACGGAACCTAATATGCCAATACCATCATATGTTTGCTACTTCCAGACGATGTTGTTGAACTTGAATATAAACAAATGGCAAGATAGTTACAGACGTATTAATATCATTGTTACCTATTGAGATAATCTTCGTAGTAAATTAACCCATGCTGGGTTTGGTACCGTATGAAGGCTACCAATGGAAGGCTCATAGTCTTTTAATCTTTGCTTTTGCTTTTTTTTTTTTTTATAGCAACACATAGACTATTTTTTTAGACTAGCATAACGCCATGTAATTATGAGGCCATGGCGCGCCTATCCTCTGATCTCTTAATAATTTCTGATTGGGACAGAGAAAATCTTGTTAATTCCAATGCCTCGATAACCCAATATCTCCATCTGTCTACCAGTCACAATCATCCACACAACTTTCCCTTACTCTCCAAAAACACACAAATCCACCCTTCATCTTCTCTCTATATCCATGGTTTCTTTTTCTTATAACCATTCCTGGAAAGACCATACCACCACTCTTGCTAAAATGGCTTCCCAAAGGTTGGGCGTGCTCAACCGCCTCCGGAAGTTCTTTGCCACCGTACAGTTTCTTGCTCTGTACAAGGGCACCGTGCGCCCATGTATCGCTTACTGTTCGCATTTGTGGTGAGACTCCCCCCATACCGCACTCTCGAATGGGTAGAGTCCTAAGCATTCCGTCTTTATCAACTCACCACCTTTTACTAATTCCCTCCAATCTCTTTTACTTTCTGCAATGTTGTATCTCTGTCACTTTTCTATCACTATTACAATAATCAGTGTTCTTCAGAGCTCTCTCAGTGCATACCCTTCCCTTTACAGCCAGTGGGTGGCACCCGCTTTTCAGCACAACCCCACCCCTAATCTGTCAAGCTTTCCAACCCAAGAATTAACCAATTTTCTCAGTCTTTCTTCTACTCAACAAGTAAGCTCTTTTACTCTCTCCCACAATCGATTTGTCCTTCATCCTATGACTTAGACTGCTTTAAACTTCGTGTGTCCAGGCATTTTGACTCCAACGTTCCTTGAATTTGGATCTCTGTCACTCTTTTGTTATGGGGGGAGACACTCGTTACAGGCAGCTCTGCTTTTTTGTCTCTTTGTTACACACATACAAAAATACAGATGACAAAATATTACTCGAGCCTCGCTTGGTACTCTAACTAATCTTGCACCTAATAGTCCCAGTCAGAAGGTTAATTGGAATGGTTTTGCAAGATAATTTATTTGTGGTAGTCCTTAATATCATCTACCGGTGCCAGAATATATAAATCCAATTTTACCGGAAACCTTTGCAGCAATATTCTTCCCAATAAGTTAACCCAGGGTGTGTTTAGTATGAAGGTTATTAATATGGGAGGCATGACGTCCCCTTGCCTTTCCCTTTACAGTGCTAACATTATTGTATAGTTGGTGACATAATATAATAGCTACGACCAGGATTCCAATATATGCAGGCAGATGCTACGTCTACTATACCACAACGGAGGAGGGAAGATATAAAGGTAGAAGTACTGAAATGTCGTATTGTATTCTCATTTCTGCTATCATCATTATTGTGTCCTAGTTACTTATAGACAACTTTTGTTGAGCTTCACATAGTATAGCGTCATTTCTGATAACCAAACAATCTGTGACCTTTGAGATCATTCGAAAATCCTTTTATTAGAACCAACACAATTTAAATGTCCAATGCTTAATTTAGTATGAGGGCTTTTCTTGTGAGAAACATAAAGTTCTTTAGTCTTTGTTTTTACGTTGCTCTTTATATAATACTATTCTGGCTACATTCAGACGATTTTATTGATAACATATCTATAGTCTATTTGTTTTCAGCTGACAACAAATTATATTGTTCCCATCTGATTACTCGGCTATTACGATGATACGAGCGAAAAATGTAATTAATTATGGAAACGTGGTAGGCCTATATGCATGAGGCAGAGACATAGTAGTTTCATGTGTTTCTATTAAGGGGAGACGGGTCGTTTCTCTGGTCCCCCTTCTTCCTCATGTTTAGTCCCATTAGTTTGTAGGTTTTTGACGTTCGGCCCATTAGCTTGGCGATATTAAGACTTTTGTGTCATTTAGGTGTCGATTATTTCCTGGCGAGCGATAACGAGCCTATAATTTAAGCCTTCGCCGGTACAGAAGGGGTTAAGTATAATAGATGGAAGTCAAAGAGTTAGTTGATACATTTTCTTCTCCTTTGACTACCACAGATCTTTCCTAAGCTGACTAAACCATCTAATGATAGCCACCATAAAGTGAAGAAACGCATCCTCGTACAAGAGGGGTTAATGAATAGTGTTAATGTTGAAGAATGGTCCTACCCACTTCCAACAATAGATTATATACAGGTAAGCTTGTACATATTATTAATGTATCTCCATATATACATATATATTTATTATATATATCATAATTATATATCATATATTCACCTTTAAGTTACAGTATAGAATCACCACCTACTTACACTTATAACCAATATATTATACAATAATATGATCCTACCCACTTCCAACACCAGATTACAATATGTCATAACGGTAAGCTTGTAGAGTATAGTATACAATATATACTGTATATACGTATTATATATTCACCTTTAAGCTACAGTATAACAATAACATACAATAAGAGAGCATCGCATCCTGTCACTCTCTCACACCACTTTTACCAGTTTCATGTCTCGGTAATTGTATACAAGAGTTTTACAGTGCAGGTTGAAAGGGAATGTACAAAGGAAACCTGCTTACTGGCTGAAAGGAAACCTAACAATCTGACGGCAGACATACCAACAACGTGTTTATGACATCTTTCTAGGCCAGGGCCGGGGGAGGACGAGCTGATTTATTGCAACCAGTTTTGACCAGTCCTAGTGCACTCTGAGACTGAAATGTGGGGCTTAATTATATTGTATACGCTATCTCGGACTGAATCGAATCTTTTTTGTTGTATTCTTTATGTAGTATAATTATGAAATTAGGGAATTAATTGAAACAGTTTGAGGAGTCAGGAAGAGCCATGACTTATGTTCAAGAGTGTACAATCTAAACCTCGTATTTCAGAACCACACTGAAGTGCTTCCCTAACCGTATATCGAACGAAAATAATACAACTGAGTACTAATTTGTGATAAAGTGGTAAATATCACTATTTCAGAAAGATCACTCCTTGTTTCTGTATATTTCGATCATGATGGTTAACCCGGGAAAGGCGCCGAGACTCTTAAGAGGTTTTGGTGGTGAAAGGCGACAGGACTTTTAAGATCCAAGGCCTAAGAAAGTCTTTTAAAAGACCCCAGTAGCACTCAAACAAAAGGAATATGTGATTAAGTGAGATCACTCCCTTCCCTACCTTGTATCACTCCTCCACATGTGTCAAAACACCCTCCTTTCCCCTCCTCCCCCTTCAATTATCACTTATTTTTCCTCTTATTCCCTTGTTTATTGGTTTATTTATCACGCCACTATCTCCAACCCGGTTCCAAGGTCGTCTACTGCGCATATAGAGAGCGGGAAAGAGAAAGAAAGCAAGACTGAGGGCTCAATCTGCCTTCAGGCCTCTGAGAGGGAGGATATACGTGGCATTCGCCTCTCACCTCATGAATGGAGGGTTGGTAATAATTCGTCTTTCCCCCCCCCCCAAATACTATTCCCATTTGTTTTATTGCTGTTACATGTTAATACCTTCATATTAAATGTAAAATAGGCGCATATGAATAAGTAATAACGATATTTATGGTAAAATTACGATTTTAGGCGGGAATGAAGTCAAATATCGTCGCTTCGCAGGAGGGTTTGAACTATCAATAGTGGGCGCTTCCCGGGCTAAGGGCAGCACGTAAGTGTAGTTTTAAAATACGGGTGTAACGGCCATATTATTAAATCTCACTTACGTATGGCCCTAAACTTTCATAGACAAAATAAGCAGACACAAATAGCAATCTCTCTGAAATTATATGGGATTTAGCGCTCAAGTCAGGATAATTCTAAACATTTCTTATAGCTCTCACATCGCCCACGAATGACTGACTGATCGGAAGTAAACTCACACTCAGGAAATATATCTCCAAGGGTTACAAGATCAACCTACTTCAAAAGTAGTAACTGCAACAGGATTGGCGGAAGTGCTGAAGCTATTCTTCGCGCAATTTCGATATATCTGATTTTCTAGACATTACATCTTAGAACCGTGAGATGCTAGAGCCATGGTTTTGGTCTAGTTGTCTTCCTACAGTAGGTGTATACATTCTTGCAGACACAATGTTCGGTGTTGGATACTCTGTTAGGGGCGGAGTTACGGGAGCTCAATTTCGATTGGTAGAGTTTCACCAACAATAATGAATAACTTAGATTGTATCATGTGAATCTTGATAGATATGGCTACAGTGGTGTTAATAACAAATTTGAAATAGTTTTCTAAAATCGTATTTAAGTTAGGATTGAGGGACAATAATACAATTGGTCCCCCTTAACCTGACAAGCGCGATATAGACCTAGGTGCTAGGGTAGTTATTTGTGCATTTCTAGCCCTGGATTCTGACAGAATTCGTTATATTTACAATATAAACCATTATTTGTTTTCGGTATGCTTTTATTTTACATATATGATGTATATATGAACCTTCAAGAGTGCTAAAATAAGTGGGAAAAGCATTTGGGTGGTGAAAAACGAAGATATTGGCCACCCGGTCATAATCTCAGGCGAGAGAGAGACACAGGCAGCCCTCCCCTCTCGCTGTCTGGGAGTCAACTGAGACGAGCGGGGCGGTGTGTGCCGGTGTCTGGGTGTTGCATAACGATCTTTTATGCAACCCACTTGTGCTACATTATCGCGGGAGAGAAAAATAACCGATAAATGATGATAATAAGTGGATAAATAGGTGATAATTGAGGAGGGGGGGAGGGGGGAATAAGGTGGGGAAGGAGGGGAGGGGGAGGGGTGAGAAACACATGGATGAGTACTAGAGGGGAATTATCTCACCTAGAGACAAAATCCTTTGTTTTGATAGGCCCTTTTTTTTTTTTGGAAGGCTTTTTTTATGGTCCTGCTTCCGTGAGGCCTATCGCGTTCCCTATAGGAAGCCTTCCGTGAGGCCTATCGCGCTTGCCGGGTTAAATATTTCATTGTTGCTCCTCCGTTACTAGGGCGATGTCAATAAAACACTTAAGGGGAGATGTCGACTTGAGGGATTTTTTTCTGGACCCCTTTCTCCCTTATGTTTAGCCCCATTGCTTTTGAGATTTTAAGACAGTCGCCCCATTAGTTTGGCAATTTTAAGAACTTTCGCCCCATTTCCGTCAATTTTAAGACCTTTCGTGCAATTTAGGTGTCGATTTTATCCTGGCAAGCGATAGCGAGCCTGTAATTTAAGAGGAACCGGCATTCAGCCAGGACATTTTTCTACATTTATCTTGAAAGGGGCTCAAGGGGGTGTAATCTTAGCTTGATGGATATCTAGAGACCAAACTAAAAACCTCCCCTTAACAGACTGATCCACTGTGAATGTTTTAACGTTATAGTCTACCCTTGATCCCGTAGCTGGGCTATGACCAACAACACCACCTCAACTAATTTCCATAGGGGGACCGCCTATGTTGTTCTAAATGCTGCCTTGCTAGACTGTTATATATATTTGTATTGAATTATAAAACTTGGATATGAAATAGGTTAGAGTAAACTTGATTTTAGAGCAGAATATGGAGAAACTTTACCTACTGTACAGGACGAAAAAAAAACTAGTATTTAATAATTTTGTGATATGACCCATCCAGAGCTCGAATCCAGACCAGTAGTGTAAGGACACGGTACTTTCGACTCTCTCTGGAGTTCTCTCTAGGTGTGGTAGTAACATTGGTTTAGTGGACTGTAGTTTAGGTTAGACAAGGTTATGCAGGACTAACTAATACAGATCTTAGCATATGTAGGAACAGTTAGAAGTAGGTTACATAAAATATACACTAGGCCGAAGAGGGAATAGAAGAAGGGAAGGCTTCAGAGGGATTGTAGGAAGGGGGAGGGGGGGGGGGGAAAGCTGGCAATCACACGGAAGAGATAAAGCAGGTGAAGGGCAGGTTTCTTGTGCACGGGATTGCAGGGATTTGTTGTCTATAATGCCATTGTGTTTAGCGGGGCTGTTACCCGAGCCACTTATAGTCCTCATTAACACAGTCACTCTCTGCCAGTGTTATGTGTTATGTATTCTGTGTTATGTGTTATGTGTTATGTGTTATGTATTCTGTGTTATGTGTTATGTATTCTGTGTTATGTGTTATGTATTCTGTGTTATGTGTTATGTATTCTGTGTTATGTATTATGTGTTATGTATTATGTGTTATGTGTTATGTATTCTGTGTTATGTGTTATGTATTCTGTGTTATGTGTTATGTATTCTGTGTTATGTATTATGTGTTATGTATTATGTGTTATGTGTTATGTATTCTGTGTTATGTGTTATGTATTCTGTGTTATGTGTTATGTATTCTGTGTTATGTGTTATGTATTCTGTGTTATGTATTCTGTGTTATGTGTTATGTATTCTGTGTTATGTGTTATGTGTTATGTATTCTGTGTTATGTGTTATGTATTCTGTGTTATGTGTTATGTGTTATGTATTCTGTGTTATGTGTTATGTGTTATGTATTCTGTGTTATGTGTTATGTATTCTGTGTTATGTGTTATGTGTTATGTATTCTGTGTTATGTGTTATGTGTTATGTATTCTGTGTTATGTGTTATGTATTCTGTGTTATGTGTTATGTGTTATGTATTCTGTGTTATGTGTTATGTGTTATGTGGCGTAACCAGCATGATGCACCCGAAAGTTATCCACAGTAGGCTTATCTGGCATGCTTAAGTGGGGTGACCTATAGTTGCTTTAAATATACTGGCTCGCTACTGCTCACCAGTAAAAAATTGACACCTGGATGGGGATAAATATCTTAAAACAGTTGGCTGAATGGGGCCGAATGGATACAAGCCAGAGAAAGAGAGAAAAAAAGCAGGTCACCCCCCCCCTCAAACACGTGTGATTTAAAGTATAATGCTTATCTGTCACGGTTCATGAGACATTGATACTTGGAATTCTTATTTATACATTTATGTTTTGAAGAGTAAGGCTAGCTCATCTGGCATGCTTATAAATGTTTGTCATACCTGTTTGACCAACTTGTAAAGTTATGTGCTTAAGGGGGGATGGGCCCGTTTTCTGGACCATTTTCTCCCTCATGTTTAGCCCCATTAGTTTTCAGATGTTAAGATGTTTGCCCCATTAGTTTGGCGATTTTAAGAACTTTCGCCCCATTTTTTCGTTAATATTTAGACCTTTCGTGCTATTTAGGTGTCGATTTGTTTCCCTGGCGAACGATAGTAAGCCTGTAATGTTGGAAGAACCGGCCTTAGGCCGGGAGATTTTTCTACCGAAAAATGTACAAATTAATCAAGAAAGGGGATCTAATGGATGTTTTTTTTAATTTGATGGAGGTCTAGGGAGGAAACTAGAACAAATAATGAATACATGCAAAAACCGCCCAAAATGAGAACCAGCCCATTAAGGTTCATAGCTTTTATTATCTGTTAAGTGTTCCAAGCATTATGCAGTTGTGCATTTATATAATTGTAGTTTTCTTATGTGAGAAAATTAAATATTCAGTTAATTGTTAATATGTGTACATGTTCGATATAAAAAAAAAAATCATTAGTTCCTTACTTAATTTCATCAATCGAGTTTAGGAGTAAAGGTGGTTAGTGGAGAGAACATAATAATTAATTCTGGTTCAGTAGTACTTTATCGAGAGGCCTTCCCTAGGGTTAAGCGCCCCATTAATTACTATTTCCATTCACCTATGCATAGCCTCCGATAGTGCAGTTGGAATGATTGTACATGCTAAGATTGGTATGCAGGATTCGAAACTGCATAATAAATCGTAGGCTTGTGCAGCATTCTTATATCTGTCTTCGTGGTGCAATGCATAAGTGTGTTGATTTTCGGTGTGAGCTTCCTGGGTTCGAATCCCCGGACTGCCACATGTGTTTATTAATGTCATTAATCGAGTTTAGGAGTAAAGTTAGTTAGTGGAGCGAACATAATAATTAATTATAAAACTTCTGTTACATTCGAACACACATAATGTTTTATAGTTCAGTTACTTAACAAAGTTCCTGGATTTTATGATTTTCATGGTGCATTCATAACTATCGGAACTAATTATTGTATGTGTTTTGTTATATATCATATAACAATATATACTAAACATATGTATGCATGTATGATAGTATTGTAATATAACATTCACCTTAGGATGTCCAGGAAATGCTATGAGTGTTTGACTGTACGGGTTTTAACTTATACGTACTCAGGTCAGGTCAGTTGAAGGTTGAACGGCACCTCGTAGCTACTTTCTATTGTTTCTTATTTTTCTGAAGAGTGTATACGAGAGGGGAGAAGGGGTGTTGGAGAGAGTAGAAGCTGTTGCTATATACAGTATGTGTGATTTAGTAACCAAGAAGAGTACATTCTCAGCATACTGTATAATAAGATTTCACCGAATCAAATATTTGAACCAATAATGCCAAGAGATGAATCATCTATACAATGCTATACCAAATGATATACTAAAGCATTGTATTATCTCGTTGGCGTTCGATGCTGATCCAAATAATGAGTCGCCATTTATGCTCTTGACTGACATGACAATTTATCGTCAGCTGAAAATATAAAAAAGACTATAGGTAACGCCAGCGAACTTGACAATAATCTTGACCCCTTAACTTACTTTAACTCGAAATGAATGAAAACAATCGGGCTGACGTTTCTACAATATGGGAAGAGTCCACCAAGATATAGGGGTTGATATTTACAGCCAGTTTGCTCTAGGAGTCTAGGCCCTCTTGAGTTACAGAGAGGTCAAGGATCGAGATTGTTGTCAAGTTCGTTGGCGCCACCTATAGTTCTATAACAGTAAATACCAAGACAGCTGCAGTGTATTGTTATCAGTGTAGGAACCTAATGAGGATAGCCAGTTAAGGTAGCCCACCTCGCCTATTTTCTCTTTCTGTCCCTCTCTCTTTGGCTTGTATTTATTCGGCCCCATTCAGCCTACTGTTTTAAGACGTTTACCCCCATCCAGGTGTCAATATTTTCCTGGCGAGCGGTAGCAAGCCAGCATATATATAATTTTGTTTAGCCAGCAAGCTAAATTTGTACATTTTTCGATAGAAAAATGTCTCCGGCCGGATTTCTCCATACAATGCTGGCTCGCTATCGCTCGCCAGGAAGAAATCGACACCTGGATGGAGATAAACGTCTTTAAAAAGTTGGCTGAATGGAGCCGAATGGATACAAGCCAGGGAAAGAGAGAAAACGATATACATATAAAAACTGCCGGTGATCCCCGTTAAGGCCGCGCGGGTAGTGAAGGAATTGGTTTATACGACAACTGGTTACAGTTTCCGGGGATGGTATATTTCAAACCCAGCCTGTTTCGTCCCATCAGTTTGACGATTATGAGACCTTTCTCTCCCATCAGTTTGACGATTATGAGACCTTTCTCTCCCATCAGTTTGACGATTATGAGACCTTTCTCTCCCATCAGTTTGACGATTATGAGACCTTTCTCTCCCATCAGTTTGACGATTATGAGACCTTTCTCTCCCATCAGTTTGACGATTGTAAGACCTTTCGCTTCATTCAGGTGTTTATTTAATTTTAAGCGAGCCTACAATTTAATTAAGAGAGGAACATTTGTCTACCAAAATATGGACACATTTGGTTAAAGAAGGCCTCATGGCAGTTTTGTATAATATATTTATTTATATATATATATAATATATATATATATATATATATATATATATATATATATATATATATATGCAAGACAGTCACAGTAACACATGTAGTTATATTATGCTGAATATCCACAGGGAAGGAAGGATAATAAACATAGAGTCCCAAGCGCTTTCGTGTATTACATATTACATTACGTGTATTACGAAGATGTAATACACGAAAGAAGCACTCTGTTTATTTTCCTTCCTTCCCTGTGGATATTCAGCATATATATATATATATATATATATATTATATTTTGTATTGCATGGCGGGTGTCTGGGTAGTCGCGCGCGTGCGCCTGTGTGTGTGTGTTAGGTGTGTGGCTTTCAGGGGATATACGGGGAGTCTAAATTTACATTACAGTACAAACCTAAAGATAATCCCCTGGTGGTGTTGATATTGCAGAAAGATTATACTACAGCTGGCTACCTTGCTGCAACCCAGGCATACAGGTTGTTTGGGGAACAGTGGACAAGGATTGGCTTACTAATGAAAGCAACTATCATAAACCCCACGCACCACATATATTGTCTCTCTCATGCAAACACACACACACATTCACTCAATCTCTCTTGCTCTCTCCATAACTCTCACTACCGTCATAATGTCACAAGAGCCACAATATAAGTAGTGGACATCAGCCACGTTCTGTTGCCATGGAGATAAGACCTGTGATTTATAGAATACGTGGAGATATTGTTGGCTTACAAACAATTACAAAGGAAAGCAAGCAGCAACAACACTACTGATCCCCATTAGGTCGCTTGGTGAAGAGTGAGAAAGTGGTACTTGTGAGGAAAATATCTATATAAAAAAGTATATTAATCGAGTATAAGCGTAGTCAGTCGGGGATTTAAAGCTAGATATTTGTCTAAGTACCATTGACAGTTTGGACTGATGGAGACGAGACTTTAACCCCTGCAGCACGATGACGCTAAATACCTTACATTCTGGCTAACACTAAACGATTTTATTCCGTAATGAAGGTCCTGTGTTATTCAGATGGTTTATTAAGAAAGTATTTGCCCCTTCGAGCCCAAGAGGTAGATCATAAGCTAAAGCAAATCGTTTAATGGTAACCAGAACAAGAGTAAAGTGACATGATGGTGGTGAAGGAGTTAATGTTGCTTAACTCTTAACTGGCGGCGCGCAACATATGTCGAGTGAAATAAATTTGGACTATAGTGGCGGTGCACGACAGCTGTCGAGCGCCATTTTCAGCACGTAATGCTGCTGAGAGAGAGAGCTGAGTGGTGGGACGAGCGTAGTAACCTTATGACCGCTCCCCACGACCACCGTGGACCAACTGAACTGTATCCCACCCTTCTCTCCCCTTTCTCACTCATTATAGGGTTTTTGCACTCGTGTTGCACGATCGTTGCAAGAGAACCAGTGGTCGTACAAGGATGGTTCGGGTGTCATTGGAAAGCTCTGTTTACGCCCTTTAAGGGAGAGATACTTGTTTTGCACTCTGGGTCTTATTTAGGCATGAAATTGATCACGTAAACAACCCTATTTAGGGTTAAAAAAAAAACGCTGTGCGGTACGGTCAAATAGACCGCCTACCCCGCCAATAAGGTGTTAAGGTATAGTGCACGTCACCTCATTACTTTAGTCATAAACACTATAAAGACGCAGTATTATTTATTTTATTTTTAGTAGTAGTATTAATATTATTATTAATATTATTAGTATTATTTTTTCATTTTTTTTCATTTATTGTTTTATTTTATTCTTAAATTTGCTCCCTAGACCTACATCGTGCTTTAAAAAAACACCCCCAAGACCCCCCTTCGAGAATTTGTACTTTTTTTTTGTTTTTTTGGTACAAATATATCCCAGCCGATGGCCGGTTACTCCTAACTCAAAGGCTTGCTATTGCTCGCCAGGAATAGATGGACACTTAAATGGCACGGTAAGGTCTTAACATTGACAATGAAATGGGCAGGTCATAAAATCGCCAAACTAATTGGACAAACGTCTTAAAATCTCATAACTTATGGGGCTAAACATGAGGGAGAAGGGAGAAATGGTTCAGACAAAAACAAACCCTCCCCTTAACCCTCTTACTGTAGTATACCATGGCGCGTTTATTAAATGTTTCATGCCCAATATTAGATTGCTATTATATTATTAGCTTATTTTTAGTTCACGTAATATTATTTAGTTATATTGTATTCATTTGGTTTAGGAAGGTCTGTGGAAATCAATAGGTTAGTCGAAGTAGTCTTGACCCCTTATATTCCTTGAGATCCTTCCTAAGCTGCCTACAATCGTCTAACAACAGCCAGAATAATTGGAATTAAGGCACCATAATACTAAGAGGGTTAATATTACCAGTCTACCTTCATAAGATATAATATTTAGTACACACACACACATATATATATATATATATATATATATACTGTATATATATATATATAATATTATATATATATATATATACAGTATATACAGGGTGATTAAAAAACAGTGTAATGATTTCACATGTTTATTCTGAGAGAAGGACAACTCATATACCATTGAACTGAGAATTTAATGAAAATACACATCATGCCATTTTTAGAACAGTAATTGTGAACTCAATAACTCAGCTGAGAACAAAATGGCACTGGATTGTCCTAAATCAGCATTCACACAAATTTCTTGTAATTCACGTTCTCTAAATGTGCGCCATTGCGATTGAGACAGGCTTTGATTCTGACCCCAAAGTTCTGTCCCACTTTCCTTAGGGTCTCAGGTGTGACTTGTTGGATGTAGTTGGTCACATTCAGCTTGAGCTGAGCCAGTGTATCAGGTTTGTTAGCGAACACAGATCCCTTGGCAGCCCCCACAGCCAGAAGTCCAGTGAGTTCAGGTCGGGGCTGTAAGGCGACCATTCGTGGGTGGTGCCGAGAGCAAGGAGGCGGTTGTTAAAGAGCTGTTGCAGATAGTCAATGGTGGCATGTGCAGTATGAGGTGGGGCCCCATCCTGCATGAACCAGGCCATATGGAGCTGGCCTGGAGTGAGGGATGCACTCAGGTCAATGTGGAACTGCCTGATGATCTCACAGTAACGTTCAGCATTGATGGTGACGGTCCGACCACCTTCTTCGAACCAGTAGGGACCAAGACATCCATGCCTGGCATTGTAAGCCACAAAGGCAGTGAGCTTTAGGCCCTTCAGGTGCCTCTCTGTGATCTCCTCGAGTAGCTCAGAGCCCCAGAAGATGTTGTTATGGTTGTTGATGGAGCCGTTGATGTGGAAGTGTGCCTCGTCGGAGAACCAGATGTGGTTGATCCATCCTGGGGTGCGTTCAAGCTTTTGGCTGAGCCAATCACACATGACATGCCTTCTTTGCATGTCCTCAGCTTCTAGTTTATGCCTCACAGATATGGTGTAAGGGAATAGCTTGAGCTCCTTGGTCATAATACGCAACAGACTGGAAGGGGAGAGTCCCAACTCTTGGGAGCTGCGGCGGTGAGACTTCTTTGGGCTTCTGATGGCTGAGTAGTGCACAGTATCAATGTTTGCCTGGTTCTTTGTGACTGCTGCTGGACGTCCACTGTTCCCCTTGTGTGTGCTGTAGACAGTACCCTTGCTCTCAAAGTGCTTGACAAACCTCAGTATAACATTATTTTTAGGTCCATCACGTGTTTGAACTTTGATTCGCGGCAGAACCGACGACGGACTGTGACGTACGATTTGGTTTCATACCAGAATTCAACTATCTTGACTTTCTGCTCGGCTGTGAATACCATTTTAGCTAGAACTTGTAGTTGACTTATGCCAAATGGCATGATACCACCATCACAACCTGAAAAGATAAAGTGTGTAGGTTAACCAATGAAGAAATGACATACATGTGAAATCATTACACTTTTTTTTAATCACCCTGTATATATGGTCAGGATTTTCCCATTAGATTTTATACAACTATAGTCCGTTCAATATAAGTAGGCCAGATATATTAACCCTAACTTCTTGTAACTCAGGAAGGGCTGGAACAAACAGGCTGCATGTTGCCACAACTCTATACTGGTTGACCTTTTCCAAATGGTAGAAATAACAACCCAATTACTCAAGTCCTTCTTGAGTTATGAGAGTTTGGGGTCGTGATTTCGGGCCTACCTATGATGGACAGGGTATAGTGACATTAGGAACACATTGTCGGTTATGGTGATTGTATTGTTATTTATGTTTATGTTTATTGTTTGTTTATTTACTTATGTGTTTCATTATGTGTGACATTAATGAAATGGTGGCATTAGTATTATTTACGTTAAGTTAATTAATATCGTCTATTGTTAGCTGTCGTAAACTAATAAACACGTTATAATTAGAAGTGGTGAAATTGATTTGTAAGATTGATAACATATATGAATAAACATCTTTTTTCCAATTAGGTTAGAAAATAAAGTAGTCATTCCATTACAAAAAAATACGCTGTGTAATTCCTGCGATTACGAGAAATCCTTACTGAGCTGAATGAAATATTGCGGAGATAGCACGAGGGATACGTAAAATAAAAGTAAAAAAAAAAAAAAAAAAATTATATATATATATATATATATATATGAAAGAAAGGGCTAAGGGGGGTCACCTGCTTTTCTTGTATCTTTCTCTCCTTTTTCTCTCTTTCTCTGTTTTAAGACGTTTATCCCCATCCCGGTGTCGATTTCTTCCTGGCGAGCGATAACGAGCCAGCATTGTATGGAAAAATCCGGCTTCGCCGGAGAATTGTTTTCTATCGAAAAATGTAAAAATTTAGCTTGCTGTAAAACAGCAATTACAGGTAATGGCAATTACATGTATGCTGGCTCGCTACCACTCGCCAGGAAAATATTGACACCTGCATGTGGGTAAACGTCTTAAAACTGTAAGCTGAATGGGGCCGAATGGATACAAGCCAAAGAGAGAGGGAGAGAAAGAGAAAAAAAGCGAGGTGGGCTCCCTTAAGATCTTTCGTTAGACGAGGACAATTAACAAGACAAGAGGAACGACTGGTTATTTGCTTTGTTTTGTTTGATTTTCTTATTGTTGTTGTTGTTGTTGTTGTTGTTGTTGTTAATCATATGTTACATTTTTTAATTAATGATAATATTGTTGTTAGTTGTAGTATTATTTGATATTATTAGTGTTATTATCATATTATTATTATTATTATTATTATTATTATTATTATTATGTACTAACCTATTAATCAAAACATATTATTGTTATGTTCTTAACTTTTTTGGTTGCAGTGAGTGCTCGACTTTTTGGAAGCATATGTTTCGGCGATGATGGATTAGTTCGAAGATCCTTGAGTGTTTGACGGATTAGTTTGTTGGTGGGAGAAGTGGATGAGGAGGAGGAGGAGAAAGAGGAAAGGTGGGAGAGGAAAAGTAGTGCCCCCTGGGAGTAGGAGGAGGGATGGAGGAGGAGGGTCGTGGTGTTGAGTATATAAGGTAGTGACTGCGGAGGTAGTGGCATTCACATTTCACCACCATGAAGCTTCTGGTGAGTTGTGTGTGTGTGGACTACCTCAAGATTCATCCTCAGCTTAGTTTCCTATAGTATATATTTTTACTGGATGATCTTCGAGTTCTTCTTCACTCTGCTTATCTGCTTTCTTAATGTCTGGATGGTCTTCTTAGCCTTCTAGATGAGCTTAAGGGAGCCCACCCCGCTTTTTTTTCCTCTTTCTCCCCCTCTCTCTTTGGCTTGTATCCATTCGGCCCCATTCAGCCTACTGTTTTAAGACGTTTACCCCCATTCAGGTGTCAATATTTTCCTGGCGAGCGCTAGTGAGCCAGCATAATTATATATAAGCTAAATTTGTAAATTTTTCGATAGAAAAATTTCTCCGGCAAAGCCGGATTTCTACATACAATACTGGCTCGCTATCGCTCGCCAGGAAGAAATCGACACTTGGATGAGGAAAAACATCTTAAAACAGTTGGCTGAATGGGGCCGAATAGCTACAAGCCAGGGAAATAGAGAGAAAAGGAGAGAAAGGTAAAACAAAGCCGGTGACCCCCCTTAACAAATATTCTTCATCCTGCTTCATCCTGCTGGGTGATCTTGAATTCTTAGTTTGTCTTACCTCTTAAAATTATCTGCTTCCTATTCTTCTATATTCTGACATTCTTGATACATTTCTGACTGATATTATTCTTCTTCTTCTCCTGTTTTATTTCAATGGCAAATATTAAAGTTCTTCTTCTGTTTGTTTTGGTAATGAATCTTCTTTTAATGTGTCTATTCCTGGCTGGTCATCTTCTGCATGATCTGGTTCTTAAACCTGTTCATCCACTCGTTAATGCACGGATCCTTTACTGCTTCTTAATTTTGTTCTTCTTGAACTACTTTTTGTTCTTCATCTAGCTGCTTTGATTTTATATTTTGATCATTATATATTTATCCTTCTTCATCTTACCCCTGAGAAGAATAAGTACAAGAACAAGACAAGGCATGCAAGAACAAAAGTGGCAGTGAAGATGAACAAGAATTGCAAGAAAAAGTAACTTTCTTATCTTGTTCTCCTGTTGGTCTTCTGGTGACTAATATTTTGTTTCTTCATTTTGTTCATATTACATTATGTTATTGTTCTTTAATGTTCCTCCTAAATTTCTCCCCCCTGTACCATTCACTTAGCTAAACTACTAAATTAAACCAGTGGCACTGGTTGAGGTCTACAGGTTGACCAATGCCATGTCTGTTGGTTGAGTTGGCAGGGACCCTATGTGACTTTTGACCTCGACTGTACAAGCGTTTCCTCCTCTTCTTACTTATATATTTAATATTCAACATGCGTTTTGCTTTCCTCCGTCATGTTATATCCTCTGTCTCCCCCCCCCCCTTCTCTCTCTCTCTCTCTCTCTCTCTCTCTCTCTCTCTCTCTCTCTCTCTCTCTCTCTCTCTCTCTCTCTCTCTCTCTCTCTCTCTCTCTCTCTCGTGTTATACTATACATTTGTTTTTCTTTCATACTCGACCTTCTACACTCACATTCATATGTATTTACGTTTCTCCAACTGGTTCAAGTTGACTTAGCCCAAAGTAAATAGTATTTGTCTTCATAGTCTAAACTAGACACTAAAACAGACTCTATATAGCAGGTCGAGTCACTGGGTATAATTTGTGTATAAATATTTGTATCAGCTGACGGTAAATTGTCATGTCCCCATCTTTATTACTCAGTTATTAAAAAAGGATTTTGTAAATACAAATATTGGTAGGATTATATGAAAAGTAAATACCTCGCACTAATGTTATGTAGATACATAGTGGTTTTATATAATATACATTAAACATGCATAAAGCAACTGCTAGGTGAGTAAATATTCTGCCATGTGGAATAACATAGATTACAGTCCCCATTACCTTTACATTTGGGTTGAAAAAGTCAAGTGCTACCCAGAATGCAATGTAAAACATCATTAGACGAGTTTATTCAGTTTAGGTCCTTCCTACGCTTTCAGAATACAGTTAAACATAAAGACAAAAATATTATAAGTCATTGTAATGTTTCCCTTGCTCTCCCAGCATGTTACTCCATAACCAGCCAGCCATAGTTAATGTTCTCTTACCTGCTCTAACTAACTCACTTTCGCTGACTCACTCATGCACTTTCCATCCTTCAATCTTCTCACTCTCACCCCATATGTTTACTAATTTTCCTTTACACACACCCACACACACATATATATATATATATATATATATATATATATATATATATATATATATATATATATATATATATATACATATATATATATACACACACGATCAGTATCCCACACCTACACTCACACACACGTATACAGCTACTTTCTCTTACACACACTCACACACACACACAAACACGCACACACACTCACACACATTTAATTATCCTCACGCCTGATGTATAGTTCAAGCCAGACCAAAGTATTGTGGGCTACGTTGTAATTTTAATAGTTTGTATACATAAATTTGTTGATTAACTTCTAAGTTTATTATAATTAATGTTAACTTTACCTGGATCATTTTGGTCTTTTATTCTTGTCTATAATTATTTATATAGTTGTACGATGCTATGCTTTTAAAACTATAGATACGTTATTATATGTACCTTAAATTGCCGAAGTTTAATTAAAACAAAATTCATTCGATGTATATATTTAACAAACGTAACCTGCCTTTCACCATCATTCATGTATACTGTTGCCTTAGTTCTAGTGGATGGGAACGCAGGAATTGTTAAACTGGTATTACACAAGCTATTTACCACTCAATTTTTATGTTCAACAGAAGTCTGGCAGCTCATGAAGTAAACGGAAAAAATGAATCTATCTGCAGATAATTTCCGATTACCGTGAAATAAACCCTAAAAATGTTGCCGGAAAATGTTAGCCATTGAAAATTGACGGTAACAGCTTTAGTGTGATACCGCTTTACTATACTCTGTTCCAAACAGGTAGGCTAAAAATTGTGAACCCTAGCCTCTGTAACTCAAAAAAGGCTAGTGCAAATGGGCTGTAGATTGGCATTCCTATACTCCGGCAGATCCTTCCCAAATGGTAAAAGTATTAGCTCGATTACTCCAGTCGTTTGTGAGTTATAGAGGTTAATATTAAAGAGTTTTGGCCTAATTACTTGAAAGAGTGTATAACTGTATTGTCCGAATGGCTAAAGGCTCAGGCACACTATATTACTGTTGGGATATTTATTGTGAGGTTACTTTTTTATGACGACATTTCAAAGTGTAATTGTTACCCATTAGTATCTGCATGTGGCTGATTTATAATAGAGCATTAAATTTGAAATTGTCATACCATAATAGCTGGAGGGAGGGGGGACGGGGGATTTACAGTTGGAATAGGAGTTCTTTGGAATTCATTTCAACCCTTTCAGTAACATTGCATCTTTGTCTGTTTGTGCTTGCTAACAGTAAGCGACTTGTTACAGATTAGTAAGAGTCTCAAGTGTTCAAAGAGTACAATCTCTCTGAATTGAACCTTTGACTCCCACATATCCTTCCTAAGCTAAATAAATCGTCTGCTGATAGCCAGTATATTATGAAGAAAATCGTCCTCTGATACTGAAGGGGTTAAGGGATTGCCAACTAGCTCTAGAGTCCAACCAGAATTTCACCCCATTAGATTGGCGATAATGAGACGCTTCTCCCCGATCAGGTGATTTTTTTGTTTTGTTATTTGTTTTTTCCTGAGCGAGTAATAGGAAGCCTGTACCTTAGAAGAAATCAGCCTTTGAACGGGACACGTGTCTTTCAAAATATGGGTGGGCATATTTAATTTGAAGTAAGTCTGGGAAGGCATTCTTGTTAGCCTAGGGGTCAAACTAAAATATATTGCTCTAAAATGGCAAAAACAAGCAAAATCCTAAATAATAATTAAACAAAATATAATAAACAACGCAACGTCGGATCAGATAATGTTAAGAAGTCTCCCTGATAATTACGGTTCTTGTAATTGTAGTTTAAAGTAAGAAGTTCTTTGTATTACTATTGTAAACAAAATGGACAAGGAGGCATCAAGTTTTGAAATAATACATTGATCCACTAAGATGGCATCAATATAGTTCAAGATGCACCGTATGCTGGGTAGTGTGAATATTATTATAAGTAATGTTCAGCCATTGAACTGACTAAACGAACTTCCGAAATGCAATTACCAGGTAGGGAACTGACAAGATTTTATTCAGGCAGAGCGAGTAACGAATGAATTTTGAGTAACGAATATAACGATAGCATTAATGACCGTTACTGTACACTGAGACTGAGTTGTGCTTCAGTAGTCAACGCAAGCTGTAGTAAGTGTATTGTTAAGTAGTGTAATTTATCACAATTCCCCGAGAACAACTGTAGCCTGTAACTTAACGTCCATATGCTTCTATAAATATTGTTTGTTTCCTTCCTCTGTTCTGTTATGTTATTAAAATGAATATGTAGCTTACTGTGCAACGATTACCTGTGGACAACTATAGCCTATAACTTAACGACCACCTTCTCCCCAGTTGACCGTGTTCGTGGTTGTGGCTGGGGTATCTGCGGCCCCCCAGGGAGGGTACAACCTGCCCTCTCCCTCCGGTGGTGGTGGTGGTGGAGGTGGTGGTGGCTTCTCTCACGGTGGCGGCGGCAGTGGATTTGGCGGAAGTTTTGGTGGCGGATTCTCTGGTAGTTCGGGAGGATCTGGATTTGGCGGTGGATCAGGATTTGGCGGTGGATCAGGATTTGGCGGTGGATCAGGATTTGGCGGTGGAGCTGGATTCGGCGGTGGATCAGGTGGTGGATCAGGATACGGTGGTGGAGGTAATGGTGGTGCTTGCAGTGGAGGACAGGTGCGTCACGCTGATGGGTCCTGTGTGACACCACAGGTAACCCGTAACCTGTATGTGTACCGCGCCCCAGCTGTGGCTCCCATTACGGGCCCCCGACCCAATGTACCTGCACCACGAGTGGAACACAACATCGTGTTCATCCACACACCCGAGAGTCAACTCAACCAGCAGCCAGTTATTGTACCACCACCCCAGCAGAAGAACGTGGTGTACGTGCTCAGCAAGCGACCCCAACACGACCAACAGGTCATCCAGGTGCCCGCTGCCGAACAACAGGCTCCTGAGATCTTCTTCATTAACTATGCTGATGGAGAGAACCCACAACTGCCCAGCGGTGGTGATTTACAATCCGCCCTTAATCAGGCGTCAGCCAGCAATGGAGAGGTCATTGGCAGCGGTGTCGGCGGTGGTATCGGTGGCGGTGTTGGCGGTGGTATTGGTGGCGGACATGGAGGTGGCATTGGAGGCGGAATTGGTGGTGGTATTGGTGGCGGAATCGGTGGTGGTATCGGTGGTGGTATTGGCGGTGGTATCGGTGGTGGTAGTGTTGGAGGTGGATACTCGGCACCCGCCCCTTCCCCCTCAGGTCTGTACTCTGGGCCCTAAGAGGTGCCACACAGCGGAGTGCCATCTAGTGTCGGCACACGGCGTCGCACACTTTCACTATGTATGAATTCTAAGATATGGATATTAATATTGTAATATTGTATGTGGAATATATATTTTTCTAAATAAATGAATATACATATTCATTCTTTCATAATATCCTTTTGAATTATATGTAATCTATTTTGTCAAATAAATGGCCACAAATTACGCACGAATGTACTATAAGCAGCGTGCAGCGATTTTTGTGTTCTATGTGTATGTAGGAGACAAAAGGCAGGCTGCCTGTAACGAGTGTGTATCCCAAAGCCAAAGAAGTGACAGAGAACCAAATTCAAGGGACGTTGGGGTCAAAATGCCTGGACACACGAAGATTAAAGCAGTTTAAGTCATAGAATGAAGGATAGATTGATTGAGGGAGAGAGTTCCAAAGTTCACTATTTGAGTAGAAAATATACTGAGAACATTTGCTAATTTTAGGGTTGGAGAGCTGGACAGAATAGGAGTGGGACTGTGTTGAAAGGCGTGTGACTCGCACTCCCCGCAAGGGAGGTGGTATATATATGCACTGAGAGAGCTCTGAAGAACATTGATTGTTGTAATAGCGATAGAAGAGTTAAAGAAATGCAACATTGCGACATGAAGAAACAGATTGTAGGGAACTAGTAAGAGGAAGTGAGTTGATGAGGCGAAATTCTTTTGACTCTACTCGTTCAAAAAGTGCAGTATGGGTGGAACCTCTCCACACATGCAAACAATACTCGATACATGGGTGCACTGTGCTCCTATACAGAGCTGTGCGGGGGTGAAGAATCCAAAGAGACAAGTACAAAGGAGTACAGAGGAAAACAAGCACCAACAGATTTATTTTCCTGTCAAGGCTGGTTGTAGCTAAACTACCTAACCTATTTGAGAAAAAGTGCTGCTATTCGTTTGTAAACGCAGTTAATCGTGGATTAACCTTTAAAAAGGGGAGCTGTGTGTAGTGGACACCCTACCGCCAGGTGACGATATTAGGCTTAATTTCCGCCTAAAATCGTCATTTTACGATAAATATCGTTATTACTTATTCATATGCGCCTATTTTACGTTTAATATGAAGATATTAATATATAACATCAATAAACCAAGTGGGAATAGTGTTTAGAGGGTCAAAATCACGAATTATTGCCGGCAGTTCATTCACAAAATGTGAGCCAGACACGACGTACACCCTCCCTTCTCGAGCCTAGAGGCACACTGAGGCTCTGTCTCTCATTCTCTCTCACACCACGCAGTTGCTAGGCATATTACCATGCCTTAGAACCGGATTGGAGATGTTGGCGTGGTAAATAAACTGATAAACAAGGGAATAAGTGGAAAAATAGGTGATATTTGAAGGGGGGTGGGGGAGGAGGGGATTTTGACACATGTGTGGAAGAGTGATAGGAGGTATGGAGGGGAATGATCTCACTTAACACCTTACGAGCGGCCTATGCGGTTTATTTATGTGTACCGCCCAGCGGGGTGTTTTTAGCCAAAATAGGGGTGTTTACGTGATCATTTTCATGCCTAAATAAGACCCAGAACGTAAAACAAGTATCTATCCCTGAAAGGGCATAAACAGAGCTTTCGAATGACACCATAACGATCCTTGTATGATGGATAGTTTTCTTGCAATAACCGTGCAACGCGAGTGGAAAAAGCAGGTAATTCGGTACTTTCGGTACATAATTGAGTATGTAGCGAGTGAGAGAGGGAGGAGGGAGCTGAGATTTGTGTCAGTAGGTTCGCCGCGGTGGTCTGGAGCAGTCATACGCTCGCTAGTCTCCTGCCACCACTTGTCTCTCTCTCTCAGCCACATTACGTGCTGAAATTGCCACTCGAGTTATGTCGAGCGCCGCCACATAGTCCAGCTTTATTTAACTCGACTTAAGTGGTGGGGCGCTTTTTAAGGGTTAAACACTATTTCTTTTGTTTTAAGTGCTACTGGGGCCTTTTAAAAGGCTTTTTTTAGGCCTTACCTCTTAAGAGGATCGTCGCCATTGCCCACCAAAACCTCTTAAGAGTGTTTTCTCCGTTCCCGGGTTAAGAGCGAGATATTTATCTAGGCGTATTTTGAAAGTTTCAACAGTACTGCATTCAATGACATGACGGGGTAGTCCATTCCAAAGGTTTACACTCGATTGAAAAAGAAATGCTTTACCTCATGAGAGTTAAAATGCTTTCCGATTATCTTGCAACCATTTCCTCTTGTATAATTTGAATGATATATTGTGAAATATTTGTTGACAACCATATTGTCAATACTTTTAATAGTTTTATACGCTTGAATTAGGTCCCCTCTCAGCCTGCGCTTTGTTAAACTGATCTTTTTTTATCTCTTTTAGATGCTCTTCATATGACTTTTTTCTCAGTCTAGGGATTATTGTTGTCACTTTCTGCTGTATTCTCTCCAGTTTATCTAGTTCCCTTTGATAATATGGACACCACAATTGTACACAGTATTCCAGATGGGGGCGAACCAAAAAAATTGTATAAGGTGAGAATGACATTTTCAGATTTGTATTCAAACGATCTTCCAATGAAGCCAATAATTGTGTTTTCTTTCTTAACTACTTCGGTACATTGTTGGCTGGGTTTTAAAGTATTTGATATTGTCACTCCTAAGTCAGTTTCTTTATCAGTATATTTTAGTTGACTACCATTCATTGACTAGTTTGAATTTTCATTTTATTATCCTTTGTGTATTATTTTACATCTGTCGGTATTGAAACTCATTTGCCAGGTGGGCCCAATTTAATAATTTATCTAAATAATTTAAGATCTGTTGAACATGCAAGGGAGATACTACTATATATGCTCGCTATTTTGGTATCATCTGCAAATTTTGAAATTGTACATGAAAGATCGTCATTTATGTCATTGATATAAATAAGGAAAAGAATGGGTCCGAGCACTGACCCCTGCGGCACACCACTTGAGACATTTTTCCAGTACGAGGCTTTATTGTTTACGCCCAGTTGCTTACGCCCAGTAAGCCAGTTCTCAATCCATCCAAGTACATATCCTTCTATGCCATGAGCTTTTAATTTTATCAAGAAACGCTTGTGGGGGACTTTATCGGATACTTTATGGAAATCAAGGTCGATAATGTCGACAGCTTTACTTTTGTAATACATGTTGAAGATGTTGTGAAAATAGTCAAGGAGATTTGTTAGGCATGAACGCTTGTTTCTTTTCTTCTAAATGGTTTACAAGTTTAACTCTGATGATTGTTTCGAGCAATTTACATATGATTGAAGTCAAACTTATTGGACGGTAGTTGCAAGATAGTGATTTATTTCCTTTTTTGAAAATAGGCATTACATTAGCTAATTTCCATTCATTGGTTACAATGCCACTTCGCATTGTATTGTTAAAAAGTAGTGCTAATGGTTTTGATATCGCGTCTCTTAATTCTTTTAAAACTCTGGGAGAAATAGATGGTTCAGCACACCTAACTTCTGGGAAACTGTTTTATAAAAATGGTAATATGATTTTCCAAGAAAGTTTGGATGAAAAGATACACCAAGAACATTGTTAACAAATGAAGGGTTGATTTGTGTATTGTTGAAGAGCATTTGATATTCTTGTGGGAGATTGCGATAGGTAGATAGAAAGAGAAATTTAGTCATGGAGGCATTGAAAGTAACAAGGTTTTTTCAGTCCCAATCAGAAATATTTGTTAGATCAAAAAATAGGCGTGCTATGGCCTCATCACTTGACTTTTGGAGTGATTGCATGCTGGGTTGTTGTGAAAAACTAGTTGAATAGTGTAAGGTAGAGTCATCAGCATATAAGTGGATGAGACTAGAGGTACAGTTGAGGAGATCAATAATGAATATTAGAATAAAAACTGGAGACATGACAAAACTCTGAGGAACACCGGAGTTGATAGGTTGAAGAAGTGAGCCATGACCGTCCACAACTGTGCAGCAATGGAGCGGTCTGAAAGGAAATTAGAGACAAAGGCACAGATGGAGGGATAGAAACCGAAGGAGGGTAGTTTGGACATTATAGATTTATGCCAAAATATTAGCACAACATATGGTCATAATTCTGAGTTATTCATCCTATGCATATCGTATCTCGGGATCTGGCCTACTGGCGTCAACTATTTTCTATCATATTCCTACTTTCCTCAATATCCCTATATCACTCCTCTTAAGGGGGAGGTAGTACCTCTTTCAGGACCCCCTTCTCCTTCATGTTTAGCCTCATCAGTTTTGAGAATTTAAGACGCTTGTTCATTAGTTTATCGATCTTAAGACCATTCGTCCCAATTCTTTATCAATATCGTGACCTTTCTTGTCATTTAGGTGTCGATTATTTCCTGGCAAGCGATAGCGAGCCTGTAGTTTTGGAGGATGGCTGAAAAAAATTTCTACAGAACAATATAAACATTTATCTCGAAGGGGGATCTTGAGGATAATTTAGTCAGCTTGGTGGAGGTCTAGGGAGGAAACTAAAACAATAATAAATAAATAGAGAAATACAATAACACACAGACCTTACCCCCTTAACCTCTTTTGGCCATCATTAAACGAAATTATTCAGCTTGGAAAGGAATTCGGAAGTCAGAAGGTTGAGATAGTCTTTACTCGTTATATTCCTAAAAGGTTTTCCAAAACTTAGTCAAATCGTTAAATAATAACCACAATAAAGTCAGAAACGTCCTCATAATACTGAAAGTGTCAAACACATACATGGTAATCATGCTAATGTTCTATCATAACTAATAGCAGGAGACGTGCAGTGAATAAAACATGACATTAAAACAGTATAAACAATAACAAAGAGAGGAGGAGGATACCGGGACATTTCAGTATGCTTAACACCAAAGTGTCAATCCGTTATAATTGGGGTTTAAGACTGGAGTATATTCAGAAGCAGTTCAAGGTTGTTTTTTGTTTATATTTTGTGGTTCATTAAATTACACTGTATTGGTCATTATACCACTTCCAAGGACATAAACATATTGATACATGACATTGACTTTCTATATCGGTATTAATTTATGGACTATAGATAAGGGACTCTTATTATTTTCATAAACTGTCTTCTGTGGACACAGCTTTTGTCCGTGGCTATACAAGTCAAGTCAAGTCAAATTGAGTAGTGACAGGGGGTTAGGGGGAAGTGGGGATAGGACAAGAATTAGTTGGATGAAGTGAATTTTAGCAGGAGAAAAAGGTGTCCAGGCTTAACTGGAGCTGCCTGAGGGTTTCCTGATTTAGCTGCTAAAGAGACTGGCCAGGGCAAGGTCGACAGAGGCGCGTTGGGGGTGACTCCTTGCTGGTCTGGGTATCACATGCCATGCCATTCCGACTATACAAATGTTGCCACACCAATAACTTGATCTGACCACCAACGCCAGTACAATATATTTAGGCTGTTAATTAGGGGTTCGAGTCCTGCGGGGAACCCTTATTGTAATCATTAAATCTTCTTATTCTTCCAAATTATTTTTCCACGCCGGTTTTTACGCATTAACTCCAGAACCGCCTTTTGGTTCGGGATCAAACTTTCACACAAGGTGCGTTTCTGTATTAGGAAACTTTTGATATGCTAAACATCCGAAATGGAGGCCAAACAGGTCCGTGGCAGCCGATTTCCCGAAAAATGTGAAACCTAAATACCGTCTCTCCCACTTATAGGAAATGATTGGGCTTTGGCATATGGACTCCACTACTAATGCTCTGCAAATGTTATGGAAACGGTTTTGCTTTGCAGGTGGGGGGTTTTTCAGCAATCTTGAAAAAACTCTAAAACACTTAAAAATCCACATCTTGAAAACTACGCGGATGATCAAAGCCATGTTTGCGTATTTGGGCGAGACTCGCAATTCTATACGTTTTCGTACCAAAAGAATAGATATTGGTGGAATAGTTTGGGCGCAGCATTGAAAACTGTCTATTCTTAAATTACTTTAAAACCGTATTAGGTACCCACACAACGTTTTCAGTCTTCAGTCTATAGGCTTCCCCGCATCCCCTAGTTTTGCTTAATAATAGTTACATTAATCATTCAGATCCTACATTTTTTAAATTTAACTCTCTCAAAATAGTTGAGAGTCCCTACGAATTCCACCAATTATTTAACCAACCTACCTATACATACCTACCCTACCAAATAATAATGATAATTCAAATTTATTTTTGGTGAATAGCAGAGTATTGGCTAAGGTTTTTAACAATTCCTCCTTTTGCCAAATGCTTAGTTTAATAACAAAGTTCTAGACCTTTAAAGTTTTGACAATTGCCTGTTGGACTCCTATTTTAACCCTCCTCCTTCAACCCTAAGTGTTACCACAAAATACCGCTAGATCCTTTCTCAAAAGTCGCTAGCATGTTGCTACATAGTCAAACAATGCTAGAATAATGCTGTAATTTCTAAAGAATTTTTGGTTTGTTTGTTTTGCAAATTTTACAATGTAATATGACTAGAATGTCTGAAATGTTCAAATTATCCCTAGTAAATGTCTCTAGATATGAACAAATGGCTGCTAGATTGAAGTAAGTACCAGCTCTACATCTAGCTGTAACACTGGCAGCACTGCAAAGTCCTAATGAGGCAGCACCTCCTCCCCCTCCCAAGACAGCACCCACTTCCCTCCCTCTCATTGCCCAATAATTATGGTCTTAAGTTTGTATTTCCTTAACTTATCCTGTGTATAATTTTAAGCCTTCCACGTGCCTCTATTAAGTAATGACATTTAACAGGATTCATTATTTAAATACAAGGCTGAATATTTATCGGAAGTACTTATTTGCCTTTGGAAAGCTGAAATATAATGTTTGCACAAATGGTAGGTATAAATATTTGCTCTGTGCTAAAAAGAGAGAGAGAGAGAATTCCTTTTTGTTGCCTACATGTCACTATATCCTTCCCTCCTCTCTCTCTCCATTCCCTCCCCTCCCCTCTCAATCTCCATGTTTTCGCGCTCTCTCTCTCTCTCTCTGGGCCTAATACACATATTTGCGCTTTTTATAACTCGCCCTAACCGGCAAAATATTGAGAGGAGGGAACTGAAATGGTGTGTAATAAGAAGAGATGGCCGATATCTCATAGTCGTCAAACTCAGATAGTGAGAGGCAGGCCAGATTATATTGCCAAATACCACCATATACCTCCCTACTGAAATGTATCTACATTAAATCTAAAACATTTCATTACAAATCCCTTTCAAACGGTATCTATGTATCTATCTATCTATTGCCTGACGCCGTGATCCCCGAAGGAGATTGTAAATGAAGTAAATAGAGTAAATTGTAAATAAACTAGGAAGTAAGCATGTACAAATGGTGTACAGTGGCGGGAGTGGAGGGTGTGTGTGTGTGTGTGTGTGTGTCAGATGGGATTGCCATTTGTCAAATTATATAAGATTATAAATATATGTGAACTGTAGACCTATTGTTACGCTGGCCAGCTTGCCAGAATGCACTCGTAACTCGCTAGCGATTGCCAGGGCAGTAAAATGGGCTACAATAATCGTAGATCGATGTTCTTTCTTTCATAGAGTTCATGTTGTCACAGACAGATCAGTGGTGATCTTTATTCTTGTCTGTGACACTTGGAAGTATTTTATATCATTGATAGAATTTAAGATGCATTGTGAAAAGTTTTAAGGAGAAAGAGAGTGAGCAGTGAGGTGGTATTATGTGCATGTGTATGTACGTGTGCCTCCCTCGCTTGGAGGAGTTTCCCACGCTCGTGATTGGCCGGCGGGCCTGACGCGTCATATGACGCCTGCTCCTCATAACATCTGTGATTGGGTGCCGCTGCCTTTGTTAGTGCTGGGGGGGCTCCTGCCTGCGTTTCTCCTGCAGAGCTTGGCACAGCGTGCTTGGTCCTACATGTCCTTTGCAATCTGTCCCCCCATCTAACCCCCTGTACTACTATCTCTCTCTCTGAACTTCTTCTTTTTCATACTTCCATCTTTATTTAATTACTTATCCCTTCTGGTTCTGCATACGACTTCCACAGTCGGCCAGTCGTATTACCAGCACCAGCTCTCACATTTATGTTTGCACTAGTTTTAGGGATTAGTAGAGTCATAGTCAAAGGGTAGCCTAGTGTTGGGGTGCTTCTAATTATTGAGCTGTTCTTTCTTATTATATAATGCTAGACAGTGGAAGGTATCTTTGGTCGTTGTCTGAGTTATGTATGTGGCAAGTCAGAGCCTGTACAACATCGACGAAGCTAGCTAGCCTGTAACCCTTGTGCATATTTTCCTTTGCGAGTGTAGCAGTATACAGGTGAAGGGCTTTTGCCTACACTTACCTGTATGCTTGCTACCTCATTTTGTTGACCTTTGTGGAGTGCCAGGGTAAGACCAGATACTTGAGATCTGGACTTACCAAGAGAGCCTCCAAGTCACTTAACGTAACATAAGGGAAATCTGTTCAAGGGGAGACAGTAGGCTACGAGCATGCTTGCGCTCTGCCTAGTTTCCTAGTAACTTTTATGCCACTACTAGACTTTATTAGTGAGAAAGACAGCATTGTGTTTTTTAACTTTCATTGTGTATGCTTTAGGAATTATTCACGCCTTATTTTAGCCTAGGTTGATGCATAGTGCACAACCCAGTTTGGCTGTTACATTGGCTAAGGAAGTACTGTTTTTGAGTGGTTATTATTAGTGCTGTCACAGAGTTGTTGCACTCCCTTGTTATATATATGTATCCTGCTTATTGGTGTATTATAGATACACGCTTTGGTGTCCTGCCCCTGCATTATTTCTGTTCTATATTAACGACCATCATAGAACATCAGACCTTTTCAGAAGATTCCTTATCTGATTGCTGTAGGACTAGACTTCCAGTGCTTTCATAGAGCATTGAAGAGTTTAGTGTTGAGTACAGACTCACATTAAAGTTAACGTAAGCATATATTCCTTTATTAACCCGTTGAGCCCCGGCTAGTTATAATATTTTGTTCACCCCAGTCCCAAGCCATTATCATTTTTTTTTTTTTTTGCTAAAATGGAAGACAAGGATGAGAAATGAAAAAAAAAAAAAAAAAAAATCACCTTGGAAAAAAAAAATTGGGGGGGGGGCCGGTGGGGGGTTGGGGGGGGGGGGGGGAGCCTCAAAAAAAATTGTTGAGCCAAAATGGAAGAGAATGGTGAGAAATGAAGAAAAAAATAAAAAAAAACTCATTTCGGTCATTTGGGGGGCGGGGGGTTTCAATAGTTCGTCGCCCCCGCATGACCACCCGCACAGGAGCACTAGGGTAAAAACTGAGTATGGCATTGTACGGCATACATCCTAAGGAGTGTCTCACATAAATCTCAAGCCTCTAGCTCCCATACGACCGGAGTAATGAAGGTTCAAAAATGGCGGTGAACTAAGGGTGTAAACTATCCCCACTAAGCCCACCACCACCAGCCGCGCGGCTGTCTCGGCCCGCTCACACCTACTGGCCCGGCTCCCACACACACTATGGTACCTCCCCCTCCTATTCTCCCGCCATTTCCTACCTTACGAGCCACGTAAGTGTTTTTTATATGTTGGACGCACGTGATGCGTCGCTGGGAGTTGGTGATCAAACACTGCCGACGCAACACGTGCGACGCTGGGTCTCACCGGGTTAAATCTTATGATAGTTTATTCAAGCATTGTTATTACTTTAGAGCATTTTCGTAACGTAAGTACTCCTATTGTGAGTTGGCTTTGCCGTCACCGGAAAGCCTTTGTAGAAGTGCACTAAAACCTTAGTTAATTGATACCCTGTTATCCAGTAGATTAACTCTGGAGGGTTTTAAGTGTTTTTATTCACCGGCGTAATAGTTCGAGGGTTCGGAATTAGCGTACCATTGTAGTAGATATAGCAAATGGTCGTTGTTGCAGATATAGCTTATCATCTAGTCCATTATAAAGTGCCCTTGTTTATTTCGTAGTGCCGGTCGTAACAAATGACGACCTTGCCAGGATATAGTGAACTGAATATTGCATTTTTTTTTGGGAGAAATCATATTGCCATTTGGGGTTGATTTTATTTCTCGCATTGTTGGCAGCAGACATTGTTTTGAGGATATATAGAACTTGTTGGCGTTTTTGGTGACCTAGTATTGCACTCAAGAACATCTTCGAATATTTTTTGGTGAATAAAGCTACGCGAAAGTTTGGCTACTTCTGTCTTGACTTGAGAATTTTTTTTGTTGACTCCATCATGTCACTGGACGGGTCTGAGCATAGTGAGGGCACAGTGCAAGAGGCAGGCGAGGAGGTGGAGAAGGTGGAGTTGTTAAACGGCGTTCGGGTGGTGAACAATGAGGAGGATGCTCGGAGATTTTTGGAGGAGCCTGTGTCAGCGGATCGTGTGTCTGGGCTAGGTAGGTACGGACTGCAGTGTGTGGCCATGGTCTTAGAGTTTCCCGGTACTAGCGGTTTGTCGAGAGGTGAGCTGGTTACCTGTGTGCTCGGTGGGCTGCATGGGGCTTCGGGTGGAGCGGGAGCTGGGGCACCTTCGGCCCAGCCCCCATTCCACTTGACTCCTATCATGGCGCCCCTTCGGGCTCCGGAGCCGGGTACGTTCCCTCAGGCCGATGCCCGCTGGCAGTTGGGTATGCCTCTAGGTGATTCACGGGGTGGGTCCCCAATAGTAGCACCCTCTCCTCAGGGTTTGTCTTCCGAGAAGTTGTTTCAGCTCGAGCTCGCCAAACTTAAGCAGCAGGAGCGACAGGCTGAGATTGAGCTGCGAAAGCATGAGGCTGAGCTCGAGCAGAGAAAGCAGGAGGCTGAGCTCAAGTATAGGTATCAGTCTGAGTCTGCAAGGTATTGTGCCGATATTGATCTAGAGAAAACTCGTGTAGAGGTGACAAGGAACTGAGTCGTCCAGGGGAGTCATGCCCATGACCAATCCCTGTCGCATCTACTTAAGTTGGTTCCAGTGTTTGATGAGTTAGGAGTTACAGAATTTTTTCTCCGGTTCGAGAAAAAGTGCCAGGAGCACCAATGGCCCGAGGAGAAGTGGGCAGCCCTTGTTTCTTCACGATTGACGGGAAAAGCACTCAAGGCGTACAATGCTTTGCCCCTAGATTCCTGTGTGAATTACGAGTTGTTGAAAGAGGCTGTCCTGAGGGCGTATGAGCTACAGCCAGAGACCTATAGGCTGAAGTTTAGGGCAGTTCCAAAAAGAAAGGAGAGTACTTTCCAGGAACACGCTAGAGAGCTGTCAGATGCATTTGAAAATTGGTTGAGGTCGGAGAAGGCAACTACTTTTGATTCAGTAAAACAATTAGTGTTGCTGGAACAATTTTTTAAATGTACTGGCAGTGACTTGACTCTTAACCTGAAAGAAAAGCAACCAAAAACTCTGCAGAAGGCGGCTGAGCTGGCTGACCTTAGGGTGTCATTGATTCGTGGGTGTGGGTAAGAGCTGAGGCAGGTAACCAGGGGCGTACCACTCCACCCCCCCGAATTAATGACACAACTAATTATCCATTTAAGAGTACTGTTGCCAATTATGAACCCAAGTCAAAACCCTCCCCCGTTAAAGAAGGGCCAGGGCCCTTCCTCACCTCATAGGAAGTCCAAGAGCGAAGTGGAGTGTTTCAGGTGTCATGAGAAGGGGCATATTGCGCGCTCATGTCCTAGTGCACCGCCTACAGTAGTTGTGTCATTAGTGAGCAACATCGGCGTTTCTTTGAGGTCTTCCGTGTTTGCCCGGGGTAAACAGTCGGTTGCGAAGTCATCGCCGGTGCAGAAGCAGCAGGAGGGCTCGTCACCCGTCCGTGATGCTTTTTGTGGTCATAGGGGGCACAGCACTGTGAGGTGGGCTGGTGTGAAGCATAGGCTTGAGTTGTTGCGTAATACGGGCGCTTCCCAGACACTTGTTAAGAATTTCACTGGCAAGCCTATTAACGCGGCTCGGGTTGTGGTGGTTCAAGGCATCAATGCTACGCGGTCTTACCCGTTGGTTAGAGTGGAGCTTGAGGTGGACGGTGTAACACGGGAGTTGGATGTGGGTGTGGTGCAGAAGTTGCCAGTTGAGGGGGTCGACCTCCTTCTCGGTAACGACTTTGTGGTGCTCACTTCCGAGGTTCCACCCTTAGTCGTTGCCGAGAGGGCGGCCGACACGAGTAGGGAGGGGCAAGAGGGGCTCGAGAGATCTCAGTCCGCTCAGGTGTCACAGCCTAGTACCCAAGTTGCAGACCAGCGGAGGAAGGGTCGGAAGGAGAAAGTCAAGGCTGGTCGGGTTGAGAGTTTGGATCCAGCAACACTCCTTGGTGACTCGGTACTTGCACCAAAATTAAGCTCCGGAGTGGCCCCAGAACCTGTCCCCCCTAGTGACATGGTAGGGCGTGATAGCACTCCGCGACAGAAACGTTCCCAGGCGAAGCAGGCAAGGCTTGAGCAGCCCAGTATTGGGGGTGGCCACAAGTTGCTTCAGGAGCACTTAGATAGGTTGGCACCCTCGGATATATGTCGGTTGCAAGCAGAAGATCCTGGTCTTGAGAGTTGTGGGAACGGGGCTATTGAACTCGAGGAAGGGGAAGCATGTCATGTGATCCTGTTAAAGGAGTTTGTGAGGCAACCACCTGAGCAGCCTACTGTCCCTGTGTTGGTCTGCAGCGGCCAAGGTGGAGAAGGAGAGGGGGGCAGTGGGGCACAGGTGGAGGAGAGTTGGGATTGTCATGTCTCGCCGGAGCAGTGGGCGAGGGACACGAGTCAGGTGGCTGTGGAAGCGCTAGAGCACCTGCGTGAGCAGCAGTGTGCAGCGCTCCAGCACCTGCTCGGTTCATACCCCACTGGTTGTGCCGAGCACCCAGGCCTCACAACTCATGCGGTGCACGATGTTCCACTGGCAGGTCACTTGAGTGTTAGCAAACCGTTGGCCTCGTTGTTTCAGTGGTTCAAGGTGGGCGACGAGGCTTTGGAATGGTTGTCAGGTCAGGGTCGACCCATGGCTGCTAAGGGTGGTGGTCAGAATCAGGACATTGAGCAGATTGGTGAGGTTGGCTGTGGAGTAGATGCGCCTGGTCGTCGCATAGCCTCCCAATGCTGCTCTAGTCGAATGCAACAGCCCTACCATAGACCGACTGTATCTGGCCGTGTCGCTGAAGGTGGTGATGCTGCGCAGGCAGATGTAGTCGCAAGGAATGCGGGGGTGCGCATGTACGGTATCGGCGGAGAAGCCTTAGCCATTATGAACTATGGGAGTGACTGCACAGGTGGTACTGATTGTCCCTCTCATGACCTGGCTGTTCTAGGGACGAAGGTGGAGAAGGAGGGAGACTACAGTTTAGAAGCTGCGGTCCCGGCTGGGTTGTGGGAGGGCACTAGGCATGTTGTTCTTCGAGATAAGTTGCAACCTCTTGTTCCTGAGCGCCAAGAGAAGTTGTTTACTAGGCTGTGGCAGTACGTCCGCATGTTTGTTGATTCTCCAGGCCTGATGTACGGGGTAGAATCCGACATGGAGGCTGGAGACAGTGCAAGGCTCAAATTGGCTCCCTATCATATAAATCCTGCTCAACAGCCTGTCGTGAAAGCAGAGCTAGACTACATGTGGAAAAAGGGTCTGAGGGATAAGGGATATCGTGATTGGTCGTTGCCAGAAACTTTGCAACCTGAGTTAAGTGGCAAGATCCGTGTTTGTGTTGATTGCAAGAGTGTGGAAGCATTATCCCTGACAGACGCCTATCCATTACCCAGAGTTGACGACCCCATAGACCGCATCGGGGCTGCCTCGTTTATCACTAAGGTGGAAATAGTTAAGGGTTATTGGCAGGCCCCGTTGCCGGAGAGAGCGAAGAGAAATGCCAGTCTTGTGATGAACGGGGCAGGTTATCAGTGTCAGGTGTTGTTTTGCTGCCGGAACACAAGTTGGATGTGTGGCATGTTAAGGGCACTGATAATGTTTTGGCTGATTGTTTGTCACGGGAGGGTATGTTTGCAGGAGAACCCTCGCCGTTCAGTCAGTGTGTGTTTGAGAGTGGAGAAAAATTAGGCTTGCCCCTGTAGTGCAACGCCGCCAAAAACACTATTAAAAATATAAAAACCTCACATAAAAACTCTTTCTTTTTGATAGTATATAAGTGCAGTATATCACAGCAAGAATCTAAGACACTCTGAGTTGTTGTCTTAGTAGGCTAGGCTTGGTGAAGCTTGCTCGTTGAGCGTGATATAATTATTATGTTGCTATTATTTTGGGGAAGTGTTGTGCAGATTTTTTTTTTATAATGCAGTGTTTTATGTTTGTGATCGTGCCTTGTTTTCACAACTTGGGAGAGTAGCTGGGTGATGCGGGGTTGGTGGGCATTCTGTCTGGTCAGATGTGGAGTTCACCTGAGGCTGAAACGTCCCACATCTTGGGCAGGGTGTTATGCTGGCCAGCTTGCCAGAATGCACTCGTAACTCGCTAGCGCTCGCCAGGGCAGTGAAATGGGCGACAATAATCGTAGCACGATGTTCTTTCTTTCATAGAGTTCATGTTTTCACAGACAGATCAGTGGTGATCTTTATTCTTGTCTGTGACACTTGGAAGTATTTTATATCATTGATAGAATATAAGATGCATTGTGTGAAGTTTTAAGAAGAAAGAGAGCGAGCAGTGAGGTGGTATTATGTGCGTGTGTATGTACGTGTGCCTCTCTCGCTCGGAGGAGTTTCCCACGCTCGTGATTGGCCAGCGGGCCTGACGCGTCATATGATGCCTGCTCCTCATGACGTAGTCGTCTGTGATTGGGTGCCGCTGCCTTTGTTAGTGCTGGGGGGGCTCCTGCCCGCGTTTCTCCTGCAGAGCTTGGCACAGCGTGCTTGGTTCTACATGTCCTTTGCAATCTGTCCTCCCATCTAACCCCCTGTACTACTATCTCTCTCTCTGAACTTCTTTTTCATACTTCCATCTTTATTCAATTACTTATCCCTTCTGGTTCTGCATACGACTTCCACAGTCGGCCAGTCGTATTACCAGCACCAGCTCTCACATTTATGTTTGCACTAGTTTTAGGGATTAGAGTCATAGTCAAAGGGTAGCCTAGTGTTGGGGCGCTTCTAATTATTGAGCTGTTCTTTCTTATTATTTAATGCTAGACAGTGGAAGGTATCTTTGGTCGTTGTCTGAGTTATGTGTGTGGCAAGTCAGAGCCTGTACACCATCGACGAAGCAAGCTAGCCTGTAACCCTTGTGCATATTTTCCTTTGCGAGTGTAGCAGTATACAGGTGAAGGGCTTTTGCCTACACTTACCTGTATGCTTGCTACCTCATTTTGTTGACCTTTGTGGAGCGCCAGGGTAAGACCAGATACTTGAGATCTGGACTTACCAAGAGAGCCTCCAAGTCACTTAACGTAACATAATGGAAATCTGTTCAAGGGGAGACAGTAGGCTACGAGCATGCTTGCACTCTGCCTAGTTTCCTAGTACCTTTTATGCCACTGCTAGACTTTATTAGTGAGAAAGACAGCATTGTGTTTATTAACTTTCATTGTGTATGCTTTAGGAATTATTCACGCCTTATTTTAGCCTAGGTTGATGCATAGTGCACAACCCAGTTTGGCTGTTACGTTGGCTAAGGAAGTACTGTTTTTGAGTGGTTATTATTAGTGCTGTCACAGAGTTGTTGCACTCCCTTGTTATATATATGTATCCTGCTTATTGGTGTATTATAGATACACGCTTTGGTGTCCTGCCCCTGCATTATTTCTGTTCTATAACGAGCATCTTAGAGCATCAGACCTTTTCAGAAGATTCCTTATCTGATTGCTGTAGGACTAGACTTCCAGTGCTTTCATAGAGCATTGAAGAGTTTAGTGTTGAGTACAGACTCACACTAAAGTTAACGTAAGCATATATTCCTTGATTAAATCTTATGATAGTTTATTCAAGCATTGTTATTACTTTAGAGCATTTTCGTAACGTAAGTACTCCTGTTGTGAGTTGGCATTGCCGTCACCGGAAAGCCTTTGTAGAAGTGCACTAAACCCCTAGTTAATTGATACCCCGTTATCCAGTAGATTAGCTCTGGAGGGTTTTAAGTGTTTTTGTTCACCAGCGTAATAGTTCGTGGGTTTGGAATTAGCGTACCGTTGTAATAAATATAGCAAATGGCCGTTGTTGCAGATATAGCCTATCATCTAGTCCATTATTAAGTGCCCTTGTTTATTTCGTAGTGCCGGTCGTAACACTATTAGCCTATAGGCCTATATTTTATCTGCATATATTTTAAAGTTTTATGATCATTCAAAATTTGGTCTACAGTATGCTTAGGTAAAGCATCAAAATCAATGTGATTATAATAGTCCAATTTACACATTCATGATAATATAACGTATGATATGAATGAATTAGACCAAAACTCTCTCTCTCTCTCTCTTGTCCAGTATTGTATGACACCGTATTTCACTTTCGCCATTTTACTTGCAGCAACAATATCCAATGGTATGTTGGGGCTTGTATTATAATCAAGTAAACTATTATAGTTACAGCAACAACATTTATAGGCTACTGTACTAGAGTGGTCGGGGATGTACACATAGGCAATTATACCTTCAAACAACATTCCAAGTAATGTTGGGGCTTGAAGTACAAAGTTGAAATACAAAGGGAACACTTCATGACGGCCACAACAAATATAACCAACACTCATAAACGGCCACGACCAAAAACACCACTCTCCTCAAGGCCAGTCCAAATCAACAACTCTACCCAAATCAACCAATCAACCCAAATCAACAACTCAACCCAAATCAACCAATCAACAAAAATCTACCTCGCAACCTAATTCAACAACTTAACTTAAATCAACCAAGCAACCTCTCAACCAAACACAATCATACAACCCAAATTAAGCAATCAACCAAAATCAAATTCTCAACACAAATCTACCACGTAACTCAAATCAACAGATCAACCACTCAACCCTAATCAACCACTCAACGCAAATAAACCAATCAACGCAAGTAAAATCAACCATTCAATAAAAATCAACCACCTAATCAAAATCAACCACTCAACCCATATCAAATACCCAACTCAAATCAACCATCTAACCCTAATCAACCACTTTATTGTTCTTGATCCCACTCGGTAGCCTATTCCACATATCTATAACTTTGTTACCAAACAAATAGAGGCAAATCTCTTACACAGCCAATCTCTCTCTCGCTCATGTTTGTTTGCACACTGGTACAAATGAGGCAGATCCCTTACACATGCCACTAAGATGAAAATGGGAGCCTGCAGAGAGACAAGTGGCCCACACAAGGCAGAACCCTTTCACACCCAACCCATCTCATCCATATCCCTATCTGATTTCATCTTGAAGCTTTCTATTGCTCTTGATACCACTATAGCACTCGGTAGCCTATTTCACATATCTACAACTCTGTTACGAGAGGCAGATCCAATACACAGCCAATCTCTCTCTCTCTCAATTGCACACCGGTATACAAATGAGGCAGATCCCCTACACATGCAACCAAGATGAAAATGAGAGCCTGTAGAGAGCCAGTGGGCCACACAAGGCAGATCCCTTTCACACCCAACCAATCTCATACACATGTATTACTTACACTACTTACTATACACCAATGTTATCATATACCTGCAACCAAGATATAATTGTAAGAAATAGGAACGTAAGAAAATGGGAGTCAGCAGAGAGCCAATTGGCCCATACAAAACAGATCCTTCTCACACCCGACCCATCTTATAAACTCTTCCTCTCTCTCTCTCACGCACAAATGAGGACATGAGTAAACAGGAGTCTCCAGAGAGCCGATTGGCCCACACACGGCAGATCCCTTTTACACGCAACCCATCCCACTCGCTCTCTCTCTCTCGCTGTCTTCCTTATATTTACGATATCCTATTCTCTATCGCCATGCTCCCTCTCTCTCCCTCTCTCACACACAAATGAGAACATATGAACATAAGAAAACTGGAGTCTGCAAAGAGCCGATTGGCTCACACACGGCAGATCCCTTTCACACCCAACCCATCTCATCCTATCATATTTAATGTTGAAGCTCTATTGTTATTCATCCCACTATAGCACTCGGTAGCCTATTCCACATATCTACAACTATTACCAAACGAATAGAGGCAGATCCCTTACACAGCCAATCTCTTTCTCGCTCTTGTTTGTTTGCACACCTGTACAAATTAGGCAAATCCCTTACACATGCAACCAAGATAAAAATGGGAGTCAGCAGAGCCAAGTGGCCCACACAAGGCAGATCCCAGTCACACCTAACTCATTTCATTAGCTTTATATGTTACTTTCACTACTTACTATACACCAATGTTATCATATACCTGCAACCAAGATATAATTGTAAAAAATAGGAACATAAGAAAATGGGAGTCAGCAGAGAGCCAATTGGCCCACACAAGACACTCGGTAGCCTATTCCACATATCTACAACTCTGTTACCAAACGATTAGAGGCAAATTCCTTACACTGCCAATCACTCTCTCATAATTATGCTCTGGATTGTTTGCACCCCTGTACAAATTAGACTGCTCTCTCTCTCTCTCTCATTTATCACTGTCTTCCTTACGATTACGACATCCTAGGCTCTCTCTCTCTTTCTCTCTCTAACAAATGAGAACATAGGAAGACGGGGTCTGCAGAGAGCCGATTAGCCCACACACGGAAGATCCCTTTCACACGCAACCCATCTCGTCCTATCTAATTATATGTTGCAACCCTATTGTTCTTGATCCCACTATAGCACTCGGTAGCCTATTCCACATATCTATAACTCTGTTACTAAACAAATAGAGGCAGATCCCTAGCACAGCCAGTCTCTCCCTCTCTCGCTCTTGTTTGTTTGCACACCGGTACAAATGAGGCAGATCCCTTACACATGCAATTTGGGAATCTTCAGAGAAACAAGTGGCCCACAAAAGGCATATCCCTTTCACTACCAACCCCTCTCGTCCATATTTTATCTTGAAGTTCTTTATTTTTCTTGATCCCATTGCAGCACTTGGTAGCCTATTTCACATATCTACAACTCTGTTACGAGGCAGATCCCTTACACAGCCAATCTCCTCTCTCTGTCTGTCAGTATGTCTCTCTGTCTGGAGGCTTTGCGAGATTCCTGAGAATAGACTTGGAGGCTTCAGCCAGGGCCTGCCAGCCCATACGGTCCGGAGGTCTATGGTAACTCTCTCTCTCTCTCTCTCTCTCTCTATTTCTTGTGTGCACACTGGTACAAATGAGGTAGATCCCTTCCACATGCAAGCAATATGAAATGGGAATCTGCAAGAGCCAAGTGGCCCACACAAGGCAGATCCCTTTCTCACCCAACCCATCTCATAAACGTTATCTGTCGCTTACACTACTTACTATACACCCATGTTATCATATACCTGCAACCAAGATACAATTGTAAGAAATATGAACATAATAAAATGGGGTTCTGCAGAGAGCCAACTGGCTCACACAAGACAGATCCCTTTCACACCCAAACCATCTCATAAACGGTATGTGTTACTTACTCACAATACTTACCATACACCAATGTTTTCATATATACCCACCACCTCATCTAAAAATGTACAGCTATTCATTGATAGCTGAAATCCTTAAACCGCCTGGAAAGATTAATTTTAACTGGTAATTATGTTGCGTGGAGTATAAACTTATCTCGGCATTGTGGGTAATACAGGATCAGAAGAATCATCGATATAGGGGTTTCCTTGGCAGTGATGGGTGGTTTCCCTAGTCTCCCCTTCTAACCCCAACCCAATGTTCCAAGGTGTTAAGGCAGGAAAATGCCCTGCCTTACACCACACATGTCAAACTACCACTGCCATGCTCAATAGTTGACAAGTGTGTGGAATTCTATCAAACATCCATAGCAGAGTTATGAAGCTTGGGGATAGCTAAAAGGATAAATTCAGATAGTCTGTCGCCTTATAATTGGTAGCCGCCCTTCCTAAGCTTTATATAATCATATGAATAATTGCTGGAATATAATGAAAAGGACGTCACTGGTACTGAATGGCTTTAGTTACTGGAATGGGAAAGTCATAACACACCCCTGAATGAACAGCTTTTTCATTCCCTGTCATATCCTAACTGCCCATTTCTTTAAAACTAGGCTAGCTTAAGGACTACCAAAATGGCCACACTCTTAAAACTTTACACTCCTTAATGGTCACAACCAAAAAGGCCACACTCCTTAAAATTCACAAACAAAATGGCTACACTCCTTAATGGTCAGTCTCTTAAACATCTATGGCCAAATCCAAACTGGCCACACTCTAAAATGCCTACACTCCTTAACGGTCACAACCAGAATTGCCACTCTTAAAAGGCCATACACCTCATCGGTCACAACCAAAACGGCTACACTTCTTACCGTGCACACTCTAAAACAGTCACACTCTTTAACGACAACAACCAAAGTGGCCACTTTTCTTAATGACCAAAATGGCCACACTCATAAACATCCACAATTAAAATGGCCACATATTTCATATTCACTCTTAATAGTTAACTTGCCCTAACTATCTACATTTACGCCATAAAATATATATACGAATGTGTCACCTCCATATAATTGTACATTATTTACGTTATGTACTTTACTTAAATGTAAGTGCTTTTCAATATGTAGTAATGATCAAAATATACTACTTTTCTATATACATGATCATATTTTTACATCTAGGCCATAATATAGCTATTCCTAGCCCAACAATATATCTACATGAGTGAATCCCCTCCATGTCAGCTTATGTCTAAGACTTCTCCAGGATAATCAAATAATATCTAGGTTACTTTAGGTAAAAAGTGCTCAAAACATATAATAAACAATACATTGTTGTATTTAGTAATGCTGAAGTAATAACCTAATTATATAAGAACAATGCCACAAAGGCTAAAACAAAAGTCAGAATTATAAAATAATCACAACATTCATGGCCACACTCATACATGGCCACAACCAGAAAACAGCCACACTCATCAACAGCCACAACCAAAAGAACTACACTCCTAAATGTCCACAGCCAAAATGGCTACAATCTGTTCCTTCTGTAGTTTCTCCATGCCCGATAAGTTAAATGATCTTTTGATATCTGTGACACAGATCTTGTATCCAACACAATACCCTGCGTGCAAAACTGCTCGAAGCCCGGATAACGTTGCTTGTAACTTTAATTATTATTATTATCATAAATATTATTTGGTTATATTATTATTATTTTATTATTATTATTATTATTATTGTTATTATTATTATTATTATTGTTATTATTATTATTATTATTGCCATTATTATCATCATTATTATTATTTGCTCAAACTCACAACGATTTCTTTCTTTTTATTCTACCTACCGTCAGACGCTTTTATTGAACTTATGATAACACTGGTAATTAAGGAGTACAAAGGAGTACAAAGGAGTACAAAGGAAATCAAGCAACAACAGATCTAGTGACCCTTCTAGGCTGCTTGTCCTCCAAAACACTGAGGATCAAGTGTCCAAACAGTGGTTTAGAGTGGGTAAGGGAACATTGGAAAGGGAACTACTGCCCTGTCACTAACGTGGCAGGACTAGGAAGTTAGTAGGGGACATATGGGTTAGTAACTGAGGGGAGGATAAAATAAAGTTATTCATTTACAAACGTGGTCAGTCGCGGGTTTGATGCGAGATATTTGTCTAGGCGGAATTTAAATGAATCAACGGTGCTGCAGTCTATAACGTCTCGGGGAAGCCCATTCCACAAGTTGACAACTCGATTGAAGAAGAAATTCTTAGATTCGTGTGAGTTAAAAGATTTAACAATAATTTTGCAACCGTTTCCCCGCGTGTAATTAGATTGGTCGATAGTGAAGTACTTACTACAGTTCATATTGTCGATGCCTTTGATGATTTTGAACACTTGAATTAAGTCACCTCTTAATCTGCGCTGGGTTAAAGGAAATAGATTTAATTCTCTAAGACGCTCTTCGTATGGTTTGTTCTTTAGGCTAGGTATCATTTTGGTAACTCTACGTTGAACTCGTTCTAGCTTGTTTATGTCTTTTTGGTAATAAGGGCACCAGCATTGAATGCAGTATTCCAGAAGAGGGCGGACTAAGGAATTGTAAAGGGTTAGGATTACGTCTTTTGATTTATGCTCAAATGATCTGCCTATAAAGCCAATTATTTTGTTTGCCTTCTTAACAACTTCTGAACATTGTTGACTCGGTTTTAGGTTACTCGATATTGTTACTCCCAGATCGGTTTCTCTGTTTACATTCTTAAGCTGAGTGCCATTCATCGAATAGTTTGCTTTCTCATTTAGGTATCCAATATGTAGTACTTTACATTTATCCGCATTGAAACTCATTTGCCAAATTTGGGCCCAATGTGACAATTTATATAGATTATGTTGCATATCGTCAACTTGATCTTTTGAGAGTACGCTATTTGCAATTTTTGTATCGTCAGCAAATTTTGAGATTGTACAGGTGAGACCCTCATCTATGTCGTTGATGTAAATTAGAAAGAGAATTGGTCCTAGTACCGATCCCTGGGGTACCCCGCTATTTACATTGGTCCATTTAGATGCCTTACCGTTTATAACTACTCTTTGCTTTCTGTCACTGAGCCAATTTTCTATCCATTTCAACACACCGTCTTGTATTCCATGCGCTTTTAGTTTTAGCAGTAAACGTTTGTGGGGAACTTTGTCAAAGGCCTTTTGAAAATCAAGGTATATAATATCTACAGCTTTACTCTCATAGTAGAGGTTGAGGATATCGTGGAAGAAGTCTAAGAGGTTTGTTAAACAGGAACGTTTTTTACGAAAGCCGTGTTGAGTATCTTTAAGTATGTTATTTTCCTCTAAGTGATTTACGAGTCTGTCTCTTATGACCGTTTTTAGCATTTTACATACAACTGAGGTTAACCTAATTGGACGATAGTTACTGGGTAGGGATTTGCTGCCTTTTTTTAATATCGGGTGTTACGTTGGCTATCTTCCACTGATCAGGCATAGTTCCAGGCTGCAAGGATTTATTGAATAGTAATGTCAGTGGTTTGGAGAGCTCATCCTTAGCTTCCTTTAGAACTCTAGGCGAGATTGTATCAGGTCCTGGCGTTTTATTTACCTTGAGTTTATCTAAACAATTCAATACTTCTCTCTCTGTAACGGTGATATTGCTTAGAACATCTGAATTATCAATCTGAATCGGCGATGGTGTAGGGATATCACTGAGGTCTTCTGTTGTAAAAACTGATGCAAAGAAGGTATTGAGGGCATTACTCATTTGTACTTCGTCTTTGGTGTATTCTCCATTTTCATCGACTAACGGTCCAACAGTTGAAGTAACTACTTTTTTCTTTCTGATATAACTATAGAATTCTTTCGGGTTTGTTTGACTTTGATTCCAATATGTAACTCTAGGGTCTTTTTACTTTGCTTAATTAACTTTTTGGCTTTGCGTCGTAGCTCTACAAATTTCACCCGTTCTTCGTCATTTTGTGAGGATTTTAATCTATCATTAGCAAAATTTTTAGCAAGCAGGCAGTTTGAAATATCTTTATTCCACCATTTGGGCTTATTATTATGGCCTGGACGCCGGATTAGTATCATCGGCTTGGTGTCGCAATATTTATGATTTGGCTGTACAGTCGTGAGCAATAATAAGGTTTCGGCCATGTGGATCTTTGAAACATAAAGGCCAAGTTCTAAAGCATCTGGCATCTAATAAATTATTTTTATTGTCTCGTTTCTACCCCTAAAATGTATATATTTAACTTGAAGAGGATCGGGATATCTTTTATTTATTTTTGTTTCTACAGTTTGAAGGGGGTCTGAGGAAGCTGTTTTTTTTTTTTTCGTCTAGTGGGTAAACTCAAAAGTATTGCTCGAAAATGGTAAAAACAATCAAAGCCCTCAATAATGATAAAATCAAATATAATTATAACCTCAAGTCATTGCACCAGATAGTGTTAAGTTGGTACTATATTCCCGGTTCCAGCAAACTTGACAGATACGGTGGACCACTAACGTCTTCTTACTCGAAAAAATGAGAGGAATCGAGCTGACATTTATATCGTTGTGGAAGAGTCAACCAGGAAATAGGTGTGGAAATAAACATCCCATTTGCTCTAGCCCCTTTGCGTTACAAAGAAGTTAGGGATCAGGATTTTTGTCCCATGTACAGTCGCCGGTTTTTAGTTTAGTTGACCCTGGATTAGTTTACATGGAACCCCGACTTTGAATTGATGATTCACCCATTTATATAAGTATAATAGGACTTTATAGGCGATCAACCCTATTGAATTATTAAGCCAGGAAGAACGTTAAGACTGGAGCCTCTTATGACTTCAGAGGCTATCAACCATTCTGGATTTTTAAGCCGGCTAACTGTAAGTCAAATATAGAGTCAGGACTGGAGCCTCTCTGAGAAAACGCCAGCCCCTTGAATTCACCTCTCAGGTCACTGATTATTGATACTGATCACTCTAAAACACTATTCCTGGCCCAATATAAACCTTTGAACAGCAAAACGAACCTCCTAAATGTAAATATCAGGTAGGATACTGAATGAGAAGGTTCATTTCAGTTCGGGATAGCTTCGACTACTTAAGGCTGCAACTAATGTCCGAGACTGAATGATCTCCTGCTGTGATCAAATTATATATTCATTCATATTGAACGATTCTGACATGCTGATGTAATATTTTGAAACATTCCCTGAGCTACATACACTAAGTCAGTGCTTTCCCTTGATCGATATTCCCTGCCTCAGTGTGTCCAAGGGACTGGGGTTCTCAAAAAGGGGCTCCAGTCCTGACGTTATTTTTAACTTTCGGTGTGCTGGCTTAATAATCCAGAAGGGTTGATAGCCTTCGAAGTCCTATTATAACTAAATCAAATGTGTCATAAAGTATTGTACCAGCTACATGTGCACACGACTGTACATTACACTCTACAATACATACATTATTTTACGTCAACTAGTTTTCGGGTAAGGTCCTGCAAAGTGATTTATGTATCCATGTTTAATACTTATCAAATGTCTTCTTCTTCTTCGTCTTCTTCTTCTTTATATATATATATATATATATATATATATATATATATATATATATATATATATGTATATACTGTATATATATATATGGAGGTATTGAAGTGGAGGTAAAACAGAGAGTGTGTGAAGGAAGGAAGGTATTCGGAGCAATGGGAAGTATGTGGAAGACGAGAAATCTCGGAGTGAAAGTAAAAAGTGCACTGTATCAAGGAATTGTTGTGCCAACGTTGATGTATGGGGCTGAGACATGGGCTCTGAAGAAAAAGGAGAAAAGAGGGCTGGATGTGATGGAGATGAGCTGCTTGAGGAGTATGTGTGGAGTTACTCGTAGAGACAGATTGAGGAATAAAGAGATACGTAGGAGAGTGGGGCAGCAGGAACATTTGTCAGCCAGAGTGGACAGAAGGGTGCTGAGCTGGTATGGTTATGTTGAACGAATGGGAGATGAAAGGCTTACAAAGAGAATATGTGAGTCAGGTACAAGGGGAGATAGAAGGGCAGGAAGACCCCCATTGAGATGGAGAGACTGTGTAAGAAAGGCTTTGGATGATAGAGGAATGAATAGATCAGGCAGGGGAAGTGGCGGTGGACAGGAGTGAATGGAGAATGCTTGTGAATAGTTGAGTGAACACGTGGTCATTTGGAGTAAGGGGTCGGGCGCAAGTTCGACTAGATAATAGTCCATCAGGCGCCTGGCCCGGGGAGACGATTAATATGAAGGGTGTGCCTGGAAGTGTGGTGGGAGGGCTTGTGGCTTTGGCTCCGCTGCATGTCTGCCTGCCGAGATCGGAACCTCTCCGGGTGGTCAGGGGCCGGGGGAGTGCTGGAGCGACCTTGGTAACCCTGGTCTCTGGGTCTTCTCCTGGGTGACCTGGATGTGTGTGAGTTTGTGTTTTTTATCTGTGTTTATTTTTTTGTTTTATGTTGTTTTTGTGTTTTCCCTGTTCTTGCTCTGTGTTGAGTCGGCTACCCCCAAAATAGGGATTGGGCCTGAGCATATAGCTAGATAGATAGAAATATATATATATATATTTATTTATTTTTGTAACAAATTTAGTTATAAATACTCTACTTTTGTGAGTATTATAAATTACAACTATTTATAAACTGGCTAATAACAAACCTGGTTAGTATTAAACATTATTAAACCTAAGTATGTGTGGGAACATGGCCGATTTGTCATAGATGTTTCACAGCAAAATCAATCCTACACACAGTAACACACTTCCTATGTTGGCAGAAATTCATTGTTAACTATAGCCTCCATGGAATCGAATCGAAATATTATTAATAGATTATGCATATTATCTCATGTTTGTTTTTTGTTTTTTTATTTTCACGTTTACTACTGCTGTCATATATATGTTTCTTACTTTTTGTCTTTAATCACGAACACATATTAGTCTGATAACCTAATATTAAATGTTTATTAAATGTAGACTAATATTGTTTTTACTTGATTTAAGGTCTAATAACCTGAGAGGTCTAACCAATTTGAACCTGTTATTGTTTAGTGAATTACCATGATATTAATTATTACATAACTAATTTGACATATTAATTACATATAACTAAGTTGGATGGGTTGATTGACCTCCACTACCCCTTCTTTGAGTCAGGTGTTGCGGTTCATATGGAGAGGGGTCAGGTCAGGTCAGTTCATGTGTTGCACCCGTTCACTGACTCCCATGTATCATGTTCGAACCATTTTACACAACAATCATGCAAATGTTCAAGCTTGGGGCGGCGAAAATTGAGCTGTTTACTTTCGCTTACTATAGCTCTCGCTCACTCTCGCTCTCTCTCCCTCCCCCCATCTCTCTCTCTCTCTCTCCCTCCCCCCATCTCTCTCTCTCTCTCTCTCTCTCTCTCTCTCTCTCTCTCTCTCCGGAAAAGAACGAGCTAGTATTATCTTTAGATTTAGCTTTAGTTTCTGCTATAATATAATGTTTACCTCAGTATGAAGCCTGTGTTTACATAGTTGCCAGTTATAACATATAATGAAGGCAGGAGAGAAATAGCCCCGCCCCATGTGTTAACCCTAGTTGGTCCGGGGAAGGTGTTTTCCGTTTAACTAGTTAGTACCTTGTAAAGGTTTAGCCACACCAAACCCGTAACCAGGTAGAATCCGACGCAAATTGTCGAGAAAATACAGCGTTAGATCCCCCGTTGAAATAGTGAACATTATCAGTTCACAGCGCGAAACTGATTAATCCAAGCAGCAAAGTGGGCAATCTCTTGTTTGCCGGAATGGTTGAAGAGTTGTAGATGTGTGCGGTCCTGCAGTTATCCACCAGACATCCACGACGAATCGTTAATTATCCCAGTACAGTCCCGTGAGGCTATACATAACAAGAACCATCCTAACCATAGAAACCTCGGTTGTATAAGATCTCCGTGGGATGGTATAGCACAGGAATTTGGTGTTGAGGAAGGCAAGATGACGAAGAGCATGTAACAATTTGATAGTATGCCATTTATATTTGGCCTCACTAATTTATGTACACTCCCCGACTTTATGTACGGAATAATGGTAGTATTAATAATCTATAATTATACTATCTTTAGGAGTAAAGGTGGTTAGTGGAGAGAACATAATAATTAATTCTGGCTCAGAAGTAGTTTATCGAGAGGCCTTCCCTAGGGTTAAGCGCCCCATTAATTACTATTTCCATTCGCCTATGCATAGCCTCCGATAGTGCAGTTGGAATGATTGTACATGCTAAGATTGGTATGCAGGATTCGAAACTGCATACTAAATCGTAGGCTTGTGCAGCATTCTTATAACTGTCTTCGTGGTGCAATGCATAAGTGTGTTGATTTTCGGTGTGAGCTTCCTGGGTTCGAATCCCCGGACTGCCACATGTGTTTATTAATTTCATTAATCGAGTTTAGGAGTAAAGTTAGTTAGTGGAGCGAATATAATAATTAATTATAAAACTTCTGTTACATTCGAACACACATAATGTTTTATAGTTCAGTTACTTAACAAAGCTCCTGGATTTTATGATTTTCATGGTGCATTCATAACTATCGAAACTAATTATTGTATGTGTTTTGTTATATATCATATAACAATATATACTAAACATATGTATGCATGTATGATAGTATTGTAATATAACATTCACCTTAGGATGTCCAGGAAATGCTATGAGTGTTTGACTGTACGGGTTTTAACTTATACGTACTCAGGTCAGGTCAGTTGAAGGTTGAACGGCACCTCGTAGCTACTTTCTATTGTTTCTTATTTGTCTGAAGAGTGTATACGAGAGGGGAGAAGGGGTGTTGGAGAGAGTAGAAGCTGTTGCTATATACAGTATGTGTGATTTAGTAACCAAGAAGAGTACATTCTCAGCATACTGTATAATAAGATTTCACCGAATCAAATATTTGAACCAATAATGCCAAGAGATGAATCATCTATACAATGCTATACCAAATGATATACTAAAGCATTGTATTATCTCGTTGGCGTTCGATGCTGATCCAAATAATGAGTCGCCATTTATGCTCTTGACTGACATGACAATTTATCGTCAGCTGAAAATATAAAAAAGACTATAGGTAACGCCAGCGAACTTGACAATAATCTTGACCCCTTAACTTACTTTAACTCGAAATGAATGAAAACAATCGGGCTGACGTTTCTACAATATGGGAAGAGTCCACCAAGATATAGGGATTGATATTTACAGCCAGTTTGCTCTAGGAGTCTAGGCCCTCTTGAGTTACAGAGAGGTCAAGGATCGAGATTGTTGTCAAGTTCGTTGGCGCCACCTATAGTTCTATAACAGTAAATACCAAGACAGCTGCAGTGTATTGTTATCAGTGTAGGAACCTAATGAGGATAGCCAGTTAAGGTAGCCCACCTCGCCTATTTTCTCTTTCTGTCCCTCTCTCTTTGGCTTGTATTTATTCGGCCCCATTCAGCCTACTGTTTTAAGACGTTTACCCCCATCCAGATGTCAATATTTTCCTTGCGAGAGGTAGCAAGCCAGCATATATATATTTTTGTTTTGACAGCAAGCTAAATTTGTACATTTTTCGAAAGAAAAATTTCTCCGGCGAAGCCGGATTTCTCCATACAACGCTGGCTCGCCAGGAAGAAATCGACACCTGGATGGAGATAAACGTCTTTAAAAAGTTGGCTGAATGGAGCCGAATGGATACAAGCCAGGGAAAGAGAGAAAAGGATATACATATAAAAACTGCCGGTGATCCCCGTTAAGGCCGCGCGGGTAGTGAAGGAATTGGTTTATACGACAACTGGTTACAGTTTCCGGGGATGGTATATTTCAAACCCAGCCTGTTTCGTCCCATCAGTTTGACGATTATGAGACCTTTCTCTCCCATCAGTTTGACGATTATGAGACCTTTCTCTCCCATCAGTTTGACGATTATGAGACCTTTCTCTCCCATCAGTTTGACGATTATGAGACCTTTCTCTCCCATCAGTTTGACGATTATGAGACCTTTCTCTCCCATCAGTTTGACGATTATGAGACCTTTCTCTCCCATCAGTTTGACGATTATGAGACCTTTCTCTCCCATCAGTTTGACGATTGTAAGACCTTTCGCTTCATTCAGGTGTTTATTTAATTTTAAGCGAGCCTACAATTTAAGAGAGGAACATTTTCTACCAAAATATGGACACATTAGGTTAAAGAAGGCCTCATGGCAGTTTTGTATAATATATTTATTTATATATATATATATATACTGTATATATATATATATATATATATATATATATATATATACAGGTATATATATATATATATATATATATATATATATATGCAAGACAGTCACAGTAACACGTGTACTTATATAATGCTGAATATCCACAGGGAAGGAAGGAAAATAAACATAGAGTCCCAAGCCCTTTTGTGTATTACATATTACATTACGTGTATTACAAAGATGTAATACACAAAAGAAGCACTTGGGACTCTGTTTATTTTCCTTCCTTCCCTGTGGATATTCAGCATATATATATATATATATATATATTATATTTTTTATTGCATGGCGGGTGTCTGGGTAGTCGCGCGCGCGTGCGCGCGCCTGTGTGTGTGTGTTAGGTGTGTGGCTTTCAGGGGATATACGGGGAGTCTAAATTTACATTACAGTACAAACCTAAAGATAATCCCCTGGTGGTGTTGGTATTGCAGAAAGATTATACTACAGCTGGCTACCTTGCTGCAACCCAGGCATACAGGTTGTTTGGGGAACAGTGGACGAGGATTGGCTTACTAATGAAAGCAACTATCATAAACCCCACGCACCACACATATTGTCTCTCTCATGCAAACACACACACACATTCACTCAATCTCTCTTGCTCTCTCCATAACTCTCACTACCGTCATAATGTCACAAGAGCCACAATATAAGTAATGGACATCAGCCACGTTCTGTTGCCATGGAGATAAGACCTGTGATTTATAGAATACGTGGAGATATTGATGGCTTACAAACAATTACAAAGGAAAGCAAGCAGCAACAACACTACTGATCCCCATTAGGTCGCATGGTGAAGGGTGAGAAAGGGGTACTTGTGAGGAAAATATATATATAAAAAAGTATATTAATCGAGTAAAAGCGTAGTCAGTCAGGGATTTAAAGCTAAATATTTGTCTAAGTGACCATTGACAGTTTGGACTGATGGAGACGAGACTTTAACCCCTTCAGCACGATGACGCTAGATACCTTACATTCTGGCTAACACTAAACGATTTTATGCCGTAATGAAGGTCCTGTGTTATTCAGATGGTTTATTAAAATAGTATTTGCCCCTTCGAGCCCAAGTAGTCCATGAGCCAAGACCCGAATTTTGGGATATCGGTACCACCCGGGGTGACTAATTCTCTTAGGTGTTTTTAGCTTGCTACATGTCTCTAGTTTATGTTTTGATATGATAGCCCTTGCACATTGGTAGCTTAATGGTCGTTATCACTTCTTGAATAGACATACCCTACCGAAAATTCCGAATTTTTTTAAAATGTCAAATTTGGGGACAGGAATGCCTAAATGTCAACAAAATGCATATAGTAATTGTCACATTTAATACAAGTCCTGTAAATACACACTAAGCATGCCATGGGCTTGTACATACTATTATGGCAAATTACTACTCCTAAATATCATCTACGTCAGACTCGGAATCTGACTGTTGTGCCACCGGCTCTTCTTCAATAGCCTTGTTCTGACATGTCTGTAACCTGCACATGTCCGTGCATTTTAGACCATTGCTGAGGCAAGTACACTTAGGGAGTTCGCATGACCGCACACACTTGCAAGACAGTAGCTGCATAACAGCATCTGGTGCTGGTGAGCCTCGCATCCAGTTGACGGCAAGCTTACCGTCCTCATCTGTCATCCAACCGCAGTCTGTTGGGTTCGCAACAAATGGCTGGCTCTGAAGACTTCTCCTCCAGATCGCAGCCTGGTAGTTTGCACGCAGTGCATGCATGAAGAGGCAGTCCTCACAAGGAGGGAGTTGACTTGACTCTACCTCTCCACGTCTTGCACAGAACAGCTCATACCGAAGCTTGTTTACCTTAGTTGTGTGGGTAGATGGTAGGTACATGTGGCAGGTGATTTCCTGTAGCTTCTCAAAGAGTTCAGGAGACACTTCCCATGAGCGTCCAAGTTCGTGAAAAGCATGCTGGTATGTCTTGTCCATCTTCACCTGCTTGAGTGTCGTCATCTTCCCTCGGCCAGCGAATGCACTGACGGTATCACAGCCTGTAAAGGCATGCATACCAATCAATGAATCACACACGCTGCCTCCCAGTGTGCGGCTCAGTGTGGTGATATCCAGGAATCTTGTCCGGTTCTTCGTCCCGCACTTCTGGAACAGATGGGATGGGATCTTGTGGCACATGCCAAGACACAACACCATGACGTCTGTATCTTCTGCAGTGATGATGACAGACTTGTTCCCAGATTCTGCTGCATGAAGTGCATGGAGAAGAAGGCGTGTGTCTGCTTCTTCTTGAGTTGACTTAAGCTCAGGAGCCTCTTCCCACTGCTCTTTGGTGATCTTGAAGCAGCGCTGCTCACATGTGACATACAGCTCCTTGTCCTTGAGCTTCTCCCTGTGCTGTGGTGCCTTCCATTCTTCTACCAAGAACTTGATAAGACTTGCCTTGTTGGAGGAACTACCGAGTAACTTTCTCCACTGCTGGATGTTGTGCCCAGGTTGAATGTTCTTGAAATGAATTCCTGTGCCTGCACTTCTTTTGGCTCGTTCTGCATCCTTGATGGATGTCTCCTTGTAGATATCAAACACAACATCAATGCGCCTGCTCTTAGCACCTTCATGAACAGCGTGACTCAGTGCTGTACCTGCAAGCTGTGAAAAAGTTTTGTCGTTTCCCTTCAGTTTGTGGACCAGGCTCATCCCATCAATTATGGTAGCAGAGGGCTCGGGTATCACTTCTGCAGGAGAAACATTCCTCTCTAACTCCTTTGCGAGGGCAGCCTTGTTGGTCTTGCGGAGAGACCCATCACCGCTGGCAAGTGCCCAAGGCAAAGGCCCCAGGGGATGAGCCAAGACATCACTCATTTTGAGCTTTCTGTTCTCGGCAACAAGGATCATCTGGCCAAATAGGTTCCTGTCAGCCTTTAAGATAACCTCCTTGGCATGGTCTTGTGAGCGTGGCTTCATTCTGATGTTAGTGAACGTTCTCAGTTTCGTCTTCGTCATCGTGTCATGAAACTGTATAGTTGGCGTATCGATCTCCAGGCGCTCTTCCTTGAAGGCTTGATATGCATCCTCTCCTATTCTGTAGGCCCCTAGAAGGTCTTTGACAACTTCTGGTGGTGCCATAGTCGCAGTTGACAAACTGACAAGATCTTCTTGCTCTGCGTTGAAGGGGTTCAACCAGCTGGTCTCCATCAGTTGAACTAAAGATTGGACATCGGCCTCATCTCTTCTAATCCTGGGCATCTGTAGGTCTGGGTGGCTGAAGTCAGTATACTTTTGGCCTACTACCATAGTCCTGAGCTGCCTTAAGTACCTGCTGCGATACTCCGATGTCAGGTAGTACCTGGCGACAGCTCCGCCTTTCAGGCTGAAGCCTTTTGTGCCCCCTGGTGTCTGGGTGTCTTTGTTGATCGTCTCTTCGATTGTCTGGTCCACAGGGATCCGTCCAAAGGGATTCTTGCTACCGATCTGGACCGAAAAGCCACCTTGCATGAAGTGTTCATGGACCTCTGGGTGTTCAATGGGCAGTCGAGACATCAAGGCATAGTAGTAGGTTAGGAACCGGGCATAGTTCACTTTGTCATAGGCAAAACACCACGGTATCATCTGTCGGATTGCTCCTAGGTGGAGCATCCAGTTGCCTTCTCTGGAGGCTCGAATTAAGTCCAGCATGATCTCAACCATGTCCAGGTATGACATCCAGAATGCTGAGAGGTTGTGTTCATCTCTGAGGGTCTCAAGATAAACTTGGAAAAGCTTCATGATATGTGTGCATGATTCACTCTCCATCAGCTCTTGAAAGAGTCCCTGAGACACATTGCTGTGAAAGCTGTTGATGTCCTTCAGTGTTTCATCTAGATGGTGTATGTCCCTTGAATGGTTTTCTTCTAGCCATGAAAGGAAGCCTTTCCATGCAAGCCTCATCAGTGCTTCATACACGAGCTTGTGTAGTCTCACTGCTCTGTTGTACCTCTTGCCGTTCATCACTCCTGACACTGATCCTTCTGCGATGATACCTGATTCACACACAGATCTCTAAGACCTGCATCTTGAAACCTCTTTCCTATGGTGGAGATGAGATTACAGATTGTGTGGAAGACGCCCATCCTGATGATAATGTTCTTGAACTTCTCTTGTTTCCAGATAACTTCGGCAGCTTTGGCATAGAGTGCTTGATCAAACACGCACACAATCTTGTTAAGCTGTAAGGACTGCATGATAGCATGCGTTTGTTCCAAGATTTCATTAACGGTGGACATTTCTGTTGCGGGAGCATTGATAGTGGGCAGGTAGCTTACAGTGTCCTGAACCACTGCAATGTCTCTGCGCATTTTGATGTTGAACCCAGTCCAACTGCTGATGGACTGGTCCTCATGGTCTGACATTCGAGTAAGAAGCCAGATATGGTTCTTTGTCTTTGAATCCTGGACTTCCTTGGTAGTGTCGACATACGCAGTCTCAATCCTAGGTGGCCCTGCCCGCCGCCCAACATTGTATATTGGCAGCATTGATGATGTCTGAGTGATGCTTCTTATCTTGGACTTGGTAATCTCTGGCAGGACTTTCTCTGGCACAGAGCCTGCAACCTTGGACTGGACAGCAATGCCATTGACTCTATGAGAAGTACCTGCTCCACTTAGGGTCTCTTCAAGTCGGTCAATGTTATCCCAGGCCAGGGTTGTGAACACACCAGGGTAGATGTTTGCTGGCAGTGGAATGTCATCCTTTGAGCATTCCAGCTTCTGGATACAAAGGGCTGTATCGATCTCCTCAAACATTGAGTAAGACACACAGTGACCAAGACGATTCAGAGTTCGGATCAGTTCTGTGTTTCCTGTCAAAGACTTTACAGCATTGGTCAGCAGTACGTGCTTGGGTGGTTTTGTCTTGCCACTGGTAACAGCAAAGACCAAGTCACTGCCAAAGGAAGTGGCAAGACGTTGAGCTCTTTCAGAGGGAGTTTCACACTCACACTCTCCTGTCAGCAGGGTGTGCAGGAATTGAGTGACTGCTGCAGGAATGACATTCTGATCTGTATCGGGAGGCCATGGCTGACTCACATCTTGTTTATTGATCTCATTCCTCAGCTGCATTCCTGCTTTGGTTAAGACATCTTCAGAGTTAGCTGCTCTTGCTTCTTGCAGGTCTTTTGCCATTTTGTGTGCTTGCCGGGCAAGGTCGTCCATTGAGAGGCTGCGTGGATAGATTAGAAGCTTTCCTTTCTCATCTGGGACAAAGCGTAGTGATTCTCCAAACTCGGTTTCAATCTTTCGGCGAACATGTTTCATTGTCGCTGGTTTCAGTTGGATAATACCACGGGACATCATGGATCTCTCAAGCCTAGATGTGAGGTTTGTCATAGGCAGTACCTCTGGGTTGGGGAATAATTTGGTCCTTATATACAAGCAGAGTTCCTCGAGGGCTTCTGTCTCAACCTCTTCGTAGCGTGCTTCCTCGCTTTCTTCCTGATTTTCACCTGCACCCGACCTGGCGGCCGCTGGGAAATCATCTTTTGTGAAGAGTTTGTAGCACGACTTGTGGTAGTGACCCTCTGCAGCAACAAGGTCTCTGCTAACTAAACCAAGGATTCTCTGGTTGAGTTTCCTTATTGCTGCTCTGCGAATCTTCTCATCTGCTCGTAGCTCAACACACTGTATGAGTGGCTCCCTTGTCTTTGTTGTTTTTATGTACTTGCTTGACTTCTCGCAGAAGATACATACTTTGGCATACACCCTGCTAGTACTAGGGGCATCCCTTGATGCCCTCCTCCTGGGGTCGACGCTTGCTGATTCTATCTTGACACCCTTGGCAAGGATAGAATCCAGTGACTTCTTCATTGTAAAGAGACTACGACATTTACGGTGATAATGTATGTGTGGTATTCCTCCTTCTTCAAGGCCCTTGGCTGCTTCCAGGACTGGATCATGCTGCCTGATTTCTGCAGCCCTGAGCAATGTGTTCCAGGAGTCCAAATCCTGTGGTGACACCAGAGCATCGCTGTCATCATCAGAGCAGTGGATGATACAGTCGATCCGTGCTCTCTTCCTCGCAGATGGTTCCATCCTGCCGTCAAACAGTCGACACACACCTGCAAAAAATATCACCATTAAACCATGAACAAACAAACACATTACATGGAAACCACTCTACATATGTTTGCTCCTTCCAATAATAAATTATCCCCAAAATATAACAAAAAATCCCCAAATATGAAATAAACCCCTAAATATGGAGAAACTTGAAATACACATCGGAATAATTCTTGTAGAGAATCAAATAAGCTACAAGAGCTGTTAGAATATATTTTTCAATGTTCCCCATATTTAAGGATTTATTCTAGATTTAGAGGAAAATACCCAAATATAGAGTATATTCCGAAATATGAGGAAATTTGAAAAATACCTAGGAACAACTCTGGTAGAGAATATAATTCTACATAGGTGTTCAAAGTTTCGCGATGATTGTGTGATGGATTTTAAAGAAAATGAGGAAAACGCCGAGCGTCACGCTAAAAATCTTTATTTTTGGGTAGCGCCCCTATTGCATCAAAAAAATTAGACTAAGCTACCAGTGCGAGAAGGCTATCATATCTTAATGTACTTACAGTCACTCTATAAACATTTTAGTACCATTCGTGTTTAGTCACCCCAGGTGGTACCGATATCTGGCCTGGCTCATGGACTAAAGAGGTAGATCATAAGCTAAAGCAAATCGTTTAATGGTAACCAGAAAAAGAGGAAAGTGACGTGCTGGTGGTGAAGGAGTTAATGTTGCTTAAAGGCCGCGTCATACAGAACTCGAACGTCGCGCGACCTACCCCCGAACACGATGACTTGCATATTTGAGGCGAATGCATCTGATATTGTCCTGATGTTGGTCAAAGAAGAACATCCCCAGATAATGCCCCGACATTCCCAGACTATGCCCCAAACAAGACTCGAATGTAACTCGACACTCCCGACCGATTTACGTTAAAGACCCGAATATTAGAGGAATATAATCCGATGCATGCCAGAGCAAGACCCGATCAAAACTCGAATGTGCCAAGAATCAGCCTTTAGGATTTCAATACCAAGACAACATTACAACACTAACGAAATTCATCAATTATCCTACTCACAAACCCGGGGTAAATGTCAACCATCCTTGGGGTGGGGGCCTTGTTCATGTCCACTGGATGGGCTTCAGGTCGTCCAGCAAATGGTTGCGGGGACTTCCATCCTCGTGGCGTGGCAGGGGCTGTCATAGTCTTGGCACCGTGGTAGTAGGAAGGGCCTGGAGCTTGCAGGGTCTCATAGTAGACGTTCTGCTGTGAACTGTGAGGGGTTGGCTGGGCAGACACCTGGCGTTGCTGTGGTGGCTGTTGGGGCTCTCCATCCGGACCCATCTGTGGGAGGGGGCCTGTCCCACGGCTGTAGGACCGCATAGCCTGTGTGAAGCGCATGACTTCAATTTGGTAGTGGTCTAGATCGGAGGGGTCTAAGTGAGAGAGGTTGTCCTGGATGAATTGGTGAAACAGCTTCAGTGAAGTCTGGGATGGGGTCGCGGCCTTCTTGGTTGCATCCCACCTGGTGTAGAGCTCATTTAAATACTTCTCCCCTTGTCGTAGCTGTTGGAAAAATAGTTAAGCATTAATTAACGAAGAATAAATAACATTCAGGTCACGGATGTAATGTGGACCATATGAAAAATAAAAGATGTCACATGAATAAAATAACACAAAACTAAACATTAAAGTGACGAATGTTTTGGTGACCATACATCTATTTACACGTGCATGCAACAACATATATGGAAAGATAAATAATAATAGTGATGTATTAATGCGAATATATGCATTAATAATTCTTATGATAATCATTGGATGGTTAATTATTACTAAAATATTTACCTTGTCGTACAAGTCGCTCTCAACCCCATCACCAGGACTAGGCGCTTTGGTGCGACGACGGCCAGTGGATGTGGAGCGAGTAGATGAAGGGGTGGTGGGAGAGACAGCAGGCTCCTGCGACGCCTCCTGCGACGTCTCCTGCGACGTCTCCAGCGGGCTCTCCTCCGCCACCGGGTCGTCGGCAAGCTCCTCCTCAGCCGTAGGAGCGATGTGGGTGGCAGGTCGTTTCTTCTTGTACTTCTGTGAAAGATATGGGGTTATTAGTTTATCATATTGAAATGCCATTTCTAAAAAATATATTGATTCATAATAGTTTGGAAAAAGTTATTATAGTTGGTCATATTGTCAGATAGACTATAATGTTCTATCAAAGTTTAATAACTATGTAATAACTCTTTCAATTTATGTTAATGCTCAGTTCCTGATATTCTCGGATTTACTACAATGTTCTATAAAATGTTAATAACTATCTAAACAATGTTGAAATGATTGTAATGCTTAATAAATATTTAAATTATTGTTGTGACAGTGTGATATCAATTAAGTACCATATGACAGTGTGATATAAATTATTGAGTCGTAATGTGGCGGAAACAGTGTTGATACATATTATGTTTATTAATTTTTAAATTAAGGTTGCTTGGGAACTTCTATGTTATGAGTATTATAAATAAACAAACATAACTTGAACAGTTCAACTAGACGTATTACTGTCCTTTCCCAGGTGTTTCTATTGTTTATCAGATATTTATAAAAAATAAGTTGTTGTGATGTAACGTACCTTGCTCTTCCTGGTGGGAAGCTTGACGATATGAGGCTGTAGGAAGGAGAAGGCCTCGGAGATCCAGGTCTCCCTCTCCGTCAGCTCATGGGCACCAGAACCTGAGGGTAGCTCCTTCAATTTCACGTATCTGGTCCACATCCCCTCCATCCACTTGAACAGAACCACAACTGGAAAATAAACCAATATTATAAGCACTGTTTAAAAATATAATATAACAAATGTAATAGTAAACACGCCGAGTATATATATATATCTATAATGTCAGGTCTCTAGTCACCCTTTTGACATCACAGGTAAGCGCACAGTAAATAACCAAATTTTGCTAACACAAACAAAACTGTAGACGGCAATTTATAAACATTGGACATTACCTAACAATATTCAGCATACAATCAATACTTTAGACAGCACTTTGGAACACTGGACACAAATAATTTGTTTTGCATATGGCCACTTTCATTGTACGCAAAAAAAACACTCAACCCACCTGTAACGTTCAGTTCCGCGGCCTTGTTACTCATAGCCCGGTCACGGATGTCCCGGTCTCGGTGTGCCCGGAGCTTCTTATTATAGAAGAAGTCGTGTTCGCAGTATCACTCGGCCACAGCGACTTCATCCTTGGCAGGCAGGATGGCGATTGTCCGCTTCCGTTTGGTGATGGTTCTTTGGGCAGGCGGCGTTGGTGTGGTCTTGGAGGTGCCTGGTTGGGGTGACGGCATGGGTGGGGGTACGGTGGGTATGGTGGGATCGGCATCATCATCTTTTTTGTTTGTGTGGGATGGCGTATCTCCGAGTTCAGGGAGAGTGTGAATGAGGTCATGCCGTGGCCGTTTAGGAAGCAGGGGATGTGACTCCATTTGGGTGAGGTCCGGGGTGTCCTGGGACTGTGAAAGTGACTGACCTGAGTGAAATTGAGTGTCATCATCAGTCCCTTCAGAGTTTGAGGAACTCTCTAATATCACATCCTCTGTGGCGAAGAGGTCCACAGATGCTTCCTTGCCCTTCCTAGTTGCTTTGCGGCATGGTAGCTTGTTGCCCTTGCCCATCTTGGTGGTTGCTGTGTGGTGTGGAGAGGTAGAACTTGTTGAGGCAACATGTGCGGAGGGTGTGAGAGCAATGGAAGCTCCGGCAGCAATATATAGGGCCCGTGCGCTTGGCTGCCAGCGTACGATTCGACTCGCATTCTTGTGTGTCGCCCCACGCTGCTCCCTCGCTTCTCTCTTTATCTTCTCTGTCGAGTGGAAATTTCCGCGTGCCACGTGTACCACCCGATACAGACAAGATGCTTCTGCTGATGTTCGGGGTAAATTCCAGTCTTTATCGTCTCTCATTCCTGTCATATGAGTTGTGTTCTTCCCAAAATCTTCAATAGACTCGTTTGATCTTGCCTTATTCCTCTGTTTATGGGGGGAATGTCGTCTTTTATTCGAGTATATCGTCTCTCATTCGGTTGTTATTATGGTTAATGTCGCCTTATATTCATACAAATCGGGTTAATGTCTGCTTATGTTCGGCTTGATCGAGTTAACTTCGTCAATGAAAATAACAGACGAATAACGGCCGAAACGAAATAACGTAACCCGAATGAAAGCCGAACATAACCAGAATGAGAACCGACAAATTTTTAACGGTTTTTACACACGAATATCGGCTAGAAGTTAACGCATGCACTAACTTCTGGCCGAACCCTAGGATGTTCGGTTGCACCCCTGAACATCCCCGGAGCTTCCCCCGAATCAACGAGAACATTGGCTGAATTGATCCGAATTTACCCGAACATTTGAAAATTTAGTGTATAGTGCACGTCACCTCATTCTATCTATCTATTGCCTGACGCCGTGATCCCCGAAGGGGTGGCCACGAACGAACCGCCCCCATGCACCTCTGTCCCCAGTCAGTCGACGCCCCTCCCCCCAACCAGCACCGCCTTCGTTCATGTACTTCCTCACTCCATCCTTCCACCTCTCATTCGGTCTACCTCTCCCTCTCTGTCCCTCCACCTCGCTCTCATACACCCTCTTAGTCATTCTCTCGCTTTCCATACGTTCCATATGGCCGAACCATCTCAAATTGTTCCTTTTCACACTTTCCAGCTCATTACTTTAGTCATAAACACTATAAAGACGCAGTATTATTTATTTTATTATTAGTATTAGTATAAATATTATAATTAATATTATTAGTATTATTTTATTATTTATTTTGTATTTATTGTTTTAGTTTAGTTTTAAATTTGCTCCCTAGACCTACATCGTGCTTTAAAAAAACACCCCCAAGACCCCCCTTCGAGAATTTGTATTTTTTTTTTTTTTTTTGGGTACAAAAATATCCCAGCCGAAGGCCGGTTACTCCTAACTCAAAGGCTTGCTATTGCTCGCCAGGAATAGATGGACACTTAAATGGCATGGGAAGGTCTTAACATTGACAAAGAAATGGGCAGGTCATAAAATCGCCAAACTAATTGGACAAACGTCTTAAAATCTCATAACTTATGGGGCTAAAGATGAGGGAGAAGTGGTTCAGACAAAAACAAACCCTCCCCTTAACCCTCTTACTGTAGTATACCATGGCGCGTTTATTAAATGTTTCATGCCCAATATTAGATTGCTATTATATTATTAGCTTATTTTTAGTTCACGTAATATTATTTAGTTATATTGTATTCATTTGGTTTAGGAGGGTTTGTGAAAATCGAAAGGTTAATCGAGGTAATCTTGACCCCTTTTATTCCTCAAGATCCTTCCTAAGCTGCCTACAATCATCTAACAACAGCCAGAATAATAGGAATTAAGGCACCATAATACTAAGAGGGTTAATATTACCAGTATACCTTCATATGAGATAATGTTTAGTACACACACACATATATATATATATATATATATATATATATAATATTATATATATATATATATACAGTATATACAGGGTGATTAAAAAACAGTGTAATGATTTCACATGTTTATTCTGAGAGAAGGACAACTCATATACCATTGAACTGAGAATTTAATGAAAATACACATCATGCCATTTTTAGAACAGTAATTGTGAACTCAATAACTCAGCTGAGAACAAAATGGCACTGGATTGTCCTAAATCAGCATTCACACAAATTTCTTGTAATTCACGTTCTCTAAATGTGCGCCATTGCGATTGAGACAGGCTTTGATTCTGACCCCAAAGTTCTGTCCCACTTTCCTTAGGGTCTCAGGTGTGACTTGTTGGATGTAGTTGGTCACATTCAGCTTGAGCTGAGCCAGTGTATCAGGTTTGTTAGCGAACACAGATCCCTTGGCAGCCCCCACAGCCAGAAGTCCAGTGAGTTCAGGTCGGGGCTGTAAGGCGACCATTCGGGGGTGGTGCCGAGAGCAAGGAGGCGGTTGTTAAAGAGCTGTTGCAGATAGTCAATGGTGGCATGTGCAGTATGAGGTGGGGCCCCATCCTGCATGAACCAGGCCATATGGAGCTGGCCTGGAGTGAGGGATGCACTCAGGTCAATGTGGAACTGCCTGATGATCTCACAGTAACGTTCAGCATTGATGGTGACGGTCCGACCACCTTCTTCGAACCAGTAGGGACCAAGACATCCATGCCTGGCATTGTAAGCCACAAAGGCAGTGAGCTTTAGGCCCTTCAGGTGCCTCTCTGTGATCTCCTCGAGTAGCTCAGAGCCCCAGAAGATGTTGTTATGGTTGTTGATGGAGCCGTTGATGTGGAAGTGTGCCTCGTCGGAGAACCAGATGTGGTTGATCCATCCTGGGGTGCGTTCAAGCTTTTGGCTGAGCCAATCACACATGACATGCCTTCTTTGCATGTCCTCAGCTTCTAGTTTATGCCTCACAGATATGGTGTAAGGGAATAGCTTGAGCTCCTTGGTCATAATACGCAACAGACTGGAAGGGGAGAGTCCCAACTCTTGGGAGCTGCGGCGGTGAGACTTCTTTGGGCTTCTGATGGCTGAGTAGTGCACAGTATCAATGTTTGCCTGGTTCTTTGTGACTGCTGCTGGACGTCCACTGTTCCCCTTGTGTGTGCTGTGGACAGTACCCTTGCTCTCAAAGTGCTTGACAAACCTCAGTATAACATTATTTTTAGGTCCATCACGTGTTTGAACTTTGATTCGCGGCAGAACCGACGACGGACTGTGACGTACGATTTGGTTTCATACCAGAATTCAACTATCTTGACTTTCTGCTCGGCTGTGAATACCATTTTAGCTAGAACCTTGTAGTTGACTTATGCCAAATGGCATGATACCACCATCACAACCTGAAAAGATAAAGTGTGTAGGTTAACCAATGAAGAAATGACATACATGTGAAATCATTACACTTTTTTTTAATCACCCTGTATATATATGGCCAGGATTTTCCCATTAGATTTTATACAACTATAGTCCGTTCAATATAAGTAGGCCAGATATATTAACCCTAACTTCTTGTAACTCAGGAAGGGCTGGAACAAACAGGCTGCATGTTGCCACAACTCTATACTGGTTGACCTTTTCCAAATGGTAGAAATAACAACCCAATTACTCAAGTCCTTCTTGAGTTATGAGAGTTTGGGGTCGTGATTTCTGGCCTACCTATGATGGACAGGGTATAGTGACATTAGGAACACATTGTCGGTTATGGTGATTGTATTGTTATTTATGTTTATGTTTATTGTTTGTTTATTTACTTATGTGCTTCATTATGTGTGACATGACATTAATGAAATGGTTGCATTAGTATTATTTACGTTAAGTTAATTAATATCGTCTATTGTTAGCTGTCGTAAACTAATAAACACGTTATAATTAGAGGTGGTGAAATTGATTTGTAAGATTGATAACATATATGAATAAACATCTTTTTTCCAATTAGGTTAGAAAATAAAGTAGTCATTCCATTACAAAAAAATACGCTGTGTAATTCCTGCGATTACGAGAAATCCTTACTGAGCTGAATGAAATATTGCGGAGATAGCACGAGGGATACGTAAAATAAAAGTAAAAACAAAAAAAAAAAAATAAAAAATAAAAAAAAAATATATATATATATATATATATATATATATGAAAGAAAGGGCTAAGGGGGGTCACCTGCTTTTTTTTGTATCTTTCTCTCCTTTTTCTCTCTTTCTCTGTTTTAAGACGTTTATCCCCATCCCGGTGTCGATTTCTTCCTGGCGAGCGATAACGAGCCAGCATTGTATGGAAAATCCGGCTTTGCCGGAGAATTTTGTTCTATCGAAAAATGTAAAAATTTAGCTTGCTGTAAAACAGCAATTACAGGTAATGGCAATTACATGTATGCTGGCTCGCTACCACTCGCCAGGAAAATATTGACACCTGCATGTGGGTAAACGTCTTAAAACTGTAAGCTGAATGGGGCCGAATGGATACAAGCCAAAGAGAGAGGGAGAGAAAGAGAAAAAAAGCGAGGTGGGCTCCCTTAAGATCTTTCGTTAGACGAGGACAATTAACAAGACAAGAGGAACGACTGGTTATTTGCTTTGTTTTGTTTGATTTTCTTATTGTTGTTGTTGTTGTTGTTGTTGTTGCTGTTGTTGTTAATCATATGTTACATTTTTTAATTAATGAAAATATTGTTGTTAGTTGTAGTATTATTTGATATTATTAGTGTTATTATCATATTATTATTATTATTATTATTATTATTATTATTATGTACTAACCTATTAATCAAAACATATTATTGTTATGTTCTTAACTTTTTGGTTGCAGTGAGTGCTCGACTTTTTGGAAGCATATGTTTCGGCGATGATGGATTAGTTCGCAGATCCTTGAGTGTTTGACGGATTAGTTTGTTGGTGGGAGAAGTGGATGAGGAGGAGGAGAAAGAGAAAGAGGAAAGGTGGGAGAGGAAAAGTAGTGCCCCCTGGGAGTAGGAGGAGGGATGGAGGAGGAGGGTCGTGGTGTTGAGTATATAAGGTAGTGACTGCGGAGGTAGTGGCATTCACATTTCACCACCATGAAGCTTCTGGTGAGTTGTGTGTGTGTGGACTACCTCAAGATTCATCCTCAGCTTAGTTTCCTATAGTATATATTTTTACTGGATGATCTTCGAGTTCTTCTTCACTCTGCTTATCTGCTTTCTTAATGTCTGGATGGTCTTCTTAGCCTTCTAGATGAGCTTAAGGGAGCCCACCTCGCTTTTTTTTTCCTCTTTCTCCCCCTCTCTCTTTGGCTTGTATCCATTCGGCCCCATTCAGCCTACTGTTTTAAGACGTTTACCCCCATTCAGGTGTCAATATTTTCCTGGCGAGCGCTAGTGAGCCAGCATAATTATATATAAGCTAAATTTGTAAATTTTTCGATAGAAAAATTTCTCCGGCAAAGCCGGATTTCTACATACAATACTGGCTCGCTATCGCTCGCCAGGAAGAAATCGACACTTGGATGAGGAAAAACATCTTAAAACAGTTGGCTGAATGGGGCCGAATAGCTACAAGCCAGGGAAATAGAGAGAAAAGGAGAGAAAGGTAAAACAAAGCCGGTGACCCCCCTTAACAAATATTCTTCATCCTGCTTCATCCTGCTGGGTGATCTTGAATTCTTAGTTTGTCTTACCTCTTAAAATTATCTGCTTCCTATTCTTCTATATTCTGACATTCTTGATACATTTCTGACTGATATTATTCCTCTTCTTCTCCTGTTTTATTTCAATGGCAAATATTAAAGTTCTTCTTCTGTTTGTTTTGGTAATGAATCTTCTTTTAATGTGTCTATTCCTGGCTGGTCATCTTCTGCATGATCTGGTTCTTAAACCTGTTCATCCACTCGTTAATGCACGGATCCTTTACTGCTTCTTAATTGTGTTCTTCTTGAACTACTTTTTGTTCTTCATCTAGCTGCTTTGATTTTATATTTTGATCATTATATATTTATCCTTCTTCATCTTACCCATGAGAAGAATAAGTACAAGAACAAGACAAGGCATGCAAGAACAAAAGTGGCAGTGAAGATGAACAAGAATTGCAAGAAAAAGTAACTTTCTTAACTTGTTCTCCTGTTGGTCTTCTGGTGACTAATATTTTGTTTCTTAATTTTGTTCATATTGCATTGTTATTGTTCTTTAATGTTCCTCCTAAATCTCTCTCCCCTCTACCATTCACTTAGCTAAACTACTAAATTAAACCAGTGGCACTGGTTGAGGTCTACAGGTTGACCAATGCCATGTCTGTTGGTTGAGTTGGCAGGGACCCTATGTGACTTTTGACCTCGACTGTACAAGCGTGTCCTCCTCCTCTTACTTATATATTTAATATTCAACATGCGTTTTGCTTTCCTCCGTTATGTTATATCCTCTGTCTCCCCCCCCCCCCCCCTCTCTCTCTCTCTCTCTCTCTCTCTCTCTCTCTCTCTCTCTCTCTCTCTCTCTCTCTCTCTCTCTCTCTCTCTCTCTCTCTCTCGTGTTATACTATACATTTGTTTTTCTTTCATACTCGACCTTCTACACTCACATTCATATGTATTTACGTTTTTTCAACTGGTTGTGCAAGTTGACTTAGCCCAAAGTAAATAGTATTTGTCTTCATAGTCTAAACTAGACAGTAAAACAGACTCTATATAGCGGGTCGAGTCACTGGGTATAATTTTTGTATAGATATTTGTATCAGCTGACGTTAAATTGTCATGTCCCCATCTTTATTACTCAGTTATTACAAAAGGAATTTGTAAATAAAAATATTGGTAGGCTATATATGAAAAGTAAATACCTCGCACTAATGTTATGTAGATACATAGTGGTTTTATATAATATACATTAAACATGGATAAAGCAACTGCTAGGTGAGTAAATATTCTGCCATGTGGAATAACATAGATTATAGTCCCCATTACCTTTACATTTGGGTTGAAAAAGTCAAATGCTACCCAGAATGCAATGTAAAACAAGCCATCATACTGTGCTGCATAATGTTATTCAATGTGAAATGTAAGAAGACGTCTTCGTACACACTAGGACTCCAATAAAGACTTGTTCTGACTTTTCAAACTCTGTAAACGAAAGACTGAAATGTACATATTTGGCAATAAATTAATAATATGATTCGAGTCAGTCCAAGACAGTTTCGAAAACTTAAGACAACATTCTGTGCCTTAGAGTGTGTTTAAAAAGTAAAGCGTCTGACGCGCTACACTCAGCATCTTCCCTCATACTTATTCAACCAGACATTAATCCTTGTAGTACGGTCGCGCTAATAAGTCATGACCCAGCTGTCATTACGTTTGGCTTGCTCTGTGCTGTATTAATGTCTGTCAGATGTTGAATAGAGTGGGTAAGTGTAGGAACATGTTTGTATATATCACTCGATATGAAGAAATGAAGCTTAGATATTGCTGATACCAATTATTGATCCAAACCTACATGGTGCCGAAACATCACTTATTAGCGCGACTGTACATGATGTCATTCTAGCTCTCATTATATGATTGTATGCACTTTAGGAATTATATGTGATCATCAGAGGGATAATCGAGATGGCTTGCACATCATTTGATTCCTTGAGGTCCTTCTTATGCTAACTATACAGTAATCGTCTGACACTGGATCCCCACAACATCTTGCCCCATACTCACTCAGAAATACTTATTATTCTCTCAGAGTATGATGACATGTTGTCTTCATTCTATTCTAGCTATCATTAGACGAGTTTATTCAGTTTAGGTCCTTCCTACGCTTTCAGAATACAGTTAAACATAAATACAAAAATAATATAAGTCATTGTAATGTTTCCCTTGCTCTCCCAGCATGTTACTCCATAACCAGCCAGCCATAGTTAATGTTCTCTTACCTGCTCTAACTAACTCACTTTCGCTGACTCACTCATGCACTTTCCATCCTTCAATCTTCTCACTCTCACCCCATATGTTTACTAATTTTCCTTTACACACACCCACACATATATATATATATATATATATATATATATATATATATATATATATATATATATATACACACACACACACACACACGATCAGTATCCCACAGCTACACTCACACACACGTATACAGCTACTTTATCTTACACACACTCACACACACACACAAACACGCACACACACTCACACGCATTTAATTATCCTCACGCCTGATGTATAGTTCAAGCCAGACCAAAGTATTGTGGGCTACGTTGTACTTTTAATAGTTTGTATACAGAAATTTGTTGATTAACTTCTAAGTTTATTATAATTAATGTTAACTTTACCTGGATCATTTTGGTCTTTTATTATTGTCCATAATTATTTATATAGTTGTACGAGGCTATGCTTTTAAAACTATAGATACGTTATTATATGTACCTTAAATTGCCGAAGTTTAATTAAAACAAAATTCATTCGATGTATAATTATATTTAACAAACGTAACCTGCCTTTCACCATCATTCATGTATACTGTTGCCTTAGTTCTAGTGGATGGGAACGCAGGAATTGTTAAACTGGTATTACACAAGCTATTTACCACTCAATTTTTATGTTCAACAGAAGTCTGGCAGCTCATGAAGTAAACGGAAAAAATGAATCTATCTGCAGATAATTTCCGATTACCGTGAAATCATAAACCCTAAAAATGTTGCCGGAAAATGTTAGCCATTGAAAATTGACGGTAACAGCTTTAGTGTGATACCCCTTTACTATACTCTGTTCCAAACAGGTAGGCTAAAAATTGTGAACCCTAGCCTCTGTAACTCAAAAAAGGCTAGTGCAAATGGGCTGTAGATTGGCATTCCTATACTCCGGCAGATCCTTCCCAAATGGTAAAAGTATTAGCTCGATTACTCCAGTTGTTTGTGAGTTATAGAGGTTAATATTAAAGAGTTTTGGCCTAACTACTTGAAAGAGTGTATAACTGTATTGTCCGAATGGCTAAAGGCTCAGGCACACTATATTACTGTTGGGATATTTATTGTGAGGTTACTTTTTTATGACGACATTTCAAAGTGTAATTGTTACCCATTAGTATCTGCATGTGGCTGATTTATAATAGAGCATTAAATTTGAAGTTGTCATACCATAATAGCTGGAGGGAGGGGGGACGGGGGATTAACAGTTGGAATAGGAGTTCTTTGGAATTCATTTCAACCCTTTCAGTAACATTGCATCTTTGTCTGTTTGTGCTTGCTAACAGTAAGCGACTTTTTACAGATTAGTAAGAGTCTCAAGTGTTCAAAGAGTACAATCTCTCTGAATTGAACCTTTGACTCCCACATATCCTTCCTAAGCTAAATAAATCGTCTGCTGATAGCCAGTATATTATAAAGAAAATCGTCCTCTGATACTGAAGGGGTTAAGGGATTGCCAACTAGCTCTAGAGTCCAACCAGAATTTCACCCCATTAGATTGGCGATAATGAGACGCTTCACCCCGATCAGGTGATTTTTTTTTATTTTATTTATTTTTTTCCTGAGCGAGTGATAGGAAGCCTGTACCTTAGAAGAAATCAGCCTTTGAACGGGACATGTGTCTATCAAAATATGGGTGGGCATATTTAATTTGAAGTAAGTCTGGGAAGGCATTCTTGTTAGCCTAGGGGTCAAACTAAAATATATTGCTCAAAAATGGCAAAAACAAGCAAAATCCTAAATATTAATTAAACAAAATATAATAAACAACGCAACGTCGGATCAGATAATGTTAAGAAGTCTCCCTGATAATTACGGTTCTTGTAATTGTAGTTTAAGGTAAGAAGTTCTTTGTATTACTATTGTAAACAAAATGGACAAGGAGGCATCAAGTTTTGAAATAATACATTGATCCACTAAGATGGCATCAATATAGTTCAAGATGCACCGTATGCTGGGTAGTGTGAATATTATTATAAGTAATGTTCAGCCATTGAACTGACTAAACGAACTTCCGAAATGCAATTACCAGGTAGGGAACTGACAAGATTTTATTTAGGCAGAGCGAGTAACGAATGCATTTTGAGTAACGAATATAACGATAGCATTAATGACCGTTACTGTACACTGAGACTGAGTTGTGCTTCAGTAGTCAACGCAAGCTGTAGTAAGTGTATTGTTAAGTAGTGTAATTTATCACAATTCCCCGAGAACAACTGTAGCCTGTAACTTAACGTCCATATGCTTCTATAAATATTGTTTGTTTCCTTCCTCTGTTCTGTTATGTTATTAAAATGAATATGTAGCTTACTGTGCAACGATTACCTGTGGACAACTATAGCCTATAACTTAACGACCACCTTCTCCCCAGTTGACCGTGTTCGTGGTTGTGGCTGGGGTATCTGCGGCCCCCCAGGGAGGGTACAACCTGCCCTCTCCCTCCGGTGGTGGTGGTGGTGGAGGTGGTGGTGGCTTCTCTCACGGTGGCGGCGGCAGTGGATTTGGCGGAAGTTTTGGTGGCGGATTCTCTGGTAGTTCGGGAGGATCTGGATTTGGCGGTGGATCAGGATTTGGCGGTGGATCAGGATTTGGCGGTGGATCAGGATTTGGCGGTGGAGCTGGATTCGGCGGTGGATCAGGTGGTGGATCAGGATACGGTGGTGGAGGTAATGGTGGTGCTTGCAGTGGAGGACAGGTGCGTCACGCTGATGGGTCCTGTGTGACACCACAGGTAACCCGTAACCTGTATGTGTACCGTGCCCCAGCCGTAGCTCCCATTACGGGCCCCCGACCCAATGTACCTGCACCACGAGTGGAACACAATATCGTGTTCATCCACACACCCGAGAGTCAACTCAACCAGCAGCCAGTTGTCGTACCACCACCCCAGCAGAAGAACGTAGTGTACGTGCTCAGCAAGAGACCCCAACACGACCAACAGCTTATCCAGGTGCCCGCTGCCGAACAACAGGCTCCTGAGATCTTCTTCATTAACTATGCTGATGGAGAGAACCCACAACTTCCCAGCGGTGGTGACCTGCAATCCGCCCTTAGCCAGGCGTCAGCCAGCAATGGAGGAGTCATTGGCAGCGGTGTTGGAGGTGGTATCGGTGGCGGTGGTGTTGGCGGTGGTATTGGTGGCGGACATGGAGGTGGCATTGGAGGCGGAATTGGTGGTGGTATTGGCGGCGGAATCGGTGGTGGTATTGGCGGTGGTATCGGTGGTGGTAGTGTTGGAGGTGGATACTCGGCACCCGCCCCTTCCCCCTCAGGTCTGTACTCTGGGCCCTAAGAGGTGCCACACAGCGGAGTGCCATCTAGTGTCGGCACACGGCGTCGCACACTTTCACTATGTATGAATTCTAAGATATGGATATTAATATTGTAATATTGTATGTGGAATATATATTTTTCTAAATAAATGAATATACATATTCATTCTTTCATAATATCCTTTTGAATTATATGTAATCTATTTTGTCAAATAAATGGCCACAAATTACGCACGAATGTACTATAAGCAGCGTGCAGCGATTTTTGTGTTCTATGTGTATGTAGGAGACAAAAGGCAGGCTGCCTGTAACGAGTGTGTATCCCAAAGCCAAAGAAGTGACAGAGAACCAAATTCAAGGGACGTTGGGGTCAAAATGCCTGGACACACGAAGATTAAAGCAGTTTAAGTCATAGGATGAAGGATAGATTGATTGAGGGAGAGAGTTCCAAAGTTCACTATTTGAGTAGAAAATATACTGAGAACATTTGCTAATTCTAGGGTTGGAGAGCTGGACAGAATAGGAGTGGGACTGTGTTGAAAGGCGTGTGACTCGCACTCCCCGCAAGGGAGGTGGTATATATATGCACTGAGAGAGCTCTGAAGAACATTGATTGTTGTAATAGCGATAGAAGAGTTAAAGAAATGCAACATTGCGACATGAAGAAACAGATTGTAGGGAACTAGTAAGAGGAAGTGAGTTGATGAGGCGAAATTCTTTTGACTCTACTCGTTCAAAAAGTGCAGTATGGGTGGAACCTCTCCAAACATGCAAACAATACTCGATACATGGGTGCACTGTGCTCCTATACAGAGCTGTGCGGGGGTGAAGAATCCAAAGAGACAAGTACAAAGGAGTACAGAGGAAAACAAGCAACAACAGATATATTATCCTGTCAAGGCTGGTTGTAGCTAAACTACCTAACCTATTTGAGAAAAAGTGCTGCTATTCGTTTGTAAACGCAGTTAATCGTGGATTAACCTTTAAAAGGCGAGCTGTGTGTAGTGGACACCCTACCGCCAGGTGACGATATTAGGCTTAATTCCCGCCTAAAATCATCATTTTACGATAAATATCGTTATTACTTATTCATATGCGCCTATTTTACGTTTAATATGAAGATATTAACATATAACAGCAATAAAACAAGTGGGAATAGTGTTTAGAGGGTCAAAATCGCGAATTATTGCCGACTGTTCATTCATGAAATGTGAGCCAGACACGACGTACACCCTCCCTCTCTCGAGCCTAGAGGCACACTGAGGCTCTCTCTCTCATTCTCTCTCACACCATGCAGTTGCTAGGCATATGACCACGCCTTAGAACCGGATTGGAGATGTTGGCGCGGTAAATAAACTGATAAAGAAGGGAATAAGAGGAAAAATAGGTGATAATTGAAGGGGGGGTGGGGGAGGAGGGGATTTTGACACATGTGTGGAGGAGTGATAGGAGGTATGGAGGGGAATGATCTCACTTAACCCCTTCAGCACCATGACGTAATTTTCATCATATAGACGTTTTTCCTTAGCTTATAATCTACCTCTATTACTCAAAAGGGGTAAATACCATCTAGATAAACCTTCTGAATATGATAAGTCCTTCTTAAACTGTAGAAAATAGTCTAATCTTAGCCATAATCAAAGGTAAAAATGCATCATGGTACTGAAGGGGTTAAACACCATTTATTTTGTTTTAAGTGCTACTGGGGCCTTTTAAAAGGCTTTTTTTAGGCCTTACCTCTTAAGAGGATTGTCGCCTTTGCCCACCAAAACCTCTTAAGAGTGTTTTCGCCATTCCAGGGTTAAGAGCGAGATATTTATCTAGGCGTATTTTGAAAGTTTCAACAGTACTGCATTCAATGAAATGACGGGGTAGTCCATTCCAAAGGTTTACACTCGATTGAAAAAGAAATGCTTTACCTCATGAGAGTTAAAATGCTTTCCGATTATCTTGCAACCATTTCCTCTTGTATAATTTGAATGATATATTGTGAAATATTTGTTGACAACCATATTGTCAATACCTTTAATAGCTTTATACACTTTAATTAGGTCCCCTCTCAGCCTGCGCTTCCGCTGTATTCTCTCCAGTTTATCTAGTTCCCTTTGATAATATGGACACCACAATTGTACACAGTATTCCAGATGGGGGCGAACCAAAACATTGTATAAGGTGAGAATGACATTTTCAGATTTGTATTCAAACGATCTTCCAATGAAGCCAATAATTGTGTTTTCTTTCTTAACTACTTCGGTACATTGTTGGCTGGGTTTTAAAGTATTTGATATTGTCACTCCTAAGTCAGTTTCTTTATCAGTATATTTTAGTTGACTACCATTCATTGAGTAGTTTGAATTTTCATTTTGTTTTCCTTTACGTATTAATTTACATCTGTCGGTATTGAAACTCATTTGCCAGGTTTGGGCCCAATTTACTAATTTTTCTAAATCATTTAAGATCTGTTGAACATGCAAGGGAGATACTACTATATATGCTCGCTATTTTGGTATCATCTGCAAATTTTGAAATTGTACATGAAAGATCGTCATTTATGTCATTAATATATATTAGGAAAAGAATGGGTCCGAGAACTGACCCCTGCGGCACACCACTTGAGAAATTTTTCCAGTACGAGGCTTTATTGTTTACGCCCAGTTGCTTACACCTAGTAAGCCAGTTCTCAATCCATCGAAGTACATATCCATCTATGCCATGAGCTTTTAATTTTATCAAGAGACGCTTGTGGGGGACTTTATCAGATACTCTATGGAAATCAAGGTCGACAATGTCGACGGCTTTACTTTTGTCATACATGTTGAAGATGTGAAAATAGTCAAGGAGATTTGTTAGGCATGAATGCTTGTTTCTTTTCTTCTAAATGGTTTACAAGTTTAACTCTGATGATTGTTTCGAGCAATTTACATATGATTGAAGTCAAACTTATTGGACGGTAGTTGCATAGTTGCAAGGTAGTGATTTATTTCCTTTTTTGAAAATAGGTGTAACATTAGCTAATTTCCATTCATTGGTTACAATGCCACTTCGCATTGTATTGTTAAAAAGTAGTGCTAATGGTTTTGATATCGCGTCTCTTAATTATTTTAAAACTCTGGGAGAAATAGATGGTTCAGCACACCTAACTTCTGGGAAACTGTTTTATAAAAATTGTAATATGATTTTCCAAGAAAGTTTGGATGAAAAGATACACCAAGAACATTGTTAACAAATGAAGTGTTGATTTGTGTATTGTTGAAGAGCAATTGATAACCTTGTGGGAGATTGCGATGGGCAGATAGAAAGAGAAATTTAGTCATGGAGGCATTGAAAGTAACAATTTTTTTCAGTCCCAATCAGAAATAATTGTTAGATCAATAAATAGGCGTGCTATGGCCTCGTCACGTGACTTTTGGAGTGATTGCATGCTGGGTTGTTGTGAAAAACTAGTTGAATAGTGTAAGGTAGAGTCATCAGCATATAAGTGGATGAGACTAGAGGTACAGTTGAGATCAATAATGAATATTAGAATAAACACTGGAGATATGACAAAACTCTGAGGAACACCGGAGTTGATAGGTTGAAGAAGTGAGCCATGACCATCCACAACTGTGCAGCTATGGAGCGGTCTGAAAGGAAATTGGAGACAAAGGCACAGATGGAGGGATAGGAACCGAAGGAAGGTAGTTTGGACATTTTAGATTTATGCCAAAATATTAGCACAACATATGGTCATAATTCTGAGTTATTCATCCTATGCATATCGTATCTCGGGATCTGGCCTACTGGCGTCAACTATTTTCTATCATATTCCTACTTTCCTCAATATCCCTATATCACTCCTCTTAAGGGGGAGGTAGTACCTCTTTCAGGACCCCCTTCTCCTTCATGTTTAGCCTTATCAGTTTTGAGAATTTAAGACGCTTATTCATTAGTTTATCGATCTTAAGACCATTCGTCCCAATTCTTTATCAATATCGTGACCTTTCTTGTCATTTAGGTGTCGATTATTTCCTGGCAAGCGATAGCGAGCCTGTAGTTCTGGAGGATGGCCGAAACATTTTTCTACAGAACAATATAAACATTTATCTCAAAGGGGGATCTTGAGGATGATTTAGTCAGCTTGGTGGAGGTCTAGGGAGGAAACTAAAACAATAATAAATAAATAGAGAAATACAATAACACACAGACCTTACCCCCTTAAGCTCTTTTGGCCATCATTAGACGAAATTATTCAGCTTGGAAAGGAATTCGGAAGTCAGAAGGTTGAGATTGTCTTTACTCGTTATATTCCTAAAAGGTTTTCCAAAACTTAGTCAAATCGTTAAATAATAACCACAATAAAGTCAGAAACGTCCTCATAATACTGAAAGTGTCAAACACATACATGGTAATCATGCTAATGTTCTATCATAACTGATAGCTGGAGACGTGCAGTGAATAAAACATGACATTAAAACAGTATAAACAATAACAAAGAGAGGAGGAGGATACCGGGACATTTCAGTATGCTTAACACCAAAGTGTCAATCCGTTATAATTGGGGTTTAAGACTGGAGTATATTCAGAAGCAGTTCAAGGTTGTTTTTTGTTTATATTTTGTGGTTCATTAAATTACACTGTATTGGTCATTATACCACTTCCAAGGACATAAACATATTGATACATGACATTGACTTTCTATATCGGTATTAATTTATGGACTATAGATAAAGGACTCTTATTTCATAAACTGTCTTCTGTGGACACAGCTTTTGTCCGTGGCTATACAATGTTGCCACATCAATAACTTGATCTGACCACCAACGCCAGTACAATATATTTAGGCTGTTAATTAGGGGTTCGAGCCCTGCGGGGAACCCCTATTGTAATCAGTAAAAAAAAAAAATCTTCCAAATTATTTTTCCACGCTGGTTTTTACGCGTTAACTCCAGAACCGCCTTTTGGTTCGGGATCAAACTTTCACACAAGGTGCGTTTCTGTATTAGACAACTTTTGATATGCTAACCATCTGAAATGGAGGCCAAACAGGTCCGTGGCAGCCGATTTCCCGAAAAATGTGAAACCTAAATACCGTCTCTCCCACTTATAGGAAATGATTGGGCTTTGGCATATGGACTCCACTACTAATGCTCCGCAAATGTTATGGAAAAGGTTTTGCTTTGCAGGTGGGGTTTTTTCAGCAATCTTGAAAAAAATCTAAAACACTTAAAAATCCACATCTTGAAAACTACGCGGATGATCAAAGCCATGTTTGCGTATTTGGGCGAGACTCGCAATTCTGAACGTTTTGGTACCAAAAAAATAGATATTTGGGGGAATAGTTTGGGCGCAGCATTGAAAACTGTCCATTCTTAAATTACTTTAAAACCGTATTAGGTACCCACACAACGTTTTCAGTCTTCAGTCTATAGGCTTCCCCGCATCCCCTAGTTTTGTTTAATAATAGTTACATTAATCATTCAGATCCATACATTTTTAAAATTTAACTCTCTCAAATAGTTGAGAGTCCCTACGAATTCCACCAATTATTTAACCAACCTACCTATACATACCTACCCTACCAAATAATAATGATAATTCAAATTTATTTTTGGTGAATAGCAGAGTATTGGCTAAGGTTTTTAACAATTCCTCCTTTTGCCAAATGCTTAGTTTAATAACAAAGTTCTAGACCTTTAAAGTTTTGACAATTGCCTGTTTGACTCCTATTTTAACCCTCTCCTTCAACCCTAAGTGTTACCACAAAATACCGCTAGATCCTTTCTCAAAAGTCGCTAGCATGTTGCTACATAGTCAAACAATGCTAGAATAATGCTGCAATTTCTAAAGAGTTTTTGGTTTGTTTGTTTTCCAAATTTTACAATGTAATATGACTAGAATGTCTGAAATGTTCAAATTATCCCTAGCAAATGTCTCTAGATATGAACAAATGGTTGCTAGATTGAAGTAAGTACCAGCTTTACATCTAGCTGTAACACTGGCAGCACTGCAAAGTCCTAAGGAGGCAGCACCTCCACCCCCTCCCAAGACAGCACCCACTTCCCTCCCTTTCATCGCCCAATAATTATGGTCTGAATTTTGTATTTCCTTAACTTATTCTGTGTATAATTGTAAGCCTTCCACGTGCCTCTATTAACCCGGGAGCTGCGGGGAGACTCTTAAGAGTTCCCCCGGCGCACTGCGGGAAGACTCTTAAGAGTCAGAGAAAATAAAAATCAACTTTTGACATCGAAAAAAAAATATTTTTTTATATTTTTTTTTTTTTATTTTTTTATTTTTTTTTGGCCCCTGGGCCATGCAAAATCTCAGTCCTCTACCTCCCCTCCTTCCCCACTTTCCTCCTCTCCTTCAGTTATCACCTATTTTCCCTGTTATTCCCTTATTCTGAGGTATATTTTCGTGCTAACATTAGAAATCCGATTGGAGGGTGTGGTCATCACTGATAGCAAGCGAGTGCAAGAGAGAGAGAGAGAGTATCGATCGACTGCGTCTCAGTGGCCTTGGGGGAAATTGGCGGGAAAGCAGATTGCCTCACCCATACATTATACAACTCGCGGGCTATATCTCCGATTTTGACCATCCAAACGCTGTTTTCACTCGTTTTATTGTTGTTTCAGGTTAATACCTTTATAATCAACCCATAATAGGCGCATATGGATAAATATTAATGCTATTAATGGCACAATGAATATTTTAGTGACGGAAACACCTCAAATACGTCAGCACAGGGGGACGTTTCCAATTACCCCCATGCGCACTTCAGAGGTTAAGTAATGCCATTTAACAGGATTCATTATTTAATTACAAGGCTGAATATATATCGGAAGTACTTATTTGCCTTCGGAAAGCTGAAATATAATGTTTGCACAAATGGTAGGTATAAATATTTGCTCTGTGCTAAAAAGAGAGAGAGAGAGAATTCCTTTTTGTTGCCTACATGCCACTATATCCTTCCCTCCTCTCTCTCTCTCCATTCCCTCCCCTCCCCTCTCTATCTCCATGTGTTCGCGCTCTCTCTCTCTATCTGGGCCTAATACACATATTTGCGCTTTTTATAAGTCGCCCTAACCGGCAAAATATTGAGTGGAGGGAACTGAAATGGTGTGTAATAAGAAGAGATGGCCGATATCTCCCCATAGTCGTCAAACTAAGATAGTGAGAGGCAGGCCAGATTATATTGCCAAATACCGCCATATACCTCCCTACTGAAATGTATCTCCATTAAATCTAACACATTTCATTACAAATCCCTTTCAAAGGTATCTATGTATCTATCTATCTATTGCCTGACGCCGTGATCCCCGAAGGAGATTGTAAATGAAGTAAATAGAGTAAATTGTAAATAAACTAGGAAGTATGAATGTACAAATGGTGTACAGTGGCGGGATTGGAGGGTGTGTGTGTGTGTGTGTGTGTCAGATGGTCGTGGCGGAGGGACGAATTGGAGAACAACTAGGTTGATTGTAGGGAGGTACTGGTACAATAAGATAAACTACAATGTAACTAGAATAAGATAGATTGTACACCACTTTGTAACTGTCACCATAATAAATAAGTGTGTGTGTCAGATGGGATTGCCATTTGTCAAATTATATAAGATTATAATTATGTGTGAACTGTAGGCCTATTAGCCTATAGGCCTATTATTTTATCTGCATATATTTTAAAGTTTTATGATTATTCAAAATTTGGTCTACAGTATGCTTAGGTAAAGCATCAACATCAATGTGATTATAATAGTCCAATTTACACATTCATGATAATAATATAACGTATGATATGAATGAATTAGAACGAAACTCTATCTCTCTCTCTTGTCCAGTATTGTATGACACCGTATTTCACTTTCGCCATTTTACTTGCAGCAACAATATCCAATGGTATGTTGGGGCTTGTATTATAATCAAGTAAACTATTATAGTTACAGCAACAACATTTATAGGCTACTGTACTAGAGTGGTCGGGAGGTACACATAGGCAATTATACCTTCAAAACAACATTCCAAGTAATGTTGGGGCTTGTAGTAAAAGTTGAAATACAAAGGGAACACTTCATGATGGCCACAACAAAAATAGCCAACACTCATAAACGGCCACTACCAAAAACACCACTCTCCTTAAGGCCAGTCCAAATCAACAACTCTACCCAAATCAACCAATCAACCCAAATCAACAACTCAACCCAAATCAACCAATCAACAAAATTCTACCTCACAACCTAATTCAACAACTCAACTTAAATCAACCAATCAACCTCTCAACCAAAATCAATCATACAACCCAAAGCAATCAACCAAAATCAAATTCTCAACAAATCTACCACTTAATTCAAATCAACAGATCAACCACTCAACCCAAATAAACTAATCAACCCAAGTAAAATCAACCATTCAATAAAAATCAACCACCTAATCAAAATCAATCACTCAACCCAAATCAACCCCTATCAAATACCCAACTCAAATCAACCATAAAACCCTAATCAACCACTTTATTGTTCTTGATCCCACTCGGTAGCCTATTCCACATATCTATAACTTTGTTACCAAACAAAGAAGCAAATCTCTTACACAGCCAATCTCTCTCTCGCTCATGTTTGTTTGCACACTGGTACAAATGAGGCAGATCCCTTACACATGCAACCAAGATGAAAATGGGAGCCTGCAGAGAGACAAGTGGCCTACACAAGGCAGAACCCTTTCACACCCAACCCATCTCATCCATATCCCTATCTGATTTCATCTTGAAGCTTTCTATTGTTCTTTTTTTTTTTTTTTTGTTTTAAGAGACAATGAACGGAGGAAGGAAAAACACAGATAAAACAAAAAGGTCCATGTGCCTAAAGGCATCCTCCATTCATAAAATGTTTGTAACAACTGGATTTAAACATTTGTAGATTGTAAGTTTGTGGAAAGCAATTCGAGGGAAGTGAATTCCAAAGAGTAGTAGCTCTGGGGATAAATGAATTCTGATAAGCAGAAGTTCTGCATTGTGGAGGAGAAAGTGTAAATTCATGGGCGCTCTCAGCTGCCCTAGTTCTACGGGGAAAGATGTGGAGAGGCGGCACAATTGAAGCAAGTTCCTCGGAACAATTGCTGTGAAAATATCTGTAGAATAATGCAAGGGATGCAACGTTTCTTCGTATGGATAATGTAGGAAGGTCCTGTGTGATTGCAGGGTTATTGATTAATCTAATAGCTTTATTTTGAATTTTGTCCAACTGCCTCAATGCACCCACTCCACTTCCACCCCACAGAGGTGAACAGTAATCCATCTGAGAACGCACATGACTTTTATATATCACGGCCAACTGCTCGTCAGTGAAGAATTCTCGAACTCTGTACAGGAGTCCCAGTTTTTTAGAGGCATTCTTAGCAATGCTTCTAACATAATGTGTCCAGCTCAAGTTAGTAGTTAATGTTACACCGAGAATGTCAATACTAGGGGAAGTGGGAATATTTACATCATTAAAAAATATATGGGAGTCAGTGAGATTCTGTCGGTTAGAAAATTGAATGTACTTGGTTTTCTGTGCATTAAAGGAAACTAGATTCTTTTGTCCCCATCCATTAATTCTAGAAAGGTCCTGGTTCAGAGAAATTGCAGTGTTTATTTTTGAATTTATAAGATCGGGTTGGGTGAAAGAATTGGTAAATGTGAAGGAACTGTGGAGTGGTGAGTCATCTGCGTAGGAATGTATTGGATTATGAGTGGTAGATATGAGATCATTGATATGAATGAGGAACAGAATTGGGGCCAAAACTGATCCCTGGGGAACACCAGCATTTATTGAGTGAAATTGAGAATAAAGGCCATCTACCATTACACGTATTTTTCTGTTATGAAGATAAGAAGAAATTAGTGGAACTAATGATGCAAGGCCGTAGTGTGACATCTTCGACAATAAGGATTGATGCCAGACTCTATCAAATGCCTTTGATATATCCAGTGCTATTGTATGTGTTTCACCATGTTGGTCTGTAGCTTGGTTGATTTGATGCGTAAGAAGGCATAGCATGTCTGCAGTTGATCGACATCGTCTAAAACCATATTGCCTATCACTGATTAATTTATTATTCTCAAGATGCTTAATTATGTGATTATTTAATATAATTTCAAAGACTTTACCAAGAGTGGAAGTTATAGCTATTGGTCTGTAGTTTGATGGATCTGAAGAGGCACCTTTTTTAGGAACTGGATGGATGTTTGCTTCTTTCCAGGGTACTGGGAAGCATGAGGTATGAGTACACAGACGGAAAATTTTTGCCAATACAGGAGCGAGCACCAAGGAGCAATTCTTAAGTACTATTGGAGGAATTTCATCTGGACCAGGAGCCTTATCTACCGAGAGATTCTGCAAAATAGTTTTGACATGTCTGGTGTGGATCTTAAGTGAGGGAATTTCAGGCGAATTAAAATTAAGTACAGGGACATCTTGATTTATTTCATCTAAGGTTGAGTTGGTGGAGAAAATATCCGCAAGAAGGTTAGCTTTTCCTCGTGGGTCACTTACAAGATTGCCAGTCGGAGATTTTAGTGATTTTAGTGATTTTAGTGATTTTTTAGTGATACCACTATAGCACTCGGTAGCCTATTTCACATATCTACAACTCTGTTACGAGAGGCAGATCCAATACACAACCAATCTCTCTCTCTCTCTCTCATTTGCACACCGGTATACAAATGAGGCAGATCCCCTACACATGCAACCAAGATGAAAATGAGAGCCTGTAGAGAGCCAGTGGGCCACACAAGGCAGATCCCTTTCACATCCAACCCATCTCATACACATATATTACTTACACTACTTACTATACACCAATGGTATCATATACCTGCAACCAAGATATAATTGTAAGAAATAGGAACGTAAGAAAATGGAAGTCAGCAGAGAGCCAATTGGCCCATACAAAACAGATCCTTTTCACACCCAACCCATCTTATAAACTCTTCCTCTCTCTCTCTCACGCACAAATTAGGACATGAGTAAACAGGAGTCTCCAGAGAGCCGATTGGCCCACACACGGCAGATCCCTTTTACACGCAACCCATCCCACTCGCTCTCGTTCACTCTCTCTCTCTGTCTTCCTTATATTTACGATATCCTATTCTCTATCGCCATGCTCCCTCTCTCTCCCTCTCTCACACACAAATGAGAACATATTAACATAAGAAAACTGGAGTCTGCAGAGAGCCGATTGCCTCACACACGGCAGATCCCTTTCACACCCAACCCATCTCGTCCTATCATATTTAATGTTGTAGCTCTATTGTTATTCATCCCACTATAGCACTCGGTAGCCTATTCCACATATCTACAACTATTACCAAACGAATAGAGGCAGATCCCTTGCACAGCCAATCTCTTTCTCGCTCTTGTTTGTTTGCACACCTGTACAAATTAGGCAAATCCCTTACACATGCAACGAAGATAAAAATGGGAGTCAGCAGAGCCAAGTGGCCCACACAAGGCAGATCCCATTCACACCTAACTCATCTCATAAGCTTTATATGTTACTTACACTACTTACTATACACCAATGTTATCATATACCTGCAACCAAGATATAATTGTAATAAATAGGAACATAAGAAAATGGGAGTCAGCAGAGAGCCAATTGGCCCACACAAGACTCTCGGTAGCCTATTCCACATATCTACAACTCTGTTACCAAACGATTAGAGGCAAATTCCTTACACAGCCAATCACTCTCTCTTTTGCTCTTGATTGTTTGCACCCCTGTACAAAATTAGACAGCTCTCTCTCTCTCTCTCATTTATAAGAACGTAAGAATATAAGAAAATGGGAGTGAGTCTGCAGAAAGCCGATTGGCCCAAGCAAGGCATATCCCTGTCCCACACAACCCCAATTCAATTACATAGCCCAATTATAGGCTCAACTCTCTAATACCCTGAGGATCATCTTACCAAAACGGTTAGAGATTAACGCAGGATTATGGGGGTCTGCAGAGCGCTGATTGGCCAAACCCGGCTGATCCCCCTTCACACCCAACCCTTCTCGTCCATATGATTATCCAATTTTATCTTAAAGCTCCCTACCGTTTTAGATCCCACTATAGCACTTGGTAGTCCATTCCACCCATCTACAACTCTGTTACCAAACCAATATTTGCCTATATCTGTTCTGAAACAAAATTGATCTAATTTGAAACCATTGGTACGAGTTCTTTCGCTATCACTGAGCTTTAGTACATTTGTCATGTCCCCTTTGTTAATCCCACTAACCCACTTGAACACCTCTATCATATCCCTTCTAACTCTACGTCTCTCTAACGAATGTAAACCTAATTTCTTCAACCTTTCTTCATACGGAAGATTTCTAATATTATGAATAATTTTTCTCCCTACCGTTTTAGATCCCACTATAACACTTGGTAGTCCATTCCACCCATCTACAACTCTGTTACCAAACCAATATTTCCGTATATCTGTTCTGAAACAAAATGTATCTAATTTGAAACCATTGGTACGAGTTCTTTCGCTATCACTGAGCTTTAGTACATTTGTCATGTCCCCTTTGTTAATCCCACTAACCCACTTGAACACCTCTATCATATCCTCTCTAACTCTACGTCTCTCTAACGAATGTAAACCTAATTTCTTCAACCTTTCTTCATACGGAAGATTTCTAATATTATGGATAATTTTTGTCATTCTACGCTGTACTCTCTCCAATGAATCTATGTCCATTCTGTAATAAGGACACCAACATTGGACAGCATAATCCATATGGGGTCTCACTAATGACAAGTAAAGTTTTAAGATAACATCAGCAGTTCTGTTACTCACACTCCTAGAGATGAACCCGAGAATCCTGTTTGCCGTATTACGAACGCTTATACACTGTTTTCTAGGTTTAAAATCATTGCTAACAAACACACCTAGATCTTTCTCACAATCTGAATGTTCTAATTCTAAATTAGCTAGTTTATATTTAACATTTGTTTGCATCTTCCCTATCTTTAATACCTTGCATTTGTCAATGTAAAACTTCATCTGCCAATTTACTGACCATTCATGTAGGATATCTAGATCCCTTTGGAGGCACTCTATATCGCTATCTGAATCAATTGATCTCCCCATATTAGTATCGTCTGCAAATTTACTTATCCTACTAGTTATACCTAAATCTAGGTCATTTATGTATATAAGAAACAACAGGGGACCTAATACCGATCCCTGGGGGACACCACTTTTGACTGCTCCCCACTCTGATTTGGTACCATTTATGTTGACTCTCTGTTTGCTACCAATTAGCCATGACCTAATCCATCCCAACAACGATCCTCGTATTCCATGTGCCTCAACCTTTCTCATCAATCTCTCATGAGGGACTCTGTCGAAAGCTTTACTGAAATCTAAATAAATAATATCATATGACTTGCCACTATCTACTGCTTCATATACCTCTGAGAAAAAGCTAAGCAAATTAGTAAGGTAAGAACGTCCCTGAGTGAATCCATGCTGAGAGGAATTTATTAAGTTAAATTTTTCTAAGTGGCTTCGAATTTTCCTAGCAATAATAGACTCTAGCAACTTTCCTATGATTGATGTGAGACTAAGGGGACGGTAATTGGATGCTATCGATTTATCACCTTTTTTGAAGATCGGAACTACATTTGCAAGCTTCCAAGCTTCTGGAACTAAACCTGTTTCTAATGACTTGTTAAATAAAAATGCTAATGGGCTACTTAACTCATCTCTGCATTCTTTTAATACTCTAGCATATACCTCGTCAGGACCAGGCGATTTTTGAGGTTTCAGTATGTCAATTTCCTTAAGCACATCATTTCTACTTATACTAACTGTACTTAACATATTTTCTATACTATCACTATATACCATATTGACTTCTGGAATCTGTGCCAAATTTGCATTAGTGAAAACGGAAAGAAACTGACTATTTAATGTACTGCACATTTCTAAATCATTTTCTGTTATTTCTCCTATTGAAGTTTTTAGGGGGCCTATTTCATCTCTAATTTTAGATTTATATAGTTGGTAAAAAGCTTTAGGATTATTTTTTGAGTCACTGGCTATCCTTATTTCTTAATTTCTTTTTCCTTTCCTGATTTCCTTTTTGACCTGTCTTGATAGAGTCTGATAGTATATATGTAGATGATTTTCGCCTTTCTTTATTTTTCTATATATTCCTTTCTTTTATCCTATAAGATCTATTAGCTGATTAGTCATCCATTTTGGTTGGTTCTGCGTCGATCTAAATCTTCTTTTAGGGATATATTTATTTTGAGCATTGTGGAGTGAAGCAATCAACTGGTTATATATAGGTGGCAAGTTTAACTCTGGCATATCCTGACTTAATTGCTTAACAATAGGGTCCACCCCTAAGTCTCTTCTTAGCCCACCATAATCGGCTTTTCTGAAATCTGGGATAAGTGTCGTATTCCCTGTCCATTGTATATTAAAATAAATAGATTTATGATCGCTATTTCCTAGGTGGTCACCAATCTCTACATCATTTATCATATGTTCATTGTTACTGAAAACTAAATCAAGAATATTAATACCTCTAGTCGGCGTATCTATGAATTGAAATACAAAAACTATCTTGTACTACCTCAATAAACTCTACTGAATCGGAGTCGCCTATTTGGTTCTGCCAATCAATGTTCGGAAAATTAAAATCCCCCATAATGCACACATTGCTAAACCTTGATGCTATATTAATTTCCTCCCATAACGATGTTCCGCCATTTCTACTCATATTAGGCGGTCTATATATAACTCCAATAACTATGGTCTCACTACCTTCGTTAAACTCTGCCCAAACACTTTCATTATCATTATTTAGTCTAATACCTGATTTAATACAGCTTTTTAATGTACTCCTGACAAACACTGCTATACCCCCGCCCCTCCTACTTGTTCTGTCATATTTAAACAAACTATATCCTGGAATATCAAATTCTGCTAAAAAATGCCTAGATTCTGTATTAATCCACGTTTCAGTTAGCTCTATTATGTCTATATTTTCTGTGCTAACGAGTGCTCTAAGTTCGTTCATTTTGTTACATAAACTCCTACAATTTGTATAATATACCCTCAACCTATTACTTTTATTTGCAACTAATTTGCTATTGTGTTTAGCTAACTTATTATTTCCTGTTGAACTACTAGCTCTAGACGGAAATTCTACTCTATCAGTATTCTCATCTTTACTATCAGTTACATGTGTAGTGTTATCGATACTACTATTACACATCACTATATCCGCACTATCTTGACTGATTATTTCTATTTTACTCATTGGTTTGTCACATGAAGTACCTGCTCCATATGGAGACAGTATTTTACTTACACACCCAGGTTTTTTTAACGAAACCCCGCAACAATCTTGTCCAGTGAGCTGGCTAAGGTCGAAACTCCTAGTCGAGAAAGATGTACTCCATCCTGGGCATACAGTTCATCCTTACCATAGAAGTGGGTCCAGTTATCTAGGAATGGTAGTGACTTTGCCTTGCAATACTTCTCCAGCCGGCTATTTACACCAATAGCCCTGGAGGACCATTCCTTCCGTACTCCTCTTCTTGGCAGGATACTGTGTATCACAGGAAATCCACCCTTCTCCTTGATCCTCTTCAGCATTTCCTGGTACTTGGTCAGCAACTCCTCAGTCCTGCATCTCCATATGTCATTGGACCCTGCATTGATGAAGATGATGGGGTCCTCCCCACCCACTTCTAGGACACCATCCATCTTCTCTGCCACCCTCCCGACTCCGGCTCCAGGTAGGCAGACAACTTTACTAACATGAGTGTTAGTAGCCCCGTCAAGGTACCTAACCATTGAATCACCGACAATGAACTTAGCTTTTTTCCGTTGTCGGCGTGTAGCAGGAGTTGTAGCAGCAGTTGTTGCAGCAACAGCAGCAGACTCCCCCCCCCTCCCCTCTCACTGCCTCGATGATCGCCACTTCCTCGCCATCACTCTCATCAGCCAAGGTACTGAAGTTGTTGTGGGTCTTGAGTTGCTGCCTTTTCAGCTTGCAGGCCATTGCACTTGTTGACACCACTTTCCAAGGGGCTTCACGATCCGTGGGAACACTTCCGGTAGCCTCACACTTCTTCTCCGCCATAGCTAGTCTCAAGGCCAAATTTTCATCTTTGAGACACTGAATCTCCTCCACACTCTCCAGTCTTTCTTGCAGAGCAAGACAAAGCTGCATCACTAAGAAAGTTCACTAGGACCTCACTAAGGGTAAACAGTACACTAGCGGTCACTGGGGATGTCCGCACTGGTCAAGGGTCAGAGGGCAACTGAATCACTATCACTGTCTTCCTTACGATTACGACATCCTAGGCTCTCTCTCTCTCTTTCTCTCTCTAACAAATGAGAACATAGGAAGACGGGGTCTGTAGAGAGCCGATTAGCCTATCGTATAAATACGTTAGAATATGACTCTTTTGTGATCTCGTATGTCTCTGTGACGTCACGATCGCTCCTACAGCACGACGTAGGACGAGTAGATCGTATATTATAAGATTGTAAATAAGTTAAGTTATAAAAGGCCTAATATGCTATTAAGCAATATTGCCATGGTCTTATGTAGTATATATGAATTTATCGTATATATTAATATAATTTATCGTATAGAGCAACCTAGATGCGGTACGATAATTTGGGCTCCTGGCGTTTTGCCAAGGCAGCAAGGTGTGCTTTCGAGGAACACCAGAGCCTTCACGAACACCAACCAGTTAACATCTAAATTTCCGCCCTCAGTTGATCGAGCTTTTGTGCCTCTAATCACAATACACATACAGCAATACACACAGCTACACCATCACGACGCTCTCATCGACACCATGACTGACTGACAGATAAGCATAATAATCATGTCCATTCCCATGTAATCATTTATTCTTTCTTTAACTTGACTCGTGTCTCGGGACCGAAGTCTCGTTCCCCATTGTCCACCGCCATATTGGGTAAAACGTTCTCCCTTTGCCTCATTGCCACGTGGAACTATTGGTGAGTTAATTCCTGGCTAATATTAACCCTTATAACCTTACCCTATATATACATTTATTATGTGAGACCTTTGGATATAAATTATCTTGTTTCAGATTGAATTCAATTTAGATATAGAGTAGTTTTCATTTAGATTGATTTTATTTTATTCATTATAGCTTAGTAATATTTAACTTTCATTGATAGTTTACCACATTGGTGCCCAGACCCGGGATTTAGCTACCAGTAGGGGATTTTTCTTATGCAATGAGCAAGGGATTAGCCCAGGGATGCAGGAGCAAGGACCCCGGAGGGGTGGGGCTTGGCTATCTTCCTGTACCTCAGGCGCCGGTACCTCAGCGAATAGCCATAGTAGGGCATTCATATGCAACTAGGCTAAGGTCAGCTGACGGAGGAACTGAGTCGTATCGGGCGTCGGAGGGGGAAAAGACTTTCAAGCTGACCTACTTCGGGGTACCGGGAGCAACCGTTGACACCCTGAGAGCCTCCCCACAGTGGGGGCTGGTGGTTCGGTTTAGGCCGTATATGATCTTTTTGTTTATTGGCGGCAATGATATACGCCCCGGTACAGTACCCCGCGAGTTAGCTGACGCTATCAAAGAGGTGGCGCTGGATCTGGAGCGTGAGTCTGGGGGGAGTTGTAAGATCGTGGCAATTGAGAGCCGGACGAGAGTCCGAGGGTTGTCAGCGGCGGACTATCAAGCCATAAAAAATTCTGTTAACCGCGCCCTAAGGTGTCGGTTAGTAGAAACGAGGTACCGCTTTGTATCTCTCACTCTCAGCATCCGGGACCTCGACCAGGATGCTGTCCACCTCGATTTAGACACCAATCAAGTCCTGTATGACAAGATTGTAGGGCTAACGAAGCGTTGGCTAGAGAGGGACGCCGTGGTTGTATCATTGCGCCTGACTAAATCCTGCATCCCACCCATCATCTTTCCCCAATAATTTCTTTTCCGTTTCAGACTTCCTGTGACATATGACCTGACCTAACATTTTTTTCTTATTCAATATGATCCATTAGTAGGTATTGCTATTTAGTGTACTATTTTTTCTCCATAACATAGAAGTCCGCTGGTCGGCGTCTCTTAGCTAGACTATTATTTTGCCGTTGTCTTTGTAACGTAACATTTAGATACACAGCCAATAGGCTCACATGCAAAATGAATACAAATTATAAAGAGACACTGTCTAGTGGGGTGCTGATCAAAGCCCCTAAAAATCAAAGGGCGGGACTTCGGGGAGTATTAAATAGGCTAATTGTGGACGTCAACACTTTCATCCCTACTGCTGAACTAGAGGAATTGGAGGCTAGATTATAAAACGTCCAAGCTACCCACGGTCGTATTACGGCTCTGAGTTAGGTGATTGTGGCTGACATGATAGAGGAGGAAGAGATAGTTACAGAGTGTGATAATCGCGCCCTCTATGACGAACCTGTCTTTAGAGCGAAGTACCTATTACAGCGTGCTGTCGCGAGTAAGAAGGGAGGCGATAATGAGGCCCATAGAAGGGCTGACCCAAAATATACTGTACACCTCCCAAAGCTCAATCTTCCTACATTTGGGGGCAAGTTAACGGAGTGGTTAGCTTTTTGGGACGTATTTCGGTCTACAGTTCATGAATCCTCTTTGGATAATGTCCGCAAGTTTCACTATCTGAAGGGACAAATGGAAGGAGAGGCCTTACATTTAATAGAGGGTTTTTCAGTAGTGGGTGGTAGTTATCTTAAAGCGGTACACTTATTAGAGTCCACATACGGGGATAGAGAGCAGTTGAAGATGGCCCATGTCGTTGCCTTGTTGGGGCTCGCAGAACCACAGTATAAGGTTGATGAGTTGACAGACTTCATGGCAAATATGGAGTGCCATACTCGATCGCTAGACACCCTAGGGCTTACGACGCAGGAAATGACAGTCATTATCTTGCGTCAGAAGCTTCCTATGGCAATTCTTGATAAGGTAAGATCATTTGAGCTGGGGGAATTCAAAACTCAGTTCAGTAAGGAGATCAATAATCTACAGTTGAACAAAGGGAGAATGTATATGTTGGGAGGGAGTGAGAATGTGGAGAAGAGGGGAACAGTAAGCATGACAGTGGGGACTAAAGTAAAGAAAGAGGGTGCGTATAAGAAACCTGCTCAGATTCTATGTAAGCTATGTAACAACAAACATAAATGGAGTTTCTGCGTAAAATACCCAACAAATGAGACAAAACTAGCACAGGCGAAAAGATTGAAGCTATGTGTGGGTTGTCTAAGTGGGGAGCATGGTAAGCAGGGACAATGTACTGCTACATACTTAACACCTTACGAGCGGCCTATGCGGTTTATTTATGTGTACCGCCCAGCGGGGTGTTTTTAGCCAAAATAGGGCTGTTTACGTGATCATTTTCATGCCTAAATAAGACCCAGAACGTAAAACAAGTATCTATCCCTGAAAGGGCATAAACAGAGCTTTCGAATGACACCATAACGATCCTTGTATGATGGATAGTTTTCTTGCAATAACCGTGCAACGCGAGTGCAAAAAGCAGGTAATTCGGTACTTTCGGTACATAATTGAGTATGTAGCGAGTGAGAGAGGGAGGAGGGAGCTGAGATTTGTGTCAGTAGGTTCGCCGCGGTGGTCTGGAGCAGTCATACGCTCGCTAGTCTCCTGCCACCACTTGTCTCTCTCTCTCAGCCACATTACGTGCTGAAATTGCCACTCGAGTTATGTCGAGCGCCGCCACATAGTCCAGCTTTATTAAATACGACTTAAGTGGTGAGCCGCTAATAAAGGGTTATGGCCCTGTCGGCACTGCAAAGGACATCACTTTGATAAGTTGTGTCCTACTGCAGATAAAGTCAAAGACGTCAAAAAAGAGGGTACTACAACTGTGGCACTAGGTAGCACGCAAGACACCACTATATTGCCCACAATACAGATTCCCATGGAAGGTAATGACAGTAACAAAGTTTGTCGGGTACTTCTAGATCAAGGGTCTCAACGTTCCTTTATAAAGAGGTCCGTACTAGTGGGACTGAAGCACCGAATCGTAGGGGCTGAGACTCTTCGATTACAGGGCTTCACAGGGGTTACTGATAAGCAAGACTATGAGATAGCGGAGATTTCATATTTCTACCATAAAAACCGGTACTTTATGACTTGTATCGTAGTAGACACCCTACCAGAATATGTATCTGTAGGTGTGAAGAAGGTGGAACACACATTACGTAGCAAAGGGGTTAACTTGTCAGATCCCATGGGAAATCAGAGTGAGGTGCATTCTACTTGGTGTGGATCATTATTATGAAGTAGTATACCCTGGATTTAAAAAGGTGTGTGGTGCAATTTTAATCCCCACTAAATTTGGATATTGCATGAGCGGAAAGGTGCATACTACACAGTCAAAGGTACTGGTCGACACGGTCTCGATATATAGAGTCAATGTAACCGCGGCAGGGGAGTTGGGAATGGAGGATTTCCAACCTAGTGACCCGAAGATGGCTGCCGAGTTCAACCTGGAACGACTGTGGAGATTGGATCACATAGGCATTAATCCTATGGAGACTGATTATAACTCGGAAGTTGCGCTACAAAGGTTTGACGAGTCTGTGTGCTAATGTGCCTCAGACAAGCAATATTAAGTTAGTTTACCCTGGAAGAACAGTGAGATAAGCCTGCCTACCAACTTGGTTTGGCATTAGGTCGCTTGCGCGCATTACAGCGTATATTATCTAACGAACCGAGCACGCGCCAGGCATATGACGATGTATTTCGGAGTTATGAAGATAGGGGCTTTATTGAGAGAGTCGATGTCAAGGAACCGTTTAAGAAGGGTAGGGTTCACTATCTGGCCCATCATGGGGTAAGGATAGACAGCGTCACCACACCATTACGGGTGGTGTATGACTGTTCTGCCCACCAAGGTCAACAACCCAGCCACAACCTAACAAACAAAATCTACAACACAAACATGCAACAACAACACAAAAAGGTGGCTGGCCAACTTCCTAGCAGGCAGATGTGCACACGTATCTTTTGCCGGTCAGTCATCTAAAATCAGAAACTTTCCAAACCGAGTCCCACAAGGATCCGTCCTATCGCCCGCACTCTTCAATCTGTACATGCACGATATAACTACACCCAATACGCCCCAAATAAACTTAGCCTCCTATGCAGATGACATAACACTCACATGCACACACCATGACCCAAAAAGAGCAACAGATCTCCTTCAACCCTATCTCAACACACTACATGGCTGGTGTACTACAAACAGACTTAATCTAGCCCCAGCCAAATCCACCGCAACCCTGCTCACAAGTTGGACAGGAGAACACGAATACATCCCTCAACTCACCATAAACAACACACCCCTAACACATACACACACACCGAAAATCCTAGGAGTAACATATGATATTCATATGACATTCAAACAGCACACCACAAACATTAAAAAGAAACTGACACCCAGACTTAACGCCCTCAGGTCACTTGCTCACATAAAATTTGGACACAACAAAGAAACTACCACCACAGAGTATATAAACAATACATAAGATCAGTGATGGAATACGCAAGCCCAGCCTGGGCTTCTAACCTAGCTGAAACACATCATAAGACCTTACGGACTATTCAAAACAAAGCCCTGAAGATCATTACAGGCTGCACAGCTACTGCACCCACAGATCACCTACATCAAGAAACCAAAATCCTCAAAGTCAAAGACCATCTGGACATGAGAGGCACTCAATTCCTGGCAGCAGCCTCCACGAACCAAGACCACCCACTAAACTACATGGCAACACACCCACAGACACCAAGAAATATCAAAACAACACCCAGCACACGGTATCACACACAATTATTGTCCTCTCTCCCTCCCTGCCCACCCCTAACCAACTTCCTGAAGCACATCCATACTCATATCTCTCACCGATCCATCCACTCACTCACAGACAACACGCAGCTGCATGCACGACCTCCCGAAATCCATCCTTCCGAATCCTCCCTTCCTCGCGAGGACAGAGTCCACCTGGCCAGGCTGAGATGCGGACACCATCCAGCTCTCCTGAGCTATCAGAAGAGACTGGATGACTCCGTTGTCGACGCCTGCCCGGGATGTAACACAGCACCCCATACCATTAAACACATCATAGAAGACTGCATTTCACACAACCACTTACGCCAACAACACAATCTACACTCAATGAGAGCTCTGTGGGAAAGCCCAATCGTGGCCATGGCCTTCCTCAGGGACTCGGGGCTGTTCGGCCAGGCAGCTTAGGGAACAACAACAACAACAACAACAACAACAACCCAGTCTAAATGACTGCCTGTTGACAAGTCCGTCCATGGTGTCGGACCTGTCCCAACATCTATTGCGGTTTAGGCTGGGGAAGTACGCCTATACCAGTGACATCGAGAAAGCATTCTTGATGGTCAAGCTAAAGGAGGAAGATAGAGATGTTACCCGCTTTCTTTGGTTCAGCGACATTAGCGACTCTGAAAGTCCAATCATAATATACCGTTTTCGGGTTGTACTCTTTGGGGCCACTTGCTCGCAGTTTTTGTTAAATGCCACAATCAGAAAACATCTAGCTGACACTCATGAGGACACAAGTAAACTATCTCGTGGATTATATATTGACAATTTACAGGGTTCTAGCGATAGTCAGGATGATTTGTTATATGCATGGCAAGCACGCAGATTGTTTGCGGATGCACATCTATTTCTCCGCGAGTGGGTTACTAATAGTGAAGATCTTCAGAGTTTAATACAGGTGGACGGTACGGCATCTCTTAACCAGGAAAAGTCCAGAAATTTGGGGATGATCTGGCAACCTAAACATGACATACTAACTTTTAAAACAAGGTCTTTTGCTCAGCAGACAGGAGCGCACACCAAAAGAAGTCTGTTGAGCAAAGTTGCGCAATTTTTTTATCCTTTGGGTCTAGCATTACCCGTTACCATAAGAGCTAGGATTCTAGTGCAGGAAGTTTGGAGACGTAAAATAGGAAGGGATGACAGTTTGCCCGAGGACCTGAATGACCAAGGGACATTGTTGTTGAATGAATATGCCATCCTATGTACTAAACCTATACCTCGTAAAGTGGCGGCGTTCGGTGACGTTACGTTACACATGTTTTGCGATACTAGCGCCACGGCATACGGGGTAGCCATATATGTTTTTACTTCATTTGGGGCACATTTAGTTACAGCCCGGGCCAAAGTAGCCCCGGTTAAAAAGGTAACTATCCCTAAAATGGAATTGACTGCCATGCTGCTATTAGCACGTCTGGTGCAACATGTACGCGCAGCATACGAGAGCGAATTAAATATTGAAATAGTTCACGTATGGTGCGATAGTCAGGTCGCACTCAGCTGGATACATAGCAAGAAGTCTCTGCCAGTTTATGTGCGGAATAGGGTAGATGAGATTAGAGCCCTTTTGCCAGACGTTGCTTATCATTATGTAAATACAAAAGAAAACCCTAGTGATCTCATAACTAGGGGTATAACGGCTAGCCAGCTAATGAAGTCCGAATTGTGGTGGCATGGTCCAAAGTGGCTGCTCCATGAAAGTGAATGGACGATATGGCATGCTGTTGGTGAGGGACTTCTGCCACTGGAAACAGTGGCAGTTACAGCCCAACCAAATGAGCCACCGGGTCCTATCATAGAGTGGGCAAGATTCGGTGACTATAATAAACTAGTCAGAGTTGTAGCTTGGGTGTTGCGATATGTATCCAATCTCAAGCTTAAAGTAACGGGCCAACTCTGCAACAGGGGTCACAACATTGATGCTCGTGAATTTAAAGCAGCTGAAGTAACTTTGATCAAATAGGTTCAAGTAGAAACCTTTTCCAATGAATTAGAATCCTTGAAAGGCCCTAATAAAACATTAATGCCTAATATAGTGCGTCAACTAAGGTTGCACCTAGACAATGGCCTCATCAGGTGTGAGGGTCGCCTGAAGTGGTCGGGTGTACCAGACGGCACAAACCGCCCTATACTTATGCCAACAAGACATCACGTTACTGATCTATTGATCATACGTGCACATAGGGAAGTAAAACACTACGGGGTATGTCATATTATATCAAATTTACGTCTCACATGGTGGATACCCAGAGTTCGACAAGTAGCTCGACGCATAGTACGAAAGTGTGTAATATGCCAGAGACTAAAGGGTAAACCATATGCAACTGGACCAGCTCCACCCCTACCTGAATGCTGTGTAAAGCACGTAGAACCTTTCCAAGCGGTAGGATTAGATTACACAGGGGCATTGAAGACGAGGGAGAGTGAGGTTTATATATTATTGTTTACCTGTGCAACATCTCGAGCGGTACACCTAGAACTATGTGATAATATGTCTAGCGAAGAATTTATGCTGGCGTTTAAACGGTTTTGTACCCGTCGTTCATTCTCTCAACTCATTCTTAGCGACAATGCTCCCACTTATGTCCAAGCATCAAAATATCTAAAGGATATGAGTAGTGATCCTACTATCATCACTTTTTTGGGAGAGAAGAAGTGCGAATGGAGGTTCATTCCAGTTAAGGCACCTTGGTTTGGTGGAATGTGGGAACGGTGTGTCGGCATAGTAAAGTCAGGACTAAGAGCGGTTGTACGACGTGCTCTGTTAAAGAAGAGTGAGTTGACGACAGTCCTCACAGAGGTAGAGGCAGTTGTGACGCATGGCCAGTGTGAGCATGCTGTACAGAACGCCTAGTCATGCCCCACTCTCGCTAGGATCGTCAGGGCAGGAACTTTGGCTGTAGTCTATGTAGAGTTTCCTAACTTAGTTCATGTGAGCCGTTGTACTATAAGTACTATGAATATGTATTTTGTTTTCATCTGAGTCAACGAGTCCTATTTTATATCATTAGTTATAAGTATTGTGTGTAAAACTTATTTGTAATGATGGGAGAAGCAGCAGCCACAGTTGGGGGTCAGTGGGTGCGCCATGCGGGAGGTGGGCCTAACTCACTAGCACTCCCCCCTCCCCCCTCCCCTCAGTGCTAGTGGAGCCTTTGTCTATCCCAGAGGAGAGAGAGAAATTACGTAATGGTTGTCAGTGGGCGGTCCTTAGTAGTTCACGTTGGGCTCACTAGAGGGCCGGGTATAAAAAGGGAAGTTTAGCCATTTTTTCATCAGAACTCATTAGGCAGAGCGACTTCTCATTTCCCTTGCTAACTATATATATTCTTCTGACTGATGTGAACTTTCTCTACTACCTTACATTCTTATCTCCTCTTTTCCCTGCCTGTTTAACTTCCATGGTCCCGTTGGTGCAGAGCTAGTCAGCCAACGTATTATCGCTTGAGTTCTCACTAGATACTTGCCTATTAGATAGCCTATTTTGGAAGGGTTAACTTAGAATAGGATTGACTTATGTTTGTTGCACTTGTATATGCATTTCCCTGTGTGTTATTATTATTATTCCTGTTTTCTGCTAGTCTAGGTAATGCTAGACAGGGGTAAGGCTTTTCTGTGTTACGAGTTGTTGTTTGATGCAGTGGTTAAGCGATAAACCTGCATACTCGTTTCGGTTCAGTGAAGCCTAGGTTGTCTTCGCGGCTGACTGTGTTGAGTTAATAATTTACAGTGCGTGAGGGCAAGAGCCTAACCACCCTGTATTTTATTAACAGTTTGTTTTTACTTTGTCAAGGAGCCGGGAGAAAACCAGATACAAGGAATCTGGATTTCTCAAAGTGCACTTGTTAGTTTTAACGTAATACTTTAAACAGTTGTGAGGACTTCGCTAGGCTACGAGCCGTTTTTGCTCAGTCACTGCTACCTTTTGCCCACAGTACCCCAGCTAGACTTTACTCGATTAGTAGATACAGAATAGTATTGAAGCTTTCCTTATGTATGATATTGTTTATGCACTATTGATTTCATGTGGTGCAAGCTTGGCTACTTTAGTGATTAGTGGCCCACGCGCACAATCCGAGTAGGCTATTGCCGTTGCATTTTCGGAGTACTTCTTTTTAATGTTTGCCATTTACTATTGCATATTCTTTTAATTATTCTTATGCCAATTTAAACCTTTAATAGTATTTAATTGCCAGTGTTTTTGCTTATTGAATTACTGTTCAAAATCCGATACATACTTCTTACGAGCATCCGAGAAGCATCTAACTTTTTTCAGAAGATTCCTTGCTCGATGCTTAAGGACTATTAATTAACGTAACGTAATAGTGCCGATCCGAAGTAGAGGGTGGAGGACTTCTTAAGTTCTTAGTCAAGGGTGGATTACTTCGGCTTCGGCCAACACTATTCTTTGGTGTTGTTGTTTCTTACTTCTTTGTTTGATTGTTGACCAGACTAGAGAATTCCTGTCTCATTATTAGTCTGTTGTTGAACACTAGTACCGAGTTTTTGTATACCCCGTTATAGCAGATTGAACTCTGGAGGGTATTGGTGTTTTTTGTTCGGCTGGCAGTACTCAGGGGTTGGGATCGTGTGTTTCCGTTGTGGCAGCGAGCCGTATTCGAGTCCTGATTGAGAGCCCTTGTGTACCCGAGTGCCAGTTCGTAACAAATGGCGACCTTGCTTAGGATTTTGTGAACAGTATACATTTTTGCAGAGTTGTACAACATTTGTTTGTTTGTATTTTAGCGTGCATATTGAAGAATATTTTTTTTGTATGGCAATTAGTAAAGCATTTAAGAGACTCCAGTTAATTTAGTAATTAGTGCTTGCATAGGAAGTTTAACACTTTTGTCTCGATAATTTTTTTGTGGACTTCAGTATGTCGTGCATTAGCACTGACGATGAGCGAGAGATGTCACTTGAAGGTGTGCCGTTAGTAACCAGTGAGGAGGATGCTAGAGTTTTTGTGAGTAAGCGGTACCACGTGACGGAGGAGAAGCTGACTGGGGTGGATGTTTGTGGCTTGCACCTGATAGCCAAGGTTTTGGGCATTTCCAATGTAGTAGGGATGTCCAAGGGGGAGCTGATTTCCTGGGTGTTGCGTGGGCGACATGGGGTTTCGGAGGAGAGGGCGTTTGGGGGGGTTCCTCCCCAGATCCCCTCTCACTCGACTCCCACAGTGCCGTCCACTCAGTTACCGGAGGTTAGCACTCTCCCACAGAGGGATGAGAATTGGCAGATTGGAGTGCCCTCGGGTGGTGCACATGGTGGTTCCCCAGTTTTTGCCCCCCCTCCTTCAGTAGTGGCAGCTCCCTCTTCCTGCCTGTCTCCAGATATGGTATTTAGACTTGAGCTTGCTAATATTGAGGCTAGGAAGCAGGAGAATGAGACCAGGAGGCAGGAGGATGAGACGAGGTGGCATGAGATTGAGGTTAGGAGGCATGAGGCTGAGCTTAGGTAAGACTCGGAGAAATATTGTGCTAAATTAGATTTAGATAAGACTCGTGCAGAGTCGACAGGGACTCGGATGGGCCGTGAGGGCCAAGTAAGAGAACAGTCCTTGGCCCAATTAGTCAAATTGGTGCCGGTATTTAGTGAAACTGAAGTCACAGAATTTTTTAATCGTTTTGAGAAGAAGTGTAGGGAGCATAATTGGCCTGAAGAGAAGTGGGCAGCTCTAGTCTCCTCAAGACTTACGGGTAAGGGTCTGAAGGCTTATGATGCACTGCCTTTAGAGTCTTGCATTGACTACCCAGAATTGAAGAGAGCTGTCCTACGGGCATACGAGTTGCAACCGGAAACATATCGATTGAAGTTTCGGGGTGTTACAAAGACTAGGGAGGCGACCTTTCTTGAACATGCCCGGGACTTAAAAGATGCACTTAAAAACTGGACACGTTCTGAGAAAGCTGAGACGGCAGAACAGTTGACTGAGCTGTTTCTGCTCGAGCAGTTTTATAAGTGTACTGGTGCAGAAATGACTTTAACTATTAAAGAAAAGAACCCAAAAACTCTACAGGAGGCAGCTGAGATGGCTGACCTCCGGCTATCACTAATTCGTGGGTGCGGGTCTGCCCAGCGTAGTGAGGCAGGTAACAAGGGGCGTGACGCCTCACCCCCCCGAGTTAGTGATATACCTTATGCAAACAAGTACAAGAGCCATGATACTAAGACTGACCACAAGACTAGCACCGTCCCATTTAAGAAGGGGCCGGGCCCTTCCCAGTACCAAGGGAAGCCCAAAGGGGAGTTGGAGTGTTATCATTGTCATAAAAAGGGGCACTTTGCAAGAGTCTGTCCTAGCAAACCACCTACAGCAGCTGTGTCTTTGGTCTGCAACATTGGTGTGTCTCCGAAGTCATCTGAGTTTGCCAGGGGCAGTTCGTCAGAGGCTGAGGCACAGCCAATGCAGAAGCACCTGGGAGGCTCTAACCCTGCTCAGGATGTTTTTTGCGACCATAGAGGGCGGGGTTGCGTGATGTGGGCGGGGCGCAAGCATGGAGTAGAGGTCTTGCGTGATACAGGTGCTTCCCAGACTCTGATGAAAAACTTGACTGGCTACCCTATAAACGCGGCTCGGGTGGTAGTGGTGCAGGGTATTAATGCAACTCGGTCATACCCGCTGGTGCAGTTGGAGTTGGAGGTGGATGGTGTGGCACGTGAATTGGATGTCGGGATTGTGGAGAAACTGCCAGTGGAGGGCGTCGACCTTCTTCTCGGCAATGACTTTGCAATGCCCGCTTCTGAGGTTCTACCCTTAGTCGTTGCTGAGAGGCCGGCCGACGTGAGTAGGGAAGAGCAAGAGTGGGTCGAGCGGTGCCAGACACAACCCATGGCGTGTGTTGTCACCCGAGCTCGGGCAGCTAAAGTGTCACAGCCTAGTCATCCGTCTTCAGACCAGCGGAGGAACGATCAACAGGAGGAGGCTAAAGCTGGAGTTGGTTTTAAGAGTTTTGACTCGGCGGCTCTCCTGGGTGATTCAGTATTAGCACCATTACTTAATTCTGGAGTAGCCCCTGGGCCTGTCATCGAGAGTGACGAGGCTGGGCATGACGAGTCTCCACGACAGCAACGTTATGTACATCGAGAGAGAGAGAGGGAGCAGCCCAGTATCGGGGAAGGTCATGCATTGCTCCGGGAGCAGTTAGATCGCTTGGCACCCTCAGATATACGTCGGTTGCAACTAGAGGACCCTGAGCTCCAAACGTGTGCTAATGGAGCTGTAGAGCTCGACGAGGACGGCGATGCACAGCCAGGAGATTTTTTTTATTTAGAAGGCATCCTCTATAGGCGTTTTCAAGACCCTAAACGTAGTTGGCAAAAGGGGTCCGGAGTAGTGGACCAGTTGGTGGTGCCACGGGAGTGCAGGGATAGCCTACTGAGGTTGGCGCATGACACACCACTGGCAGGACATCTAGGGGTGAGAAAAACGGTGGCGGCTTTGGGGAAATTGTTTTGGTGGCCGGGGATGAAGTCTCATGTGCAGTCATGGATAAACTCATGTGATATTTGTCAACGTGTCGGGAAACCGAACCAAGTTATTCCTAAGGCTCCGTTACACCCTATTCCTGTGATTGGGCCACCCTTTAGTAAAATTATTGTTGACATGGTTGGTCCACTCCCTCCCACTAAGGCTGGAAATAATTTTTTGTTAACCATAATGGATGTTGCCACTAGATTCCCCGATGCATACCCTATGAAAAATGGAATGGCTAAGACGTTAGTCAGTAACTTGTTGTGGTACTTCTCAAGGTACGGGTACCCGGAGGAGATTCAGTCTGATCAGGGATCTAATTTCACCTCCAACATGTTCAAGCAAACAATGCAACAGCATGGGATACGAGCAGTAGTATCGTCAGCGTATCACCCTGAGAGTCAAGGGGTGCCTGAGCGGTGGCATGCTACACTTAAATGCATGCTCAGGTGTTATTGTGCTGACAACGGTATGGATTGGGATCTTGGATTGCCTTATGTGCTGTTTGCTGCTCGGGAGGTACCTGGTGAGAGCCTGGGATTTAGTCCAAACGAGCTGATTTTTGGACACCGTTTCAGGGGCCCCCTTAACATGCTGAAAGAAATTTGGGAGGGGACTGTGCAGCCTTGTCCATTATTAAAGTATGTGCTTGAAAGCCGTGAGCGCATGCTTAAGAGTCTGGAGATGGCAGGTAGAAATTTGACAGAATCACAAGCTTTGATGAAGGACAGGTATGATCGCAAAGTGAGGCTCCGGAAGTTCACTGTAGGACAAGAGGTATTAATTTTGTTGTCTTTGGTTGGTAACCCCCTCTCTGTGAAGTACACTGGACCTTATAAAATTGTAGAAAAAATTTCAGACTTAGATTACCTTGTTGCCACTCCAGACAGGAGGAAAAAGAACCAGTTATGTCACGTGAACCTTATTAAAGAGTATGTGAGGCACCCCTCTGAGCCTCTCACTGTCCCTGTGTTGGCTTGTTGCGGCCGTGGTGGAGAAGGAGAGGGGGACAGTCAAGCTTCAGAGGAGGATAGCTGGGATCAACATGTTTCAGCGGATCAGTGGGCGGGGAACTCGAGCCTAAGGGCTGACGAGGCTATAGCTCATTTGCCTGAGCCGCAGTTTGATGCTATCCGTCAGTTGTTCGGTTCATACCCCACTGTATTTGCTGAACACCCAGGCCTCACTACTCAGGCTATGCATGATGTTGACATGGGGGACCATCTACCCTTTAAGTCAATCCCGTACCGTGTGCCCCCCATAAAACTACCAGCTCTGAGGGATGAGTTAGAGTATATGCTCGGTAGAGGGTTGATAGAGAAAGGCACAGTTAAGTGGACTTCCCCCGTAACACTGCAGCCTAAGCCAGATGGCAAGGTACGCTTTTGTATTTATTTCCGTAGGTTAAACGGTTTGACTCCAACTAACCAATATCCTCTTCCTCGGGTTGATGATAGTGTTGACAAAATTGGTAATGCTCGTTTTTTGTCTAAAGTAGTAAAAGGTTACTGGCAAGTACCTTTGTCCGAGCGTGCTAAAGAGGTATGTGGTTTTGTTGTGGACGGGAGTACCTACCGGTGCAATGTTATGCCTTACGGACTTAAGAATGCACCAGCAACGTTTCAGAACCTGATGAATTCAATTGTAAAGGACATTCCAAATTGCACCGTATATTTGGACAATGTAATCATTTATGATAACGACTTTGAGAGCCATTGTGAGCACCTTGAGACCTTGTTCCGGAAACTTAGTGAAGCAGGTCTGGTAGTAAATTTGGCAAAGTGTGACTTCGTAAAAGCCACTGTGCAGTACCTTGGGTTTGTAGTGGGAAGGGGACAGGTGTGCCCTCCTCAGAACAAGGTACAGGCTATCAATAAATTTCCGCACCCAACAACCAAGAAGCAGATTATGAGATTCTTGGGTATGATAGGCTACTACAGACGCTTCATAAAAGGTTACTCAACGGTGTTGACACCTCTCACAGATTTGTTATCTAAAGACAAAAAGTTTTTGTGGGCACCTGAGTGTGAAAAGGCTTTCACTTTGGTAAAACATTTGCTATGTACTCACCCGATACTCAGGGCCCCAGACTTTAACAGGCCTTTTCAGCTGGCAACAGATGCTAGTGGTGTAGGGGCTGGTGCCGTCTTGCTACAGACAGACAATGAAGGTGTGGAACACCCAGTAAGTTTCTTTTCTAAGAAGTTCAATGCTGCACAAAAGAACTATTCTACAATAGAAAAGGAATTACTGGCGATTGTGCTGTCGCTCAGGCACTTCAAGGTGTATGTTCCAGCCTATGGCCCAGTCGTGGTTATCTACACTGATCATCACTCTTTGAGATTCCTGAATCAATTTCACAATCGCAATATGAGACTGACCAGGTGGTCTTTGATGTTGCAGGAGTATAACCTGGACATCCGTCATATTGCTGGATGTGACAATGTGATCGCGGATTGTTTATCAAGGGTGGATGATCAGTCGTAGGCTATCACAGGTGTGTGGGTTTGAGTGGAGGAAAATAGGCTGCCCTTATAGTGCAGCCGGGAAAAACATATTAAAATATAAAAATCATATAAAAACTCTTTCTTTTGATATAGATAATCGTATAAGTTTGTCATAGCCTATAGAGTTTGAGTAGTCCACGAACTATCAAACGGCTGAGCTGCTGTAAGCTCGCTCTGGGAGCATGATATTGTGTCTTTTTGCTATTGTTGGGAGGAGTTATAAAATGTGATTTTTTTTTTAATAATAAGATGTGTTTTGGTGATAAACTCAGCTTTGTTTTAGTACCATGTGGTCGCTGGGTGTGAGGGGCTTGATGGGGTTCTGCGTTTGTCAGATTTTAGCTCAGGGTTGAGCAAGTAAAATCTTGGGGGAGGTGTGACGCATGTCCAGTGTGAGCATGCTGTACAGAACGCCTAGTCATGCCCCACTCTCGCTAGGATCGTCAGGGCAGGAACTTTGGCTGTAGTCTATGTAGAGTTTCCTAACTTAGTTCATGTGAGCCGTTGTACTATAAGTAATATGAATATGTATTTTGTTTTCATCTGAGTCAACGAGTTCTATTTTATATCATTAGTTATAAGTATTGTGTGTAAAACTTATTTGTAATGATGGGAGAAGCAGCAGCCACAGTTGGGGGTCAGTGGGTGCGCCATGCGGGAGGTGGGCCTAACTCACTAGCACTCCCCCCTCCCCCCTCCCCCCTCCCCTCAGTGCTAGGGGAGCCTTTGTCTATCCCAGAGGAGAGAGAGAAATTACGTAATGGTTGTCAGTGGGCGGTCCTTAGTAGTTCACGTTGGGCTCACTAGAGGGCCGGGTATAAAAAGGGAAGTCTAGCCATTTTTTCATCAGAACTCATTAGGCAGAGCGACTTCTCATTTCCCTTGCTAACTATATATATTCTTCTGACTGATGTGAACTTTCTCTACTACCTTACATTCTTATCTCCTCTTTTCCCTGCCTGTTTAACTTCCATGGTCCCGTTGGTGCAGAGCTAGTCAGCCAACGTATTATCGCTTGAGTTCTCACTAGATACTTGCCTATTTGATAGCCTATTTTGGAAGGGTTAACTTAGAATAGGATTGATTTATGTTTGTTGCACTTGTATATGCATTTCCCTGTGTGTTATTATTATTATTCCTGTTTTCTGCTAGTCTAGGTAACGCTAGACTGGGGTAAGGCTTTTCTGTGTTATGAGTTGTTGTTTGATGCAGTGGTTAACCCGGGAGCTGCGGGGAGACTCTTAAGAGTTCCCCCGGCGCACTGCGGGGAGACTCTTATGAGTCAGAGAAAAAAAAAATCAACTTTTGACATCGAAAAAAACATATTTTTTTTTTGGCCCCTGGGCCATGCAAAATCTCAGTCCTCTACCTCCCCTCCTTCCCCACTTTCCTCCTCTCCTTCAGTTATCACCTATTTTCCCTGTTATTCCCTTATTCTGAGGTATATTTTCGTGCTAACATTAGAAATCCGATTGGAGGGTGTGGTCATCACTGATAGCAAGCGAGTGCAAGAGAGAGAGAGAGAGTATCGATCGACTGTGTCTCAGTGGCCTTGGGGGAAATTGGCGGGAAAGCAGATTGCCTCACCCATACATTATACAACTCGCGGGCTATATCTCCGATTTTGACCATCCAAACGCTGTTTTCACTCGTTTTATTGTTGTTTCAGGTTAATACCTTTATAATCAACCCATAATAGGCGCATATGGATAAGTATTAATGCTATTAATGGCACAATGAATATTTTAGTGACGGAAACACCTCAAATACGTCAGCACAGGGGGACGTTTCCAATTACCCCCATGCGCACTTCAGAGGTTAAGCGATAAACCTGCATACTCGTTTCGGTTCAGTGAAGCCTAGGTTGTCTTCGCGGCTGACTGTGTTGAGTTAATAATTTACAGTGCGTGAGGGCAAGAGCCTAACCACCCTGTATTTTATTAACAGTTTGTTTTTACTTTGTCAAGGAGCCGGGAGAAAACCAGATACAAGGGATCTGGATTTCTCAAAGTGCACTTGTTAGTTTTAACGTAATACTTTAAACAGTTGTGAGGACTTCGCTAGGCTACGAGCCGTTTTTGCTCAGTCACTGCTACCTTTTGCCCACAGTACCCCAGCTAGACTTTATTCGATTAGTAGATACAGAATAGTATTGAAGCTTTCCTTATGTATGGTATTGTTTATGCACTATTGATTTCATGTGGTGCAAGCTTGGCTACTTTAGTGATTAGTGGCCCACGAGCACAATCCGAGTAGGCTATTGCCGTTGCATTTGCGGAGTACTTCTTTTTAATGTTTGCCATTTACTATTGCATATTCTTTTAATTATTCTTATGCCAATTTAAACCTTTAATAGTATTTAATTGCCAGTGTTTTTGCTTATTGAATTACTGTTCAAAATCCGATACGTACTTCTTACGAGCATCCGAGAAGCATCTAACTTTTTTCAGAAGATTCCTTGCTCGATGCTTAAGGACTATTAATTAACGTAACGTAATAGTGCCGATCCGAAGTAGAGGGTGGAGGACTTCTTAAGTTCTTAGTCAAGGGTGGATTACTTCGGCTGCGGCCAACACTATTCTTTGGTGTTGTTGTTTCTTACTTCTTTGTTTGATTGTTGACCAGACTAGAGAATTCCTGTCTCTTTATTAGTCTGTTGTTGAACACTAGTACCGAGTTCTTGTATACCCCGTTATAGCAGATTGAACTCTGGAGGGTATTGGTGTTTTTTGTTCGGCTGGCAGTACTCAGGGGTTGGGGATCGTGTGTTTCCGTTGTGGCAGCGAGCCGTATTCGAGTCCTGATTGAGAGCCCTTGTGTACCCGAGTGCCAGTTCGTAACACAGTCGTGAATGATCGCCCGCTTACCTGTGTGTACACCGACCTGCAAGAACCACTACCATTAACTCACTTGCTATATGGAAAACCATTGACTGCGTTTCCATCTGATTTTCAGTCCATAGTAGAGTTAGAGGATCCCTCGTTGTACTCTGAGGTAGCGGTGTCTAAGAGATACCAGTATATATCCAGGATAATCGAGGATTTTAGGAAACGGTGGATTAGTGAATATCTGCTAACATTGAGGGAAAGAAGTGTTACTCCCTCTGGCAGACCAACAGCACCTAAATTTTTTTTTTTGTTTTTTTTCTATATTCCAACTTACTTCCTCTCGGGCATAGGCTGAGAGCCTTAACATTCACCGCTTTACAATGAACAGTGAAGCCCGTGAGGTCTTGTTCCAGTCTAGGGAGTGAGACATGTGAAGCACGTAGAGTACAACGAGCACCTGCCATCTTGCCTTCACATGAGGCACGGTGCTCACTCATGGCCCAAAACGACCCCATCTCTGAAGCCACCTCGTTTCCGTGCTTCACTGTCTCACCCCCTACACTCGGACTCTCACACTTACACACACACAACGCCACCTGTTGAGCAGATAACTCACCAGGTATTGCACCCCTGTAGGATATTTTGAATATGGGAATATTCATACAGTGCTATTTAATCAGGGAACAATGAGGGTATTTTATTGACGTTTCGGTGGGCTTGTGGTAATGCACTGATACCAGGTACAGCACAAATTCCATCCCAATAATATCTTCCCATTGATACATCGGGATTTGAACCCGGGACCTTTGGATTACCAGGCCAGTGGCAAGACCACTCCACCACACCTCCCCTTGGTGAAGTTGTTTTAATTAAAGAAGATAGTTCTCGTTTATACTGGAAATTAGGCCGCGTGTTGGAGGTATATAAGGGGGCAAACTCTGTAGAGCAGGTGGCGCTATTGAAGACAGCCACTGGAACTACTGTTCGTCCTAATGACATAACATGACACTGATGACATAACACTCACATGCACACACCATGACCCAAAAAGAGCAACAGATCTCCTTCAACCCTATCTCAACACACTACATGGCTGGTGCACTACAAACAGACTTAATCTAGCCCCAGCCAAATCCACCGCAACCCTGCTCACAAGTTGGACAGGAGAACACGAATACATCCCTCAACTCACCATAAACAACACACCCCTAACACATACACACACACCCAAAATCCTAGGAGTAACATATGATACTCATATGACATTCAAACAGCACACCACAAACATTAAAAAGAAACTGACACCCAGACTTAACGCCCTCAGGTCACTTGCTCACACAAAATTTGGACACAACAAAGAAACTACCACCACAGTATATAAACAATACATAAGATCAGTGATGGAATACGCAAGCCCAGCCTGGGCTTCTAACCTAGCTGAAACACATCATAAGACCTTACAGACTATTCAAAACAAAGCCCTGAAGATCATTACAGGCTGCACAGCTACTGCACCCACAGATCACCTACATCAAGAAACCAAAATCCTCAAAGTCAAAGACCATCTGGACATGAGAGGCACTCAATTCCTGGCAGCAGCCTCCACGAACCAAGACCACCCACTAAACTACATGGCAACACACCCACAGACACCAAGAAATATCAAAACAACACCCAGCACACGGTATCACACACAATTATTGTCCTCTCTCCCTCCCTGCCCACCCCGAACCAACTTCCAGAAGCACATCCATACTCATATCTCTCACCGATCCATCCACTCACTCACAGACAACACACAGCTGCATGCACGACCTCCCGAAATCCATCCTTCCGAATCCTCCTTCCTCGCGAGGACAGAGTCCACCTGGCCAGGCTGAGATGCGGACACCATCCAGCTCTCCTGAGCTATCAGAAGAGACTGGATGACTCCGTTGTCGACGCCTGTCCGGGATGTAACACAGCACCCCATACCATTAAACACATCATAGAAGACTGCATTTCACACAACCACTTACGCCAACAACACAATCTACACTCAATGAGAGCTCTGTGGGAAAGCCCGATCGTGGCCATGGCCTTTCTCAGGGACTCGGGGCTGTTCGGCCAGGCAGCTTAGGGAACAACAACAACAACAACAACTGTTCGTCCTATCGCACGTTTGTACGCTTTGGAGCTCGATTCCGCATTGCAATCTGATGCTTCACCTGTTATTGCTGGGTCCGAGGATTCTCAAAGGAACGACTCACCTCTTACTGATGGTGATCATTCTCGGACCGGGACGCATCCTAGACGCGCTGCTGCTGGCGCCGTCGACTTGTGGCGTCAGAAGATAGCCTCTGGGCAACTTTAGGTTTAAGGTGGGGTTCAGGTCTTTTTTTGTGGGGGGAGTGTATCGTATAAATACGATAGAATATGACTCTTTTGTGATCTCGTATGTCTCTGTGACATCACGATCGCTCCTACAGCACGACGTAGGACGAGTAGATCGTATATTATAAGATTGTAAATAAGTTAAGTTATTAAAGGCCTAATATGCTATTAAGCAATATTGCCATGGTCTTATGTAGTATATATGAATTTATCGTATATATTAATATAATTTATCGTATAGAGCAACCTAGATGCGGTACGATAATTTGGGCTCCTGGCGTTTTGCCAAGGCAGCAAGGTGTGCTTTTGAGGAACACCAGAGCCTTCACGAACACCAACCAGATAACATCTAAATTTCCGCCCTCAGTTGATCGAGCTTTTGTGCCTCTAATCACAATACACATACAGCAATACACTCAGCTACACCATCACGACGCTCTCATCGACACCATGACTGACTGACAGATAAGCAAAATAATCATGTCCATTCCCATGTAATCATTTATTCTTTCTTTAACTTGACTCGTGTCTCGGGACCGAAGTCTCGTTCCCCATTGTCCACCACCATATTGGGTAAAACGTTCTCCCTTTGCCTCATTGCCACGTGGAACTATTGGTGAGTTAATTCCTGGCTAATATTAACCCTTATAACCTTACCCTATAATTATATACATTTATTATGTGAGACCTTTGGATATAAATTAGCTTGTTTCAGATTGAATTCAATTTAGATATGGAGTAGTTTTCATTTAGATTGATTTTATTTGATTCATTATAGCTTAGTAATATTTAACTTTCATTGATAGTTTACCACATAGCCCACACATGGAAGATCCCTTTCACACGCAACCCATCTCGTCCTATCTAATTATATGTTGGAACCCTATTGTTCTTGATACCACTATAGCACTCGGTAGCCTATTCCACATATCTATAACTCTGTTACTAAACAAATAGAGGCAGATTCCTAGCACAGCCAGTCTCTCCCTCTCTCGCTCTTGTTTGTTTGCACACCGGTACAAATGAGGCAGATCCCTTACACATGCAATTTGGGAATCTGCAGAGAAACAAGTGGCCCACAAAAGGCATATCCCTTTCACTACCAACCCATCTCGTCCATATTTTATCTTGAAGCTCTTTATTTTTCTTGATCCCATTGTAGTACTTGGTAGCCTATATCACATATCTACGACTCTGTTACGAGAGGCAGATCCCTTACACAGCCAATCTCTCTCTCTCTGTCTGTCTGTATGTCTCTCTGTCTGGAGGCTTTGCGAGATTCCTGAGAATAGACTTGGAGGCTTCAGCCAAGGCCTGCCAGCCCATACGGTCCGGAGGTCTATGGTAACTCTCTCTCTCTCTCTCTATTTCTTGTTTGCACACTGTTACAAATGAGGCAGACCCCTTCCACATGTAAGCAATATGAAATGGGAGTCTGCAAGAGCCAAGTGGCCCACACAAGGCAGATCCCTTTCACACCCAACCCATCTCATAAACGTTATCTGTTGCTTACACTATACTTACTATACACCCATGTTATCATATACCTGCAACCAAGATACAATAATTGTAAGAAATATGAACATAATAAAATGGGGTTCTGCAGAGAGCCAACTGGCTCACACAAGACAGATCCCTTTCACACCCAAACCATCTCATAAACGGTATGTGTTACTTACTCACAATACTTAACATACACCAATGTTTTCATATATACCGCTATTCATTGATAGCTGAAATCCTTAAACCGCCTAACTAATTTTCCAACTAGCATAACCGATGATTTATCAATGATCAATCCCAGTCAGAAACGTCCATGCTTCCCTCCCATAAGTCAATGTCAGGATTACCACACTGTCATGAAAGGACTTCTTTACTTCCTGCTGACCACCCTATTTCTTCTTACTGCTTTCAGAGTTCAACGCTCTTCCTCTGTTACACTTTCTCCCACACTTCTTCATCCATAGGCCTACTCACATCTTTACTCAACACACTGCCCAAATACTTAAATGAGCTGACATTCTTCATAGCCGTTCAACCTCACTTCACACTCTATGGTTGCACCCCTTTCAATGACCATAATATTGCTCTTCCTAGCATTTACCTCCAGATTCCGTTTTTCACAAACTGTTCCAAACATATTTACCTGACCCTGCAACTCCCATTCACTATCGCTCATCAGAACTGTGTTGTCAGCAACAGTAGTACCGGTACTGTACTGTTGAGGCAACTTCCACTCGTTTCCTTCCCTTATCAGCGGTACACCAACATCCGCTGCTCTTCCTTGTATTTCTTTCATGACTCCATCCATATACTGTACCAGTATATATTGAACAACCATGGGGACATCACACACACCCTTGCTTTAACCCAACATTCAGATTAAAGAACTCGCTCTGTTAATTATCCACACATACTGACACCTTTGCACCCTCATACATGCTCTTCATTGCTTTCAGCAACTTGCCATCTACTCCGTATATTCTCAGTACCGGTACTTTCCACATACCTTCTCTATCAATTCTGTCATAGGCCTTCTCCAACTCCATAAATGCAGCATACAACTTTTGTCGCTTCTCCAGATATTTCTCCACAACACATTTCCGGGCAAAAATCTGAGCTACACATCCTCTTCCCTTCCTAAGATGACTACAGTATGCTAACCGTTTCCCCAGCAATACTGACTGAAAATGCCCAAATATATGGCATGTCCTCTTCAGATTTATCTAAAATATGTAAAATTACACCAAATACCACTACAGTAGCACTGAAATCAATAAAACTCACTAACAGGATAAATAAATGGAAGAAATACTCCAAAAGATTAATATGTTAACCCTTTACCCAGCAATATTGACTGAAAATGCCTAAATAGATTGCATGTGCTCTTCAGATTTATACATACATACGTACATAACATTTTAAGACTGAGTGCTCCACACAGATGTGCAGTTTCAGTCTCTTTTCCTAATGGCGGCATTCCAGGCAACCCTGTTAAGGGATACTTTACTTGTCAAGTTTTTGGATTTGAGATCGGCACTTATAGTCCGATCCCAGGTCTTACTCGGTCCACCCCTTGGTGCAGCTCCCTCGACAATCGCAGACCTGCATCTTTTCACCCAATTTTGTTCATCCATTCTCTCCACATGTCCATACCATCCCAGTTTACTTGTACGCATCTCCTCGCTAATACTCTTTATAGCTAAACGTCTCTTCAGCTCATCATTTGTTATTCTGTTGACATCCTTTATCTGAAATATGTAAAATTACACCAATTACCAACTACATTACCACAAATTTTAATAAAGTACACTAACAGGATAAAGAAAATGTAAGAAATAGCCCTAAAGATGAATTTATGTATCTATCTACTGACGGACACCTTGATCCCCGAAGGATTGGCCACGAACGAAACACCCCTATGCACCTCTGTCCCCAGTCAGTCGACGCCCTTCCTCCCATCCAGCACCGCTTTCACGCATATACTTCTTAACTCCATCCTTCCACCTCTCTCGGTTTATTTCTCCCTCTGTCCTTCCACCTCACTTGTACACGCTCTTAGTCATTCTCTCGCTTCCCATACGTTCCACATGGCCGAACCATCTCAAGGGGTTCTTTTTCGCACTTTCCAGTACATTCACACCACACCTCTCTCGTACTTCCTCATTCGTATGTCTATCCCTCCATGTAACTCTGCACACACTTCTCAAGTAACTCATTTCCATCCCTTTCACTCTTGGTTTGAATCTCTCCAACAACGTCCATGCTTCACTTCCGTAAGTCAGTGTCGGGATTACCACACTGTCATGCAATGACTTCTTCAGTTCCATGCTGACCACCCTATTTCATGTTACTGCTTTCAGCATTCCTACAACCCTCTTCCCCAGTTGCACCCTCTCCCACACTTCTTCATCCATACTCCCATCTTTACTCTGTACACTGCCAAGATACTTAAATGAGCTGACAATCTCCATAGCCTGACCGTTCAACTTCACCTCACACTCTGTGGCTTCACCCCTTTCGAAGACCATAACCTTGCTCTTCCCCGCATTTACCTTCAGATTCCATTTTTCGCACACTGTTCCAAACATATTTACCAGACCCTGCAACTCCCATTCATATCGTCAGCAAACAGCAGTACACAAACATCCACTGCTCTTCCTTGTATTTCTTTTATGACTCCATCCATACACTGTATATATAGAACAACCATCGGGACATCACACACCCTTGCTTTACCAAACATTCAGATCAAAGAACTCCCTCTGTTCATTCTTCACACATACTGTGACGCTTCTGCATAGTAGCCACGTGCGGGCATGCGCGCGCGTCGGCTGCCCAGCCGTTTAGAAACCGGCTGGCGACAGCCGGCCGGCCGGCTTTTCCTTAGTATATATCCTACGACAATGTAACTAATGTCTGGGATATTCTTATGTTGTTTCACAGCTTGTAGCTGCCCTTATTCTTAACCAACGCATCTTAGTATATTTTATTTTCGATAGTTGATTGTTTCATTATAATATATAAGATGTAAGTCTAGTGAGAGTGGGAGGAGACGAGCGGGAGAGAGAGACCGGCTGGGGGACGTTGCTTCGCGCGGAGAGTCCAGCTTGGGACGAGCCTGATGTTGCCATATGCATTTGATCGCAACGTTATGCTTAGTTTCGACTCACGCACGGGGTAGACGATTTTGACCCGGCAACTGTGTTGAGTGTTGCCAAGCCTGGGATGTATTCTGCATGCCTAGGGCGGGGTCCAGACAGATTCAAGACTCAGAGCTCACCTCACTGTCGTACCCTTCGGACCCCCTTGATATCTATCCCTCTCAACCCCACTTAGAAACTTTCTCTCTTACTTTGTATACCTTCCTTCCACTACTTCACCAATCTATTTAATTATCCCATCCCTTGATAGACCTTATATCTATTATTGTATTAACGACGAGCTCTCAGATAACTAGATAGGATTTTGGGCCTTATGGCAAGACGTAATTGTTAACCCGCTGAGCCCCAGCCAGTTTTAAAATTTTGTTCACCCCAGTCCCAAGCGATTTTGATTTTTTTTTTTTTTTTTTTTTTCTAACTAAGAATGAAGAGAAAATAAGGAAATTTTTTTTTTTTTTGCTTACCGATGATTTTTAGGGGTCCTAAGGGGGTGGGGGGTCCTGAGATGACAGCTGCAGTTTGGCCCGGTTCATATATCCCGCCCGCGCGGGCAGGCTGAGGAGCCCGGCAGCCAGATGTACGATGAGTCGAGTTTTCGGGTGTTTGGGCATTTGCATACCACCCGAGTATCTTGTGTGCCTTTATAGTTCATATTATACCATGTATGTATCAATAATGTCATAATAAGTAAAGTTCAAGTGTAATAAGTGCACATATGCAAGTAATGACGTAAGTGTTCACTCGTGGCAACGACTCCCGCCCTACATACAGACAGACGGACACCAGGTGACAGTTCTCACTCCCGCGCTCTCTGTCTAACTGTACATTAGTCCAGCACTTTACACACTGTCACTTTATTATATAGAATAGTTTACCGTATAGTTTACTTATATTATATCATTTGTAGGCACTTTTTAGTTAGAAATATTGGCTTTCACATTGTATTTTTGTTAGTTGTACAAGTAAACTGTATCTCACTGTTATTATGAAGTTATAGTTTATCACTTTATACAGATATTATTTACACTTAGTATTTACACTTGTTTTAGCGTCTTTTTTCGCAGTCTTTTTTATACACTTAGAAGTGTTCAAGGGTGTGGTACTGGATGAAGCAGTCCGGGTGACACAGGGCAACATTACACTGCCTGCAGAAATTGTTGGTGTCAACACGCATAGGGCTCCTTCGTGTCGTGTTGCGACACACATGACACCGCCTGCGGGGTCTCACCTGGGCTTGAGTGGCTGGCACATACGTGGGGAAATGGCGTTCAGTGAGTCTGGCAATCCCTTCTGCTGCTGGCTGACGATGTGCTGGTGGTTGCGGGTTGCGGGGTTGAGTCATGTATGTATGCAACATCTCTCTGCTCAACTCGATGCAGAAGTCCTCCATCGTCTCTCGCTTGCCAGTAATTTCACGGTGGAGAATGTGGCAGTTGTACAGGGTGATGTCTAGGAGATGGAAGAACAATTTTTTGTACCACCTCATAGTCTTCCTCGCACATTCACACGAAGCGATGACAGCATCGGACTTGTCAACCAGCCGCATGTTGATATTATAATCACAGATTGCCTCAGGCTTCCGGATTATTTCCCTTGTTGCTCGGTCACGTCGTCGGCTGTTTTGGAAGATTGGTTGGTGGACTGTTGTGAGGACGTTGATGTCCCGGTTATCCATCCAGGATAACAGGAGGACATTATTGGCCTGCAGGTAGATGATGGAGCCCTTTTCCCGCCTGGGTGGTAGATTGGGCATGAATATTCTGTTCCTCCTGACGGTGCCACACACGCCTGTTGTGCGGCTATACAAGAACTTGGCAAGGGAGGGGCTGGTGTACCAGTTGTCCAGGTACAGTATGTGGCCCCTGTCCAAGTATGGCTCCATCAAGGTGATGACAACGGCCCCTGATACACCATATGTCCTCGATGGCACCAACTCTGTCTACCATCCCATATACAGAATGATGTCCTGGATGTAGCCAGTCAAACAGTCACACATGACGAAGGTCTTCAAGCCATACCTATGACGTTTGCTGGGGATGTACTGTCGGATGCTGATGTTTCCCCGCCACAGTAACAAACTCTCGTCAATTATGAGTTTCTGATGGGGTTTGAAGGCCGCAGCAAACTTTAGCTTGAGGTACTCAAAAATTGGTCTTATCCGCCAGATGGGGTCTTTGGTGTTTCTGGGGAGGTCCTGGTTTCTGGTATGGCTTGCCAGGCTGTCAATGAAGTGCAGGTTCCCCATGATTGAAGAGAATCTGTTCCTGCTCATGATCTTGGCAAAGATAGGGGTGCGGATGAGGGGATCCCATGACCAATATTTTCTTATTGACGATTTCGTCGTCACCCCCATCAGGATCACGATCGCCAAGAAGGAGTAGAGCTCTGGGATTTGGAGTGTTTCCCATGACAGCCTGGCCGAGTACCTGGATTGTTCCTTACCAGCCATAAAGTACCAATTATACCAGTTTGTTTGGTCCACAATTAGGCTCATCAGGTTGGCAGTAAAAAAATGTAAAAAGATGTCCAGTCTTGGGGTGTCAGGTCCTTGGTGATGGAACGTAGGGCCGGCAATCCCGGCGCCCACAAATTGCCAGTCGGTGGGCTGATACCGCGCCCCATCCTGCCAATCCCAAACATCAGGTACTTCGCCGGCATCTTCGTCTTCGTCGGCATCAGGGTCGTCGTCTGGATCGGGGTCACCAGGGTGGCGAGGGGGCGCAACCGTGTTTCTTGCCACTGCCCTACCCCTTGCCCTTGCCCTTGCCCTTGCCCTTGCCCTTGCCCTTGGCCTGCCTCCTGACGGCCGCCTGGACCCTCCTGGCCCTCTCGAACCGCCAGTGGGGGGGGCTCTAGCGAGGGTCACCTTACCCACCCGTCTTGGACGCCCAGTTACAACCCCACGCCCGGGAGCTGACACTTCTGCGTGAGAATCGAATGGAGGTGGTGATGGTGTTGGTGTGTGGTAGGGCACTCGTCTAGGAGTTCCGGTGGGGGTGTAGGGTAGTGAACCCGGTGATGGTGGGGTGTAGTCTGGTGATGGTGCTGGTGGTGGTGTGGTGATGCGAGGGTCTCCCCTGGCCGCTGCGGCGGCGTCTTCCCGGGCTGCCATAACTGGGAAGAGACGCCTCGCAACCATCCGACGTCTTTCCACTTCCCTTGGTGGTGTGTCGGGAACCTCCTCTTCCTCTTCCTCTTCACTAGATGGTGGTGCGGCATGTCTCCTGCGAAGCCCATAAAAATGTTTGGGCTTTACACCTTTGAGAGGTGAGGGCTTCCGTGGTGGTGGTGATGGGAGGCGGCGAGGAGGGAGAGCGTGAACGTGGCCTCTCACACTCGCGGCCGTAGGGGTAGGCTGGCTGTGGTGTAGGGGAATGTCCAGGAACGCCATTGGGTCGTCTACTTTTTCCTGTAGCTCGACCTGTTCCCCACTTGGTGGGGAGTCCTCTATATCCCTTGCCCTGGGAGACATGGGGGAATGGTAATTTCTAGCCTCCCTCTCCCTCATTTGTTCAAAACTGAGAGGGAGTTCTCGTATAGGGATGTAAGGTGCCTCCAGATTCATAGCGGCATATTCCTCCCTACTCGGGAAATATTCCTCTTCTGAATCATCGAGGCATGAGGATTCGGTGTCAGAGTCTTCTTCGTCACTTTGTAATAGGATTTCGTGGGCTTCATCAATGGTAAGGCCCTTAGCACGGGATGGGTTACGGCGTGGAGGTTGTTGGGACATGGTGATCACTCGCGGAAGACAAAGGGTATACTGAATGTCCTTTGTCACGCACTAGGTCAAGCCCAGAGCATCCTTTGGTCTTATCATATCTACCAGCCACCGAACTTTACACTAGAAAAATCAAGGCAATATGACATAGGACAAGACATTATAAGGTCTAAAGTCGCGTGACTAAGGAATGTCACACCTACAGAAATATAGATTAGTCTATCATATACACAACTCATCCAGGTACTTCCTACCATATGCACGTAGTAAATAAGGTCCAAAGTCGTTTTGACAACTGCTCCAAAAACAAAAACATCCTAAGGAATATCCTATACCAATTTTAGACCAAACCACACCATACAACCTGAGTAAATAAGGTTGAAAGTAACGAGGCAATATCCGCATATAGGATTTTCTCACACAGCCTGTAGCCTCTAGGCAATACTAGGCATGGTCAGGTACACCCATACAAAGCTCTCAAACAACATCAAACTGTGTCTAACACAAATCTCAAGCCAAACCCGACCATACGACGCGAGTAACTAAGGTTCAAAGTCGGAGCGAAAAGGTGGATATTTACGCGCCCCTAATCCATCCCACCATCCAGCCGCTCACCATACCAACTCGTTTTCCCGCCATCCACTGGTTTCCCATATTGTATCGAATACCCTGTATCATTTTTAGGCCAATAGTTACCATACCACCTGAGTAAATCATGTCCAAAGTCGTGTGGCAATATGCGGGTATACGTAAATCCGTTTATTATCCATCACCCGCTCAGACTATGTTCATGTACACCAATAATACGTGTAGACAATGACATCCCACGGCTCTGACACAATTTTCAAGCAAAAACAACCAATACGACCCGAGTAAATAAGGTCCAAAGTTGCGGTCAAAAAAGGGGGTTCAATACATGCCTCTCATCCACCCTGGTTCAGCCGCACGACCCACCAACCCGTTTCGGCCGCCAGTCCCGCCTTTCCAATACCCTAGAGTGTACGTGGTACCATTATTAGGCATTTCCTTACGATACCTGCCGCGTAACTGATTTTAATATGCCGGACGCACGTGTTGCGTCGCTGGGAGCTGGTGATCGAATAGTGCCGTCGCATCACGTGCGTCGCTGGGTCTCTACGGGTTAATGACACCTAGGAAGCTTTTTTGTTGTCTCATATTTGGTGGTTTCATGCTTGCTAGTGTGTTCTTGTGTCAGGTTAGCAGGGGCTAGACCGGAGGGGAGGCTTTTTGCGATCCTTTAAGTAAAGTCTGCTGGTGCGAGTCCTGTGGACCCGCACGACTTTACTAGGATACCCGTGGGAGTCTGGGGGCATTTTCTTGTCTGTGTCCCTGTGTGTCTAGTGTTGTGTTGTGTGAGGGCCCTTGCCTAGTCCACCCAGCACTGCGCTAGCACGTCTTGCTTTTGTTTTAGGGTCGCCAGGAGAGAGTCAGATACTTGCGATCTGAGTCTCTCAAGAGAGCACCCTTTCAATTAGAGTAATTTGGCGCACAGACTTGGGAACGTCCCTAGGCTAGAGCAGGTGGCTCAGCCCGGGTATCCGAAGCCTATATCCTTCCGGCTAGACCTCTGCCACCTGGCAGATTAACAGCTAGGGGTTTATCATCTCTGTATGCTTGTTATTGTGCCACAGTTTACCGTTTTTGTGAGCATTGTGAGTCAGGGTGTGGCTTAGAGACTCTGTCAGAGCAGGCTTGCCTGACTAAGAGTGAGAAGCACACCTGTATGTGGTTATGTTGCGAGTTGCTGCCTTTATTTAATTATACCTATGCCATTATAAACTGTATGGCCTATCACTAGTATTTATTCCTGCTTATGAGTTAAGAGTTCTCTAAATCCGTAACGTACTTTCTTTGCTAAGCATCAGATCCTACAGTAGCCGCATGCAGTTTAGAAACCTGCATCTTGTCTACCTGTACAATGTTTTGAGGACTGTTTGCTTTCACCTTCTTTCACGCAGGGGTGATTAGTGGTATTAATTAACGTAATGTTAAATGTACTTTCTTCTAGTTTGTTATTAAATTGTTTCTGCAATTTAATTCCGTTATCTATCTTTTCCTTGAAGCTTTAACCCTTAATTAGCGGCTCACCACATAAGTCGAGTTAAATAAAGCTGGACTATGTGGCGGCGCTCGACATAACTCGAGTGGCAATTTCAGCACGTAATGTTGCTGAGAGAGAGAGACAAGTGGTGGCAGGAGAGTAGCGAGCGTATGACTGCTCCAGACCACCGCGGCGAACCTACTGACACGAATCTCACCTCCCTCCTACCTCTCTCACTCGCTATATAAGGAATTGTATGGGGAAAGTGCCTAATTACATGCTTTTTGCACTCGCGTTGCACGGTTATTGCAAGAAAAGTAGCCATCATAAAAGGATCGTTATGGTGTCATTCGAAAGCTCTGTTTATGCCCTTTCAGGGATAGATACTTGTTTTACGTTCTGGGTCTTATTTAGGCATGAAAATGATCACGTAAACAGCCCTATTTTGGCTAAAAACACCCCGCTGGGCGGTACATATAAATAAACCGCATAGGCCGCTCTTAAGGTGTTAAGTCAACTTAATTGTGTGATCTTTTATATAGCCTGCTTGACTATCAGCAGTCTATACTGCGTGCACCCTGTAACCGAGTCATAGGATACCTCGTTGTCCAGGCAGGACTCTTGACGGTTTAGGGTGGTTTGTTGCCTGGGTTTATAGATAAGGGTTGGATCTAGCGTTTTCCGTTGTTGCTTGTTTCCGCATACCTAGTCCAATAGAAAGAGCCCAGTGTTTATATATCCCAGGACGTAATAATACTGAGACCTTTGCACTCTCATACATACTCTTCACTGCTTTCAGCAACTTGCCATCTACTCCATATATTCTCAGTACTTTCCACATACCTTCTCTATCAACTCTGTCATTCCACTCGTTGCCTTCCCTTATTAGTGATACACCAACATCCACTGCTCATCCTTGCATTTCTTTTATGACTCCATCCATATACAGTTCAGTATATATTGAACAACCATGGGGACATCACACACCCTTTCTTTAACCCAAAATTCAGATCAAAGAACTCGCTCTGTTCATTCTCAACACATACTGACACCTTTGCACCCTCATACATGCTTTTCACTGCTTTTCAGCAACCTGCTATCCGCCAAAGGCGGCTTTCTAGGGCCTTTCCTAGCTGATGCTGAGAGGATTGGGTTCTAGTCATGTGGTGATGGGCTGGTCTATTCGAGTGAGAACTGAGCGATCTCTGCCATACCCATTACTTTCTCTGACTGTTCCTTTTACTTATATATCTTCTAGATCTCAAGTGGCAGCGTCTTTTCCGTGGATTGACCTCCCTACTGCCAACCTAGAAGTTGGCAGATTGGGAGCCAAAGCGTCACATTTTCCCCTTACCCCTCAACTTTCCCTTCATAATTGCTGAGGGGCACAGGGCCTTGGGTGGGGCTTTGGTTTCCCGGGCGTTTCCGCACCTTCCTCAGCTCCCTGCCTTGGAGTGGCTTCGGTCACCCGGGCTTTGTTAGTGGTAACCAGGGAGGATTTTGTGGGGGCGCTCGTTTATGGCCTTGGCCTTGCTCGAGACCTTGGGGCTGTTCGGCCAGACAGCCTGGGGAACAACAACAATAACAACAACAACCTGCTATCTGCTCCGTATATTCCAAGTACTTTCTACATACCGGTACCTTTTCTATCAACTCTGTCATAGGCCTTCTCCAAGTCCATGAAGGCAGCATACAACTTTTGTCCCTTCTCAAGATATTTCTCCACAACATATTTCAGGGCAAAGATCTGAGCTACACATCCTCTTCCCTTCCTATGATGAATACTGTATGTTAACCGTTTCCCCAGCAATACTGACTGAAAATGCCCAAATATATTGCATGTGCATTTCTGATTTATCTAAAATATGTAAAATTATACCAAATACCAACTACATTAGCACAAAACTCAATCAATCACAGAAACAGGATAAAAACATAGAATAAATACCCCAAAAGATGAATACGTTAACCCTTTCCCCAGCAATACTTACTGAACATGCACAAATAAATTGCATGTGCTCTTCAGATTTAGCTGAAATATGTAAAATTACACCAAATACTAACTACATTAGCACAAAAATCAATCAAGCACTTTAACAGGATAAATAAAATGGAAGAAATAACCCAAAAATGAATTTATCTATAGCCTACCGGTATATATTGCCGGACACCTTGATCCCCGAAGGGGTGACCATGAACGAAACACCTGCGTATTTCAAGCTCGCTTGAGTTATCACTCGATCGTCTTTTAGAGCTTTTTGGCCCGGGGTAATTACCACACCATCGCGTCATAAGAAGTTTGAGGGGGTTAAATTGCTAGATACATAGAGGAAGAGGAATGCCAAGTAAAGCTAAACAAAAATATATAAGATATTTTTAACATGAGGTTGCTTATAATAATTTGTACCTCTGCAGTTTCTCCATGGCTAACGAAAAAGGTCACATTCCTAAGAAGCCCCAACCAAAAAGGCCAAGCTTCTGTACAGAAAAAATGCCACACCATTACCCTTATGGTGACCCTATCAAATAATCAAAACAACCACACTTCTTAATCCAATTCCCGCGGGGCCCCTCATATGACGGAGAATATTTTCCGGCTATTTTGTAGCCTGTGAGCCAGGCCAGTTTTTGCAAGCAGCACGGATGGACGTCAGCCGGAGCCTACAGGCCCCGCCACGACACTGAGGTTTGTGTGAGAGAGAGCTCACTTATGTGCAGCGTAACACATAGCGAAAACAGAAAATAATTGGTAATTTTTAGCGATTTCACCTATCGGATTTGGTAATTTTTAGCAATTTTGCACTTCGTTTGCAAGATCCTTACAAGAAAACCAGACGTTGTACAGGGATGATTCAGGAATAATTTGAAAGCTATTACCGTAATTTCACGAATACATAATTGTATTACGCTCTGGCTTTTGCTTATGCATGAAAATGAGCAGGGAATGAAGGCAATTTCGGGCAAATATGCCTACTCGTACAGGAGTCCTTGGAGCGGCTTCGGTCGCGCCGGGAATTTCCACACCACTCACACCACACAGTTTTTCCTACACCGAGAAATGACTTTCCGGCTGTCATTTCTCGAAGACTTCTTCTAGCCGGAGACATTGAGAGCAACCCAGGACCCACCTACACATACATATGTCCAACTTGCTCAAAACCCATCACTTCGAGTCGCCACACTAAGGGTTCAGTTCTCTGCAATTCATGCAGGAACTGGACCCACTTCACCTGCACAACACTTGCCTCCAAGAAACACTACACGAACACCTGGACCTGTTCCTCATGCCCATCCCTCTCCCAGTCAAATCCCTCGCCTAAAACCCGTCCACCTCTCCTCCCCAACCCACCTAACCTTCCCATATCATCCACTCCCCCCCCTAAAACCCGTCCACCTCTCCTCCCTAACCTTCCCATACCATCCACATCCTCAACTCAACACACCACACCCAATCCTAATCCATTCCAACCCCCATCTCCTGCTCCCCAATCCCCACCCCCACCTCACCCATCCCAACCCCCAGCCCCTCCCTCACCCTCACCCCCACCCCATCCTCGAGCATCAGCACCCAACATACATCGTGCACATAACATTAACATTCTCCAATTGAACATAGATGGCATCAACACAAAGAAACACAAACTCTCACACTTCATCAAACAACACAACATACACATTGCCATCTTACAAGAAACAAAACTCCGCACAACACAAAAAACACCCACATTTCATGATTTCACCACCATCAGACAAGACCGGGCTGTCGGCGGAGGCGGTGGACTCGTCACCCTGGTACACAAAGAAATATCATACATAGTTACCAGTGTACAAACCAAATCCCTCATCCCCCCAAATGATAACACAACAGAAATACAATCAATTAAAATACGCTCTGGCAACAACTCCAACATAACCACCATAAACACATACATCCCCTACAGTACCAAATTAATACAGACCACACTTACAACACATCACAAACACCCCACACATTATCCTGGGTGGTGACTTCAACGCCAAGACGTCGGCCTGGTTTGTCGACAACCCCGACATAGACAGAGGGCTGGTACTACAAAACCAAACTGATAACCTCATCATCCTTAACGACATCCATCAACATACCCAATTCCTCACCAAGCCCTCTATAACCCATCATCTCCAGACATCACCTTTTGTTCCCCAGAACTCGCCCCCACAACATCCTGGAGGGTGGTCAGAACCTTAGGCTCTGACCACCTCCCGATCATTAACACCACCAAAACCAGACCCACCCCAGCTAGCCACAAACACACATACACCAATTATAAAAGACCTAACTGGGAAGCATTCACAAATGAGACAGAACAACACTTCACAACTCTAAACAGTACACCCATCACTAACATCAACAATGTTGTACACATACTCAATAAAACTATCCAAAACGCTGACAAGAAACACATTCCAAGAGGTAACAGAAAAAGACACAACCCCAACTTCACACCAGAAATTCAAAACCTCATCAGACAACGCGACATACTGAAACACTCCCCAGCACCCCACACGCAAGACATCACACAACAAATCCAAACACTCAACACCCAAACTAACAACAAAATACAAGAACAACAAAAACTAAATTGGAATAACTTCCTACAAACACTTGATCACAAAACAAACCCCAAAAAAATCTACAAAACACTAAACAGCATCACACTTTCCAACAGCAACACAACACAATCACATGCTGCAATCACAAAAACAGACTCTACTCCTTCATGTAAACAACAAGCAAACACTCATCAATCACTTCTCACATGTCAGCCACCTAAAACCTCACAAAGACGACCGACGTGTCATCCGACGTAAGAGACAATTCCCCACAGACCCTGACTATACACCCTTCACCAATCACCAAACAAAGCATATCATCAACAATCTCAAGCACTCACCCGCTTGTGGCCTAGACAACATAAGCAACATACACCTCAGACACCTGGGACCACAAGGCATACAAGCACTCACTAACATATCAAACTACAGTTATTCACACAACACAATACCAGACATTTGGAAGCATGGTCTCATCACCACATTCCCCAAACCCAACAAAAACCCCATACTACCCTCCTCGCACCGCCCCATCACACTCCTTTGCTCCCCCTCCAAAGTCATGGAACGCCTAGTATTACAACTAATTACACCCGACCTACCCCTAGCTCCAACACAACATGGCTTTAGGCCACTGCACTCCACAAACACTCTTCTCACAGACCTTACACAAAGAGCTTTTGACGGCATCAACTCAGCTAGACCACCACACAGATCACTATTAGCCACACTCGACATTAGTAAAGCCTTCGATGCCATCCCCCACCACAACCTAACAAACAAAATCTACAACACAAACATGCACAACAACACAAAAAGGTGGCTGACCAACTTCCTAGCAGGCAGATGTGCACATGTATCTTTTGCCGGTCAGTCATCTAAAATCAGAAACTTTCCAAACCGAGTCCCACAAGGATCCGTCCTATCGCCCGCACTCTTCAATCTGTACATGCACGATATAACTACACCCAATACGCCCCAAATAAACTTAGCCTCCTATGCAGATGACATAACACTCACATGCACACACCATGACCCAAAAAGAGCAACCCTATCTCAACCCTATCTCAACACACTACATGGCTGGTGCACTACAAACAGACTTAATCTAGCCCCAGCCAAATCCACCGCAACCCTGCTCACAAGCTGGACAGAACACGAATACATCCCTCAACTCACCATAAACAACACACCCTTAACACATACACACACACCCAAAATCCTAGGATTAACATATGATACTCATATGACATTCAAACAGCACACGACAAACATTAACAAGAAACTGACACCCAGACTTAACGCCCTCAGGTCACTTGAACACACAAAATTTGGACACAACAAAGAAACTACCACCACAGTATATAAACAATTCCGTACATAAGATCAGTGATGGAATACGCAAGCCCAGCCTGGGCTTTTAACCCATAATTAGCGGCGAGCAACATAAGTCGAGTTAAATAAAGCTGGACTATGTGGCGGCGCTCGACATAACTCGAGTGGCAATTTCAGCACGTAATGTGGCTGAGAGAGAGAGACAAGTGGTGGCAGGAGAGTAGAGAGCGTATGACTGCTCCAGACCACCGCGGCGAACCTACTGACACAAATCTCAGCTCCCTCCTCCCTCTCTCACTCGCTACATACTCAATTATGTACTGAAAGTACCGAATTACCTGCTTTTTGCACTCGCGTTGCACGGTTATTGCAAGAAAACTATCCATCATACAAGGATCGTTATGGTGTCATTCGAAAGCTCTGTTTATGCCCTTTCAGGGATAGGTACTTGTTTTACGTTCTGGGTCTTATTTAGGCATGAAAATGATCACGTAAACAGCCCTATTTTGGCTAAAAACACCCCGCTGTGCGGTACACATAAATAAACCGCATAGGCCGCTCGTAAGGTGTTAACCTAGCTGAAACACATCATTAGACCTTACAGACTATTCAAAACAAAGCCCTGAAGATCATTACAGGCTGCACAGCTACTGCACCCACAGATCACCTACATCAAGAAACCAAAATCCTCAAAGTCAAAGACCATCTGGACATGAGAGGCACTCAATTCCTGGCAGCAGCCTCCACAAACCAAGACCACCCACTAAACTACATGGCAACACACCCACAGACACCAAGAAATATCAAAACAACACCCAGCACACGGTATCACACACAATTACTGTCCTCTCTCCCTCCCTGCCCACCCCGAACCAACTTCCAGAAGCATATCCATACTCATATCGCTCGCCGATCCATCCACTCACTCACAGACAACACGCAGCTGCAACCACGACCTCCCGAAATCCATCCTTCCGAATCCTCCCTTCCTCGCGAGGACAGAGTCCACCTGGCCAGGCTGAGATGCGGACACCATCTAGCTTTCCTGAGCTATCAGAAGAGACTGGATGACTCCGTTGTCGACGCCTGCCCGGGATGTAGCACAGCACCCCATACCATTAAACACATCATAGAAGACTGCATTTCACACAACCACTTACGCCAACAACACAATCTACACTCAATGAGAGCTCTGTGGGAAAGCCCGATCGTGGCCATGGCCTTCCTCAGGGACTCGGGGCTGTTCGGCCAGGCAGCTTAGGGAAGAAGAACAACAACAACAACTCGTACAGGATTAATAGCTTTAACCAAAATGGTCACACTCCTTAACCCGTTGAGCCCCGGCTAGTTATAATATTTTGTTCACCCCAGTCCCAAGCCATTTTCACTTATTTTTTTTGTTTGCTAAAATGGAAGACAAGGATGAGAAATGAAAAAAAAACAAAAAAAAATCACCTCTGACATTTTTATTGGGGGGGGGGCGGGTGGGGGGTTAGGGGGGGGAGCTTCAAAAAAATTTGTTGAGCCAAAATGGAAGAGAATGGTGAGAAATGAACACACAAATAAAAAAAACTCATTTCGGTCATTTGGGGCGGGGGGGGGGGGTCTCAATAGTTCGTCTCCGCCGCATGACCACCCGCCCGGGAGCACTAGGGTAAAAACTGAGTATGGCATTGTACGGCATACATCCTAAGGAGTATCTCACATAAATCTCAAGCCTCTAGCTCCCATACAACAGGAGTAATGAAGGTTCAAAGTGGCGGTAAACTAGGGGTGTAAACTATCCCCACTAAGCCCACCACCACCAGCCGCGCGGCTGTCTCGGCCCGCTCACACCTACTGGCCCGGCTCCCCCACACACTACGGTACCGCCCCCTCCTATTCTCCCGCCATTTCCTACCTTACGAGCCACGTAAGTGTTTTTTATATGTCGGACGCACGTGATGCGTCGCTGGGAGTTGGTGATCAAAGACTGCCGACGCAACACGTGCGACGCTGGGTCTCAACGGGTTAATGGTCTAAGTGGCCATAGTCAAAATGGTTACACTATAATTATTCCTTCTGTACTTTCTCCATGCCCGATAAGATTCATGATATTTTGATATATGTGGCACAGCCCTTGTATCCAACACAATACCCTGCGTGCAACCCCGCTCGAACCCCGCACAACGTTGCTTGCAACTTTAATTATTATTATTATCATAAATATTATTTGGTTATATTATTATTATTTTATTATTATTATTATTATTATTATTATTATTGTTATTATTATTATTATTATTATTGCCATTATTATCATCATTATTATTATTTGAGCAAACTCACAACGATTTCTTTCTTTTTATTCTACCTACCGTCAGACGCTTTTATTGAACTTATGATAACACTGGTAATTAAGGGATTAGTATCATCGGCTTGGTGTCGCAATATTTATGATTTGGCTGTACAGTCGTGATCAATAATAAGGTTTCGGCCATGTGGATATTTGAAACATAAAGGCCAAGTTCTGAAGCATCTGGCATCTAATAAATAATGTTATTGTCTCGTTTCTACCCCTAAAATGTATATATTTAACTTGAAGAGGATCGGGATATCTTTTATTTATTTTTGTTTCTACAGTTTGAAGGGGGTCTGAGGAAGCTCGGGTTTTTTTTATTTTTATTTTTTTTTCGTCTAGGGGCTAAACTCAAAACTATTGCTCGAAAATGGTAAAAACAATCAAAGCCCTCAACAATGATAAAATAAAATATAATTATAACCTCAAGTTGTTGCACCAGATAGTGTTAAGTTGGTACAATATTCCCGGCTCCAGCAAACTTGACAGATACGGTGGACCACTAACGTCTTATAACTCGAAAAAATGAGAGCAATCGAGCTGACATTTATATCATTGTGGAAGAGTCAACCAGGAAATAGGTGTGGAAATAAACATCCCATTTGCTCTAGCCCCTTTGCGTTACAAAGAAGTTAGGGATCAGGATTGCTGTCCAGTGTACAGTCGCCGGTTTTTAGTTTGGTTGACTCTGGATTAGTTTACATGGAACCTTGACTTTTAATTGATGATTCACCCATTTATATAAGTATAATAGGACTTTATAGGCGATCAACCCTATTGAATTATTAAGCCAGGAAGAACGTTAAGACTGGAGCCTCTTTTCGAGAACTTCAGTCTCTTGTCCAATTCACCTTTAGTTAGTTAAAATATGACTTCAGAGCCTATCAACCATTCTGGATTTTTAAGCCAGCTATCTGTAAGTCAAATATAGAGTCAGGACTGGAGCCTCTCTGAGAGAACTCCAGCCCCTTGAATTCATCTCTCAGGTCACTGAATATTTATACTGTTCACTCTAAAACACTATTCCTGGCCCAATATAAACCTTTGAACAGCAAAGCGAACCTCCTAAATGTAAATATCAGGTAGGATACTGAATGAGAAGGTTCATTTCAGTTCGGGATAGCTTCGACTACTTAATTAAGGCTGCAACTAATGTCCGAGACTGAATGATCGCCTGCTGTGATCAAATTATATATTCATTCATATTGAACGATTCTGACATGCTGATGTAATATTTTGAAACATTCCCTGAGCTACATACACCAAGTCAGTGCTTTCCCTTGATCGATATTCCCTGCCTCAGTGTGTCCAAGGGACTGGGGTTCTCAAAAAGGGGCTCCAGTCCTGACGTTATTTTTAACTTTCGGTGTGCTGGCTTAATAATCCAGAAGGGTTGATAGCCTTCGAAGTCCTATTATAACTAAATCAAATGTGTCATAAAGTATTGTACCAGCTACATGTGCAGACGACTGTACATTACACTCTACATACATTATCTTGTTCTTGTTCTTGTGGGGTTGGAAGGGCACTCTGGTGGTAGACACTCGCTTGGCCCTGGAAGACGAGTCGTCAGTGGGTTCTCATACTACAGGATATGAACAATTCCCGTGGCCAGGAGATATGTGAATAAACATCTTGAGAGCTCAAGCTTCCTGACCTCATCGATATCCGTACCACCCAGGAGCAATCTCAATCCAACCCAACCTGCATCCAGCCTCCGGACCCGTTCACACAACGTCACCCGATAGCTGTAGAACCTGGGGCACTCTTCCACTAGATGTTCCGGGGTCTCAGGGAGGTTACACCATTGGCAGAATGGGCTGGCAACCATACGCAGGCGATGGAGATGATGGGACAGTGCCGAGTGGCCGATGCGCAGCCTCACTAGAGCCATGTCCAGTCTGCGGAGGGGGTGGCGACTCCAAGACTGCAGGCACGAGGTGTCCCGGTATCTGCCCAGTGTAGTGAATCGCAGCAGGGGACGCAGCTCCCGATCCCACCGGCTTCGACATGCCCTCCTGACGACGGCGTCATGGGTACGCTGATCCCAGTCCAGATGCTCCAGGGGCACTGAAGAGTGTGCCATCGCCGCCGCCCTGTCAGCCACCTCGTTGCCTCGGATATCGGTATGTGACGGAACCCACTGGAGCACAACCAACCAAGGGGGGGCCTGACATCGTAGTAGAAGACCCAAAATATCATAGACCAACACTATATTGGATGACGGGGTGCCCGACCGGAGGAGATGGAGGGATGAGAGGGAATCCGTGTAGATGACCACCCTTTGCGGCTGGAGATTGGCCCGTATGAAGATCAGTGCCCGATGGATGGCGTAGAGCTCTACCGTTATGACCGGGTGACCGGCGAGTCACCACGTCTGACAGAGGGAAAGGTCCTCATAGTAGACCGCTGCTGTGGCCGAGGATGGTGGTAGTACTGAACCGTCCGTGAAGATACTGAAGGACCCCACATAACGGGTTACCGTCAGCTCCGCAAAGTAAACCCTGGCTTGCCCCGCATCCGTATTCTTCTTGAAACCCCTGTGGAATGTGGTCCTGACCAAAGAGGAGATATCCCTCCAGGGCGGTACTGGCGACACTGATGGGACAGGCGAGGGAGACGGTGGTCCTACCCCCAGATTGCGATAGTGAAGGAGGCTTCTCATGAGGAAGGGTCTACGGCTCTTCAAGGGACACGATGGGGCCACCACCGATACCCCAGAGGAGGCATGTGACGCCGCCAGTGGATGTGTACTGGGGAAGGCCGTCACCCGTCGCGCCCACATACAGTCCGCCATTACACTGACCCAGGATAGCGGCAACAGCCCAGTTTCCTCCATGAGGGATGTTGTTGGCGAAGAGCAGAAAGCACCCAGGGCGATCCGCATGGCCGCGTTGTGGATGGGGTCCAGTTTCCGCAGGACAGAGGCCGATGCAGACCCATACACTGCACTTCCATACGCCAACTTGCCCTGTATGAAAGCCATGTAGAACCGGAGGAGGTCGTCCCTCGCTGCCCCCCACTTGGAACCGGCTATACACTTCATGAGGCCTAGACGTTTCACACACGCTGACCTCAGATAGTCAATATGGGCCCGCCACGTCAGAATAGGCCCATCCAAGCGTAGGCCCAAGAATGTATGACGGTTCCGATATGAGAGCGATTCGCCCCCCATCACCACACGTGGTATTCCCGGGAGCTTGGTCTTCAGAGTGAAGCACATCAAGGCACTCTTCTGGGTGTTCAGCCACAGACCCCACGCCGACGCCCATTCGTAAAACTCCTCAACCGCCGCCTGTAGGGATTCTTGTGCCTCCTGTAGGGAATCGGCGGAGCTCACGATCGTGATATCATCTGCGTAAGCCAGCGTGCTAGCAGACCGGGAGCGGGGCATATCAGACAGCAGGGCATTAAACAGGTGAGGGCTGAGGCTCGAACCCTGGATGACCCCCCGGCGGACACGGAAGGGTCTCGACTCCGATGTTCCGATTGATACGCTGATAGTCCTGTCCTGGAGAAAGCTGCGGAACCATGACAGGACTGTACCACCCATCCCCATCTTCCCCAGCTTATAGAGAATACCGGTATGGGATGCAGAATCAAAAGCGCCAGCGATGTCAATGAAGGCGGCCAGCAGGACCCGCTTGCCCCGATAAGCATCCTGGATCAGGTACTCCAATCGCAGCAGCACATCTATCGTACACATACATTATTTTACGTCAACTAGTTTTCGGGTAAGGTACTGCAAAGTTATTTATGTATCCATGTTTAATACTTATCAAATGTCTTCTTTTTCTTCGTCTTCTTCTTCTTTATATATATTATATATATATATATATATATATATATATATATATATATATATATATATACAGTATATATATATATTTAAATATATATATATATATATATTTATTTATTTATGTAATAAATTTAGTTATAAATACTCTACTTTTGTGAGTACTTTAAATTACAACTATTTATAAACTGGCTAATAACAAACCTGGTTAGTATTAAACATTATTAAACCTAAGTATGTGTGGGAACATGGCCGATTTGTCATAGATGTTTCACAGCAAAATCAATCCTACACACAGTAACACACTTCCTATGTTGGCAGAAATTCATTGTTAACTATAGCCTCCATGGAATCGAATCGAAATATTATTAATAGATTATGCATATTATCTCATGTTTGTCTTTTTTTTTTTTTTTTCACGTTTACTACTGCTGTCATATATATGTTTCTTACTTTTTGTCTTTAATCACGAACACATATTAGTCTGATAACCTAATATTAAATGTTTATTAAATGTAGACTAATATTGTTTTTACTTGATTTAAGGTCTAATAACCTGAGAGGTCTAACCAATTTGAACCTGTTATTGTTTAGTGAATTACCATGATATTAATTATTACATAACTAATTTGACATATTAATTACATATAACTAAGTTGGATGGGTTGATTGACCTCCACTACCCCTATCTGTGAGTCAGGTGTTGCGGTTCATATGGAGAGGGGTCAGGTCAGGTCAGTTCATGTGTTGCACCCGTTCACTGACTCCCATGTATCATGTTCGAACCATTTTACACAACAATCATGCAAATGTTCAAGCTTGGGGCGGCGAAAATTGAGCTGTTTACTTTCGCTTACTATAGCTCTCGCTCTCTCTCCCTCCCCCCCATATCTCTCTCTCTCTCTCTCTCTCTCTCTCTCTCTCTCTCTCTCTCTCTCTCTCTCTCTCTCTCTCTCTCTCTCTCTCATAAATGCCTGCTCAATAAGAAACAAAATAGACGAACTCAAATGTCTGTTATTAAATGAGAAAGTTGACGTTATTTGTATAACGGAAACACATCTGAACCTTAAAAATAAAGATCTACTTCATGAATATCACATAGAGCCATATAAATGTTTTCATAAAGACCGTAACAATGGAAAACAAAGAGGGGGGGTTGCAATGTACGTTGCAACCTACTTAAACCCAGTCGAGGTGACTCTCCCCGAAAGTAATGCAGAAATAGTGTGCGTCAAAATAAATACAAAAAACATGAACTTAAATATCACTACAGCGTACCGACCACCGAGACTAACTGTTGCCGATGATACAATTTTTATGAAATACTAGAGAAAACCCTTAATTCCGACGAAACAGTTTTACTAGGTGACTATAACTTCCCCCTAATTGACTGGAATACCCTGACCGGAAAAAATGCTGAGTCACGCCTAATGACAAGCTTCATCCAGGACAATTTTTTGACTCAACACGTAAAACAGCCGACGCGAGACAGGAATATATTAGACCTCGTAATCACTACCCAAGAAAATTTATTATCAAACCTGGATGTAGGTGAACATCTGGCAACGTCCGATCATAAAATCTTAAGAATCAACGTTATAAGCAAATATTCCTCAGTAAAAACAACAGGAATGGTTTCGGACTTCAAAAACGCAAATTATGACGGACTTAAGGAATCGCTATCAAACATACACTCAAACCTCATAAATATAAACGAAGTAAATGAACTATGGGGACATTTTAAGTCTACAATTACAGAAGCGCATAAACAATTTGTACCCATGAAACCAAAACGTAATACGAAATCAAGTATGCCCCCTTGGTACAGTAGAGACATTGGCAAGGCAATAAGGAAAAGGAATCAACTCCACAAACTTGTAAAAAATAACACAAACACTGAAGTAATTAAAAACTTGTACAAAAATAGTAGAAGGGAAGTGAACACAATAATTAGGGCGAACAAACAAAATTACGAAATGACTATTGCCAGAGAAAGTGCCACAAACCCCAAAAAATTCTACAGTTACGTAAACAAAAATAAACAGATCAAAAGCGGAATCGGACCGCTAATAGAAGATGGCCAGACAATAGCAGGTGACACAAACATGGCAAATCTGCTCAACAAATATTTTGGCTCAGTTTTCACAGAAGAAATTATCGATCATACCCTTGAAAATAACACCTCAACTCATGTGATAGGAGATTTCACCATCAGTGTTACCGAAGTACAAAGCAAATTGAGTAATTTAAATGTAAATAAGACCCCGGGACCCGACATGCTCCACCCGAAAATAATTAAGAATGTTAAGGACGAAATAGCAAAACCCCTGACACAACTATTTAACTTATCATTACTACAGGGGATTGTACCGAGTGATTGGAAAGATGCGAACATTACGCCGATATATAAGAAGGGTAGCAAGGCCAAAGCGAGTAATTACAGACCAATTAGTCTAACTTCAATTGTAGGAAAAATCATGGAAAAAATCCTTAGAGATAAGATAGTAGATTACCTCGAATCAAACAACCTAATCAAAAATAGTCAACACGGCTTTAGATCAAATAAGTCATGCCTAACAAATTTGATTGAATTTTATAACAAATTATTCACATATAACGACATGACGAAATCACTAGATATAATCTTCTTGGACTTTCAAAAAGCTTTCGACAAGGTGCCTCACCGAAAACTATTGGCTAAACTGGAGAGGATAGGTATCAAAGGTGAAATTCATTCTTGGATAAAAAATTGGCTTACAGACAGAAGACAGAGAGTGGTGATAAATGGAGTGGAATCGGAGTGGGAGCCTGTCACTAGTGGAGTTCCACAGGGTTCAGTCCTTGGACCGGTCCTGTTTCTCATTTACATTAACGATATTGATGTAGGGGTAAACAACACCATTTCCAAATTCGCCGACGATACAAAAATAGGAAATACAGTCCTGAACGAAGATGATAGAAATGCGTTGCAATCTGATTTAAACAAGATATCAGAGTGGTCGAAAAAATGGCAGATGCCCTTCAATGTCGATAAATGTCAGGTGCTGCAGGTTGGTAGCAGAAATATGAAATACAAATACGAAATGAATGGCAAACAAATAAAAACCGCAACGGTAGTAAAAGACCTAGGGGTACTAATATCTGAAAACCTAAAAACTTCCGACCAATGTATAGCAGCTGCAAATAAGGCAAACATAGCATTGGGCTTTATTAAACGAAAATTTACATATAAACATGAAACGTAATAGTGCCACTGTTCAAAAGTATGGTGAGGCCCCACCTTGAATATGGTGTGCAGTTCTGGTCACCTTATCTGATCAAGGACATTGTAAGACTCGAGTCAGTACAGCGTAGAGCGACGAAGATGATACCCTCATTAAAAAATAAACCATATGAAGAAAGACTTAAACGATTGAACCTGTTCTCATTAAAAAAGAGGAGGTTGAGGGGTCAGCTTATTGAGTGCTTTAAGATACTAAAAGGTTTCGACAAAGTCGATGTAAATGCACTATTCACATTAAACAATACTAATCAAACTCGCGGAAATGGAATGAAATTAAAAACCAAAAAGGCAAACCTAGATGTCACAAAGAGTGTCTTCACCTACAGTGTGGTGACAGAGTGGAATAAACTACCAGCGAGAGTGGTGGAGAGCGACACAATAAACGCTTTCAAGGGAAGGCTTGACCTCTATCTGCAGAGGGCTGGGGTGATATGGAAAAAAAAAAAAAAAAAAAATGTATGTATATGTATGTGTGTGCACTGTACAGTATGCATATATATACTGTATATATATGTATTTATGTGTGTATGTATGTATGTGTATATGTGTATGTGTGTATATGTGTGTACCGGTGTATATATGTATATATATGTATGTATGTGTATATGTATGTATATATATATATATATATATATATATATATATATGTATATATATATATTTTTTTTTTTTTTTTTTTTTCTATATTCCAACTTACTTCCTCTCGGGCATAGGCTGAGAGCCTTAACATTCACCGCTTTACAATGAACAGTGAAGCCCGTGAGGTCTTGTTCCAGTCTAGGGAGTGAGACATGTGAAGCACGTAGAGTACAACGAGCACCTGCCATCTTGCCTTCATATGAGGCACGGTGCTCACTCATGGCCCGAAACGACTCCATCTCTGAAGCCACCTCGTTCCCGTGCTTCACTGTCTCAACCCCTACACTCGGACTCTCACACTTACACACACACAACGCCACCTGTTGAGCAGATAACTCAACATATACATATATACATATATATGTATGTGTATGTGTGTATGTGTATATATGCATATATGCATATATAGTTTGTAAGGCCAGACTGCCTAGTAAGGACCTTGAGGTCTGTGTGGTCTGTGTATCTATGTAGCTCTATGTAGCTCTCTCTCTCTCTCTCTCTCTCTCTCTCTCTCTCTCTCTCTCTCTCTCTCTCTCTCTCTCTCTCTCTCTCTCTCTCTCTCTCTCTCTCTCTCTCCGGAAAAGAACGAGCTAGTATTATCTTTAGATTTAGCTTTAGTTTCTGCTATAATATAATGTTCACCTCAGTATGAAGCCTGTGTTAACATAGTTGCCATTTATAAAATATAATGAAGGCAGGAGAGAAGTAGCCCCTCCCCATGTGTTAACCCTAGTTGGTCCGGGGAAGGTGTTTTCCGTTTAACTAGTTAGTAGATTGTAAAGGTTTAGCCACACCAAACCCGTAACCAGGTAGAATCCGACGCAAAATGTCGAGAAAATACAGCGTTAGATCCCCCGTTGAAATAGTGAAAATTTTCAGTTCACAGCGCGAAACTGATTAATCGAAGCAGCAAAGTGGGCAATCTCTTGTTTGCCGGAATGGTTGAAGAGTTGTAGATGTGTGCGGTCCTGCAGTTATCCACCAGACATCCACGACGAATCGTTAATTATCCCAGTACAGTCCCGTGAAGCTATACATAACAAGAGCCATCCTAAGGATAGAAACCTCGGTTGTATAAGATCTCCGTGGGATGGTATAGCACAGGAATTTGGTGTTGAGGAAGGCAAGATGACGAAGAGCATGTAACAATTTGATAGTATGCCATTTATATTTGGCCTCACTAATTTATGTACACTCCCCGACTTTATGTACAGAATAATGGTAGTATTAATAATCTATAATTATACTATCTTAAGTAGTTAATTCATGTGATAACATAATAGTCCTGTAAGTCGACCACACAATTTGTATTGTCATACTTAATATCAGGGATTATACAATTTGGCCAACTGTACGTATATTTATATAAATACTTGTGTACAGTGTAGCATATTTCTCAACACCTTTTGTGTTATACAATATATCCATAACTTATATAAACAATCTGTTATATGTATGTTTGTGACTATGTGTGTGACATAAGGTGTACGTAACTCATTTTATGGCCAATGGGTGGAAAATTGAAATAGTAGTGAAAGTAGGGTGGTTGTGGTGATTGTAGTTGGCCAACCGGCTTTCTACAGTCACATTATTATTTTTCTTATGTAATTATGTTGTGCTGTTTATACAATGATATAAGTTATGGTAAGAAGTCAACGGACATCGAGTGTTTCTAATACAGTTTGTAATACAGACAATATTGTCGTGTGTCAACGTTTGAACAATTGCGTGTTATCGGAATCTGATGTCTTATTAACCCTTAACTGGCGGCGCGCAACATAAGTCGAGTGAAAGAAATTTGGACTATGTGGCGGCTCACAACATAAGTCGTGTGCCATTTTCAGCACGTAATGTTGCTGAGAGAGAGAGACAAGTGGTGGCAGGAGAGTAGCGAGCGTATGACTGCTCCAGACCACCACGGTGGACCAACTGACATGAATCTCACCCTCCTCCACCCTCTCACACTCGCTACACAGTGAATTGTTTAGGGAAAGTACCGAATTACATGGTTTTTGCACTCGTGTTGCGCGATTGTTCAAGAAAACTAGCGGTCGTACAAGGATCGTTGGGGTGTCATTGGAAAGCTCTGTTTATGCCCTTTCAGGGATAGATACTTGTTTTACGCTCTGGATCTTATTTAGGCATGAAAATGATCACGTAAACAACCCTATTTTGGGTAAAAACACCCCGCTGGTGGCTACATATTATTTACCGCCTAGGCCGCTCGTTAGGTGTTAAAAGTATTATAGCTTTGCATCACTCTCGCATGAGGGAAAGGTTGTGAAACAATTATTAGTTGACCTATTAAAAGTGTGGAAAGGAACCAATGTAATCAAGTACACAATAATAATATCTGCCATTGTAGGGTCCTCGTATCCCACCAATACATACAGTACAGTATAATTCATCAAAAGCTTTAAACACTGATATCAGTTCATTCTATTTCAAAAATAGATGTCCTATCCTGGTGAATAACTATGAAATTACAATTAAATTCAAAATATTTCTTGCCGAATCTCCCAACCTCTTTAAGGGAATACAGGTATGCATTCCCTTAATGGTAGTGCATTAAAACATAAGGTGCATTTACAGTTTGGTAATGTGCAAGGTATGGGCAAAAGCAGGTATGCACACACTATAAATAGCTATTTCACAAATAAATTAATGTTATATAATGCCTAGATATGTTGCATATCATATGTAATCATGAAATAATTTAGTTTATGTCGCCCACCAGAACACCATATATTATACGCTGCACATTCCATAACATGTCGTTAATGCAGCCAAGTTAATATTAGTGTCTTCGTTTTCCTCGAAAGCACCATCCTCCCACTGTCAGTGCTGGACTACCACAGAACCGTATTTTTATGACGAATTTTCGTGTCATGTGTGAACGCATTATCCGTGATTTTTTTCCCACCCTAATCTGGCGTCGGACCATAATCTGTCTCCGGATATTTTGTGTCTGATTCTGTCTGGTATAAGGACTTGGTGTGGCTGCACCTTGACTATGGGCATTTTGCGTCGGATTCTGTCTGGTATACGGGCTTGGTGTGGCCGCAGCCTGACTATGGGCATTTTGCGTCGGATTCTGTCTGGTTACAGACTTGGTGTGGTCGCACCCTGACTATGAGCATTTTGCGTCGGATTCTGTCTGGTATACGGGCTTGGTGGGGCCGCACTCTAAGACATTTCACCTTATTTGTTTGACGATAAGAAGACGCTTCATTCAGGTGTCGATATTTTCTGGGCGAGCAATAGCAAGCCTGTAACTTGAAAGAAATCAGCCATCGGCCAGGACACTTTTCGAATAATTTCCATATTTGGCTTGAAAGGGTGTCTGGATGGGCATGTTATTAATATGAAGGAAGTTTGGAAAGGTGCATTTGTTAACCTTACCTGCTATATATAACTTAATTATACCCTCACGGCTCATAATGGATAATAATAATAATAATAATAATAATAATAATAATATTAATATCAAAATCTTCTACTGTACATTGAGAGAGTCTGTCAAGTATAATGTATTATTATTGTGAGGGCCGTAGTGAACGCTGAACTCCTGCAACAATGGATGACCTGGAATATTATGTGTGTTTGTGTGTGTGTGAAGGTGCGTGTGTATGTGTGTGTGTGAAGGTGTGTGTCATGTCTCGTCTTCACTCACTCTCCGCTCTATATATCGACATCCGGGTTCCTCTCATTCACCCAGCTGACGTAATCTGGGTTTTTGTTATATAATTCGTGAGCAGAGGCCGTGTTGTCTGAGGCATCACACTTTTCACTCATATTTCATTTGTTTTTTATACTTTTCTTCCATTATCTTATTTTTGTATCATACATTTAGTACTGTGGCACCCAGAGAGATACACTGATCTGGCGTAATAGTCGGGGTCTTTTGGATGAGACCGTGCTAGTCTTCCCTATGTGTAAGAAGGGGACAAGAGACAAAAGCTGCCTCTGATGAGTTCCCCCCCCCCCACACAGACACACACACACACACACAATTGAAATAATGACGGAGAGCCAAATTCAAGACACACAAGACACATGGTGCTTGAAGCAGTTTAAGTCATTGGATAGGGGAAAGAAAAATTGAGGGCGAAAGTTAGAGAGTTAACTTATAGAATGGAAGCAAGACTGGAAAATCCATTCATTCTTGAGTTAGAGAGTTGGACAGAATAGGGTAGGGAATGTGTTGAGAAGGGAGCCACTTATTCTCTGTAAGAGATGAGATATACGCTGACACAGCTCTAAATAACACTGATTATTGTAATAGTCGTACAAAGGAGTACAAAGGTAATCAAGCAACAATAGTCCAGCGACCCCTCAAGGCTGCTTGCCCTCCAAAACACTGACGGTCATGTGTCCAAACAGTAGATTAGAGGGGGTAAGGAAAAAATGGAAACGGAACACTGCCCTGGGACAAATATCCGTGGCAGGATTAGGAGCTGTTACTAGGGGACAGTTGTTAGTAATATAATAGAGGGGGAAAAATATTAATAATAATAATACTTTATTCATTTACAAATGCAGTCAGTCGTGGATTTAAGGCAAAGTATTTGTCTAGGCGAAGTATAAAAGAATCAACGGTGCTGCAGTCTATGACATCTTGGGAAAGTCGTAGAAGGGAAAGCTTTGTAAAATTGCGGCGTGTAGAGTGAGATGGTAGAGAATTAGAAGAAGAGGCGAGTTGATGACATGAAAGCTTTTGACTCTACCCTTTCGAGAAGTGCGGTATGGGTGGAACCTCCCCACAAAGGCGAATAGTACTCGATACATGGGCCTACAGTACCCCTGGAGCAATAATGAAAATATCATTGTTATGTCCACAATGAAAATTGCTGCGATCAACACCACCAACAACACCACGCCATAAGGACACCAAAATACAAGACAGAGAGGACCAACGTACCCTCCATCCGCGCAGGTGCCCCCACGTGACCATACAGCAATCCAGAATGTCGTCGGAGGGCCCTTAAACAACAGCACCGAGCCATGCCATACTTGCTCAGACAAGAATTAATCCAGCCTACGCAGGGAAAGGAGAGACTACTCCAATCAAATTGGCAGAAGTAAGCCAGCTAGGCGACGAGATGAGCCTATCCAGGTCTAAAGACTAGATCTTCCCCAAGTACGAGACTGGGCAGTCGAAGTTCGAGGCTGGTTGAAAGACAGGAAATAAATATTGTTGTTGGTAAACAGTATTTTGAACAGCCAGCTATGTACAAGACTAGCCATTCTGGTCCTAGCACAGAAACGTTGTATTTGAGACCAGCCAGTGTAATTGACAAGGGAAACGTGAGGCTCGATGCTCATCCCCTTGGTCACCAACTAAAGCAAGTTGCATGTGGTCTAATACCATGCGTTGCTAGCGGTACAATACCTAGCCAACAAGCGGAACAACAGAAGACAGGAAGCTCCTGCAAGAGAAAAATCAAGTCCAACCAGAAGCCAGAGAAGAAATGCAGAGAGAAGAGTCCCATATGCCTATCACAAGAAAAATCACTAAATCCCCCTCCGACCAAGGGAAATCGCTAAAATATAATAAATACCCAGTCCGTCTCTAACCGTTGAGTCCCTTCTTGCCTTCTCGTATTTTTCCCCTTCTGGCAAAACAAAACATACATTTACTATACTTCTAGTTAACTTTCTGATGATTATGAACGGGCATTCTAGTTCGACATAATATAGAAGATTAAATAGCTAAGATTGTAAATATTTACGCACTCCAATATCCGCTAGTGTTACTCGCTTTGCAGTATCAGTTAGGATATTTATTCTTCTATGTCGTGTTTGTTAACGCACTGGTGTCCACCCCTGGAGGTGTTTGACAAGGTGATGTTTTTCATTCTTGTGGGAAAGTTACAGCTGACGTTTTCCTTTGCAATTCGGTACAGCACAGTAAGTTATCTAATTCATACTTGGACTTTGATCGGTGCATTAATTTGTTGTCGAGCCTGGAGCATTAGGCTCCAAGAGTATAGTAGTTGTTGAGCCCCCCCACCTGCCCTACATAACAATATATAAATATACAGTATATATATATATATATATATATATATAGGGGAGGTGTGGTGGAGTGGTCTTGCCACTGGCCTGGTAATCCAAAGGTCCCGGGTTCAAATCCCGATGTATCAATGGGAAGATATTATTGGGATGGAATTTGTGCTGTACCTGGTATCAGTGCATTACCACAAGCCCACCGAAACGTCAATAAAATACCCTCATTGTTCCCTGATTAAATAGCACTGTATGAATATTCCCATATTCAAAATATGCTATAGGGGTGCAATGTCTGGTGAGTTATCTGCTCAACAGGTGGCGTTGTGTGTGTGTAAGTGTGAGAGTCCGAGTGTAGGGGGTGAGACAGTGAAGCATGGGAACGAGGTGGCTTCAGAGATGGGGTCGTTAAGGCTCTCAGCCTATGCCCGAGAGGAAGTAAGTTGGAATATAGAAAGAAAAAAAATATAATAATATATATATATATATATATCTATATCAGTCAGTCAGTCAGTAGCCAGCCCTTACTCCCACAAGGGGTAGGAAGGTTCAGCAAGAGACACGAGAAAGGAAAAAGAGGTGACACGAGAAGAACACATAACGATTCGCCCACAAAAAGCAAGCACACAAGCATTCAGAAGCATCAATCACTCATCAGCCCCCGAAATCAATGACTTCACCTCAGGTGTTATACTTCCGGACAAGGTCTCTTCACATAAACATCTGGGATAAAGACCTTCCAGGTTTGTCATTTAAAAGGGTCCAGAGACCTTCATGTACTCTCTCTAACAAACTTTTTCCATTCATACCTGTCATTTGCTAATTCTTTTGCTTCAAACATTCCCTTTTCACGCTTTGACACACATTCTAACTCCACATCATACCTTCAGAAAGATAGATGCTTTCTGTTCCCCGAACTCAAGTAGTGAAAGCTAGAAAACTATATAACTTAATCAGCTTAGTGCATGTTGAGCTTAGCATTGCAGAACCAAATGTGTTTAAGATTAGTGTCTGCTGTTCCCTGAACCCAGGCAAGACAGGCATCATGATATTAACATACTGTGGTTCTCCAGAATCCAAGACCCGTATTAACTTTATAATTTTAAAATCATGAGAGTTCTTACGGTCACATTTGGTTCAGGTAGAGCAAGAGATTGTACGTATGCAAAGTTTTATTGTTGTCTGTGGTCGCCAGAGGCAAAAGGATGATGATAGGACTTGAAGTTGTGATATTGCACATTGTTGCTGTATAGTAATGATTTGTATTTCGTATGATCCCCTTATCTATATATTCAATAAACTAGTTGTATGTATATGTTTCCCTTTGTTTGACTTATCCAGCTGATTACTATATAATCCAGGTCTTAAAATAATTACATACCATTAATGGCTAGCGGTGGTCTTCAGCTCGTTTATCGGACAAAGGAAAGGATAACAAAAAAAAGTTTGGGGGATGAAATCACTAGCAGACAGTTTACAGTATGGCGACTGTAACAGCGCATGGCTCCAATTATTAGATATAAGAGTAAATACAATCACAGAGATAGCTGACAAGCAAAAGGTAGGTCCCACAGTGTCATTTTTGGGAGGTTATGCCCAGTGCATGATAGGTTTGATAGATGCCACAAGGCGCAGAAGATTCTCATGGTGACCTTCGGGTCGGCCCTGATGCTCAATGAGGCAGAAACTCGCATAAGAGCCCTAAGTTTAGACAGCGACTTGTTCAAAACCGAAGCCCTCAGATTGTACTGAATTGCCCACCCTGATGTAGATCAGAAGGTACTATAAACGCTAGTTTGGGCCGCGATTATCTGCCATGTTCCCGCCCACATCTGCGTTTGATTTGTAGGTAAAGATCGGACAACACTAGATCAGGATCTGAATACCTTAAAGGCCTATATGGCAGGTATCCCGCTCCCTCTACCATTGCCCCATTAGACGAATAGCCCTAGCCCCCACCAAGTATCCCAGAGAACCCCACCCTGAAGCTGAAAACTTCGATGATGACGATTCAGAGAGCGCGGAATAGCATTCAAGAAGACAAAACAACCCCAAAACAAAAAAGGTAAACAACAAAATTGTCAACCCCGTAAGTTCCGTTGCCTCCATTACAGCGGCAGAGGTCATTTCCGTCGTGAGTGCCCCATGGTGGGTAGGGTAATGTTTCTGATCTCCTCAAGTTTGTCCGGGTTGGGTGCAATACCTTTCTCTGATATTACGGTGCCTAAATATGCCACAGAGAATCGGACTAGCGTGCATTTGGAGGACTTGAGTTTGAGACCTGCTGCTCTGACACGCCTCACAACCTCGGCTAGGCGAGTTAAGTGTTCTTCGCAATTTCTTGCAAAGACTATGAATCCATCTTAATACGCCAAATACATTTCCCAGGTGAGGCCATATGAAATGGAATCCATTAATCTAGAAAAGGTGGTGGGTCTGTTGCACAGACAGAATGGGAGGACATTAAACTCAAAATGGCGACCACTACTGTATGCAAAAAACGTCTTTTGGTGGTGATCAGTGTGTAAAGGTACTTGCCAGTAGCTGGCTTACAGATCTAAGGTGCAAAAGAGATTTGTGCCATAGAGAGAATCAATGGAATCATATATTTGGGGCAGGGGCGTGGCATCTTTGATCGTGACATCATGTAATTGTCGATAATAGACTGTGCCAAATCTTTATGCGCCATCTTTTTCTATTTTTTACCAGGACGACTGGCAAGAACCACAGGCTGGTGGAGGGATTTATTATGCCCATGTTTAACATCTCCTGTACTTGTTTTTCTTCTTCTGCCAATTGTACTGGATATTTCCTTCCAGATGGTTGGCGAATGGGGGAGGCCAGTGGTGTGGATAGGGTGGTCTAACACGGTGGTATTTCCGATGTCATCGGGCCTCTGTACGAATATTTTTAGGGGTTTTTCGTGATTCATGAATATTCATTGGCGATGTTCACATTCCTTTGGCACAAATCTCTTTTGCACCTTTGATCTGCAAACCGGCTACTGGCAAGTACCTGTACAAACCAGTAGTGGTCATCATTTTGAGGCTAATGTCCTCCCCTTTTGCCTGTACAACAGACCCGCCACCTTTTTCCAAATAAATGGATTCCGTTTCATATGGCCTCACCTAGGAAACATGTTGGCATATTAAGATGGATTCATTCGTCTTCACAAGAAACTGGGAAGAACACTTAACTCGCCTCGTGAGGCGTATCAGAGCAGTAGGCCTCAAACTCAAGCCTTCCAAATACACACTAGTATGATCCTCTGTGGCACAATATATCAGAGAAAGGCATTGCTCCAACCCAGACAAACTTGAGGCATCAGAAACATTCCCCACCCACCGACGTAAAAGAGCATCCATTTATTTCTCGGTTCTTCTTCCTATTACCATCAGTTTGTAAAAGGGTTCTGCACGATTGCTAAACCTTTCAATGACTCAACCCAGCAAGGGGAGCCTTTCGAGTGGAGCCCCGACAGAATTATGGCATGCCGCACATTAATAGATGTTCTCACATCAGCCCCCGTTGTCGCGTTTCCCAACTATAAACAGTCTTTCCGACTTTACACTGATGTGTCACTAATTGGCATTGGAACAGTACTCGCCGAAACCAGAGATAACCGAGAACATATCATTGCATGTATCAGTCAACTACTCAGCCACCAAACGAGAACGTTTAAGGCTCTGCAACATTTTAAGTCTTATATTGCTGGCATCAAACTCACCATCATCGCTGATCATCACTTGTTTCAATAGCTCCAGAAGTCCCAAATCACGAGCTCTCTGATCATTCGATGGCACGAAATGGTAGAGAACATCCAATATAAACCAGAGAAATTACACACGAATGCAGATGCCCATTCTCAACTTCATATAACACCTATTCACCTAAATTCGGACCTTCCCTCATTCACTCTCCAGTACTCCAAGTTGCCAGAATTTGCGAAATAAAACCTGCTCAAGACGTTTTGCCCCAAGAAGCTCTTCTAGAAGCCTGGGAAAACAATAACCTGGCTACCCATAAATCTCTTCAAAACAGTACTGCAAAATAATTGCAGTACTGAAGATGTCTACTGAAATCAGGAAATCTGTTTTGTGTTAGAATGGTTATGTGTAAATGGGATTTAGCAGATGTAAAGCCTTTGATAGATATTGGGTGACTCAATATTACCATTGCCAGAAGTTTGGTCATCTGGCTGCTGAGTGTCCTAGAAAGTCGTCTCCTCCTGTCAGTGGTTTCTATAATGGTGAACGTGTATCTCGAACATGTCAAGAAAATTCCTCTCCTTATTGTACAAACTGCTCTGCTCTGCCTGAGCATCACTTTGCATTTAGCAGGGACTGTCCAATCATGATTTTTCAATGTAAAAAGGTGATGTAGAATATGGCACAGTTCCCTTCAGAAAATGTAAAAAGTTAAATCAACTAAAGTGAGTCAAATGCAAATTGGACTCTTAAGTTCTCGCTCTGTCTGAAATAAAAATGGAGTTAATTAATGAGAGACTGACAGAGTTCAATTTAGACATTCTTTCCTTAACAGAGGCCTGGATACTTGAACCTGACATTGGCAATTACTGCAGTGCCCTTCCAAATTCTTATTCCATAATCAGTGTCCCTAAACTGAATGCATGCATGGGTGGCAGCATAGCAATAATTTATTATCAGGCATTGATCAACTTTAGCCAAATTAGTACTTGTGCCCTTATCATATCCTCCTTTGAATTTGTGGAAGTAATTATCAATCTCCATCAGTAGGTCAATAAAATCATGGTGGTTTATCATACTCCTCACCCTGGCCCAGATTAGTTTTTATTGATGAGTTTGAAGAGTGATACATGGTGATTATTAGTTCTGGTTTGATCGTCCATCTCTCAAATCTTATTCAACTGATTTTGTGTTTAGTTTATTGATCGAAACATATTTGTAAATCATGTCACAGTTCCAACACATGCCCGAGGCCATATGTTGGATTTGGTCCTGTCTCCCTCGGATTGTGATCGTATTTTAGATGTGGAGGTTGATATTGTTGATATAATACTGTCTGATCATGCTCTGGTCACTTTTAGTTTTGCCACCCCGAGACCTTCCTCTTACAATAAGATTATTGAAATCAGAAACTATATGAATGTGAACCATGTACTTTTATTTTGTGCGGTGTGTGCTTCTCTTAATTCTATTGAATCGTCAGATCTCTCTCTCTCTCTCTCTCTCTCTCTCTCTCTCTCTCTCTCTCTCTCTCTCTCTCTCGCTCTCTCTCTCTCTCGCTCTCTCTCTCTCTCTCTTTCAGTATATATATATATATATATATATATATATATATATATATATATATATATATATATATATATATATATATATATATATATATATATATATATATATATATATATATATATATATATATATATATATATATATATATATATATATATATATATATATGTATATATATAGAGAGAGAGAGATAATTCAGAGGCTGTTATGCACAAATCCTAATAATAAACATGAACACAACATAAAAGAGGAAACACAGGTGGGCGAGGAAAGGTAATATATTTGGCTTGGGAGTGGGTATTTGCGTAAGAGGCAAATACAAACTGAAGAGAAAGGCCGAGTGAGAGAGAGAGAGAGAGAGAGAGAGAGAGAGAGAGAGAGAGAGAGAGGGAGAGAGAGAGAGAGAGAGAGAGAGAGAGAGGGAGAGAGAGCGAGAGAGAGAGAGAGAGAGAGAGAGAATACAAAAGTTGATAGGTATATACACATACTAACAAACAAATAGTTATACAAATAGATTAATAGAGGCACCCGAATAAAATATATGCAGTTAGTCTCGGGGAGATAAAACAAGATAGATAGATAGACAGACAGACAGACAGACAGATATATAGATAGACAGATATATGGATAGATAGATAGATATATATATATAGATAGATAGATAGATAGATAGACAAAGAGACAAACAGGTGGGTAAATGGATGGATGAAAGAAGTAACCGAAGAATGTTTGTTTTAGAGAGAGAGAGAGAGACAGACAGACAGACAGACAGAAGGACAGAGAATAATAAGAAGAAGAATTTGAATATGGAGTTGAACAAAGAACAACTACCCAGCCAGGAGATGCCAGAAAAATAAATAATGATAAATGAGAAGCCTTGTCAAACACGACAAGGATGCAAACAAACGGAGATCAATAAATAAATTAAATGGTGGTCGATTTGGGATCAGAAGTTAATTGTCGGTATTTAGAAAAAGAAGAGTAAAATACATCAAAACAAGCAAACTAATGAAACAGAGAAGAAGAAGCAAATTATAATGAGCACTAATATCAAATAACCAAACACAAGAACAAAGGCAAGAATATTAAGAACAAGACTACTACTACTACTATTACAACTACTACTACTACTACTACTACTTTTTTTTCTTTTTTTTTTAATATTGTTCATACATTTTATTTTGCAAGCATCAGATATTACTATTCAACACCATGCAACTTCAATCCAGTCTCCTTCCTATGCGACCCTCTGCCACTGCTGCCTCGTAGTCCACTTCTGCCACCGGCGCTGGTTGTGGTGCAGACAGTCTTGTTCCCCGCAGGCATAGTAGTGCTGATCTGAGCAACGAGAAAGATAGACGGCACCTCATCCAGGCTACAACGTGGCTCCTGGGCTGTTTCTTCTTCTCTGCGATGATCTCTGCAAGCCTTGAATAGAAGCACTGGGCCCTAGGTCCCATCCCTCCAGATGTGGTGAAGACTAGTGGGGTAAAGCTGCCATATTCGATATTTAAGATCCTTTCCCCATATGCCCTGACCTTCTATTGTTCATTCCTCTTGTGTGCAGCCTCCAGAGACAGCCCGCTGTAGCTATGGGCCATTGGGTCGAATATTCTTACGTCAAAGAATTCTCGCTGTGCTCTTGTCCAAAAACTTCTTGCACTAACGTCCACTCGTGCTGCGTTGGATGTGTTGGCCGTCCTGTGCTGCAAGATCTCTCCCTCCAAGGGAATGAGTGATGGTTCGCGCACCACATCTCGACACACCTCCCTGAGCATGTTCGCCGTTACAGCTCTTACTTCATCGTGCCTGATGCTGATGAATCCTCCCTTCTTACATATCATGCTGTGGTCTGCATCGTTGTTGATTCCACAAACGCATCGATCGGGCAGTCCTTCAATCAGCCAATCATACCTCAGTGCAATAGCATCATTAAATTCTTGTTTGTTTAGATTGAAGCCTTTTGCCTTGATTGGTAGTGTTGTCAGCCAATTTGAAGCACCCATTTCTTGTGCTATTTGTACTTTTCTTGTTAGTCTCGGGCAAAGTTGTCGCATCAATTGTGCCAGGTCATTTTTCTGTGAGTTTTGCCTCTCTGACGTGATGGTCTTTCTGATGTTGTAGATGTCCGCCTGGTCCACTTCGCCGTCAGGATCTTGCGCTACGATGCGTTCAGTGAGAGATTCTGTTATCTTTACTGAGTTCTGGTGTTCCGTTGTCGCCCTCCTCACCGGATTGATGATTCCAAGCCCTCCTAACCTAGGAGGAAGTGCGAGCAACTCCCTCTCTGTAGCATTTGGGGTGTGGGACTTCATCCAAGCTGGGATGAGTTTGTCTCTGATGGCATCTTCTAGCGGTTGAAGTTGTGGACCCACGTTTGGAATGGTACGCATCAAGTAGGTCCAGCGGTGTTTGACCCCATATGTGAATGCCGAATATGCAGCCTGTGGTTCCGTCTTTGCAATTTTGGCTAGTATTTCTATTTCGTTTACCCACTCTCTGACCTTCTCTTCCATGTATTGCTTCTTGAACTCTTCTGTGCCAATCACTGCCCCTAGATGACGCTGTCCGTCCTTTGTTACGACCACTTCACTACCGTCGAAAGCTTCTAAGGCATTTTCGTAATGTTCTGCTTTTACTATCAGTATAGACTTACTAGCATTTGGAAAGTATCCTATTTCTGGTCCCACTTGTGATACTTGCTCCCACCAGCTCTTGAGATCATTGACTTTCCCTGCTCCAGTGAGATCCTCTGCATAGGCCGCCTGCTTAACATGTGTCGTCTCATGTCTTGTTAATGATAGCAACACCGAGAGACCTAATGCGTACATCGCCATTGCTACTGGGTCCCCTTGTGTGGTTCCTTCCATTGATTTCAGTGCCGTTCCACGTCGTGAGTTTTGGTTGTTTACTATGAAGAGGTCTGCAGGCTGTTTATAGGTATTCTCTACATAGGTGGCTAAGCTGGGGCATTTTACCTTGATGTTGTGAATTGCTGCTACTACTACTACTACTACTACTACTACTACTACTACTACTACTATTACAACTACTACTACTACTACTACTACTACTACTACTACTACTACTACTTATAATAATAATACAAGTAATAATAATAATATGACATTATTATTTATATTATTAGTATTATTATTATTAGTAGTAGTAGTAGTAATAGTAGACTTACAATAGTAGTGAGAAGACGATACAGGAACACAAAGACGAAGTAGAAGATGAACAAAAACACGAAATTATGAAGAAGAATGGAAGAGGAGAAAAAGAAAGGAAAGAGGAATATATAGAAGAACAAGAAAAAGAAGGAGAAGAAGAAAAGGAAGAAGAAGAAGAAGAAGGTGAAGAAGGTGGAAGTGGAGAAGAAGAACAATAAGACACAGACTAGGATATAAGTCAGTAGGTAACCTTGCCTCTCACTATCACTCAGTACAAGGAAGAGGGAAGGGGAGGCCGAGAGATTTCCCAGAAAATAAAAATAATAATATTTATGTATGTATAAGGAATGACAAGTAGAATCCTCCCCCATGGCGACAATACCCTCTAAATAAATAACACGGATCCTTTCGCTTTCTCTTCAGCCTTTCTGTCTTGTTTTTGTTTTGTTGTGTGGTGTGTAAGGTGTGCGTGTGTGTGTCTGTGTGTGTGTGTGTGTGTGTGTGTGTGTGTGTTTGTAATAAGACAAATGGCAAAGTTGCCTGTAACGAGTGCCCCCTCCCCCCAATTTGATTCCAGTTAACAATAGATGATCTCATTCAACTTGATATCAGTGGATAAAGAGCAGTGTACAGTAATTCGTAAAAATATTTAGACCCTTCATATATCAATTTATTTATATATATATATATATATATATATATATATATATATATATATAGAGAGAGAGAGAGAGAGAGAGAGAGAGATAGAGAGAGATAGATATATATGTATATATTTATCTTTGTGCTGGAATGCCCTAACTAATACCGCAGGTTGGGAGAATCGAAAGGGCAGATATATTTTTATCATTAAATATATTATATAACAAGTACATAGTCACTCTGTAAATATATATTAAAAACTATTACAAATATATACATATGCACAAGCATAACAAAACCTAAGGTAGAACAACGGTAAAAGTGAACAAACAACGCAAAACATGACTATACAAAAGTGAACAAACAACGCAAAACATGACTATACAAAAGAGCTAATTGAACCTAAGTGGAGAGGCAGTTAAGCGTAAGGGGGGTCACCTGCTTTTTTCTCTTTCTCTTCTTTTCTATTTCTTTGGCTTGTATCCATTCGGCCCCATTCAACAAATGTTTTAAGACGTGTATCCCCATCCAGGTTTCGATTTCTTCCTGGCGAGCGATAGCGAGCCAGCATTGTATGGAGAAATCCGGCTTCGCCGGAGACATTTTTCTATCGAAAAATGTACAAAGTTAGCTTGCTGTAAACAAAAACAAAAAATATATATATATATATATATATATATATATATATATATATGCTGCCTCGCTTCTGCTCGCCAGGATAATATTGACACCTGGATGAGGGTATACGTCTTAAAACAGTAGGTTGAATGGGGCCAAATGGATACAAGCCAAAGAGAGAATGAGAGAAAGAGAAAACAATGAGGTGGGCCCCCATAAATGGCCATGAACAGTAGCGGGAAAGAGAAGTGGAAAGTGGGGGATAATGAGGTAGTGAAAGAGAAAGTGTGGGTAACAGGACGGCCGAACTCTTATGGGCATGTGAGACGAGCGAACACGAAAGAGAAGAAAATTGGAGCTTTTCAACATTCAAAACACAGGCCTACAATTCATACAAAAATAGAAAAAGTTAAAGCCTTGCCATATCAAATTAACTACCAGAATTTCTTATGTGCTCTAACACCACACCTTATTAATTTTGTGTTTATTTATGCAACCACATAAACAAGGATAAGTCAAGATATTGCTTCATCAATCCCTACAAAATTACTCTATATTTTTCACTGTGCTCATTTGGTACCGTGGCCATTTTGCTCCATGACCTTTTAGTTTGTGGTCATTCTGGGTGTGGCAGTGTCAGAGTATTGTAGTTTACATTTGCTCCCCTTACTTGCAATACTTACGGGACTTAGTAATATTTACACGTATATATACTTCAAAGGATACAGCCATTAAACTATATGAAACCTAGTAGGCATAAGTAAGCAAACACAACATTGAAGCCACACTATCTTCCAATGTATATGTTTTGTATCTGTTTATATATACCTGGAACATGCAATAAAATATATGCAAAGCATAATCATCATCTATATTATTTTTTTGTCTCAAGATGTTTAGGCAACTCAAGGCAGGATCTTCTTACTGTGTCAGAAGTCAAGATTTTTAAATATATACTCAAATAATAAGCAATATTTGCTAATTCTTTAACCTATTGACTGCGGGAGACGTTCCAGAACGCCACGGCAATTTACAGCAATTTATAGGTTTTTAAAGCCTCTTAACCCTTTGGCTGCGGCTATGTTTGGGCTATTTAGGGCATATTCACAACACTCCTGAATGATAAATCAAGCATCTGCATTAAATGAAGTGTATTCTGCCAAAAACTAGGCGAAAATAGCTTCAAAATGACACCAGAACGGACCCTGTACGTGGTCTGGTTCACCCGCAGTGGTCCCAGTGAAACGCGGGAACCCCGCTATTATGTAACACTCGCTCGCTTGGCTACGCTGGTGAGAGAGACGGAGAGAGACCCGCGCGAGACACAGCCTAGCTCAGTGAGCCGCTCGATGCTCTGAGGGTCGGAGGTGGTCCCCTCACGCTCCCGCCCACTGACACTCGATTTTTACATTTTTTACAGGCTTTTAAAGCCTGGAAATTGCTGTAACTTGCCAAAACATTCCAGAACGTCACTCGCAGCGAAAGGGTTAAAGCTTGTAGAATTGAGTGCGAGGGAGCAGGAGCGCGACAGGGCACCCGTCCTTCCTTCAGCCAGCCGGCTGGTGCACTGAGGAGTATGAGCTTTTTTATTTTGTTTTTTTAAAGATTGCAGCACCCAAGTGCTGCATGGGCCTTTTGCCTTAGGCGGCCCATCAGTGCAACACTCTAGCCATTTTTCAGGTAAGAGTGCTTCGGTCTAATATTTTTTTTTTTAATCAGTGTCGTGCGTTATATTGTTATGTCATGGTTATGGGTTTCTGTGGGGATGAATGGTTATGATTGGTGAGTTACTTGTAGCTGGTTGTTGTTGGTGATTTCTTTCTGCGGTTACCGTCTTGTTCGTGATTAGCGTGGAGGTGGTGCGCTTCTCATGATCCTGGTGAGAAGCTCTGTGGAATTCCTTAGTGTCATCACGTAAGCTGCTGCTGTGGGTTCCGTTGGTGGGACTTTCCTTCTTATTTCCTCTGTTGCTGGGCAATGTAACAAGTAGTGCACCAGGGCATGATTTTCTTCTGCTCCACAATGCTCGCAGATCTCAGTTTCCAATTGGTCGATGAGACTTCCAGCTGTTGCATATCCGAATCGGACTCTGTGCATATTTACTCTGTCTTCCCTCATGGTGGGTTGGTCCCGTGGAAGTGGTATTAGGTTTGTGGCAGTCCTGTACCATTGGTTGTTTGTCTCCAGGTTGAGTGTTAGTTCTGCCGATGACTTGGTCTTAACCATTGTTTTGATGCGGGTCTTGGTCATATGGAGGCTGGGAGGGATTAGGAATGCTGGCTGGCGTGCGTTGTTTGCAGCCCATTTTGCTGCCTCATCCGATCTCTCATTGTCCTGGATCCCGACGTGGCTCGGGATCCAGCCAAATTTAACCCTTCTTCCTTGGTGGTGCAGCCCGTCAAGTAGGGAAATGGCAGTTGTAGTGAGCTGCACATTGATCCTGGGTTGGTCTTGTTGCAGGGCTTGTAGGGCTGCCATTGAGTCGGTTAGGATCACAATTGAGTTTTCTCCTCTCGTTTCAGCATGCCGTACAGCCTGAATGATGGCAGCCAATTCTGTCTGAGTCGAAGAACAGAAGTCGGATGTCCTCCATCCGTAGACGGCCCCATTGGTAACGAACGCTGCTCCGGAGGGTCCATTTTCCTGATCAACTGACCCGTCGGTGTAGTATATCGCAGCTCCTTCTTCTTGTAGGTCTGCAATGGTGCGTCGGGTGAGTTGTTGTAACTCCTCTTGTGTTGACTCTTTCTTTGGCTTGTCAGGTAGATCAATCCTGATTGTCCAGGGTGTGCTTTCCCAGGGAGGTCGGGGCAGGTGTGTTGGGTCGGTTTGGTCCTTCCCTTTATTCAAGAGGATATGGGGGTTAATGCTTCTTGACACTGCTTTGCAGATTTCCCATTGCCATTTTTCTTTCGGGTTTCAGGAGGTTGGTTTTGCGGAAGGTATTTCTTCAGTAGTTTTTCCGTTTCAGTGTTGCCTCCTTGGTGCATAATCTTGGCCACTATGCTTGCAACCCTCTCTTGAGTTCTTGCTTCCAGTGTTATGAGGCCAGTTTCCTTTAAGAGTGGAGCGCTGGAGGTCCAAGGGGGTGCTCCGAGCATTATGTTCATGGCTTTGTTCTGGATGCGTTGCAGCCTCTTTAATTTTGTCTTGGATAGTGTGATTAGCACAGGGGCTGCATAATCGATGAGGGTCCTGATGGTTTGTACATAGAATAGGCGGAGAACTTCGAAGGAGGCCCCCATCCGTGGGTTGATCATTGCCCTCATGGCGCGGAGGCGTGCAGTCGTTCTTTCTTTTAAGTATTCCAGCTCCTGGTGAGATGTTAGGCCCTTGTCTATCCACATTTGCAGGTACTGAAAGGACTCAACCCAATCCAACTGAGTTCCTTGAATGGTCAGACGCCGCTCAGGGTCTCTGCCCTTGATTACCATAGCTTTTTATTTTTCTATTGAGATTTTCAGTCCGAGTTGGTTGCATTCCTTGGTAATTAGGTCGAGGCACTTCTGTGTTGTGTCTAGTGCTCTGGGTCCTTTTACTATTAGGACTAGGTCGTCTGCATAGCTTCGGATCGTGGCATGTTGTGGCAGTATTAGGGCTAATATTACTTCCATTAGTAGACTGAACAGCAGGGGGCTCAGCACTCCACCCTGGGGGGTACCATTCTGGAAGGTTTGGTATGTTGATTGGTGCCCCTGGAAATTGATGCGTGCTTTCCTCCCTGTCAGGTAGTCTTGTATCCATGCAAGCATTCAACCTGCTACTCCCTTCCTCACCAAAATGTCGAGGATGGTTAGTGGGTTAGCCAGTTCAAATGCTTTTTCCAGGTCTAGGAACACTGCTATTGTCTTTTTGTCTCTCGTCTGACTTAAAAGGTGCATGACGCATTCCGTGGTTTCTTGTCCGCCTGTGAACCTGTGAATGTTAGGGTGTAGTGGGCCCAGTTTCCACTCTAGTCGCCTCTTCACCATCCTCTCGGTGGTTTTGCAAATGCAGCTGGTGAGAGATATGAGATGGTATTGGTCAGTTTGTTTGGGTTTTGGGATGGGTATGATTTCTGCCTTCTTCCAGTTGGTGGGAAGTTTGCCGAGTTGCCAGGAGTTGTTTATGAGGGAGAGAATGGCCTGTGAACCTGCCTCGCCTACGTGCGTAATGATTGAGTACATGATTCCATCCCTCCCGGCTGCTGTGTCCTTGCTGGTCTATCCGTCATGTTCCAGTTCTTGTGGTGTGTAAGGGGCATCAGTGACCACATCCCAGCTGCAGGCTTCATTGATTGCTTCTTGACGGTGGTGTCTCAGTCGCTGCTGCTCTGTTCTAACGTCTTGTGGTAGTTGGGCCTCTGAGGATCGGCTGACAAATTCTTCGATTAGCCTTTCAGCTTCTCTTCCTGGCTGCGGGTGGGTGCATTTCTTGAGGTTCGTCTGTCCTGTTGCAGTTTTTAGTTTTCTCCAGAGTTCTGAGAGGGTTGAGTGTTGGTCGAAGGCCGTACACCATTCGAGCCACTTGTCGATTTTGGCCTGGTTAGACACTTCTTTGGAGTGTTTTACGACCTCCCGTAGAATAGCCACATTTTCGGCCGTGCGCCGTTGCCCGAGTTTTTTTCTACGGTGGTTTACCCTAGCATTTATTTCTTTGATCTCTTCATTGTAAAACCACCAATCCCTGTGGTATGTTCCATGCTTTTCTTTGGTATAGATTTTTCGGCTGCATTGTTCAGGGCTGTCAGTAACTGTTCTTCCTGTAGGTCAAGGTCTCCTCCTTGCTGTTGATTCTTCGCTACTTCCCACCACTGTAATAATGCCTGTTCGAACTGTGCCCAGTCAGCCTTTTTGGTGTTCCATCTCGTTGGTTGCTGTGGTGGTTCTGGGTGGCTGGTGTTGATTTGTAATGTTGATATTGTGGCATAGTGATCACTTGTGAGGGTGTCGTGAGTCCTCCTTGAGTACTCGGTCGTTAGCGTGTTCGATACAAAAGTAAGGTCTAGTTTTCCTCCTAGGATGTGAGTTGGCTCTTCTAGGTTGTTGAGCAGCTGTAGGGTTGGCGTGTCTTCCAGGGTCTTGATGATGTGTCTTCCAGCGTGGTTAGCATTGTGAGTAGATCGGAGTTTTGGGTGTTTTGCGTTGAAATCTCCTGCTATTACCGTAGGCAGAAGGCCAGCTTCTGCGAAGAGTTCGGTGAGGTTATATCGACGGCCATTGTAATAGATGTTGTAGACATTGATCGAGACCGTGTTCAGGTGAATCTGTATTCCCAGTCGTTCGGCACCATTCCCACAGTTGATTGGCCTCAGCATTTTTGTTTGTGGGATACTTCTTTTAACTAGTGTTATTAAACCTCGGTTGTCATCTGCCCGAGGGTGGGTGTAGGTGTGGTATCCTAGTATATGGATGTTTTGGCTCTCTTGGCATAATGTCTCTTGTATAAGGGCCACGTCTATTCCCCCGGTGATCAGAGCTTCTGTGAGTTGGGCCGTCTTGCCCCGTAGTCCTTGCGCGGTCCATTGCAATATTTTCAATTCCATGATTATTGTTCTTGCTGGATTTGGCTCTCAGTGTTGCTTTGTGTCCTGTTGACGAGGTGGTCCCTTTCTCTTCCAGCCTGGGTGTCCTGCTTGGGGTCCTCCGTGGTTGCAAGGAATTCTTCAGTGTCCTCTGCACATTCTTCCATGATGATCCCCTAGTGTCCGTTCGTTGCTGCAGTCTGAGTCGATATTGCAGAAGTGGGTGGTGCTCGGGAGCTTGCACTTCTGAGGACTCTTAGTGTTGCCTGCTGGGTTTTTTTCTGTGTCCCTGTTGCTTCTTGAGGCTTAGGCTTCCTGGGGGTTCCTTGACTGCTTTGGCTTGGTTGAGCTCTGCTGGGAGTTCCCGTTGATGTTACTTGGCCAAAGGACTGGTGAAGTTTTTTCTTTGCCTTTGTTTCCATTTTGGAGGGTGCAGTGCATATGTTCAGTGCCGTCCCTATGAGTTCTGATACCTCATTATAAAATGTTGAGACATCCAGAGTATGAGCCATACACTCGCGAGATATATAAGGCTGCAAAGGCAAATGTAGCGCGACATTAGCGATAATTGCTCATTTTAGCAAATGTCTATGGTAAAGCTACGAAACTTGTGTTGGTGTCATTTTGAAGCTATTTTCTTCTAGTTTTGGCTGAATACATTTAATTTCTTTCAGACATTTGCTTAGTCAATCAGGAGTGCCTGAATGAGCCCTAATATGGAGGAAATAGGTGAAATATACCCGCACCGTAAGTGTTGGTTTTCAATGCAAAATAGTTTGTTGTGTGAATTAGTAATAATATAATATTAATGTAGTTAGTGCTGATCCTGGTAATATCAATATCAATAGTCTATTGCATCATCATTAGCTATCCACTGTTTAAGTACAATTATAGATGAAGTACCAAATACTGATTTACTTTCTTACGTGTGGATACTCTAATCATGTATTCATGAAAGGTGTCCCTAAATGAACGGATACGCAATTCACGTATGCAATAATTTAGAAATCAATTGAATAAAAACTGAATACTCAAATTACATATAAAATGGGCAACGAGAATGAAAGCCTACACACTCGCAGGAGGTAGACAGAAGCCTGATCTTCAATTTGTCTCTGGCATTCAAGCGCTCAGGTGTGGTCGGCTGTCTCTTTAAACATGGCAAAACAAAATCTAGATACACGGGTAGGTGTATCTAACATACTTTTTGACAGGGTTGTGTATTTTATAATAGTTGTTTTCATATATGCTTATAGTGTAAGCTGATATTAGTGTCCAATATCACTAGTTTTGAATTTAGATTGTTAAGGTTGTTTGAAAATATTCCTGTGAAATGAGTCTTTGTATATATTTGTATAAAATCAAATATTAGGAGTAGGGACTTCGGCTTATTTTATTATCTTTCTCATACAATGAGCTATATATATATATATCACTATAATTTATAGCTCTAAAGCACCTTAGAGCAAAATATACCGAGAATGATGTACTGTAGCATATACAAATGAGAGTGCGAGAAACACGAGGGTATACTCTTGTGCTGTTATAGTCATATCAAATATACTATTGATGATCGATAAATTCTGATCGAATAATTGAAAAGTGCGATAAAATACTTATTTCATAATTAAAAACAACCTATTGTCGTGGCTCAAAATGTTTAATTTACAATGGTGCAAAGTCATATATGTTGGAAAAAAATTAAAAAAAATTTGAATTTGCATCACTTTTTTTCAATGCATATTTATTTGTGTATGTGGGTTTCGCTACTGTACTATTGTCGATCAGTCTTTGCTCTTTCTATTGAGATATAATAGATCGTACTAAACGTAATTTTTGTTGCTGAAAATGTATCTAGAATTAATATTTTGGTTATGCATGTATAACATTTATTTCCGAAAGTACCAATTTGTATTGATTTATATACAAATAACTATTGATGATGAATAGATTATGATGACACATTTGGAATGAGCGAGACAAATGCTTCTTATTTCATGATGAAATTATTGCTCAGCCTATAACAAAAATATGACCACGTAAACTTGGAAAAACTATTAAATATTTTCTATATATCGACATTCAATGTGATAATTGTATGTTAATGGGATATTGTACTGGTTTATAATTGTATGAGTCTTGCTCTATCTTTGGAAGTATATTACATTGAATGTAGAGGCGATTATTGGGGGTTAAAACAGAACGATATCATATGTGTATAGTCTAGTGGTAATGCAAATATTGCTTGGAAGTGAACGATATTGGTAATTGCTTTCCCAGAAACTTGAACGAGAGTGACAGGGTAAATATTAGGATGCATTCTATTGTCAAAAATAGCTAACTCGTACCACTGCTGTTTGAGACTTAGTGTCTATATTCACAATAGTTGCACATGTATAACACTGCTGTCAGAGACATAGCGCCTATATTCTTAATTATTGTACATTTCACTGACCAACCTGCTGAACAAGCCTATATCCTTTCTGTCATATATGACCTAGAGTAGTTTGTCCACCATTCTACTGGAATTCCTAACCGCCTTGGAGATCAGACCAACATTCTTTACTTATTTCTATCTTCTAATCTTCTAATCACCCAGTAAACCTGTTCTCTCCGTTGGGCTCTTCCAATCACAACTATATCTCTGTTACCTGTCCTATCTCTCCAGTATGGCCATTCGATCCTCCCAGCCGGCGGCGCTTATGACACTTTGGCACTGCTGACTGGGAGGCTCTTTTCCAGTGCTTCTTTAATTTCCCATCGAATGACGTTTTGCTTCCGGGGCCGATGACCCTTGGAGTGTGCCGAGTGCATAACTGAGATAATCCTCTCAGGCATGGAGGCAACATTCCATTTTATTTCTCTTGGTTTAATGCAAAAAAACTCTTGGTTTACTCATGCTTGTTCTACTGCTGTCCACAATAAGGAGGAAGCATTCAAATGGTACTGTCACCTTCAAACTCAACAGTCTCGTGCAAGCCAGATCTGTTCTTTGACTAGGTGAAAACTCCTTCATCAATAACAAATGTTCTGAACTTTCCAACTCTACCTCTTCCCAAGCTTTCTGACATCGAACCAAAAACCTCTCCAACAATAATACTTCCTCGTCTTTCCCTCCTCTATTCCACTCTGATGGCACCACTGTCACCTCTTCCTCTGCCAAAGCTGAAATCTTCGCTCAAACTTTCGCTAAAAACTCCACCTTGGATGATTCCGGCGCTATTCCTCCCTTTTCAGTCCCCTCCCAACTACTCATGCCTAATATCATGATCTCTTCTAAGGATGTACTTTTTGCCCTTTCTGGGCTTAATACTAAGAAATGTGTACGGACCGGATGGTGTTCCTCCTGTTGTACTCAGAAACTGTTCTTCTTTGCTGACTCCCTGCCTAGGCAAAGCATTTCACCTGTCTCTTTCCTCTAACATCTTACTTTCTTGCTGGAAGTTTGCTCTCATTCAAACTGTCCCAAAGAAAGGTGACCGTTCTCAACCCTCCAACTATCGTCCAATTGCTCTCATTTCTTGCATCTGTAAAGTCTTTGAGACTATTCTTAATTCAAAATGTCTTAAACATTTGTCCTTTCATAATCTACTTGCAGATCTCCAATATGGTTTCATTGTGAGCCGCTCTACTGGTGATCTCCTTGCTTATATTACTATCTCTTGGTCATATCCTTCCTTCAGGACTTCTTTGAGACTTGTTCTATTGCATTAGACATATCTAAAGCCTTCATTTGAGTCTGGCACAAATCTCTAATTTTCAAACTACCCTACTTAGGTTTCTATCCCTCTATTTGTGCCTTTATCTCTAATTCCTTTTTGACCATTCCGTAGCTGCAGTTGTGGATGGCCAACGCTCACTTCCTCAACCTATCAACTCCGGTGTTCCTTAGGGTTCTGTCCTGTCTCCAGCTCTCTTTCTAATATTCATTAATGATCTCCTCATCTGTACCTCTAGTCACATCCACTTACATGCCGATGACTCTACCTTACACTATTCAACTAATTTTTCACAACAGCCCAGTATGCAATCACTCCAAAAGTCACATGACGATGCAATAGCATACCCATCTTCTTACCTATCAATTATTTCTGATTGGGGCAGAATAAATCTTGTTACTCTCAATGCTTCCAAGACCCAATTTCTCCCTCTATCTTCCTGTTGCAATATTTCACAAGACTATCAATTACTCTTCAACAATACACAAATCTACTGTTCATATTCTCTCAATATTCTTGATGTATCATTTTTATCTGACCTTTCTCAGAAAGATCATATTACAACTCTTGCTAAAACAGCTTCCCACAAGTTAGTTATGCTCAACTGTCTCTGTGGGTTCTTCACCCCTGCACAGCTTCTTGCTCTGTACAAGATACAGTACATCCATGTATCAAGTATTGTTCGCATGTGTGGGGAGGTTCAACCAATACCGCAATTCTCGAAAGAGTAGTCAAAAGCATTTTGCCTTATCGACTCATTTCTTCTTACTAGTTCCCTATAAGCTCTTGCTACACTCTGCAATGTTGCATATCTTTCACTTTTCTATCGCTAATACAACAATCAGTGTTCTTCAGAGCTCTCTTAGTGCGGCAAGTTTTTTTTTTTTTTTTTTTTTCTATGTGATTGAGGGAGGCAAAAGGCATAACTGCCTATAGCGAGTGCCTCCCCCATAGTTGAAAGAGTGACAGGGCCAAAATCAAGGGACGTTCGAGCCAAAATGCCTGGACACACGGAGTTTGAAGCAATTTAAGTCATAGGAAGAGGGAAAGACTGATTCTGGGAGAGAGTTCCAGAGCTCAGCTGTTGAGTAGAAGAAAGTTGAGAGTAACGTTTCACTCTTGGGTTGGAGAGTTGCACAGAGTAGGGGTGGGATTGAGTTGCAAGACGGGTTACCACCACGTGCCCTACGTAAAGGAGGTGGTATGCACTGAGATAGCTCTGAGGAACACTGATTATTATAGTAGCGATAGAATAGCGAGAGAGATGCAACATTGCGGGAGAGAGAGAGAGATTGCAGAGAGTTGGTGAGTGGACGGGAGTTAATGATACGAAAGGCCTTCCTTTCAACTTTGTCTAGGAGAGCAGTGTGAGAGGAACCTCCCCACACATGTGAACAATACTCAATACAAGGGCGCACTATGCCCCTGTACAGAGCAAGAAGCTGTGCAGGGGAACAGAACCCCCTAAGGCGGTTGAGCACACCCAGCTTCTGGGAGGCTGCCTTAGCAAGACTGGTAATATGCCCCTTCCAAATGAGAGCAGAAGAAAAAAGAGACACCAAGAATATTGAGAGAAGATGAAGGGTTGATTTTTGGTATTGTTGACGAATAAGGGATAGTCCGCTGGGAGATCCTGACGGGTAGATAGATGGAGAAAGTGGGTTTTGGAAGCATTAAAGGTTAACAAGGTTTTCTCTGCCCCCAATTGGAAATAGTATTAGATCAGAATTTAAGAGTTCTATAGCTTCATTACGTTTTGTCGTTGAGGGATTGCTGGCTGGGGCGTTCTGAAAAACTAATGGAGTAGTGCAAAGGTTGAGTCGTCTGCGTATGAATGGATGGGAATTAAGGTACAGTTAAGGAGATGATGGAGATCATTTATAAAAATTAGAAAGAGAATAGGAGATAGGACAGAGCCCTGAGGAACACCAGAGTTTATAGAGTGGAGGAAGTGAACAATGGCGTCCACAACCGCGGCTATGGAACGGCCGGAAAGGAAATTAGAGACAAAGGCACAGATGGAGGGATAGAAACCGAAGGAGGGTAGTTTAGAAATTAAAGATTTATGCCAGACTCTATCGAAGGCTTTCGATATGTCTAGTTGCAATAGAAAAAAGTCTCACCGAAAGTCCCGAAAGGAGGATGACCAAGAGTTAGTAAGATATGAAAGAAAATCACCAGTAGAGCGACCCTTAAGGAAGCCATACTGGCGATCTGAGAGCAGATTATGAGAAGAGAAAATGCTTAAGAAATTTGGAAGCAAGAATAGTTTCAAAAAACTTTAGAAAGACAAGAGATAAGAGATAATTGGACGATAGTTGGAGGGTTTGAGAGCGGTCACCCTTCTTTGGGACAGGTTGAATGTGAGCAAAACTTCCAGCATGAAGGAAGACGTTAGAGGATAGACAGAGACGAAAGAGTTTTGCCTAGGCAGGGAGTCAGCACGGAAGCACAGTTTTTGAGAACAAACAGGAGGAAACAACCGTCCGGACCGTACGCCTTATTAGTGTTAAGCCCAGAGAGGGTAGAAAGTACATCTTTAGAAGAGATTAGGATATTAGGCATAAGTAAGAGAGAGGAGGGCGGAGAGGGAGGAATAGCACCGGAATCATCCAAGGTGGAGTTTCTAGCAAAAGTTGCGATGCACTCACCTTTCAATATAGTCCCACTCTTATTCTGTCTAACTCTCCAATCCACGAATTAGCCAAATTTTTCAGTCTTTCTTTTACTCAACTATTGAACTTTGGAACTCTCTCCCTCAATCAAATGTTCCTTCATTCTATGACTTAAACTGCTATAAACTTTGTGTGTCCAGGTATTTTGTCCCCAGCGTCCCTTGAATTAGGCTCTCTGTCATTCTTTTGGCTTTGGGGGAGACACTCATTACAGGCAGCCTGCCTTTTGTCTCCTCATTTTGGAAATAGTACATGAGTTAGAAGGTAAATGTATATGCACTTAGCCCTTTGATTCCAATAGATCGATCATAATCTTGATAAAACCGCTTGGTAGTAGCTAAGCTAATACATAAAAATCGTCATCTGATCGAAGGATATCAATTGTCTAATTTCCCGCAGAGGATAAATCGATTAGTCCAATACGATAAGCAAACATATACAGAATACAGGATGGTCTTAGCTTACCTGGAATAATGATCAATAACAATTGATGGATAATTTGCTATGTATAATTTCACAAAACAAAAGCCCATAGTTATAAACTAGTCCAATGATCAACAGACATCACGTATCGTTGGAAATATCCGGTTCTTTGTCATATCGATTAATAGTAGTAGACAAAAACCATATTACTGAATAATGTTTGGCAGATCAAAATGAAAGATTAAATTATTCAAGAAGGATGGGCGACAAAAGGCTAAGATACAAGACAAGGACAGAATACATATAAAGGAACAGATAATACCAATGATGAACCCCTACGATCAAGTGAGAGAGAAAGGCAGAATATGGGCTCAGGAAAAGGGAAGGGAAAGAGAAGGTTAAGGGGGGTCCCGCCTTTTGTTTTATATTTGTCTCCTTTTCTCTCTTTCCCTGGCTTGTATCCATTCGGCCCCATTCAGCCAACTGTTTTAAGACGTTTATCCCTATCCAGGTGTTGATTTCTTCTGGCGAGCGATAGCGAGCCAGCATTGCACGGAGAAATCCGGCTTCGCCGGAGACATGTTTCTATCAAAAAATTTAAAAATTTAGCTTGCTGTTCAAACAAAAATATATATATGCTGACTCGCTACCTCTCGCCAGGAAAATATTGATACCCGGATGGGGGTAAACGTCTTAAAACAGTAGGCTGTATGGGGCCGAATGGATACATGCCAAAGAGAGAGGGAGAGAGAAAGATAAAAATTGCGAGGTGGGCTCCCTTAAATATTGATTCAAAGGTCACACTAACAAGGAAGGATGTGTAATAAGTCAAGAACAAATAAAACTAACATGTATTGAAAAATACGAGAAAATGAGATAACATAAGATGCGAAAGACAATATTTAGAAGAGGAATATGGGATGGGCATGGATATAGATTAAAAAAGGAAGAGAAAGGGATAGAACAGATAACGAAAACAATAATAAATGCAAAATGGGAAATACAAAAGAGGTATTGAAGATATTACAACAAAAATATCTATAAGGCAAAAATTGAAATATACAATAAGACATGATCTGGAAAGATAATATGTATACCGATATATATATATATATATATATATAGAGAGATAGATGGATAGATTGATAGATACAGTAGGTAGATATATACAGTATATATACAGAGAGAGAGAGAGAGAGCGCGCGCGCGCGAGTAAAAAGAAAATGGATCAAAGCCTGGCAGACTAAAACAGATATGTAGGAGAAGGCCAAATATGAATTGCAGGAAGAATATAGGTTACAAAAATAAGGAAGATAATGGGAAGGACAGACAATGAGGTTAAGGGCAGACTAAGAAGGAAGGGAATAATTCAGGACAACATAAGTAGAGGAAGCTCACATTTAAAAAGGAATATAACATAGACTAACATGAACAATGGAACACTATATACCAGGAAGAAGAAGGGGTAAGCAAAGATAAAGCAAATAAGAAATAGAAGTTTAAATAATATAGGAAGAAGGAATATAGGCTAAGGACCAGTAAGAGAATGAGAAGGACAATTATTGAGGTAAAGGTCAGACTGAGAAGGAAGGAAGCGAATATATACAGAAGGATATAAAGTTATTTAATTATGTGAATATGAGGGGGCTGGATGAAAAAGAACATATGGAACAATGGGTAGAGGAAGATATGAAACGCAAATTTCAGAAATGAAAACAAAAACTAAAAATATCGATAGTAGACAAATAAAACTAAAGAAGCAAAGATCAGCATGTAATGAGGAAGACAAGCATAACAAGAGCATATAATTACAGAAGCGAGACAACAAAAACGTGGAAATAAAAAGACAGAAAACATAATAAATACTGTAGACGAAACGCGAAACAAATAATAATAATAATAATAATCTGGTCTTTTATTTCTCGTAAGCGCCAGTTCTTCCAGAGGACTTCACTAGCGCTCGTAACTCAGTGCACCTCAATCAAGAGAAGTGTGGTGCAAATTTGCAAAAGCAAATATTTGTTTAAGGAAGAGTGTGAGAATGCTAAATTGGGAAATTCAAAATGTATATGCCCAAAGTACAACGTGATATATATATATATATATATATATATATATATATATATATATATATATATATATATATATATATATATATATATATATATGGGCGTGTGTATGTGAAACTAAAACAATTGAAAACAAATAACATCCTGGCATTCCGTCTCGTTCCCTGTACCTAGATTTGCCAATCCCTTTCCATTTCAATCTGCCAGTCTCTATTGACACATACACACACGCACATACACGCATACACACACACACACAAGCACACATATATACACACACACACACACACACATACACACTCACACAAACAAACCAATTATATTAACATCATATCCGCCACATTAAGGTATACAGACAGGCAAAATTATTCACTATTATAGAATATAACACATTACAAATAAACACTCCGCAAAGGAAAGACTACAAAATAATAAAATCACAAACGTTAAAATTACATTACAACCAAATGGGAAAATGTTGTGGAAGTAATTAGAAGAGAAAGGAAAATGCAGTGAAATAGGAGACAATGCAAATTTGAAACTGCCAAATTCACAAGAGAGAGAGAGAGAGAGAGAGAGAGTGAGCACCAAAAGTATATATGACCTAAGCAAATGAACAGAACCCTAATAAATATATGATTCCAGACCTGAAGCAGATAGGATATGTAAACAAATAATAACACAACATTAATGGAAGACAAAATAATACCTGGTGAACAGAGAAACACTAAAATGGAGAACTTTTGATGGGGAGATCAAGAAAGAAAACTAATAATGCTCCAGAAAAAAGTATGACAGACCCACATAAAAGTAATGAAATACTACGTGACTGAAGATGTGAAGGAGAGAAGGAAGGCCAAACAGTAGCCAGTGAAGTGTGACTTAGCCGGACATCACACACACTTTCACACCATGCTTACTCAACAATTCAGTCATATTAAACTTATATTTCATCTTTCAGTCTTCTACTACCACAAACGATCGTGGTTTACTCACACTTGCTGTACTGCTGTCCTCAATAATTAGGAAGCATTCAAATGTACTGACGCCTTCAAACACAAGAATCTCATTCTCCCTATGTTTCTGCTCGGATTCAAGCTAAACCTGTTCTTCGACTCAGCAAACACTCTTTGAACTCTTTCATAGATAATAAATGCACTGAACTATCTAACTCTTGGTCATCCCAAGCTTTTTGGCATCTAGACAAAAACCTCCAACAATTTTTCTGCCTCGTCTTTCCCTCCTCTTTTCCACTCTGACAGCACTACTGTCACTTCTCTGACAAAGCTGAACTCTTCGCCTAAGCTTTCGCTAGAAATTCCACCTTGGATGATTCCGGTGCTATTCCTCCCTCTCCACCCCCGTCTCACTTACTCATGCCTAATATCCTAATCTCTTCTAAAGATGTCCTTTGTACCCTCTCTGGGCTTAATACTAAGAAGGCATAATTATGGTCCGGATGGTGTTCCTTCTATTGTACTCTAAAACTGTGCTTCCGTGCTGACTCCCTGCCCAGGCAAACTCTTCCGTCTCTGTCTCTCCTCTAACGTCTGCCCTTCTTGCTGGAAGTTTGCTCTCATTCAACCTCTCCCAAAGATCGTTCAACCTCTCCCAAAGAAAGGTGACTGCTCTCAACCCTCCAATTGCTCTCATTTCTTGCATCGCCAAAGTTTTTGAAACTATTCTTACTTCATGCATCTCTTTCGCTATTCTACCGCTATTGCAATAATCAGTGTTCCTCAGAGTTCTCTTAGTGTATACCACCTCCTCTACGTAGAGTACATAGCAACCGTCTTGCAACACAATCCCACCCTTACTCTGTGCAACTCTCCAATCCAAGAGTGAAACAATATTCCCAATTTATATTTTATTCAACAGCTGTGCTCTGGAACTCTCTCTCTCTCTGAATCTATATTCCCCTCATCCTATGACGTAGATTGTTTCAAACTCCATGTGTCCAGGCATTTTGACTCGAACATTTCTTGATTTTGGCCCAGTCACTCTTTCAACTCTGGAGGAGGCACTCATCACAGACAGTTCTGCATTTTGTCTCCCTCATCCACATAGACAACAAAACAATGTATAAATGACAGAAAGTAAAGGAGAGACTAGGTAGGTGAGACATTAAGAGATAGGATAAGTAGCAGCCCAATAATAATAATAATACAAATAATAACTAAATAATGTGTGACTGGTGATATGAAGGAGGAAAGGAAGGCCAAATGCAGTAGCCAGTGGAGTGTGATTTAGCTGGACATCACACAACCCTATAACTTTCACACCACAAACAGACACTCTCACTCTTTTTCTATTCATAACATATTTTCAACGTTCAGCCTTCAAACATCAAAGAGGAAGAATACTGGAGAGTGAATTAAAGCATAACATACGATAACCAAATGACAAAATAATGAATAAGTGGCTGCAGTGAGAGAGAGAGAAAGAGAGAGAGACAGAGGAGAGAGAGAGAAGGGGGGGAATAGGTAGGGGTGGATAGACAGATGAGAATAACCGTTCTCAGAGAGTAGATTAAAGAGAAGTGTTGAAAGGAAGGAGTAAAAGATTAGTTAGTTCAAATAGGACTTCAGAGGCTATCAACCCTTCTGGATCATTTAGCCAGCACACTGTTAGTCAAGAATAGGGTCAGTACTGGAGCCCCTTTTCGAAAGCTTCAGTCCCTTGTCGAGTAACAGATGATGGGACAAATAACTATTATAACTGCCAATAATAATAAAAATACATGACTGAAGATGTGAAGGTGAGTAGGAAGGTCAAACAGTAGCCACTTTCACACCACGAACACTTAACTACTCAGTCATCGTCCATCACACTCTTCCTTACTTTATTAGGTTTATATTTTATTGTCGTTTTTTTAATCCTTAATCTTCTTTAATCTTGAAATAATATATATCCCATTAACTTATTTTTATTATTTTCCAATATCTTAAATTTGTTTATCTTTCAAATATTTACAACTTCGCAGTATTCCTATTGTTTTTTTATTTCTCCTAAATAATCGGCTGGCTTTATAACTTCAATTATACAAAATTAAAAAAACAAAAAAATTTTTTTTGGTTTTGTTAAAATCGTAGTTTAACCAGACCCTTCAACAATAAATGTCTTAAATTCTAAATAGTCTTGAATATTCATTCGTATTTATTACCAGTTACCCGTCGAAGAATTTTAGTTGTCTAAAATTTACGAAATGTCGAAGGTGTCACTATATAATCCAGACATTTCCAACTATCTGTATCCCATATTTGAAATCACAAAACTATCAGATTCACGTAATGACTAAAACGAAGGGCAGAAAATTGCCATCTTAAAATATATCTGGTAAACACTTAACAAATATTTCAAATATTGTTTTGCTTCCCAGACAATGTTACTATCCAAAGTAAAAATACAAAAATCTGGTGAGCACTTATTATACTCAATGATGTTCACAAAATCTCTCTCCCTCCCGATATTTTTATAGGTTCACAAATAAGAAGAAACTCCCTTAGTCATCTTTTGAAGACGACTAATTTTAGAAAGCATATAGCCTATGCTTCTAAAACGTAATAATATAATAATCTCAAGACACGACTAACTTGGTTAACAGACTTAACCCTATAAAAATCAATAGTCAAAATTAGTAGATTCTTTGTTTGTGTAATAATTAATTGTTTGTATATTTTCCAATCTCTGGACTGTATCCACGCCATGTATTGCTTGATTATGGTTGCTGTACCGTCATCACAGTACCCTCAAATATAGCTGGGGGGTTTCCATGCTAGAATTGGTGACAACTTGGGAGGCATTTTCTTGACGAGTAAGTGTACTCGAGATGCAGCTGTCAAATGCGACGCTAATTAATCAGATCCAGTCTTAGTTAGTTAGTTAAAATAGGACTTCAGAGGCTATCAACCCTAGTGGACTATTAACCCCCTCTGTACCGACGACGTCTTTTTAATTCTATTCTAGATATATTTAGACGAATTTGAGCAGCTTAGGAAGGACGTCTACCCATTAAAATCTTTGCAGACTATCTCAATTAGTCTTCTTAGCTACCATCCATCCTTCCTAAGCTTCATCAAATCGTCTAAATGTAGCTGCAATCAAATGAAAAATACGTCTCCGGTACGGAAGGGGTTAAGCCAGCACACTGTAAGTCAAGAATAACGTCAGGACTGGAACCTCTCTGCGAGAACTCCAATGCCCTCACCCAGCCCTAAAATAATTATCGTCTTTATAGTTAATATTACTAAAGCAAGTAATGTAAATATATGCTTCACGGTTCGCATAATGGTTTTTGGAAGTGATATAACTGCTAAAATAATGCAGTATATTGTTAGTTTATCTGTATATACCGTACAGTACATGATTATAATGCAGTTGAAATTCTTTTGTACTAAGTTTTCAAAGCATATCATTTAAAGATACTATTAAATTGAATAACAAAATTAATTCTAAAAAAATCAAGAAAGGGCTAAAATCATTGGTTTATATCCCTATAATACGGTACATTAACCCTTACTGTTCCGGTGACATGCTTTACCATTTATGCTGAACACTATTAGACGATTTTATTCAGCTTAGGAAAGATGTCGGCCAATTAAAAGGCTACAGACTATCTCAATTAATCCTTTTAGCTACCATATTTTCTTCCTGAGCTTCATAAAGTCGTATAAATGTAGCAACAATATAATAAAAAGACGTCGCTGGTACAGAAGGGGTTAAACACACAACAACAAAAACACGCGCAAAAAACAAACATGTAATCGTGAAAACCAGAATTCACCCTACAACACTTAAGGGGGAGGCATTTGCTTTATTTGGACCCCATTCTCCCTCATGTTTAGCCCCGTTAGTTTTGAGGCTTAATGACGTTCGCCCCATTAGTTTGTCGATTTTAAACCCTTTCGTACCATTTGTTTATCAATATCGAAACCTTTCGTGCCATTTAGGTGTCATTTCTTTCCTGGCGAGCGATAGCGATCCTGTAATTTTGGAGGAACCGGCCTTGGGCCGGAATATTTTGCTACCAAGTAATGTACAAATCCATCTCAAAGGGGGAACTTGATGATGATATATTTAGCTTGATGGAGGTCGAGGGAGGAACTAAAACAATAATAAATGCATAAATAAATACACTAATAAATAAACCCTACCCTCTTAAGAAAGGGCCAGTACGGGTATCAGTCGTTTCTCTAGCCATAAACTCTTCCCTACAGCACGAAGATGGGGTCACTTTACGAGATTAACAGAATAGATACCATTCAAACCTTCCTTACCACTCCTCTCCCTGGGTTTCTAACTGGTTTTTTAGGACACCATTCAGCCCATTCAATTAGTGTTTAGTCCTATCGCTTACAGATTTGTTTTGTTCACCAACACTTCTCGCTTCACTGAGACAAATCAATGGCATATAAAGGTTTAAGAAAATATATATTGCTAGTCACTTACCTCTGATTACTTGATATACCTTTCTATGTACCTTATACATGGGCTTTGAACACTGTCAATATTCACTTAACCCCTTCTGTACCGGTGACGTCTTTTGTATTTTATTTCAGCTACATTTAGACGATTTTAGGTATCTTAGGAAGGATAAATGATAGCTAAAAGGATAAATTGAAATAGTATGTAGTTTTTAATAGGTAGATGTCCTTCCAAAGCTGAATAAAATCGTCTAATAGTAGCCAAAATAAAGTGAACAAATGTATTCGGTAAAGAAGGGGTTAAGGAGTATGTTATTGTGGACACCTTAATTTACCATTTGCATACAGTCTTTAACCTTTTATGTACCGGTGTCGTACTTTTAACTTTATTCTCGCTACTCTTAGACGATTTTATTCAGTTTACAAAGAGCCTCTAACAATTATATGGCTTCAAACTATCTCACTTAACCCTTTTTACTACCACAGATCTTTCTTAAAAACTGCACACAATCGTCTAATAATAGCTAGACTAAAATGGAAACGTCGTGGCTGGTACAGCAGGGGTTAAACACTTAATTGTGTAGGAGTAAACTATCTTTGGCCACACTGGCTATTAAGGGGGTATTACTTACTTGCTGTTTGGTCTATATATTAATTTACTAATATATTTTTGAGTTTCCTCGCTAGACCTCCATCAATCTTAAGAAATTACACCCTAGACCCCCTTTCAAGATGAATTTGTACATTTTTCGGTATTTTTTTCCCGGCCAAAGGCCGCTTCCTTCTAAAACTACAGGCTCGCTATCGCTCGCCATGAAAAAATCGACACCTAAATGGCAAGAAAGGTCTTAAAAATCGCCTAACTAGCGGAACAAACGTCTTAATATCTCAAAACGATTATGCTAAACATGAGGGAGAAGGGGATTCAGAAAACACGACTACCTCGCCCTTAAGGTAAAGTAATGGGGAAGTTCATATTTTGCTCCTTAGACCTAAACCTCCATCAGGTTTAAGATAATACCCCCAAGACCCGCCTTGTGTACTTTTTTAGATAGAAAAATTTCCCGGACGAAGGACGAATTCTCCTATATTCTAGTCTAGCTATGGGTCGCCTGGAAAAAAATCGACACCTAATTGGCACGATAAGTTTTAAATTTGACAAAGAAATGGGCGAAAGGTTCTAAAATCGCCAAACTAATGGTGGCGAACGTCTTTAAATATCAAAACTTATGGGGCTAAACATGAGTACAGAAGGTGTCCAGAAAAGCAAACCTCCTCTTAAGCTAGAGTTAGGCTAAATATGGGTTTTATTAATTCAAGGGTTGGTTAGGGTTATACTTAGGTTAAGGTTGGGTTGGGCTACTGTAGGTTAGGCCTGACAAGGTTAGACGATTTACTGTAAAATTACCCTCTGAAAATTATGCCTTTTTGTTTATCATGATATTTTTTTTTTTTTTGGGGGGGGCTTAACACTATATGATCCGATGTCTTGTGGGTTATTATGATATTATATATAATCATTATTAAGAATTTTGCTAACTTTTACCATTTTCGAGCAATGTATTTTAGTATGTACTCTAGGCTAACAGAAACGCTTTCCCAGACTTCCTCCAAACTAATTAAATACTCACTTAGACTCATCCAGCACTTAGCAGGCTTCGAACTATCTTAATAAACCCTTTTTACCACCACAGATCCTTCTTAACCCTTCTTTGGCGGCGCCCGGCTATAGTTGCATGCAATTTTGAGCACGTAATGTGCTCTGAGAGAGAGAGGAACAGTGGGAAGAGCGTAGGTTACCTCATGACCGCTTGCCACGGTGGCCGTGGAGCTACTGAGATGTACTCCGCCCTACTCCACCCTCCCTCACTCGTTTCACACGTATTAATGTAAGGAAATGACCGTATTTTACCGATTTTGCCTCGGTTGCACGATCGTTGCAAGACAACCAGTGATCGTAGAAGGATGGTTCTGGTGTTATTGGAAAGCTCATTTAATGCTCTTTCAGGGATACATACTTGTATTACGCTCTGGCTCTTGTTTATGCATGAAAACAAGCACGGAAACAAGCTAGTTTACGGTAAAAACCCCCGCTGGGCGGCACAGTCTAATATACTCCACCACCCGCTCTTTGAGTGTTAAGCTGTACAAAGTCGCATAAATATAACTAGAATAATACAGCAAATACGTCGCCAGTAAATGGATCAGCCGTGAATATATCATTCGGTCTACTGTAGGATTAGAAGTTATATCTTCTTCTTCATCATCATCTGTTTCTTCTTCTTCTTCTTCTTTTTGATATCACACTAGCTTTTTATTCTTTACGACTATCAAATTTTTCCCTGCAACCTTTCTGGGATTTTTTGCACTGGTAGCGTTTTTATCCTTTTCGACTATCAAATTTTTCCCTGCAACCTTTCTGGGATTTTTTGCACTGGTATCGTCAACTAAACTGAATGTACTGTAAACACACCTACCTGTATAGGTCGGCTCCTGCAACTGCAGCGGTAGAGGAAAGGAACAGTACTTGAATTTTCCACAAATAATTCAATAAGTATGGTAGCTGAATATGTGTATAGATTTAATGGGCAGATTGGGTTTCTCTAGACCCCCTTCTCCCTCATGTTTAACCCCATTAGTTTCGAGATTTTCAGACGCTTGCCACAGTTTAGCGATCTTAAGACCTTTTTTAGCCATTTGATTGTCAATTTTTTCCTGACGAGCGATAACGTGACTGTAATTTAGGAGTAACCGGCGTATGGCCGCCGGGACATTTTTTTACCGATATATGTTCAAATTTATCTCGAAGGGGGGTCTTGGTTGTATTTTTTAAGCTTGATGGAGGTATTGGTAAGAAACTATAAAAAATATATATATATATATATTCAATTAATAAATGAAAAAAATATATACTCATTTCCCCTATAATTCTGACACTCACAGACCAGAATGACCGACGGAAGTTGCAGAAAGTCGAGGTAGTGTGATACCGGCTGTCTTCTTTACCTCGGGGTCCCATTAGGTGAGGAAACACGGAAACCGGACGTCATTAAAGACCCTTCCTTACGCGGGGAGATGGGTCGCTTTTCTGGCCCACCTTCTCCCTCATGTTTAGTCCCATTAGTTTTCAGATTTTAAGAAGTTCGACTCATTAGTTTGTTAATTTTAAGACTTTTCACACCATTTCGTTGTCAATATTATAGATGTCGATTTTTTCCTGGCTAGCGATAGCGAGCCTGTAATTCAAGAGGAACCGGCCTTTCGGCCGAAAAAAATTTCTATCGAAAAATGTACTAATTTATCTTGAAGGAGGGTCTTGGGGGAGGGGGGGGGGGTTATTTAAGCTTGATGGAGTTCTAGGGAGGAAACTAAAAAAATAATATAATCATATATAAATGAGCAAATGAATACACCCATCCCCCTTACACTGTACATAACGGTGAGACAAAGAGAATGGGAATACACTCACTTCGCCCGGCAGTCTTTTCACGCATCCTCACACTCTCCATTTTTAGACACCCAATTGACCACTTGCGAGTTTCAGGCAATAAGGAAGTTGGAGCTTTAGACATGGATATTTAGCTAAGTTACCAGCTAAAAGACGGCTGTAGTGCATTCATGAATGCATATAATCAAATTCAGCAAACTTTCTCTCCATCACCACCTCGTATAATCTCTGTATTTCTCCTAAATGTTGATTTTTACAGTTCCATCTTCCTTATAAATCAAAACTCGCAAGTGGTCAATTTAAAGCTAGCCTTAACATAATTTAACGCTATACTACCCTTAGCTTAACCCTGACCCGCACGTATACGAGCGAATATTACTAACATTAATGAGAACACACTCCTTAAACCAATATGTAATTTGTTAGTTAAAGTAGGACTTCAGAGGCTATTAACCTTCCTGGATTATTAAGCCAGCACACTGTCAAATCAAGAGTTGCGTCAGGACTGGAGCCCCCTTTTGGGAACCCCAGTCCCTTGACGATATATACTTCCACGTTTCTTCTTTTAATTGGAACATTTGCTGCCTTAGAAGCAAGTGAAAATACAAAACTTGGATATAAGCAATTAACCTTTCTAGTATACCAAAATATATAAACATACAGTATACAGTAATCATAAAATTCCAGACAATGATAATAGCGAAGCATGGACGTTGGTGGAGAGACTCGGACCAAGAGTGAGAGGGGTGGAAATGAGTTACTTGAAAAGTGCGTGCTGAGTTACATGGAGGGATACACAGACAAATGAGGAAGTGAGAGGGATGTGTGGTGTGGAGGTAGATGGGCTGGAAAGTGTGAAAAGAAACACCTTGAGATGGTTCGGCCACATGGAATGTATGGGAAGAGAAAGAATGACTAAGAGGGTGTATGAGAGCGAGGTGAAAGGACAGAGAGGGAGAGGTAAACCGAGAGAGAGGTGGAAGAATGGAGTGAAGAAGTATATGAATGAAGGTGGTGCCGGTTCGGAAGAGGGGCGTCGACTGACTGGGGACAGAGGTGCATGGGGGCGTTTCGTCCGTGGCCACCCCTTCGGGGATCACGGCGTCAGGCAATAGATAGACAGATAGATAATATATGCAGCACATCACACACTCAACCACTTGCCAGTTGGAGCTGTAGGCATGTATAGTTAGCCAAAATACAATCTACAATAAGTTTTGTACTATACACATTATGTATATTAAATTAACTTCAACATCATTCTCATCCATCTAAAATCAATACATTTTTGGATGACTAAAATATTATCAACGTCTACAGCCCAAATGTCCTTATAACCTGAAACACCGAAGTGGTCACTTGCCATACATAGCTGATGGCCAGTCTTGAACATTTGTTTTTATTGGTTTAGGAACTTGAACTACTTAAATCTGAGGAAATGGAAATTGTAAGATTTGCAATTTTTGAAAAAAAAAGACTAATAAGGAAATTGACAACGGATATTTGGGATATTGACTACTGTATAATAATAATAATAATAATAATAATATTATTTATTCAGTTAGAATTTTACAATGTTGGTACCACATGATATGTTACAATTATGACATGTACCAGCGTTGCATAATTCCAGTACCAGTAGTCACAAAGCATGATGCCATATACAAACTCCTGATAACTATGGCAATAGGCTTAAGCATGGGCAGCCAGGGCAGGGACTAAATGTTCTCTTCGTATATAGAATATAGGGATGGGGTTTGCATTCCCTGTGGTTAAGCTTGTGGATAACTTTGATTTAATTGGAAGTATTGTGAGCTCGCATTTTCTCCACATTCACACAACAAATAAAATTATGGTGCGAATATCCCTGTCAAACAATAATATCAAGCTTAATGCCATATTTGACAAGTCTTGGGACATTAATATTGGCAGCATTCATTGTTGCATCTATTCATCCAACTACGACTTATCTTCAGAATATAACTTATTTTGTTTTCTATTTTGTATTGTTTTCTTATTATGCTAAATAGAAATTGCCAACGGCGGGAAAAGGAAATGGTGTTGCATTGTGTGATAGTTTATTGAGTTGATATAATATAACAAATAATATTAATATGCAGATCAATATCACATATTATAGAAGAATATTAATTAAATAAGCAAATCCCAGGGTAATAAATAAGGGTAATTTCACATGATTGTAAGCATCATAAATAAGGAATAGTGCGAGGATGTGAAGCATTGTAGAGAGCGGCTGGTGCCAGGTTCTTCAAGGGGTGGAGTAAAGTCCTGATGGTGAGCCACCACCACCACCAATGATGGCACCTCCACCACCAACAAAGATGCCGCCACCACCACCACCACCACCAATGATGCCGCCACCACCACCACCACCACCAATGATGCCACCACCACCACCGCCAACAATGCCACCACCTCCAATAGCGATGCCACCGCCGCCGCCGCCGCCGCCAATAACACCACCGCCGCCGCCCTGAGAGGCCTGGCTCAGAGCAGAGCGCAGGTCACCACCGCTGGGCAGTTGTGGGTTCTCTCCATCAGCATAGTTAACGAAGAAGATCTCAGGAGCCTGTTGTTCGGCAGCGGGCACATGGATGACCTGTTGGTCGGCTTGGGGTCTCTTGCTGAGAATGTACACCACGTTCTTCTGCTGGGGCGGTGGTACGACAACTGGCTGCTGGTTGATGAGTCCCTCAGGTGTGTGGATGAAGATAGTGTTATGTTCTACTCGTGGTGCAGGTACATTGGGTCGTGGTCCAACAATAGGAGCAACAGCAGGAGCACGGTACACAAACAGGTTACGGGTCACCTGGGGAGACACACAGGAACCATCAACATGACGGATCTGACCACCGCCGCAGCCCCCACCGAAGCCACCACCGCCAGCACCGAAGCCGCCTCCGATGCCACCACCAGACACGAAGCCACCGCCTCCTCCACCGCCACCAAATCCACCACCACCGCCAGAGATGAAGCCACCACCACCACTGCCGCCGCCGCTGCCGCCGCCAGAGATGAAGCCACCACCACCACCGCCAGAGATGAAGCCCCCACCACCGCCGCCGCCGCCGCCGCCGCCGCCGCCGCCGCCAGAGACGAAGCCACCTCCGCCGCCAGAGATGAAGCCCCCACCGCCGCGTCCAGGAGTGGGCAGGTTATACCCTCCCTGGGGGGCAGCATGGGCCACCACCAGTAGTGATGCAACAGCCTGTAGGGTAGAAGCAATTATTAAGACAGGCAACTTAAATGTCAACCCTCCATGTTGACAGTCTGACCAATGAGTTACGCTTTTACAATAAGTTACGCTTTTACAATATGTCAACGCAAGTAATTATCAATTATAGTGTATATAGTGCAAGATCATTGTGAATACTATGTAAAGGCACCACTGTATTAGAAACTTACATGAGTCGTCCGGCGGCAGTAGGGCATAAGCACCAAACAAATGTCTTAAACAGTGATTTTTCATCTTTCGTTATGGAATATGTATCAAACTTTCTTTTGGTGCCGCCGGACGCCTCATATATAATCAGGTATATGCAACAGTTCCAAGTCTGTTCCTCAATAATTCATACATGTTTTCCCTTGGAGTAGACTTCTGTTTTCTATTTTACAGATAATAATTCATATTCTACTAAACATTTAGCTGTTCCTTGCAGTCATTAGTAGTTGTAATTATTAGTTGTAACAAAAGTAAACATTTTGTTCATTCTTCAGATGGCACAACCATATATGTTGTATATCAAAGGATATGCGAACTTTAGAAATAGTTTTGTCAGTCAGGAGCTTAAGAGGTGTTACTGATCAGGAATATAAGATACTAATTTTGATCAGTAAATGACAGTAGTTTTGAATAGTAAATGAATGGAGAGTCCAGTTGAGTTACAATATTTTAAAGGAACTCCCTTTCATTAACAAATTAATCAGGTCAGTAATATAATATCCTTTTGAATAGACAAAATAATTGAGAGTCCTTTGCTCAACAACTTAAAGGGATTCCAGTTGATCAGTAATTTAATAGATTTATTATGAGTTATTTTGCATAGTACCTTGAAACCTTGTCCTTTTGATCGGCAATTGTAAACTGTATCCTAAATTCAGCAACTCAATAACGAATGCATTTAATCAGAAAATTATCTGGGTCAGCAACTTAGTAGTGTCCTGTACAATCAATAACGACAGACAGTTCTTATTGATCAGCAACTTATATAAATAAATTTGTGTTGAGCAGAAACTTTATCAGTCATTAATAAGCTTAAATTAACAGTAGTTCTTTCGATTAGCAATTGCAAAAGATAATCCAGTAGATCAATTAACTTTAAATAGAGTCACATATTTCGGGAACTTTCATTGGATACCTGTATATCAAAAATGTTTAAGTATTTGCTTCAGCAACTGTATAGAGAGTCTTATTTTATCAACAACTTAAAATTGATTCCAATATTTAATAACTTTGAAGAAATTCTGCTTTGATCAATCACTTAATTTAGCTCAATCACTTTAAATCAAGTTCTATATTTCAATTTGTTTAAAGTCCTTATGATCAGCCACTTTATATAGAGTTCTATATCCTTATAGTCCCAGAGCTGAGGAGGTCTGTAGACTGAGGTGTGTACAGCTACTCACCAGGATCTTCATGGTGGAGTGTGGTGATGTTGTGATGTCTTCCTCTGCCCACCCCAGCCTTATATATCTATCCCAGAAGGTTCCTCTCTCTCCCGCGGGTAAACATTGCTTTTCCTTACCCCTTCCTCCCTTTTCAGCCCGTCATCGGCAGCCCTTAATCCCCCCCCCACCCCCCCACCATTCCCTCTTCCTTTCGTCTACGTCTCCCCTCCAAATGCCTCCGCCCCCCTGTGCCTCCAGACACGCCCCCTCTTTCTCTTCCGCTCTCGCCCCCCAAAATCCAAGGTGAACTACACTGGTCATGTTGGTCATCATTTTTCTTTTCTTAATATACCTCCAACTGTCATCTTTTCTAATTTCAATATACCCCATACTGTACGTCTATTTCTACTAGTATTACAACAACAACTATTACTACTACTTATATCTTATTTTATTACTACTACCACTACTATTACTATTCTACTTCATGTCTACTTGGTCATGTCATTGTTCCTACACTTAACCCCTTCTGTACCGGCGACGTCTTTGTGATTGTATTCTGGCTATATTTAGACGATTTTGTGCAGTTTAAGAAGGATCTGCCGTTGTAAAGAAGGTTCAGTTAGATCGTTCGAAGCCTGATACTTGTTGGAGGCCCTTTTAAACTGAATCAAATCGTCTAATAGTAGCCAGAATAAACTTCAAAGGACGGCATCGGTACTGAATGGGTAAATAAATCCTCTCTCTCTCTCTCTCTTTCTTCACGTCTTTGTCCACACCCGATGTAACTCCACATGTACATTCATACCTTTTTCCTCTCCCTTTCTATTTACTACGGTCGATAAACTGTATTTTGCTTATCCCTACTTCTTTCCCCTAACATCTCTCTTCATCTACCATCAATTCCTACTTTCCACCTACGTGTTCGTTGAGTTTTTGTCTATTTTGTTCTACTTTTACTAAAACTTCAATTCACTTCCTATTCACTTAGTCCTGATATACGTTGTTTTTCCTTTTACAGTTATATATCTCCGAATCCGCTTGGACTTTAACCCGTTCAGTACCGGTGATATCCTTTTAATTATATTCTGGCAATGATTAGACGATTGTATTCAGCTTCGGCAGAACCTCTAGCAATAATATGGCTTCGAACTATCTCAATCAACCCTTTTAACTACCACAGATTCTTCCTAAGCTACTTAAAATCGTTCAAATATAGCTAGAATAAAATTTGGCACACGTCGCTGGTTATCAAGGGGTTAATACTTCCAAGTGTACTAAATTGAATATAGTATAACAAACATCTCAGTTCGACTATTTATACTTCTAATACAACCTGATCTACTCTTCCCTAAGTCTATTTTAAATCTACTTTCTGCTTGGATCCATTTTTTCCAACTTTTGCTATACCTCCTTTGTGTCTGTATGTCCAATAACACTATCTGACCCGACGTCTTGTGGGTTATTATGAGATTTGGTTTATTTATTATTGAGGGTTTTGCTTGTTTTGCCGTTTCCGAGCACTGTACTTCAGTTTGTCCCCTAGGCTGTCAAAAAACACTTCCCAGACTTCCTTCAAACTTAAAAATGCCCACCCTAAGCTACAGGCTCGTTATCGCTCGCTCAGAAGATAATCGAGACCTGAATGGGGTGGAGCGTTGTATTATCGCCAAACTAATGGCCCGTCGGACCAAATAGAGATCTCCTACTCTTATTTCTTCCTCTGCCTGCTACCCCTGCCTTTATGGATCTACTGTACTGTACACTGGCTCTCCTAAAGTACTTCGTCTTACAGTATATTTCCTGCCATTTTCATACTGTTATTCTGTACCTTACCCGACTCGCATTTCTTCTCTCATTTGTTTTCTTTCTTTGTTTACATTTTTCACTCCTGGTCCTACTTTCTCCTGCTCCTCCTCTTCCTCTTATTGGGAGGTGTTTGGTGTTGGGAATGAAATTAATTAGATTATTACTTCTTTCTCTCCTGTGCTTCCTCTTTCTCTCCTGCTCTCCTCTTTCTCTCCTGCTTCTCCTTTCTCTCCTGCTCCTCCCTTTACTCTCCTGCTCCTCCTATTTCTCTCACGCTCCTCCTCTTCCTCTTTTGCTCCCCTTTCTCTCTTGTTCCTCTATTTTCTTGCTCATCCAGCTTTCTCCTGTTCCTATTCTTTCTCTCATGTTCCTCCTTTCTCTTCTGCTCCTCCTTTCTCTTATGTTCCTCCTTTCTCTCCTACTCCTCCTCTTTCTAGCTTGCCCCTCCTCTTTCTCTCCTGCTCCTTCTCTTTCTCTACTCCTCCTCCTCTTCTTCTTTTGCTCCCCTTTCTCTCCTGCCCCTTGTTTCTCTCCTGCTTATCTTCTTGCTCCTGCTCCTCCTCTTTCTCTTCTTTTCCTCCTTTCTCTCCTGTTCCTCCTTTCTCTCCTGTTCCTCCTTTCTCTCCTGTTCCTCCTTTCTCTTCTGCTCCTCCTTTCTCTCCGTTCCTCCTTTCTCTTCTGTTCCTCCTTGCTCTCCTGTTCCTCCTTTCTCTCCTGTTCCTCCTTTCTCTCCTGTTCCTCCTTTCTCTCCTGTTCCTCTTTTCTCTCCTGTTCCTCCTTTCTCTCCTGTTCCTCCTTTCTCTCCTGTTCCTCCTTTCTCTCCTGTTCCTTCTTTCTCTCTTATTCCTCCTTTCTCTCCTGTTCCTCCTTTCTCTCCTGTTCCTCATTTCTCTCCTGTTCCTCATTTCTCTCCTGCTCCTCCTTTCTCTCCTGTTCCTCCTCTTTCTCTCCTGCCCCTCCTCTTTCTCTCCTTATCCTCCTTCCTCTCTTTATCTCCTGCCCCTCCTCTTTCTCTCATTGTCCCCCTTCCTCTTCTGTTCCTCCTTTCTCTCCTTCTTCTCCTCTTTCTTCTGCCCCACCGTGTTCTCCTCCTCATACACATTTCCATATCCTATTACTACATTCATATTACATCAATCCTACTTTCGATATATCTACGTCTACGTCTATTACTTTATTACTTTGCCACTGTTTATAGCTTCTCATACCTTCTACCCCTATCACATAGTTTACTCTACACTGGCTACCCTTTCTGATTTGACTTCGTCCTTTACTTCCTATAATTGTCCTACGGCTGTTTCTTCCCCTACTTTCATTTATTCTCATTCTTAACATTTTCCCTCCTCCTTATTTTGCTTCAACTTACTCTCCTGTTCATACGCTTTCCCATATCCTATTACAACTTTCTGCACGTGCCATTAACCCCTTCTGTACCGGCAACGTCTTTTGTATTGGATTTCAGCTGCATTCAGACGATTGTATGAAGTTTGGGAAAGATACATGGTAGCTAAAAGGATTCATTGGGATAGTCTGCAATATTTTGATGGGTATACGTTCTTCCAAACCTAAATAAACTCGTACAATAGTTCGATCTATCTATCTATCTATTGCCTGACGCCGTGATCCCCGAAGGGGTGGCCACGAACGAACCACCCCCATGCACCTCTGTCCCCAGTCAGTCGACGCCCCTCTTCCCAACCAGCAGCCCCTTCATCCATAATTGTACTTCCTCACTCCATCCTTCCACCTCTCTTTCGGTTTACCTCTCCCTCTCTGTCCTCCCACCTCTCTCTCGTACACCTTCTTAGTCATTCTCTTGATTGCCATACTTTCCATATGGCCAAACAATCTCAAGGTGTTCCTTTTCACACTTTCCAGCACATCTACCTCCACACCACACCTCCTTCTTACTTCCTCATTAGTCTGTCTATCCCACCATGTAACTCCGCACGCACTTCTCAAGTACCTCATTTCTACCAATCTCACTCTTGGTCTGAGTCTCTTTTCAAACATCCATGCTTTGCTTCCGTAAGTCAGTGTCGGGATTACCACACTGTCATGCAAGGACTTCTTCACTTCCATACTGACCACCCTATTTCTTGTTACTGCTTTCAGCGTTCCTACAACCCTCTTCCCCTGTTGCACCCTCTCCCGCACTTCTTCATCCATAGTCCCATCTTTACTCAACACACTGCCCAGATATTTAAATGAGCTGACAATCTCCATAGCCTGACTGTTCAACTTCACCTCACACTCTGTGGCTTCACCCCTTTTGAAGACCATAACCTTGCTCTTCCCCGCATTTACCTTCAGATTCCGTTTTTCGCACACTGTTCCAAACACATTTACCAGACCCTGCAACTCCCATTCATTATCGCTCATCAGAACTGTATCATCAGCAAACAGCAGTACAGGCAGCTTCCACTCATTTCCCTCCCTTATCAGCGATACACCAACATCCACTGCTCTTCCTTGTATTTCTGTCATGACTCCATCCATATATACAGTAAACAACCATGGGGACATCACACACCCCTGTTTCAAACAAACATTCAGGTCAAAGAACTCGCTCTGCTCATTCTCCACACGTACTGCCGCCTTTGCACCCTCATACATGCTGTTCACTGCTTTCAGCAACTTGCCATTTACTCCGTATATTCTAAGTACCTTCCACATACCTTCTCTATCCACTCTGTCATAGGCCTTCTCCAAGTCCATAAAGGCAACATACACCTTTTGTTGCTTCTCTAGATATTTCTCCACAACACAATTCAGGGTAAAAATCTGATCTACACATCCTCTTCCCTTCCTAAAAACCTCCCTGCTCGTCGCCTATCCATTTCTCCGTTCTCACTCTCACTCTCTCAATCACTACCCTACTGTACACCTTCCCTACTATGCTTAGAAGACATATTCCTCGGTGGTTACCACACACTCCTCTTTCCCCTTTACCCTTATATAGGGGGACTATTATACATGTCTTCCAGTCATCAGGTGCACTCCCCTTCTCCCATGCTAGTTTGCACATATTCCATACCAATTCGATCACTATCTCACCACCATATCTCAACATTTCCCCACACACTCCATCTATTCCTGGTGCTTTCCCCAACTTCACTCTTTTCATGGCTTCCCACACTTCTGACCTCCTGATCCCCACCTTCTCCTCCACTACTTCTCTTCTTCTCTCTCTCATACCCCATCCAACTATGTTTGCTGTCGCTTCATTCCTTACATTTAGCAACTAGTACAAAGGAGTACAAAGGAGTACAAAGGAAATCAAGCAACAACAGGTCTAGTGACCCTTCTAGGTTGCTTGTCCTCCAAAACACTGAGGATCAAGTGTCCAAACAGTGGTTTAGAGTGGGTAAGGGAACATTGGAAAGGGAACTACTGCCCTGCCACTAACGTGGCAGGACTAGGAAGTTAGTAGGGGACATATGGTTTAGTAACTGAGGGGAGGATAAAGTTATTCATTTACAAACGCAGTCAGTCGCGGGTTTGATGCGAGATATTTGTCTAGGCGGAATTTAAATGAATCAACGGTTGCTGCAGTCTATAACGTCTCGGGGAAGCCCATTCCACAAGTTGACAACTTGATTGAAGAAGAAATTTCTTAGATTCGTGCGAGTTAAAAGATTTAACCAATAATTTTGCAACCGTATCCCCGCGTGTAATTAGATTGGTCGATAGTGAAGTACTTACTACAGTTCATATTGGCGATGCCTTTGATGATTTTGAACGCTTTGAATTAAGTCGCCTCTTAATCTGCGCTGGGTTAAAGGAAAGTAATTTAATTCTCTAAGCCGCTTCTTGGTATGGTTTGTTCTTTGGGGTAGGTATCATTTTGGTAACTCTACGTTGATCTCGTTCTAGCTTGTTTTATATCTTTTGGTAATAAGGGCACCATGGATTGAACGCAGTATTCCAGAAGAGGCGGACTAAGGAATTGTAAAAGGTTAGGATAACTTCTTTGGATTATGCTCAAATGACCTGCCTATAAAGCCAATTATTTTGTTTGCCTTCTAACAACTTCTGAACATTGTTGACTCGGTTTTTAGGTTACTCGATATTGTTACTCCCAGATCAGTTTCTCTGTTTACATTCTTAAGCTGAGTGCCATTCATCGAATAGTTTGCTTTCTCATTTAGGTATCCGACATGTAGTACTTTACATTTATCCGCATTGAAACTCATTTGCCAAATTTGGGCCCAACATGACAATTTATCTAGATTGTGTTGCATATCGTCAACTTGTTCTTTTGAGAGTACGCTATTTGCAATTTTTGTAATCGTCAGCAAATTTGAGATTGTGCAGGTGAGACCCTCATCTATGTCGTTGATGTAAATTAGAAAGAGAATTGGTCCTAGTACCGATCCCTGGGTACCCCGCTACTTACATTGGTCCATTTAGATGCCTTACCGTTTATGACTACCCTTTGCTTTCTGTTGCTGAGCCAATTTTCTATCCATTTCAACACACCGTCTTGTATATTCCATGCGCTTTTAGTTTTTAGCAGTAAACGTTTGTGGGAACTTTGTCAAAGGCCTTTTGAAAATCAAGGTATATAATATCTACAGCTTTACTCTCATCGTAGAGGTTGAGGATATCGTGGAAGAAGTCTAAGAGGTTTTGTTAAACAGAACGTTTTTTTACGAAAAAGCCGTGTTGAGTATCTTTAAGTATGTTATTTTCCTCTAAGTGATTTACGAGTCTGTCTCGTATGACGTTTTCTAGCATTTTACATACAACTGAGGTTAGCTAATTGGACGATAGTTACTGGGTAGGGATTTGCTGCCTTTTTTTGAATATCGGTGTTACGTTGGCTAGCTTCCACTGATCAGGCATAGTTCCAGACTGCAAGGATTTATTGAATAGTAATGTCAGTGGTTTGAGAGCTCATTCTTAGCTTCCTTTAGAACCTAGGCGAGATTGTATCAGGTCCTGGCGTTTTATTTACCTTGAGTTTATCTAAACAATTCAATACTTCTCTCTCTGTACGGTGATATTGCTTAGAACATCTGAATTATCAATCTGAATCGGCGATGGTGTAGGGATATCACTGAGGTCTTCTGTTGTAAAAACTGATGCAAAGAAGGTATTGAGGGCATTACTCATTTGTACTTCATCTTTGGTGTATTCTCCTTTTTCATCGACTAACGGTCCAACAGTTGAAGTAACTACTTTTTTCTTTCTGATATAACTATAGAATTCTTTCGGGTTTGTTTTACTTTGATTCGCAATAGGTAACTCTAAGGTCTTTTTACTTTGCTTAATTAACTTTTTGGCTTTGCGTCGTAGCTCTACAAATTTCACCCGTTCTTCGTCATTTTGTGAGGATTTTAACACCTTACGAGCGGCCTATGCGGTTTATTTATGTGTACCGCACAGCGGGGTGTTTTTAGCCAAAATAGGGCTGTTTACGTGATCATTTTCATGCCTAAATAGCTCCCAGAACGTAAAACAAGTACCTATCCCTGAAAGGGCATAAACAGAGCTTTCGAATGACACCATAACGATCCTTTGTATGATGGATAGTTTTCTTGCAATAACCGTGCAACGCGAGTGCAAAAAGCAGGTAATTCGGTACTTTCAGTACATAATTGAGTGTGTAGCGAGTGAGAGAGGGAGGAGGGAGCTGAGATTTGTGTCAGTAGGTTCGCCGCGGTGGTCTGGAGCAGTCATACGCTCGCTAGTCTCCTGCCACCACTTGTCTCTCTCTCTCAGCCACATTACGTGCTGAAATTGCCACTCGAGTTATGTCGAGCGCCGCCACATAGTCCAGCTTTATTTAACTCGACTTATGTTGCTCGCCGCTAAATAAGGGTTAATCTATCATTAGCAAATTTTTTAGCAAGCAGGCAGTTTGAAATATCTTTATTCCACCATTTGGAATTCCACTAGTTGAAGTACTCCCTCCATCTTTCGACTCTCTCTTGCTTCTCGACTAGCATTCTCCCATTCTTATATTTCACACCCTTACTGTTTCCCTTGCTACCTTCCCTACCTTTCTTGAGTTCTTTCCAGAACAGTTTCTTACACTCCTCCATTTTACAATCAGATTCCTTCCAAATTCCTCATCTACTCTTCTCTTACTTTCCTTCACTACTCTCTTCACCACTCTGTTTCTCTCCACATACCTCGCTCGTTTCTGACTCTGCAAATCTTCATTCCCTGTACTACCAAACTACTCTCTATACGCTTTCTTCTTGTCTTCCACAGCTATTTTTACCTCTTCTGTCCACCATGATATACCTTTCACTCCCCTCCCTCTTCTCCTTAATCCACACACCTCCTCACATGCTGCGCAGATCTCTTCCTTAAACACCTTGCTCATCTCCTCCACTTCCTCCATATCTTCCAGGTCGAACCCACCTAATCTTCTGTCTACTGCTCTCCTGTACTCTTCCCTGATTTCCTCCTCCTGTAGCCTCTCCACCCTCTTCGCCATTCCACCCTCCTTTCGCCTCCCTCCAGCTCTCCTCACCCCCTTCTTTTGTATTCTAATTTTTGCTACTACTACATAATGATCAGACAGACCCCCTCCAATACCCCTATATACCCTAGCATCCAACACAGATTTCTTCATTCGTTCATCCACACATATATAATCAATCAGTGCCTTTCGTTCCACCACTGTCTTATCCTTATCCTTCATCTTCCACACCACTTTCCATGTGTACCTGTGTCGGAAGAAGGTGTTGGCTATCCACAGCCTCCTCCCCACACATACGTCCACAAGTGCACTACCATTCCCATTCACCTCTGACGGTACCCCCCACCCTCCCACCACTCCATCAACTTTCCTATCACCCACCTTCCCATTCATATCCCCAATCAGAAATATTCTTTCGTTCTTGCTAAACTTGTCCAGGCACGCCTCCACATTCACCAAGAACTCCTCTTTCTTTCTTACAAGTTTATCCTCTGTCGGAGCATACACACACACCATCACCCACGTTTGTATTCCTACTTTCATGCTCACCCACACAATCCTTGAACCCACAGACCCATAGTCTCTTACACGCTCCTTCCATTTGATACTTACAAACAAACAAGCGCTTTCTCTCGCTGCTCCCTCACGCACTCCAGCACACACACCCATTCCACACTCCCACTCTCTCACATCTGTACCCCTCCATTTGGTCACCGTCATTCCACATACATCCAGCCTGGCATTCACTAACACTCCCAGGACCTCTCTCTCTTTTGTGTCATCATTCATCCCTCTCACATTCCAAGTTGCTATTCTAAGATTGTCCATAAGATTGTCCATAAGATTGTCCATAGTCGGTCGGGGTTCATCAACACAGGGTCCGCCCGCATCCGAGGCTCTTTGTTCGTTTTTGTTGCTTAAGTATTTTTCACGGGTGGGGGTCGCAAGCCCACCTACCCAATAGTTGCCAGACTATATTATAAAGGATGTCACCGGCACAGAAGGAGTTAATAAGGATTCTGTTCCTACTTCTTTTCTTGCTCACATTTTTAGTCCCCCTCTCTTATCCCAAAAATTTACCCCATGGGTGTTTCGGGTTATAAGGAAGTTTTGAGATTGTGACGCAGATAGTTGTTGTTGTTGTTGTTGGTGTTCCCCAAGCTGCCTGGCCGAACAGCGCCAAGGCCCCGAGCAAAGCCAAGGCCATAACAGAGCGCCCCCACAGAACCCTCCCTGCCGACCACAAAAAAGCCTGGAGTGACCGAAGCCACTCCATGGCGGGGAGCTGAGGAGGGTGCGGAAACGCCCGGGAAACCAAAGCCCCACCCAGGGCCCTGTGCCCCTCAGCAATTATGAAGAGAAAGTTGAGGGGCAAAGGATAAATGTGACGCTTTGGCTTGCAATCTATCTTACGCAGATAGTTAACGGAATTACCAGCTAAAATATGGTTGTATTTCATATATAAAAGCGTAAAACCAAATTTGGCAATATTTCTACTCGTCACAAACTCGCGTAACGTTTGTATTTCTGCTAAATTATAGATGTTTTTGGCTCCAGCTTCCTTATTGCCCAAAGCTCATAAGTGGTTAATTATTTGGTCAACAGCACACCACTATAGAAGACTCTCTCTGTGTTAGTAACCTGAAGAAGTTATTTGCGAAACGTTGTCAATAAAGCGCTTCTCCTCAAATTATGTTATATCCACTATATAAGACATACAGAATTAGGTGTAAAATACGGTACACTTGCAGTGATAAATAATCGAGAATGACTTTCCCAAAATCTCAACGTTAGTTTTTCCTTTTCATTTTATTGTTATTATATTTTCTATTATTTTTGTATTACGAGAATCACTCCATAAAGAGATAGAATATATCTTGTACATAACATTTGTTTTAATGCATATACTATAAATATCTTGTAAAACAAATATGTTCATACATTCTACAGTATATAGTATGTTAATTTTATATTGAGCCATTTACATAGTCAAGAAAAGTTCACATGTATTGAATAATAAATGTATTAATACTTCTATATTATTTTTCGGTGCAAGAACTAAACTTTTCATAACCAAGTTTATATGAGTGAATACATTCTAAACCTTTCATAGTCAGGTAACTTAAGGGGAGACTGGCCGTTTGTTTGGTCTATTAATTCATCTATTCATGTATTATTTTTAGTTTCCTCGCTAGACCTCCATCAAACTTAGAAAAACACCCCTAGAGCCCCCTTCAAGATAAATTTGTACATTTTTCGGTAGAAAAATTTCCCGGCCAAAGGCCGGTTCCTCTTAAAATTGCAGGCTCGTTATCGCTCGCCAGGAAAAAAATCGACCCCTAAATGGCACGAAAGGTCTTAAAATTGACAACGAAATGGGGCGAAAGCTGATAAAATCGCCAAACTAATGGGCCGAACGTCTTATAATCTCAAAACTAGTGGGGCTAAACACTAGGGAGAAGGGGGTCCAGAAAAACTGTCTGCCTCCCCTTACATAGTAGCCTACATGACATTCAGATCTGGAGAGACAAGTCTTTTAGAATGGGTGGAGGGCCTGGCCTTGGACCCCACTCGTACCTATGGTAATATATATATCAAGAACCTCCCTATGGTCACCCTTACTCTCGCCCTCTCTTCTCTATTTCCGATATATACATCTGTCTCCATATGAACTCTTTTCATGGCTCTGAAAGACCATTCATAATTTAGATAATATCGTCTGGTGATTGTTACGTTAGTATTGAAGATGATTGCATTGAATTGTAATTTTTGAATATTGAAATATGTTTACACTCATTAAATTCATAAGCTTGGTGGCAACGATAATAATAAACAACACGCTTTGGATGGACAAGGTTAATGATTCAAATACAGTATACAATATAAAAACCTTGATTTCCGAAACCGAAAAGCTAATTAAAATCGTCTGGCAGTTTCTAGCCTATACAAGACAATACACAAGGATAGGTAGAATATAATTGACATGGCTAATAAAGTAATAATGACTACTGAATTAAAGATAAGAGTCACGGGAATAATGGGGTTAAACAGATAACCCCCCGCCCCCCCCCCCCCCCCTCCATCCATCACAGACCCCCCTGAATCAAGTCCACTTTCTACCCCTCCTCCTTATCCACTACCCCCTCTACCCACCTCCCCTCCCCAGCCACTAGCCCCTTCTAGCCCTCCCTATCCACTACCACCTCTACCCACATCCTCTCCCTTTCCACTACTCCCGCTACCCACCTCCCCTTCCCATTCACTACCCCTTCTACCCCCTCCCTATCCACTACCCCCTATACCCACATCCTCTCCCCATTCACTACCCTCTCCCTTTCCACTACTCCCGCTACCCACCTCTCCTAGTTCACTACTATTATTCACTACACCCAGTATATTCCTACCTCTTATGACAAGAGAGTTGAAATTTCAACATCATTCAAGATCTCCGACGAGAGGCTTATTACCACTCGTCTTATTCTTGTCATTGTTGTTGTTGGTGGTGATGGTGGTGTTCTTCTTCTTCTTCTTCTTCTTTAATTTTCCTTCTTTTTCTTTTTCTCTTTCTTCCTTTTATCTCTCTTCTTCTTCTTCTTCTTCTTCTTCTTCTTTCTTCTTCTTTCTTCTTCTTTCTTCTTCTTTCTTATTCTTATTATTATTTTTCTTCATGTTCTTCTTCTTCTTGGACTGCATCATCCGAGCCGAGTTTAGAGCACGCTCACGTGTGAATCTGCTTGACCTGGATTCGATCCAAACCAAGGCGGACATATTTAGTGGGTGTGGTACTAAGTCAAAGCGTGTTTCACAGGCTCGCACCCAATCGGGGGAACACCTCGACGACGTATACAGACTAATATAACACACAACAGCGTCCTTTAATTCCAACATGCCTTCTCCCCTCTCAAAATTCTTCGGAAAGTAAATACAAGGTGCCGTTGTAAATGTTTATCCCTCAATACCTTCACCTGACCTGTCATATATATATATATATATATATATATATATATATATATACAGTATATATATATATATATATATACAGTATATATATATTCCATAATTATAACCTTTAAAATACCCTTTTAATATCCCGACTCACGCCCCTATACACCCACACACACATTTTCTCTCTCTCTCTTCCCATATAACCTTTTAAGTACCCATATAATAACCCGATTAATGCCCCCTCCACACACACACACACACATACACAGACGCACGCACATTCTCTCTCTCTCTCTTCCCATATAACCTTTAAAGTACCCCAATAATATCCCGACTCATGCCCCCCTCCACACACACACACACCTTTCACACTATCAACCATCTCACCTTACACCCCTTTACCACCATCACGGGACGCTAACCATATGTCCGACTACTTTCATTTTTTACTTTTATCTTTAAATTGTTCCTTCATCTTTCCATCATCAATCCCTCATCTTTTTCTTTTTTACTGAGAATCGGTGGGTGTTTTCTTTGGTCTCTGTTTGTCACTAAGGTAATAATATACACAATGATGGAAGAAAATGTTTGAATTGCCTTTAGTTAGGATATACCTGTAATTATTAACCTTTTGGATATCTTATTATCCTATTTCACCACCACCCCAAACTTGAGTGATCTTTTCAATAATTGATTTACAAACAAAAATCAAAATGCTTATTATCAAATTGCTACTTTTACTATATATATATATATATATATATATATATATATATATATATATATTATGTTACCTCCACCAACCGACTTTACTCATATATATATATATATATATATATACTGTACATCTAGGCCACATTGTGACGAAAAAAGAGGCCTAATAAAACACCTTATATGAGGGAGATGCAACATTGTGGCATCTAGAGAGATTGTAGAGAATTAATAAGAGGAGGTGAATTGATGAGACAGGATGCTATTGACTCTACCTTTTCGAGAAGTATGGTATGGGTTGAACCCATAAGATAGGACTGGAGGTACAGTTGAGAAGATAATTGATGAATATTAGAAAGAGAACTGAAGACTGGAGAGAACCCTGAGGAACATCGGTGTTTATAGGATGCGGACGTGAGTTATGGCCATCAACAACCGTAGCTATGGAACGGCCAGAAAGGAAATTTGAGATAAAGGCACTGATAGAGGGATAGAAACCGAAAGAGGGTAGTTTAGACATTAAATATATGTGTACACGAACTAGGTAAATACGGTTTTATTTACTAAGTGTATATTACAAGATCAGTGAAAAAATATTTATATATTTATTTAAGAACAGATTGGACTATAGAGTTGGTTACGTACATAAATTATATATAACAGTAAAGTAAATGGCAGTGCATCAATAATTATGGTGGGAAGTTATTTCCCACATAGTATTTTCTTAGCTATTTCTTTGTATATACAGTATAGTGTAAGTTAATAATGAAATTGGGTACTGTCAATAGGTTAAATAATGTTTCATATAGTTAAAATACCGCATTTTATATAACACTACGAACTAGTGAAATGCATAGTTCAAGAAAACAAGTGACTCGCGAAAACATATAACCTGTTTCACATAATTACGATTATTATTATAATGTTTTGAATACGATTAAAACATCATGAAAGAAAACTATATAGCTGGGCAGTTGTTGGTTGAAATTGGTAGAGGAAACACCATTTACAGAACCTATCATGTGAGTGATGTATACTAATCATATTAAGTCGGTATAAGATTAATTATAGAACCAATATGAATCGCTTTCCAAATGCGTGTATCCGTGTTTATCCGCTGGTCAGTAGGTAGGACGACAGAATTAATCGAAGGATAGGTGTTACACGGTATGATTATATACAAAACAAAGTAAGTGTGTACAATTAACTTCTCTAAATTTAATATGTATATTAGAATGATATATTAGGTCACTTTATGATAATATACCAATACACAATATATATAAGCTAACTAGATCGTTTATTTTTGACAACAGCGAGGTTGTTGTTCAGCAGCTTCCCTGCGATAACTCTGCTAAAAATATATATTGTTCGAGTAGTAAGTAACTATTAACAAAGATAAGGTAGAACCTGTGGAGAAAGGATGTATATATATATATATATATATATATATATATATATATATATATATTGTTACGACTGGGGTTAAAATATATCAGGGCTCTTATTCATTGGACTAGTAATGGCATAAATGCTACAACGGAAAGCGCTAGATCCAACCTCTGATGTATATTCCCAGTGAACAAAGAACACAAATACTCTACAGAGTTCTATATGCAATAATAGGCTATCAAACTCTCAATAAATGTGCGTCTACTCTAGGCTTAATGTTATGTGAAAACAGCCTATTACTACCTATAACCGAAGGTGCTTGGTTATGGTATGCAAAGTAAGGTGGTAAGAGAAGTTACAGCTTACGTTACTTTAATCAATAAATGTCAGGCACTCCTGCATGAAAGAAAGTGCACTAAAGTCCTTCAACACTAACAAGGAATCTTCTTTAAATGTTAGATGCTATAAAGATGCTCGTATCGGAAATGGAACCCAAAAAGGCAGGCAGCGGAACAATGCTCGTGCAGGCTATGCACACAAAAAGGCAGGATATATAATGCAGTGTCGGGGCCAAGAATATCCTAAACGCTACAACAATAATAATCGCCACGACAATGCAGTATTCCTATCAACAAAAAGAGCCTAAGTCGTTTGTGTCTCCATACATCAAACTAGGCTGCGAAATGTTTGTGTAATGATAAATGGGTATGCATAAAAAAGAGTACTTGGTTTAATATACTTAATGTCTACTATGATTGATAAAGTCTAGCTAGAGTCAATGATACGAGATACTGGTGCGCATGGCATGCCGCATAGCCTAGTGTAAATCTCAAGTCTGTGCGTCAAATATTACGTTATAGTGAAGGGTAGCTCTCTTGAGAAACCTTAATACCGAAGTATCAAGCGTTCTCCTGGCGTACCTCAAAGAAAAACAACCGAGCTTAGAACAGTGCAGAATGGTATAGGCAAAAAGCCCTCATTCGTGCATGCTCTACTCTCAATGGCACACAGACTAGAATTTACTCAATCAACTCCAGTTCTCAGGTATGTCGTGCAGCTTTTTCCTAAAGCCAGCACTCGTAGGAAACAATTACCTTATAATATCAGACCCCTAGTCTAGCATTATCTAATCCAGCAGAACACTAATAATTATAGGAAGCGGCAATATGAAAGCCAACCAATGCTTCGTGATCAACTTATCTTAACAACTAACATACATAGGTTATATCAGACCTTAACGCACAATACAACTGGCCAGCATGAAGCTGATTTTGCAGAGTTAACCAGAGGGGATATAATGTTAATACAAGGTGGTGAAAGATATGGAAAATGAGAGAGATAGGCAGAGGAACAGGTTCTCAGGTGCGAAGAGGGAGACAGATATCCAAGGGAAAAAGAGGGATGCGTTCTAGAAACCAGATCTGAGGGAGAGAGTGGCGAGGAACTGTATATATACTCGCACTAGCTCGAGCCGCGTGGGAAAAAAGCGGTTACAAGTCCTCTAGCCACTAGCAAGGGAGCTAGCAGCATGGTAAGGACCTCTCTCAACCAACCCCCACGAAGCAGCTAGCCGTGACGTCATCGAGCGGGGCAAAAACACTGCACGCCCCCCTCTCACTCTGTTCTACTCTCTCTCTCTCTCCCAGATCCCATCATTACTAGTTAATGATAAAACATATACTTTACAATTAAATATATAAAGCCTTGACATGGGTGAAAACAAAGAGCCTTTCTGGACTGCCCATGACACGAGCTTTCATATGAAATAAAGCACACTCTAATACATAAACTGTAGCCCCATCCACTGCCCTGGCGATCCTAGCGAGTCACTGTAGGACAAGCCATGCGGTTCTAACGGAGTGGTTAACGTCACACACCCCCCCAAGATTTTTCTCAGAGGCCCCAAGGCTCACAAAAATCTGATGGTTAGAACCCATGCTATATCTCCACTTCCCATCACCCAGCGGCAGTAAAAGATCTGGCACAGTTCTTCGACAAAACATTTTTCAAAATTATAACCCTCCCCAACACCATAGGTTAAATTATATGTAGTTATGCTCCTCAAGAGCGAGCTTCTCTAGCCCAGCATTCTGAGAGGAGTGCAACTCAGAATTACTGCTATAACATACTGAACAAATTCAACTATCAAAGAAAGAGTTTTTATTTGATTTTTATGTTTTAAATTTGTTTATTTCGGCTGCACTATAGGGGCAAGCCTAGTTTTTTCTTCTATACCAAACGCTCAACTCCTGCTTTACGACCCAATACGCTGGGCTACAACCGCGAGCCAACAAGCACCAAGCGCAAAATACTTTTCAAACTAAAGCAGGAGGCTACCCATGTGTCAATCTACCCAGGATCATATACCCTTGAACGACCATCTGCAACCACGTTGTCACAACCGGCAATATGGCGTATGTCCAGGTTATATACCAGTAACCTTAGTGACCACCTGGTCAGCCTCATATTCCGATTGTGAAACTGATCCAAGAACTGGAGAGGGTGATGATCCGGGTAAACTACAACGACTGGACCATAGGCTGGAACATAGACCTCGAAATGCCCCAGCGCAAGCACAACCGCCAGCAGCTCCTCCTCGACAACAGAGCAGCTCCCCTGGGCCGAATTGTACTTCTCCGAGCAGAAACTAACAGGATGCTCCAGCCCATCATCGTCCTCTTCCACAAGGACGGCACCAGCCCCCACACCACTAGCCTCCGTTGCTAGTTGGAAAGGTAGGCTAAAGTCAGGGGCCCTGAGGATCGGGTGAGTGCACAACAGGTGGTTTACTTCTCTAAACACCTTCTCACACTCAGGCGCCCATTTGAACTTCTTATCCTTCCAGTTATCCTCCACCTGAGCTTGACTGTCCCGTTCTCCTTCTCCACCTTGACTGCTAAACGTCATCACAGGCACAGTGAGAGGCTCAGGGGGGTGCCTCCCATACTCCTTCATGGGATTAACATGACATAACTGATTGCGCTTCCGTCTGTCTGGAGTGGCTACCAAGTAATCCAGGTCTGATAGCTCCTCCACCACCCTATAAGGACCAGCGTACTTCGCGGATAAGGGGCGACCTACAAGGGGCAGTAGAATCAACACCTGACCCACGTGAAACTCCCTGAGTTCAACCTTGAGGTCGTACCTGTCCTTCCTGAGGGCCTGAGAGCTAGTCAAACTACGGCCAGCCAACTCCAGACTGCGCAACATCCGTTCTCGACTGTTTAGGACACACTTGAGCATAGAACAAGATTTTTCTGCGCCCTCCCATACTTCTTCAACCATATGGAGAGGCCCTCTGACACGGTGTCCAAAGACGAGCTCATTAGGGCTGAATCCCAAACTCTCCCCAGGTACCTCCCACACAGCAAACAAAATACATGGCAGGCCAAGATCCCAATCCCTCCCACTCTCAAAGCAACAACAACGAAGCACAGATTTCAAGGCTGAGTGCCATCGCTCTAACACACCCTGGCTCTCCGGATGATACGCAGATGACACAACCCCAACAATCTCATGCTGCGGAATTGCTTGGACATGAGGCTAGAAGTGAAGTTGGGTCGCTGGACTGACTGAAGCCCCTGCGGGTAACCATACCGGGAAAAATACACTAGCAAGCTTCGGACCACCGTCTTCGTCGACCCATTTCTCATAGGGTACGCGTCAGGGTACCTTGTTGCTACATCTCCCGACTGTGCATCACTGTCCTCCTTCAACTCTTTCGTCTTTTTAAGCCCATCCTCTGCCCCTTCAGGAACAGTTACTGGGTCTTCTCCAGACTCGAAATGTGGTCCTAATAATGAGTCCCCGAGAAGGTCCGTTGATACTAAACTCTCAACCGCATCAACTTTCAACCCCTTCTCGGTACCCTTCCTCCGCTGATCTAAAGATTGTTGACCAGAATGTGACTCCCTGGATGCAGGATCTCCGGTGACAACACACGCCATAGGCTGCACCGGACACTTCTCAACCCACTCCTGCTCCTCCCTACTCACGTCGGCCGGCTTCTCGGCAACGACCAAGGGTGGAGCCTCAGAAGTAGGTCCCGGAAAGTGGTTGCCGAGAAGGAGGTCGACGCCCCCAACAGGTAACTTCTCCACAATTCCTACATCCAGGTCCCGAGTCACACCATCAACTTCCACCTTCATTCTTACAAGCGGGTATGACCTTGTCGCATTAACTCCCTGAACCACAACCACCCGCGCCGTATTGACAGGTTTACTAGTGAAATTTCTCAACAGTGTTTGCGATGCCCCAGTGTCACGCAAAATTCTCACCTCATGTCTTCTTCCCCCCCACTCCACACAACCGAGTCCCCTGTGGTCACTAAAGGCATCACGGACAGGGAATAAGCCTTCCGGATCCTTCTGCACTGGCAGTGTATTTACCTCGGAAGAAATGCCTCTAACAAACTCCGATGTCCTCTTGAACACTCCAATGCCGTGAGCAAAAGACACGGCTGCCGGAGGAGGTCGACTAGGGCACTCATTTGCCTTATGACCCTCCTGGTGGCAACTAAAACACATAAATTTCGGTTTCGGCTTATACTGTGATGTAAATGGCCCCTGACTTTTCACATACGGTGTGGTGTAAGGTTTGGATTCAGTTTTAGTTTCATGGCTCTTCTGTTTAAATGTGTCATTGTTACGGGGAGGGGGAGGATAACGGTCCTTAGCACTTACATCGTACTTCTGTGAGGACCCGCAACCTCGAATCAACGACAGCCGTCGATCAGCCATTTCTGCTGCTTCGACTAGAGTTCTTGGGTTTTTCTCCTTTAAGTTCAAAGTTAGATCACCGCCCGTGCTCTTAAAGAACTGCTCCAACATCATCAACTGCTTAACTCCATCAAATGTTGTTACCTTCTCAGATCGGAGCCAGTTCCCCATAGCATCGGACAAGTCCCGGGCGTGTTCCAAAAAGGTGCTATCTCTTCCCTTAGTTACACCCCGGAACTTCAAACGGTACGTTTCTGGTTGCAGTTCGTAAGCCCTCAGGACAGCCTCCTTGAGATCCTCATACACAATACATGACTCCAAAGGTAACGCATCGTAGGCTTTAAGACCCTTGCCTCTTAATCTAGAGGATACAAGTGCTGCCCATTTATTCTCTGGCCACTGGTGTTCCTGGCACTTCTTCTCAAAGCGGGCGAAAAATTCTGTTACCCCACTCTCATCAAACACCGGAACCAGTTTCCATAAGTGCGAGACAGACTGATCAGGAGCACGGTTACGGTTTAAAATTACCGGTGGTCCCCCCAGGGGCAACCAACCCTGATTAACCATTTCACCATACTGCTGTTCCTCAGTCTCGACATTACGTACTGTGTCTCCATTCTCCTCTGATCCGGTATAAGACATGATGCTCACAAAAATTTCCCACCTCTATATTCAGAAAAGAAGCACCCCAAACTCTTATACCTCGATATACACACAAAAATTCTCGGAAATACTCAAGGGCTTATACTATGTTGCAAAAAAAAAATATTCTTGCTGATCCCCGCAAAATATTCCCCAAAACAACAAATGTTCCCTGCTAATAAATGTAGGTTCACCAAATCCTAGGTAAGGTCGCCATTTGTTATGACTGGGGTTCAAATATATCAGGGCTCTTATTCATTGGACTAGTAATGGCATAAATGCTACAACGGAAAGCGCTAGATCCAACCTCTGATGTATATTCCCAGTGAACAAAGAACACAAAATACTCTACAGAGTTCTATATGCAATAATAGGCTATCAAACTCTCAATAAATGTGAGTCTACTCTAGGTTTAATGTTATGTGAAAACAGCCTATTACTACCTATAACCGAAGGTGCTTGGTTATGGTATGCAAAGTAAGGTGGTAAGAGAAGTTACAGCTTACGTTACTTTAATCAATAAATGTCAGGCACTCCTGCATGAAAGAAAGTGCACTAAAGTCCTTCAACACTAACAAGGAATCTTCTTTAAATGTTAGATGCTATAAAGATGCTCGTATCAGAAATGGAATCCAAAAAGGCAGGCAGCGGAACAATGCTCGTGCAGGCTATGCACACAAAAAGGCAGGATATATAATGCAGTCGGGGCCAAGAATATCCTAAACGCTACAACAATAATAATCGCCACGACAATGCAGTATTCCTATCAACAAAAAGAGCCTAAGTCGTTTGTGTCTCCATACATCAAACTAGGCTGCGAAATGTTTGTGTAATGATAAATGGGTATGCATAAAAAAGAGTACTTGGTTTAATATACTTAATGTCTACTATGATTGATAAAGTCTAGCTAGAGTCAATGATACGAGATACTGGTGTGCATGGCATGCCGCATAGCCTAGTGTAAATCTCAAGTCTGTGCGTCAAATATTACGTTATAGTGAAGGGTAGCTCTCTTGAGAAACCTTAATACCGAAGTATCAAGCGTTCTCCTGGCGTACCTCAAAGAAAAACAACCGAGCTTAGAACAGTGCAGAATGGTATAGGCAAAAAGCCCTCATTCATGCATGCTCTACTCTCAATGGCACACAGACTAGAATTTACTCAATCAACTCCAGTTCTCAGGTATGTCGTGCAGCTTTTTCCTAAAGCCAGCACTCATAGGAAACAATACCTTATAATATCAGACCCCTAGTCTAGCATTATCTAATCCAGCAGTACACTAATGATTATAGGAAGCGGCAATATGAAAGCCAACCAATGCTTCGTGATCAACTTATCTTAACAACTAAACATACATAGGTTATATCAGACCTTAACGCACAATACAACTGGCCAGCATTAAGCTGATTTTGCAGAGTTAACCAGAGGGGATATAATGTTAATAAAAGGTGGTGAAAGATATGGAAAATGAGAGAGATAGGCAGAGGAACAGGTTCTCAGGTGCGAAGAGGGAGACAGATATCCAAGGGAAAAAGAGGGATGCGTTCTAGAAACCAGATCTGAGGGAGAGAGTGGCGAGGAACTGTATATATACTCGCACTAGCTCGAGCCGCGTGGGAAAAAAGCGGTTACAAGTCCTCTAGCCACTAGCAAGGGAGCTAGCAGCATGGTAAGGACCTCTCTCAACCAACCCCCATGAAGCAGCCAGCCGTGACGTCATCGAGCGGGGCAAAAAAACTGCGCGCCCCCCTCTCACTCTGTTCTACTCTCTCTCTCTCTCCCAGATCCCATCATTACTAGTTAATGATAAAACATATACTTTACAATTAAATATATAAAGCCTTGACATGGGTGAAAACAAAGAGCCTTTCTGGACTGCCCATGACATGAGCTTTCATATGAAATAAAGCACACTCTAATACATAAACTGTAGCCCCATCCACTGCCCTGGCGATCCTAGCGAGTCACTGTAGGACAAGCCATGCGGTTCTAACGGAGTGGTTAACGTCACAATATATATATATATATATATATATATATATATATATATATATATATATATATATTATGTATACCAGCATATATATATCAGTATATGGGAGGAGACACTGAGCAAATGTAATTAATACAGTAGTAATTGTGTATGAGAGTGGTATTGTCCGGAGGCTTCTCGCGGTAATTATTATGACTGTACAACTTGGTCTCTTAGGCGGAATGGCCTATGTACACTTGATCAAAGAAGTATATGCACCCTTACGCTGATCATCTGATGTGTACAGCTCGGTAGGGTTGGCATCTCTGCCTGCAGCTATATCCAAGTGTCAGAGACGATCGTCTCTGACACATGGATATAGTTACAGGCAGAGGTGCCAACCCTATTGAGCTGTACATGCCAGATGATCAGCGTAGGGGTGCAGATACTTCTTTGACCAAGTGTACATAGGCCATTCCGCCTAAGAGACCAAGTTATACAGTCATAGGTATATATTTGGTAATGGGATAAAAGGATTGGGTGTGTATTGTATAATGGATATATATCTAGGAAGGATCTCAATGAAAACCACAATATGTAGTGTACCGTTACTTCCCTTGGGTTACATGGTCAGATGGACAAAACGCTTTTCTGAGACGTGGATTACTCAGAACTTCACTAGGTGGACTAAACGAGTATCCAGGTGAGACGCAGATGTTTTTAACATCATACTGCCAGTAGAACTAAACAGTACTTCGGCAGGTCCAGATGTGGTGACAGAGTATGCAGTGATAGCAATAGGTGGCATAAACACTATTCTGAGAGGTGGACTGCTCAGAATCTTGCTAGGTGGACTAACGGAGTGTATGGGTGGAGAATCAGGTGGACTAAATGTTCTATTCTTGTGAGGTGGAATACACGATGGAGCTTTCCCGCTAGGTGAGCTACCGAACAGTCTCTCCCTCTTTACCTGTACCCATTTCTGTTGTCTTAAGCTGGTCCAGGAGGATCGGATAAGAAGGTCCTGATTGGTCAACTGTTCCATTCATGACTTAAACCCTTCTTGTTCTGGGCTGTTAGGTAAAGGTGAGATCTTGGGTAGAAGGAGAGGCAGAAAGGGTCGGGGGTCCCAGGCAAGATGGTGTTTCGGGGGTGAAGGCAGGCCATGGAAAACATCTTCAGCTGGTGCAGTTCTATATTCCTCGTCGGTGTGTTCTCTGTAGGTGTTACAGTGATTGTTGCTATATGTTATGTTGCCTTTGCCGAAGTAGAATCTAGCGCAACAGATACATTATTTTCTGCAGAGGTTTAATAACATAGGAATACACTCTTATCTCTGTTTGTCTTTAAAAAACATCGAATGTGATTCAAAGGACTTATTGACATATTAACAGGATTCCCAATTTTCACTGCCATTACCTTCAATTCAATAATTTGTAGAAGTCATAGTTCATATTCTTCTCTCAGTCCTTGTCACAGTTTCCTAGCCACAATTAACACTACCTTATCTGACATCTTGTAGATAATGTGTTTAATTATTTGTTGAGCAGAATCTACAACATTACACAACGACTATAGTACCCCTCACGGTCGTGCAACCAGCATCCCCAACACTCCAGAGCGTGAACATCAAACAGCTACCATCGACACGACCCGCGTATGACTCTCCTCTCATGTCTTCGTCAAACCAGGTATTTTGGACACAAACATCCTCGTCCTCATCCCATGCATCTTCGACGGAGTTCCTCACTGCCTTGGCTTGGACCTGGCCCCTTTCACCCCCGGCGTAAGTCCTCATTTCCCAAGAGCCCACCACTCTTATGTTGCAGAGATTGGAAGCCCCTGCATCTTCGCAGGCAAGCGACCGACCACGCCCACAGCTAGCCAGGGTACAAGGTGGCAAGAGGAGGAAAACAAGGCAGGTGATTGGCCAGCCTGAGCCACATGGCCTATCACTTCACCAGTCCAGGGAAAACCCAGATTTGGGATCAGAGGAATAAGACTGATAAACTCCCTGTGACTCGACTGGTCAGTTTAGAATACCAGAAACGTAATGTGGTCCTGGACAGGGGTACATAAGGCCTAATACATAAGTGTCTAATTATTACCAAACTACTGGGCTGAAACGTCTTAAAATACCCAAACTAATGGAGCGAAAGAGTGGAGATCCAACCCCTTTCCTCCCCCTCGGACAAAATAGGGTTAACCCCGGGAATCCTAGAATTATTATTTTTATAATTCTACTTTCCCCGAGGTAGGTATTTTCAGTTTAGTGTCAGGGAATTAAAAAAACACTATCTCATTTAACTCTCTCAACCCGAGGATGACTGGTTATTTATTTCATATTGAGTATTATCTATTCATGTAATCATATTTGCCTATCTCGAATCTATCATGTGTTCATGTTTTAAAACATTTGATCAATAGACATCTATTTATAATTAATATAAGCAGACGTAAACATTATTGTACGCAGCTCAACAAAGATCCCTTTTTTTTTTTTGCGGGGGGGGGGGGGACAATCGTTACAGGTAACTTACCTTTTTGTCTCCTTCTCACACATAGAACAAATAAAATATATATGTATATATATATATACAGTATATATATATATATATATATATATATATATATATATATGCAGTATTTATATATATATATATATATATATATATATTATATATATATATATATATATATATATATATATATATATATATATATATATATATATATATATATATATATATATATATATCTGTATATATATAAATATATATGTATATTTTTTTGTTTATACATATATATTGGTTAGGATAACTTAGATTAGGTAAGATCAAGTTAAACTAAGTTAGGTTAGGTTGGTTTAGGTGATGAAGGGGTAAGGAAAAGCAATGTTTACCCGCGGGAGAGAGAGAGAGGAACCTTCTGGGATAGATATATAAGGCTGGGGTGGGCAGAGGAAGACATCACAACTTCACCACACTCCACCATGAAGATCCTGGTGAGTAGCTGTACACACCTCACTCTACAGGCCTCCTCAGCTCTGGGACTATAAGGATATAGGAATCTATATAAAGTGGCTGATCATAAGGACTTTAAACCTGCTGAAATATAGAACTTAATTTAAAGTGACTGAGCTAAATTAAGTGATTGATCAGAGAGGAATTTGTTAGAAGTTGTTAAATATTGAAATTTATTCTAAGCTGATGATAAAAACGAACTCACTGTAAAGTTACTTTACGAAGCACTTTAAAATTACTGATATGCAGGACGCTAACGAAAATTACTGAAATATGTGATAGTTAATACATTTGCAACACAATATTCTCTACTCTAAGTACGATAATACATACATTATTGAGGAACAGACTTGAAACTGTTAAATGTATCCGATTATATATAACTTAGTAATACAGTGCTGCCTTTACATACTATTCACAATAGTATTGATTTAATTTGTTCACTAAAATTGATAATATATTGCGTTGACATGTAAAAGCGTAAATCATTGGTTAGACTTTGTCAACATGGAAGGTTGGCATTTAAGTTATCTGTCTTAATTCTTGCCTCTACCATACAGGCTGTTGCATCACTACTGGTGGTGGCCCATGCTGCCCCCCAGGGAGGGTATAACCTGCCCACTCCTGGACGCGGCGGTGGCTTCTCTCACGGCGGCGGCGTTGGCGGTGGTGGCTTCATCTCTGGCGGTGGAGGTGGTGGCGGCGGTGGCGGGGGCTTCATCTCTGGCGGCGGAGGTGGTGGCTTCATCTCTGGTGGCGGCGGCGGTGGTGGTGGCTTCATCTCTGGTGGTGGTGGTGGATTTGGCGGCGGCGGCGGAGGCGGTGGCTTCGTGTCTGGTGGTGGCATCGGAGGAGGCTTCGGGGCTGGCGGCGGCGGTGGTGGCGGTGGTGGCTTCGGAGGTAGTTTCAGTGGGAGCTGCGGAGGTGGTCAAATCCGTCACGTTGATGGTTCCTGTGTGTCTCCCCAAGTGACCCGTAACCTGTATGTGTACCGTGCTCCTGCTGTTGCTCCTATTGTTGGACCACGGCCCAATGTACCTGCACCACGAGTAGAACATAACACTATCTTCATCCACACACCTGAGGGACTTATCAACCAGCAGCCGGTTGTCGTACCACCACCCCAGCAGAAGAACGTGGTGTACGTGCTCAGCAAGAGACCCCAACACGACCAACAGGTCATCCAGGTGCCCGCTGCCGAACAACAGGCTCCTGAGATATTCTTCGTTAACTATGCTGACGGAGAGAACCCACAACTGCCCAGCGGTGGTGACCTGCGCTCTGCTCTTAGTCAGGCCTCTCAGGGCGGCGGCGGTGGTGTTATTGGCAGCGGCGGCGGCGGCGGTGGCATCGCTGTTGGAGGTGGTGGCATTGTTGGCGGTGGTGGTGGTGGCATCATTGGTGGTGGTGGCATCATTGGTGGTGGTGGCATCATTGGTGGTGGTGGCATCATTGGTGGTGGTGGAGGTGCCATCATTGGTGGTGGTGGAGATATTGGCTCACCATCAGGACTTTACTCCACCCCTTGAAGAACCTGGCACCAGCCGCTCTCTACAATGCTTCGCATCCTCGCACTAGTTTTTATTTATGATGCTTACAATCATGTGAAATTACCCTTATTTATTACCCTTCAATTTATGTATTTAATTATATTTTCTGTTATAGTATGTGATATTGATGTGCCTATTCAATCTATTTATATCATATCAATTCAATAAACTCTTACACAATACAACACCATATCCTTCTCCTGTCATCGGTCATCTGTATTTCACAGAAGTAACTTATTTTTTCTTTGATGATAAGTCGTGGTTAGCTGAATAAATGTAACAACGAATATTGCCAATGTTTAACATTCCATGACTGTCTAAATGTGGCTTTAAGCTTATTTGATAGGAGGGTGGGTTTTTTTTAATCTCTCCTATTTCACTTCATAAGTTTGACAAATTTTAAATATTCCATGCCAATAGTTAATAATAAGACGTTTCACCCCATTTAGGTATTAATTTTTCTTGGCGAGCGATAGCGAGCCTGTAATATAGAAGAAATAAGACTGAGGCTGGGACATTTTTCTATGGAAAAAATGTACAAATTTAGCTTGAAGGGGGTCTGGGTGGGCATTTCTTTTAGTTTGAAGGAAGTCTAGGAAGGCAGGTTTGGTAGGCTAGGGTACAAACTATAATACATTGCTTGAAAATGGCAATATCAAGCAAACTCTCAATAATAAACAAAATATCATAATACCCCACAAGGCGTCACATCATATAGTGTTACAGACCATGACATTAGATACTCTTTCCTCAATAAGATTCGGATATGGAATCCCACCCAGACTGTTTGTATTCCATTGAAATACGAGCGTTCGTACATAAGGTCATATGGGCATTAAGGTGTATTCATTATAAGTAGGCCTCTTACCTCTATCCTTTGTAACTCAACAAGGGCTAGAGCAAATGGGCTGTAACTTTCACACCTATTCCTTGGCTCTTCTCAAATGATAGAAATATTAGCTCGATTCCTAAAGTCTGTTTAGAGTTAAAAAGGTTAGTGGGATAATAATAATGAATATACTATAGTTAACCTACACTAACCTACCCTAGTGTAAATTACTATATCCTATTCCATACTTAGTATTCATATGGATACAAAATACACAAAATTAATAGGAATACATTATCAGATTAGAAATAAATTAGGATAATACACGCACGACTTGTAGTAAATGTAATATATATTTATTCAAATTCAGTAAAACAGCATTTAAACAGCCTGTAACTCTAACAAGGTCTAACACAAGGGGCTAACACACATTGTTTTTTTCCGAGGATAGCCATGAGCGACCACAATGGAAACATCAAGGGTAGTTTTAGGGTATGTAGGTACGTTTATGGCAGAGTATGGCACAGTATATTATATCGGTAATGTAATATTGTACAGGCATAATCAGATGAGAAGCCCCGTTGTCTTCAATGCAAACTCAACCATATCGTTGACCTATTAAAAAAAAAATGGTATGCCCCCCTGCGTGTGAGGCGTTAGGACCGCGGGACTGCCTCTAAACAAACATTGACAGTGATTAGTCAATTTTCACAGCTCTGCCAGTGGAAAGTATTCTAGTGATAGTATGGGTATGTATCAAGAGTATATATATATATATATATATATATTTATATATATATATTATATGTGTGTGTGTGTGGTTATTCTTGAAGTAAGTGGACTGTAGAGTTATACCAAACCACACAATAGTATACTGTATTTACCTTGTTGCTGGAGCGTAGACGACGGGATAAGGTTATTGAGGAGTGGAACAAGGCAACAAGAATGGCGGTGGAGTTGGTGATAACGAGTGATGAACAAAGAGGAAATTAGTTAATAGTTGAGGACAGAAGGGGGCGTCTAGACTTAAATGATAATGAGGATGATAATAGATGATCGGTGAATTGATGAGAATCTACGTTGAGGTTAGTTCTAGCGTATTAGTGGAATGGGATGAGAGCACAAGAGAAAATAGTACTGTCGGCGGTAGTGTTTGGAGAGCGAGTGTCGGGTCCCAATCAAATCGCAGGAGCACTGATGATTTGCTCATGCGCGAATCGGTCGGTAAATATCGACCATTTTATAATTACCTAAGTTCATAGGAATGATATACTACTTAAAATCTAATACAGAACATAATTCAATATTCTTCCCATTTATACTAAATCATATTATGATTCTTATTCCTACAAACTTACTATTTATAAATACACTTAAACTTAAGACTGTCCATGCTCATGAATAAAAGTATGGACAATATATATATATATATATATATATATATATATATATATATATATATATATATATACTCTGTATATATATATACATATATATATATAATTATATATACAGGTATATATATATATACTGTATATTGCTTTATAAATTGCTTTAAGTAATTAAATTGTGGAACAGTATGTGAGAATCCAATCTTTAACCCACAGGACCCTAGCGACGCAAATGAAGCGTCGGCAATGTATGTAACGGTAAACCCCAGCGCCGCATATGGTGCGTCGCGGTTAATTACTCCGGTCCTACGACACCTAGAGGGCTCAGATGTGTATGGGAACTGCGAAAGTATCCCACGCAACAATGCCGATGGTTGAAAACCCTCAAAGTCCAGCCGCTATTGCTCGCCAGGAAAAAAATTGACCCCTAAATGGCACGAAAGGTCTTAAAATTGACAACGAAATGGGGCGAAAGGTGATAAAATCGCCAAACTAATGGGCCGAACGTCTTATAATCTCAAAACTAGTGGGGCTAAACACTAGGGAGAAGGGGGTCCAGAAAAACTGTCTGCCTCCCCTTACATAGTAGCCTACATGACATTCAGATCTGGAGAGACAAGTCTTTTAGAATGGGTGGAGGGCCTGGCCTTTGACCCCACTCGTACCTATGGTAATATATATATCAAGAACCTCCCTATGGTCACCCTTACTCTCGCCCTCTCTTCTCTATTTCCGATATATACATCTGTCTCCATATGAACTCTTTTCATGGCTCTGAAAGACCATTCATAATTTAGATAATATCGTCTGGTAATTGTTACGTTAGTATTGAAGATGATTGCATTGAATTGTAATTTTTGAATATTGAAATATGTTTACACTCATTAAATTCATAAGCTTGGTGGCAACGATAATAATAAACAACACGCTTTGGATGGACAAGGTTAATGATTCAAATACAGTATACAATATAAAAACCTTGATTTCCGAAACCGAAAAGCTAATTAAAATCGTCTGGCAGTTTCTAGCCTATACAAGACAATATACCAGGATAGGTAGAATATAATTGACATGGCTAATAAAGTAATAATAACTACTGAATTAAAGATAAGAGTCACGGGATGAATGGGGTTAAACAGATAACCCCCCGGCCCCCCCCCCTCCATCCATCACAGACCCCCCTGAATCAAGTCCACTTTCTACCCCTCCTCCCTATCCACTACCCCCTCTATCCACTACCCCTTCTACCCTCCCTACCACTACCTACCCCTACCCCTCCCTATTCACTACCCCTCTACCTACCTCCCCTCCCCCCTCCATACCCCCTCCCTATCCACTACCCCCTATCCACCTCTTCCTCTCTCTGATCTCGTGAACGATAAAGCAAAGAGAGCTTGGGCACCGAGTTTTGGGCTTCGTGAAATTTCAACATCATTCAAGATCTCCGACGAGAGGCTTATTACCACTCGTCTTATTCTTGGCATTGTTGTTGTTGGTGGTGATGGTGGTGTTCTTCTTCTTCTTCTTTTATTTTCCTTCTTTTTATTTTTATCTTTTTTTCCTTTTATCTCTCTTCTTCTTCTTCTTCTTCTTCTTCTTCTTCTTCTTCTTCTTCTTCCTTCTTCTTATTTCTTCTTTCTTCTTCTTATTATTCTTTTTCTTCATGTTTCTTCTTCTTCTTGGACTGCATCATCCGAGCCGAGTTTAGAGCACGCTCACGTGTGAATCTACTTGACCTGGATTCGATCCAAGCCAAGGTGGACATATTTAGTGGGTGTGGTAGTAAGTCAAAGCGTGTTTCACAGTCTCGCACCCAGTCGGGGGAACACCTCGACGACGTATACAGACTAATATAACACACAACAGCGTCCTTTAATTCCAACATGCCTTCTCCCCTCTCAAAATTCTTCGAAAAGTAAATACGAGGTGCCGTTGTAAATGCTTATCCCTCAATACCTTCACCAGACTGTCATATATATATATATATATATATATATATATATATATATATATATATATATATATATATATATATATATATATATATATATATATATATATATATATATATATATATATATATATATATATATATATATATATATATATATATATATATATATATATATATATATATATATATATATATATATATATAAATTATATATATATACAGTGTATATATATTCCATAATTATAACTTTTAAAATACCCTTTTAATATCCCCGACTCACGCCCCCTATACACACGCACACACATTTTCTCTCTCTCTCTCTCTCTCTTCCCATATAACCTTTTAAGTACCCATATAATAACCCGATTAATGCCCCCTCCACACACACACACACACACACACACATACACAGACGCACGCACATTCTCTCTCTCTCTCTTCCCATATAACCTTTAAAGTACCCCAATAATATCCCGACTCATGCCCCCTCCACACACACACACACCTTTCACACTATCAACCATCTCACCTTACACCCCTTTACCACCATCACGGGACGCTAACCATATGTCCGACTACTTTCATGTTTTACTTTTATCTTTAATTATTGTTATTCCTCTTCATCTTTTCCATCATCAATCCCTCATCTTTTTCTTTTATACTAAGAATCGGTGGGTGTTTTCTTTGGTCTCTGTTTGTCACTAAGGTAATAATATACACAGTCTATCTATCTATCTATTGCCTGATGCCGTGATCCCCGAAGGGGTGGACACGAACGAACCGCCCCCATGCACCTCTGTCCCCAGTCAGTCGACGCCCCTCCCCCCAACCAGCACCACCTTCGTTCATGTACTTCCTCACTCCATCCTTCCACCTCATATTCGGTCTACCTCTCCCCCTCTGTCCCTCCACCTCGCTCTCATACACCCTCTTAGTCATTCTCTCGCTTTCCATACGTTCCATATGGCCGAACCATCTCAAGTTGTGCCTTTTCACACTTTCCAGCACATCTACCTCCACACCACACCTCCTTCTTACTTCCTCATTAGTCTGTCTATCCCTCCATGTAACTCCGCACGCACTCCTTAAGTAATTCATTTCCACTGCTCTCACTCTTGGTCTGAGTCTCTCAACCAACGTCCATGCTTCGCTTCCGTAAGTCAGTGTCGGGATTACCACACTGTCATGCAAGGACTTCTTCACTTCCATACTGACCACCCTATTTCTTGTTACTGCTTTTAGCGTTCCTACAACCCTCTTCCCCTGTTGTACCCTCTCCCGCACCTCTTCATCCATAGTCCCATCTTTACTCAACACACTGCCCAGATACTTAAAAGAGTTGACGATCTCCATAGCCTGACCGTTCAGCTTCACCTCACACTCTGTGACTTCACCCCTTTCGAAGACCATAACCTTGCTCTTCCCCGTATTTACCTTCAAATTCCGTTTTTCGCACACTGTTCCAAACTCATTTACCAGACCCTGCAACTCCCATTCATTATCACACATCAGAACTGTATCATCCGCAAACAGCAGTATAGGTAGCTTCCACTCAATTCCCTCCCTTTTCAGCGATACACCAACATCCACTGCTCTTGATAGTATTTCTTTCATAACTCCATCCATATACAGTAAACAACCACGGGGACATCACACACCCTGTTTCAAACCAACATTCAGGTCAAAGAACTCGCTCTGCTCACTCTCCACACGTACTGCCGCCTTTGCACCCTCATACATGCTCTTCACTGCTTTCAGCAACTTGCCCTCTACTCCGTATATTCTAAGTACTTTCCACAAACCTTCTCTATCCACTCTGTCATAGGCCTTCTCCAAGTCCATAAAGGCAACATACACCTTTTGTTTCTTCTCCAGATACTTCTCCACAACACAATTCAGGGTAAAAATCTGATCTACACATCCTCTTCCCTTCCTAAAACCTCCCTGCTCGTCACAATGATGGAAGAAAATGTTTGAATTGCCTTTAGTTAGGATATACCTGTAATGATTAACCTTTTGGATATCTTATTATCCTATTTCACCACCACCCCAAACTTGAGTGATCTTTTCAATAATTGATTTACAAACAAAAATCAAAATGCTTATTTTCAAATTGCTACTTTTACTATATATATATATATATATATATATATATATATATATATATATACCGGTATATATATATATATATTTATATATATATATATACTGTACATCTAGGCCACATTGTGACGAAAAAAGAGGCCTAATAAAACACCTTCTTATATGAGGGAGATGCAACATTGTGGCATCTAGAGAGATTGTAGAGAATTAATAAGAGGAGGTGAATTGATGAGACAGGATGCTATTGACTCTACGTTTTCGAGAAGTATGGTATGGGTTGAACCCATAAGATAGGACTGGAGGTACAGTTGAGAAGATAATTGATGAATATTAGAAAGAGAACTGAAGACTGGACAGAACCCTGAGGAACATTGGTGTTTATAGGATGCGGACGTGAGTTATGGCCATCAACAACCGTAGCTATGGAACGGCCAGAAAGGAAATTTGAGATAAAGGCACTGATAGAGGGATAGAAACCGAAAGAGGGTAGTTTAGACATTAAATATATGTGTACACGAACAAGGTAAATACGGTTTTATTTACTAAGTGTAAATTACAAGATCAGTGAAAATATATTTATATATTTATTTAAGAACAGATTGGACTATAGAGTTGGTTACGTACATAAATTATATATAAAAGTAAAGTAAATGGCAGTGCATCAATAATTATGGTGGGAAGTTATTTCCCACATAGTATTTTTATAGCTATTTCTTTGTATATACAGTATAGTGTAAGTTAATAATGAAATTGGGTACTGTCAATAGGTTAAATAATGTTTCATATAGTTAAAATACCGCATTTTATATAACACTACGAACTAGTGAAATGCATAGTTATAGAAAACAAGTGACTCGCGAAAACAATTAACCTGTTTTGTAGGTAGTAGGGGTAGGCAGCCCCGCCCAGGGAAGTACTACCGCCAAGGTTTCGGGAGACTCAGGGAATAGCCTCAATTCCATTTTCTCTCCCAGGCCTTGGTAGCTGGATACACATCTTTCTGCCTCACACATCAGGGGTATCAGGAAAACCTTCTTTATATAACATACACATCCAACTTCACGACATTGCCCTACATCGCTATCCTCTATCCATAAAACACTTCTCTTCCCACTACATATCATACATGTAACACCATACACCTTACCCAATAAATATGGCAGTACAATTGTTAAGAGCAAACATGGTGGTCCCTCGGATATCCACCCCCGGCAGGGTTGGATCGTTGACACAGGGCCCTCCCGGTCGTCATCATGCGACTGTGTCAAGAGCATTACAACGTCCCAAAGCTGCTCGTCGGTGCAGCTTTTTCTTTAGCAATATAAGGGGACTTCACTCTAACATCAATTCTGTACACCAATTTCTTCAAGCAGAATCCCCTACTCTCCTTTTTTTGACAGAGACTCAAGTAACATCCACATCTGACACGTCTAGATTTAATTTTCCAGGTTATCAACTGCTCCAAAATTTCAGACCTAAAGGAGGTGTATGTTGCTTCGCAAAATCTGAAATTGCCCTGGAGGAGGTTACTAGTTTCAATTGTCCCTATTTTGATTATTCTATATACAAATTAATTTCTGCTGGTAAATTTAAATACATATGTTGCATCTACCGTTCCCCAAATACTCCTCCAGAGCAAAGTCTTTTTGATTCTCTGTCCTCACAACTCAGTGTCCTCAACTTAAATGCTTCTTCTGAAATCACTGTGTTGGGTGATTTTAATGTCCATAATGTTGAATGGCTCTCACATTCAGCCAGGACTGATGATGCTGGTCTTGAATGTGAGCTATTTGCAGACTCATTTAATCTCACTCAACTAGTCAACCAACCCACCCGTGTACCAGATAATCATAATCATAATTCCCACCTACTGGACTTATTTTTAACAACCAATTCAGAAAATTATGATGTTACAGTGAGGTCCCCGCTTGGATCTTCTGATCACTGTCTGATACAGGCCACCTGTCTATCACCTACCACACCTTCCCACTCTGAACCTGTTTTGGTGACTAAATGGCATTACGATAGGGCAGACTGGGAGGGTCTTCAAGGTTTCTTTATTGATATTCCCTGGACCTCTTTCTTTTCTAATGATGCACACTTGAGCCACATACAAGATTTTGTAAAAATTGGAATGGAAACTTTTATTCCTCATCAAAAGTACATTAAAAGATCTAATTCACCTAAATGGTTTGACCATAATTGTGCTAGAGTAACTGAACAAAAAGCAATAGCCTTCAATGCATACACAAGATCAAAAACACATGAAGCCTTTAATTACTTTAGAAACATCAGAAATCATGCCAAAACTGTATTAAACCTAACTAAATCAAACTTTCTCCACAAGCAGGCAAATAAACTTCTAAATAATCAAAATGATAACAAAATATTTTGGTCTACTCTTAACTCATTCAAATCCAACTTCACAACTGCTTCATCCATTCATCCATTAAAATCTCCGACTGGCAATCTTGTAAGTGACCCACGAGGTAAAGCTAACCTTCTTGCGGATATTTTCTCCACCAACTCAACCTTAGATGAAATAAATCAAGATGTCCCTGTACTTAATTTTAATTCGCCTGAACTTCCCTCACTTAAGATCCACACCAGACATGTCAAAACTATTTTGCAGAATCTCTCAGTAGATAAGGCTCCTGGTCCAGATGAAATTCCTCCAATAGTACTTAAGAATTGCTCCTTGGTGCTCGCTCCTGTATTGGCAAAAATTTTCCGTCTATGTACTCATACCTCATGCTTCCCAGTACCCTGGAAAGAAGCAAACATCCATCCAGTTCCTAAAAAAGGTGCCTCTTCAGATCCATCAAACTACAGACCAATAGCTATAACTTCCACTCTTGGTAAAGTCTTTGAAATTATATTAGATATTCACATAATTAAGCATCTTGAGAATAATAAATTAATCAGTGATACGCAATATGGTTTTAGACGATGTCGATCAACTGCAGACATTCTTTGCCTTCTTATGCATCAAATCAACCAAGCTACAGACCAACATGGTGAAACACATACAATAGCACTGGATATATCAAAGGCATTTGATAGAGTCTGGCATCAATCCTTATTGTCGAAGATGTCACACTACGGCCTTGCATCATTAGTTCCACTAATTTCTTCTTATCTTCATAACAGAAAAATACGTGTAATGGTAGATGGCCTTTATTCTCAATTTCACTTAATAAATGCTGGTGTTCCCCAGGGATCAGTTTTGGCCCCAACTCTGTTCCTCATTCATATCAATGATCTCATATCTACCACTCATAATCCAATACATTCCTACGCAGATGACTCAACACTCCACAGTTCCTTCACATTTACCAATTCTTTCACCCAACCCGATCTTATAAATTCAAAACTAAGCTCTGCAATTTCTCTGAACCAGGATCTTTGTAGAATTGAAAAATGGGGACAAAAGAATCTAGTTTCCTTTAATGCACAGAAAACCAAGTATATTCAATTTTCTAACCAACAGAATCTCACTGACTCCCATATATTTTGTAATGATGTAAATATTCCCACTTCCCCTAGTATTGACATTCTCGGTGTAACATTAACTACTAACTTGAGCTGGACACATTATGTTAGAAGCATTGCTAAGAATGCCTCTAAAAAACTGGGACTCCTGTACAGAGTTCGAGAATTCTTCACTGACGAGCAGTTGGCCGTAATATATAAAAGTCATGTGCGTTCTCAGATGGATTACTGTTCACCTCTGTGGAGTGGAAGTGGAGTGGCTGCATTGAGGCAGTTGGACAAAATTCAAAATAAAGCTATTAGATTAATCAATAACCCTGCAATCACACAGGACCTTCCTACATTATCCATACGAAGAAACGTTGCATCCCTTGCATTATTCTACAGATATTTTCACAGCAATTGTTCCGAGGAACTTGCTTCAATTGTGCCTCTTCTCCACATCTTTCCCCGTAGAACTAGGGCAGCTGAGAGCGCCCATGAACTTACACTTTCTCCTCCACAATGCAGAACTTCTGCTTATCAAAATTCATTTATCCTTAGAACTACTACTCTTTGGAATTCACTTCCCTCGAATTGCTTTCCACAAACTTACAATCTACAAATGTTTAAATCCAGTTGTTACAAACATTTTATGAATGGAGGATGCCTTTAGGCACATGGACCTTTTTGTTTTATCTGTGTTTTTCCTTCCTCCGTTCATTGTCTCTTAAAAAAAATAATAATAATAATTACGGTTATTATTATAATGGTTTGAATACGATTAAAACATCATGAAAGAAAACTATATAGCTGGGCAGTTGTTGGTTGAAATTGGTAGAGGAAACACCATTTACAGAACCTATCATGTGAGTGATGTATACTAATCATATTTAGTCGGTATAAGATTAATTATAGAACCAATATGAATCGCTTTCCAAATGCGTGTATCCGTGTTTATCCGCTGGTCAGTAGGTAGGACGACAGAATTAATCGAAGGATAGGTGTTACACGGTATGATTATATACAAAACAAAGTAAGTGTGTACAATTAACTTCTCTAAATTTAATATGTATATTAGAATGATATATTAGGTCACTTTATGATAATATACCAATACACAATATATATAAGCTAACTAGATCGTTTATTTTTGACAACAGCGAGGTTGTTGTTCAGCAGCTTCCCTGCGATAACTCTGCTAAAAATATATATTGTTCGAGTAGTAAGTAACTATTAACAAAGATACGGTAGAACCTGTGGAGAAAGGATGTATATATATATATATATATATATATATATTGTTACGACTGGGGTTAAAATATATCAGGGCTCTTATTCATTGGACTAGTAATGGCATAAATGCTACAACGGAAAGCGCTAGATCCAACCTCTGATGTATATTCCCAGTGAACAAAGAACACAAATACTCTACAGAGTTCTATATGCAATAATAACCTATCAAACTCTCAATAAATGTGCGTCTACTCTAGGCTTAATGTTATGTGAAAACAGCCTATTACTACCTATAACCGAAGGTGCTTGGTTATGGTATGCAAAGTAAGGTGGTAAGAGAAGTTACAGCTTACGTTACTTTAACACCTTATTAGCGGGCTAGGCGGTTTATTTATATGTACCGCCCAGCGGGGTGATTTGAGCCAAAATAGGGCTGTTTACGTGATCATTTTCATGCCTAAATAAGACCCAGAGCGTAAAACAAATATCTATCCCTGAAAGGGCATAAACAGAGCTTTCCAATGACACCATAACGATCCTTTTATGATGGCTAGTTTTCTTGCAACAACCGCGCAACGCGAGTGCAAAAAGCATGTAATTCGGCACTTTCACCAAACAATTCCGTATATAGCGAGTGAGAGAGGGAGGGAGGAGGTGGGATTCGTGTCAGTAGGTTCGCCGCGGTGGTCTGGAGCAGTCATACGCTCGCTACTCTCCTGCCACCACTTGTCTCTCTCTCTCAGCAACATTACGTGCTGAAATTGCCACACGACCTATGTCGAGCGCCGCCAGATAGTCCAGATTTATTATACTCGACTTATGTTGCGCCCCGACACTTAGGGGTTAATCAATAAATGTCAGGCACTCCTGCATGAAAGAAAGTGCACTAAAGTCCTTCAACACTAACAAGGAATCTTCTTTAAATGTTAGATGCTATAAAGATGCTCGTATCGGAAATGGAATCCAAAAAGGCAGGCAGCGGAACAATGCTCGTGCACGCTATGCACACAAAAAGGCAGGATATATAATGCAGTCGGGGCCAAGAATATCCTAAACGCTACAACAATAATAATTGCCACGACAATGCAGTATTCCTATCAACAAAAAGAGCCTAAGTCGTTTGTGTCTCCATACATCAAACTAGGCTGCGAAATGTTTGTGTAATGATAAATGGGTATGCATAAAAAAGAGTACTTGGTTTAATATACTTAATGTCTACTATGATTGATAAAGTCTAGCTAGAGTCACTGATACGAGATACTGGTGCGCATGGCATGCCGCATAGCCTAGTGTAAATCTCAAGTCTGTGCGTCAAATATTACGTTATAGTGAAGGGTAGCTCTCTTGAGAAACCTTAATACCGAAGTATCAAGCGTTCTCCTGGCGTACCTCAAAGAAAAACAACCGAGCTTAGAACAGTGCAGAATGGTATAGGCAAAAACCCTCATTCGTGCATGCTCTACTCTCAATGGCACACAGACTAGAATTTACTCAATCAACTCCAGTTCTCAGGTATGTCGTGCAGCTTTTTCCTAAAGCCAGCACTCATAGGAAACAATACCTTATAATATCAGACCCCTAGTCTAGCATTATCTAATCTAGCAGAACACTAATAATTATAGGAAGCGGCAATATGAAAGCCAACCAATGCTTCGTGATCAACTTATCTTAACAACTAAACATACATAGGTCATATCAGACCTTAACGCACAATACAACTGGCCAGCATGAAGCTGATTTTGCAGAGTTATCCAGAGGGGATATAATGTTAATAAAAGGTGGTGAAAGATATGGAAAATGAGAGAGATAGGCAGAGGAACAGGTTCTCAGGTGCGAAGAGGGAGACAGATATCCAAGGGAAAAAGAGGGATGCGTTCTAGAAACCAGATCTGAGGGAGAGAGTGGCGAGGAACTGTATATATACTCGCACTAGCTCGAGCCGCGTGGGAAAAAAGCGGTTACAAGTCCTCTAGCCACTACCAAGGGAGCTAGCAGCATGGTAAGGACCTCTCTCAACCAACCCCCACGAAGCAGCAAGCCGTGACGTCATCGAGCGGGGCAAAAACACTGGGCGCCCTCCTCTCACTCTGTTCTACTCTCTCTCTCTCTCCCAGATCCCATCATTACTAGTTAATGATAAAACATATACTTTACAATTAAATATATAAAGCCTTGACATGGGGGAAAACAAAGAGCCTTTCTGGACTGCCCATGACACGAGCTTTCATATGAAATAAAGCACACTTTAATACATAAACTGTAGCCCCATCCACTGCCCTGGCGATCCTAGCGAGTCACTGTAGGACAAGCCATGCGGTTCTAACGGAGTGGTTAACGTCACAATATATATATATATATATATATATATATATATATATATATATATATATATATATATATATATATATATATATTATATATACCAGTATATATATATCAGTATATGGGAGGAGACACTGAGCAAATGTAATGAATACAGTAGTAATTGTGTATGAGAGTGGTATTGTCCGGAGGCTTCTCGCGGTAATTATTATGACTGTACAACTTGGTCTCTTAGGCGGAATGGCCTATGTACACTTGGTCAAAGAAGTATATGCACCCGTATGCTGATCATCTGATGTGTACAGCTCGGTAGGGTTGGCATCTCTGCCTGCAGCTATATCCAAGTGTCAGAGACGATCGTCTCTGACACATGGATATAGTTACAGGCAGAGGTGCCAACCCTATTGAGCTGTACACATCAGATGATCAGCATACGGGTGCATATACTTCTTTGACCAAGTGTACATAGGCCATTCCGCCTAAGAGACCAAGTTGTACAGTCATAATAATTACCGCGAGAAGCCTCCGGACAATACCACTCTCATACACAATTACTACTGTATTCATTACATTTGCTCAGTGTCTCCTCCCATATACTGATATATATATACTGGTATATATAATATATATATATATATATATATATATATATATATATATATATATATATATATATATATTGTTACGTATCTTGATCCTCAAGTGGTTAACTCGATGAATCTAGATAGCACAGAGATATATATTAAGGTATCAGTCAGCTGAAGGCAAAACAAAAGTAAAATCTAATAAAATAATTTCCTGTTGTTGCTTCCTTTCCTTTTGGATCTTAGGACTTAGTATCCTTTATTGACTGATACTCTTTAATTATAAAAATACTGAAACTAATTAAAGTCATGTAGTATTTATAAAGAATTATTATTTAACCGAAGCTTAGTAGGCTATGGTTATGAACCGAATAAGTTATAGCTAAAGAAGGACTATTATTTTATAAAAAGTCTTGAAAGATAAATATTAAAGTAAGAATATTTCTGTCTCTTACCCTTTTTGAAATGAATAGATAGTTTTCTTCTATGTCCTTATTTATATTTAATGTAATTATTCTTGGTTCTTGTCTTACGTTAATAGTATTATATTATTATTATCATCAGGAGTAATATCAAAGTCACATAAAAAGTTAGATATATATTTAATAATTAGTTAAATTTATTTCTTAACCACGTAACATTGAAGTTTGATTATGAGTAAATAAAGTTACAGGATCGTTTCATAGATTCGATTCAGGTCTCACTCAAATAATATGAAAAGCAAAATATAATATTTTGAAGCAAAAGAATTTTCTTCAGCTTAGGAAATCACTATAAGTAATATTAACACAGCCATGTTAGTCGAAGGCGATATTACTAATACGAGACAATAGCATCACCGTACTAAGCACCATTAAGCACTGTAAGCTTAATTCAAAGAAAATGAAAGAACTCGTAAGTATTAATATAAAACAATAGTATTACTTTCATCATAACCCAATTACTTAAAGAGTTGCTTTAGTCCACAAGTTAGTCAACTAAAATAGTTAAGTACATAATAATAGCGTTAACGTTAATTCCCAATCAAATAGTTAAGTACATAAATAGTAGCGTTAACGTTAATTCCCAATCACATATCTCACTAACCAACCAACATAACATAAGTGTTTACACCGAACACACTTAACACACATTTATATAATCTGACTGACAGTCACAATCCCATTATAATACTTCACCCCGTCTTCCTCCAGCTGCAAGTTCACCTTCCCCAACTCCAAATGAGACTGATTTGAATGCCCACAACTCGGGTCTTATATACCAAACAATGATGGTGTAGGAACGAATCAGGAGGCGAGTGATGGTGCGCGCTCCAATCATAGCTCCTCGAATCACATAACAGGTGCCTGGTCCACTCACAGCTCCTGGCGTCGATCATACGTCATAGCATCGGTCATCGAGGTATGGGGCGAGCTGGTATGGGGCGAGATGGTTTGCCCACTCGCTCGTTCGCTCGCTAGTCTGCTTCACCACTTGGGTAGTTTGGCTCCTTGAACTCTAATTCTAACTCTTAAATTAACATACAGGGCTCCGTATGTCAGACCTCCCCCCTAGAAAAGAGTTTAAGGAGTATAGTACATAATATTAAACATAATACATAAATAGATTCACCACCAGATTGGCAACAGCAAGATTATAATGAGGATATAATAAGGATATCACCCAAAGTAGGCAACGTCTCCAGGTACCACATCAGAACATAGCCGGAACGTAGCTGGAGCGTTATTCGAACTGCAAGGCATCTCACAGCTGAAGGCTTAAAAGCGCACTACAAAAGCATGATATTTACCTCGCTACAAGGGAGAGCTAATTGCCAAAATCCTCTCATTAAATTAAACTTACTGCTGTAGGAGGCCAACCTGGTAAATGCAATCTTTGATCCGTGGCAGTGGGTAGGTATCGTTCTTTGTGACAGCATTGACTTGCCTATAGACCCTACAAAACCTATGGCTCCCGTCTGGCTTTGGCACAAGTATGACCGGACTACTCCACTGGCTTAAGGCCCTTGTGATCAGCTGGTTTGAAAAAATTAAGTCAAGCTCGACTTGCAGTATACTCCTGCGTTGTGGCGAGACACGGTAGGGGGATAGTTTAATGGGAGTTGAATCCCCTACGTCGATGTCGTGCACGGCCAAAGAAGTGAGCCCTGGAGTATCATGGAACACATTGGGAGACTGAGATAAAACAGAGATTAGTTGGTTCACTTGATCAGAGGGAAGATGACATAGTTTAGATGGTAATTCCCTCAAAGCCACTGAATTATACTGAAAGTTGGATAGGCTACATGACAAGTCAAAGTCTGCATGGATACCTTCAGGCTCTGGAACAGTCTGTTGCGGGTCAGTAAGAGAACTGAAGACTTTGTCCGCACCAGGCTGCTCACAGGTCCTGACATTCACTGCCACAGTGGGAGAATCTGGAAGAGAGGAATCAGGGGACCTATGGTAGGGCTTCAACATATTTATATGGAATACTTGCGTGGGCTTTCTCCTGTCTGGGGTAGTTACTAGATAATCGGTAATGCTCACCCTCCGAATGATCTTATATGGGCCCCTGAACTTGGCAGATAAAGGTTGGCCAAAAAGGGGGAGCAGGACCAAAACCTCATCACCGGGCTTAAACTCCCTCTCACGGGCTTTTCTGTCATACCATTTCTTCATGGAGCTTTTAGCCACGGTCAAGTTTTGAGCGGCAAACTCACATGAGGATCTCAGCAGGGTTTTGAAATCTGAAACATACTTGAGGTTTTGGTTCCCCTCCTGGCCAACTAGGCTATCCTGCAATAGTTGCAAAGGACCTCTTACCTGGTGACCGAAAACTAGCTCATTAGGGGAAAAACCCAGGGATTCAGTTGGAACCTCACGAGTAGCAAATAAAAGAAAAGGTACCCCCTTATCCCACTCAACTCCGGCCTCTGTACAATACTTACGTAACATTCCCTTTAATGTCCGATGATATCGTTCGAGAACCCCTTGACTCTCTGGGTGGTAGGTGCTAGACTTTACATGCTCGATACCCAACTCCTTCAGGGACTGCTGGAAAATGTTAGAGGTAAAATTAGTTCCTTGATCACTTTGCACCTCATGGGGGAAACCCATTCTGGTGAAAAATTTGAGCAGTTCCTTGATTACAGTTGGAGCAGAGGTAGTCCTTAAGGGTATAGCCTCTGGGTAGCGAGTTGCCATGTCCATGATAGTTAATAAATAAATGTTACCTTGGGAAGTCTTAGGCAATGGGCCTACAATGTCCACTACCACCCGAGTAAAAGGATTCTCGAAAACGGGCAAGGGCACCAGAGGATGTACAGGCACCTTCTGATTGGGTTTTCCTGTCATCTGGCAAGTGTGACACACTCTACAACACTCCACTACATCTGCACGCATTCCTGGCCAGTAAAAGTGGGATCTGATTCTGTCTAGAGTTTTTCTCACACCTAGGTGTCCTGCCAATGGTATACAATGTGCCATTTCCATGATATCTTTACGACAAGGTTTGGGGACTACTACTTGATGGACGTCCCAAGCCCCGTCATCGATTGGTCTGTGTGGCGGTCTCCATCTTCGCCACAATACTCCTCCTTTGAGGTAGAAACATTCACCACCCTCCTTCTCACATTCCTCTTCACTCACGGACCTGGCAGCTAACTCCTTGCATTCACAATCATCTCTCTGTAGCTCTACCAGGCCACTAGGACAATTTGGAGGGGTTTCATGGTCATCGTTAGGGTCAAGATGAGCCATAAAGGTGTCAGATAAATCCACCTCAGTCACATCATCAGGCACAGTTGGAGCATCATTCACACTCTCATCATCCCTTTCATCAACTCTTACATTCGGTACATTTCGGTCTGAGGGAACTGCTACTTGAGACATTGAACGTGTGACAGCACACACAGGGAAAACAGTTGGCATCTCCTTTTCGAGCTCACCGGTTAGTGGCTCGTTAACAGGGGAAAGTGACAAAATGGGGTCTGGTCGGACCTTCTCACCTGCTACATCATTCCCCAAAAGGAGAGTTACCCCAGGCACAGGGATATCTTGGGACCTACACAAAGCTATGGTGGCCTCACCCTGTAGTAACTCACATTCAATTTCGCCTTTTACCAAGTATGCATAAAACTGGCCTCCAGCACCTCTCATTACAACTGGTTCGCCAGGTGGGCACTCAGTGTAAGGATTCACCATGAGGGTGCTAGTAGAACCGGTGTCTCTCAGAATTTTTACCTCATGCATGCAACCATTTAATCTCACGTTGCCAGATGAAATAAAGGGACGGTAACTGTCCTGCACTGATGGTGAAATTATTATTGGTTTAACCCTTGTGGGTTGCACCACACATGCTACTACACCCCTGTCTAGATGATTTACGTTAGCTGCTAGGTACTCCTTCTGTCGAGAGTCCTGCATTAAAGGAACTTTTGGTGCTAGGTACTCCTTCTGTCGGGAGTCCTGCATTAAAGGAACATTTGGTGCTAGGTACTCCTTCTGTCGGGAGCCCTGCATTAAAGGCACACATGGAATTTGAGATACGGCGGCAACTGTCTGCCCCGATCTCTCGGTTTTTTCCTTGGCCCAGCACTGATAAGCTAGGTGGCCTCTCATGCCACAAAAAGTACATACTTTAGGGGATACGGGAAAGTTCCCTCTTTGAGCATTACTATTAGTTTGGGGCCCACCTCTGTTACCATTGCCCTGAGTCGCATTTTTAGTTGGGGGAACAATTCTATTTTGGCTAGCTGGGGAAGACGTTATAGGCTTGTGACTGGGTCGGTCAGATTTGTGATTGGGATACTTAAAATTAGAACTAGAATTATCGTAGGGCTTCTTTCCACGAAATTTGTTGTTGAGCACGTATGTGTCAGCCATGTCAGCGGCGTCGGCAAGACAATCTACCTTTTTCCCCTTTAAGTGATAGGATACAGAAGAATCAATTTTCCATAGGAAATTTTCTAACAGGACCAACTCCTTCAGATCGTTGTAGCTTGTGACTTTCTTACTCTTGACCCAATGATTGAAAGTTTTAGTCATGGTCCTGGCAAATACCTTATGGGTTTCTTCTACTTTCTTCTGGTTTTTACGGAAAGATTGCCTGTAAGCCTCAGGCTGCAATTGATAGGTTTTTAAGATAGCTTCTTTGAGATTGTCATAATCCTGCCTAACTTCTGCTACTTCTGACAAATACGTGGCTCGAGCCTGCCCTGTCAAAACGGTTTGTAACATAAAAGGCCATTGATCTCTTGTCCACTTCATACCTCCAGCAACTTCCTCAAACAAAACAAAGAAATCCTGCACATTATCCTCAGTGAAAGGTGGAATGACACTAGTCATAGTCAATCCCAGAGGGGGAGCAATTACAGGAGCATTCGTATTGACATTTAGTTGAGCCGTTTGATATTGATATTGATAATGTTCGGTCTTTATTCTGGCTTCTTCGATATTTGCTCTGGCTTGTTCGGCATTTACTCTGGCTAGTTCTATATTTAGTCTGGCTTGTTCGGTCTTTGCTTCGGCATTTATTCTAGCTAGTTCCAGTACTTGATCACCGGTCAAACCAGGTGGCAATTGTTCAAGTTGGCTAGGTTTACTAGGGATCCCACCAACTGCTCCGTCACCCTCCTTGCCTTCTACAGGGAACAGGTGGGTTTTTATGGTCTGAGCCACCTCTACTTTAGACATGTTTGAGACAGTTAATTGGAGATATGAGGCAAGCACTTTCAGTTCGGATTTTGACAGACAGTCAATATCAGGGGATGTGGGTTCTGATTCTATGAAAACTCGAGCATCTTCGTTATTAATTAGTTGAGGCATGATTAATATTTGATTTTTAAGTAGTGAAACTTTAATGAAACAGAGTGAAACTGTATGAAACGAATCCTGGCAAGGTCGCCACTCTTCTGTTACGTATCTTGATCCTCAAGTGGTTAACTCGATGAATCTAGATAGCACAGAGATATATATTAAGGTATCAGTCAGCTGAAGGCAAAACAAAAGTAAAATCTAATAAAATAATTTCCTGTTGTTGCTTCCTTTCCTTTTGGATCTTAGGACTTAGTATCCTTTATTGACTGATACTCTTTAATTATAAAAATACTGAAACTAATTAAAGTCATGTAGTATTTATAAAGAATTATTATTTAACCGAAGCTTAGTAGGCTATGGTTATGAACCGAATAAGTTATAGCTAAAGAAGGACTATTAATTTTATAAAAAGTCTTGAAAGATAAATATTAAAGTAAGAATATTTCTGTCTCTTACCCTTTTTGAAATGAATAGATAGTTTTCTTCTATGTCCTTATTTATATTTAATGTAATTATTCTTGGTTCTTGTCTTACGTTAATAGTATTATATTATTATTATCATCAGGAGTAATATCAAAGTCACATAAAAAGTTAGATATATATTTAATAATTAGTTAAATTTATTTCTTAACCACGTAACATTGAAGTTTGATTATGAGTAAATAAAGTTACAGGATCGTTTCATAGATTCGATTCAGGTCTCACTCAAATAATATGAAAAGCAAAATATAATATTTTGAAGCAAAAGAATTTTCTTCAGCTTAGGAAATCACTATAAGTAATATTAACACAGCCATGTTAGTCTAAGGCGATATTACTAATACGAGACAATAGCATCACCGTACTAAGCACCATTAAGCACTGTAAGCTTAATTCAAAGAAAATGAAAGAACTCGTAAGTATTAATATAAAACAATAGTATTACTTTCATCATAACCCAATTACTTAAAGAGTTGCTTTAGTCCACAAGTTAGTCAACTAAAATAGTTAAGTACATAATAATAGCGTTAACGTTAATTCCCAATCAAATAGTTAAGTACATAATAGTAGCGTTAACGTTAATTCCCAATCACATATCTCACTAACCAACATAACATAAGTGTTTACACCGAACACACTTAACACACATTTATATAATCTGACTGACAGTCACAATCCCATTATAATACTTCACCCCGTCTTCCTCCAGCTGCAAGTTCACCTTCCCCAACTCCAAATGAGACTGATTTGAATGCCCACAACTCGGGTCTTATATACCAAACAATGATGGTGTAGGAACGAATCAGGAGGCGAGTGATGGTGCGCGCTCCAATCATAGCTCCTCGAATCACATAACAGGTGCCTGGTCCACTCACAGCTCCTGGCGTCGATCATACGTCATAGCATCGGTCATCGAGGTATGGGGCGAGCTGGTATGGGGCGAGATGGTTTGCCCACTCGCTCGTTCGCTCGCTAGTCTGCTTCACCACTTGGGTAGTTTGGCTCCTTGAACTCTAATTCTAACTCTTAAATTAACATACAGGGCTCCGTATGTAGGGCAACCCTATTGAGCTGTACATGCCAGATGATCAGCGTAGGGGTGCAGATACTTCTTTGACCAAGTGTACATAGGCCATTCCGCCTAAGAGATCAAGTTATACAGTCATAGGTATATATTTGGTAATGGGATAAAAGGATTGGGTGTGTATTGTATAATGGATATATATCTAGGAAGGATCTCAATGAAAACCACAATATGTAGTGTACCGTTACTTCCCTTGGGTTACATGGTCAGATGGACAAAACGCTTTTCGGAGACGTGGATTACTCAGAACTTCACGAGGTGGACTAAACGAGTATCCAGGTGAGACGCGGATGTTTTTAACATCATACTGGCAGTAGAACTAAACAGTACTTCGGCACGAAGTGGAATACACGAGGGAGCTTTCCGGCTAGGTGAGCTACCGAACAGTCTCTCCCTCTTTACCTGTACCCATTTATGTTGTCTTAAGCTGGTCCAGGAGGATCGGATAAGAAGGTCCTGATTGGTCAACTGTTCCCTTCATGACTTAAACCCTTCTTGTTCTGGGCTGTCAGGTAAAGGTGAGATCTTGGGTAGAAGGAGAGGCAGAAAGGGTCGGGGGTCCCAGGTAAGATGGTGTTTCGGGGGTGAAGGCAGGCCATGGAAAACATCTTCAGCTGGTGCAGTTCTATATTCCTCGTCGGTGTGTTATCTGTAGGTGTTACAGTGATTGTTGCTATATGTTATGTTGCCTTTGCCGAAGTAGAATCTAGCGCAACAGATACATTATTTTCTGCAGAGGTTTAATAACATAGGAATACACTCTTATCTCTGTTTGTCTTTAAAAAACATCGAATGTGATTCAAACGACTTATTGACATATTAACAGGATTCCCAATTTTCACTGCCATTACCTTCAATTCAATAATTTGTAGAAGTCATAGTTCATATTCTTCTCTCAGTCCTTGTCACAGTTTCCTAGCCACAATTAACACTACCTTATCTGACATCTTGTAGATAATGTGTTTAATTATTTGTTGAGTAGAATCTACAACATTACACAACGACTATAGCACCCCTCACGGTCGTGCAACCAGCATCCCCAACACTCCAGAGCGTGAACATCAAACAGCTACCATCGACACGATCCGCGTATGACTATCCTCTCATCTCTTCGTCAAACCAGGTGTTTTGGACACAAACATCCTCGTCCTCATCCCATGCATCTTCGACGGAGTTCCTCACTGCCTTGGCTTGGACCTGGCCCCTTTCACCCCCGGCGTAAGTCCTCATTTCCCCAGAGCCCACCACTCTTATGTTGCAGAGATTGGAAGCCCCTGCATCTTCGCAGGCAAGCGACCGACCACGCCCACAGCTAGCCAGGGTACAAGGTGGCAAGAGGAGGAAAACAAGGCAGGTGATTGGCCAGCCTGAGCCACATGGCCTATCACTTCACCAGTCCAGGGAAAACCCAGATTTGGGATCAGAGGAATAAGACTGATAAACTCCCTGTGACTCGACTGGTCAGTTTAGAATACCAGAAATGTAATGTGGTCCTGGACAGGGGTGCATAAGGCCTAATACATAAGTGTCTAATTATTACCAAACTACTGGGCTGAAACGTCTTAAAATACCCAAACTAATTGGGCGAAAGAGTGGAGATCCAACCCCTTTCCTCCCCCTCGGACAAAATAGGGTTAACCCCGGGAATCCTAGAATTATTATTTTTATAATTCTACTTTCCCCGAGGTAGGTATTTTCAGTTTAGTGTCAGGGAATTAAAAAAACACTATCTCATTTAACTCTCTCAACCGAGGATGACTGGTTATTTATTTCATATTGAGTATTATCTATTCATGTAATCATATTTGCCTATCTCGAATCTATCATGTGTTCATGTTTTAAAACATTTGATCAATAGACATCTATTTATAATTAATATAAGCAGACGTAAACATTATTGTACGCAGCTCAACAAAGATCCCTCGATTTTTTTTTGTTTTTGTTTTTTTTTTGGGGGGGGGGGGGGGGGGGGGAGACAATCGTTACAGGTAACTTTCCTTTTTGTCTCCTTCTCACACATAGAACAAATAAAATATATATGTATATATACATACAGTATATATATATACAGTATATACATATATGCAGTATTTACATATATATATATATATATATATATATATATATTATATAATATATATATATATATATATATATATATATATACATATATATATATATATATGTATATATAAATATATATGTATATTTTTTTTTGTTATACATATATATTGGTTAGGATAACTTAGATTAGGTAAGATCAAGTTAAACTAAGTTAGGTTAGGTTGGTTTAGGTGATGAAGGGGTAAGGAAAAGCAATGTTTACCCGCGGGAGAGAGAGAGAGGAACCTTCTGGGATAGATATATAAGGCTGGGGTGGGCAGAGGAAGACATCACAACTTCACCACACTCCACCATGAAGATCCTGGTGAGTAGCTGCACACACCTCAGTCTACAGGCCTCCTCAGCTCTGGGACTATAAGGATATAGGAATCTATATAAAGTGGCTGATCATAAGGACTTTAAACCTGCTGAAATATAGAACTTAATTTAAAGTGACTGAGCTAAATTAAGTGATTGATCAGAGAGGAATTTGTTAGAAGTTGTTAAATATTGAAATCTATTCTAAGCTGATGATAAAAACGAACTCACTGTAAAGTTACTTTACGAAGCACTTTAAAATTACTGATATGCAGGACGCTAACGAAAATTACTGAAATATGTGACGGTTAATACATTTGCAACACAATATTCTCTACTCTAAGGACGATAATACATACATTATTGAGGAACAGACTTGAAACTGTTAAATGTATCTGATTATATATAACTTAGTAATACAGTGCTGCCTTTACATACTATTCACAATAGTATTGATTTAATTTGTTCACTAAAATTGATAATATATTGCGTTGACATGTAAAAGCGTAAATCATTGGTTAGACTTTGTCAATATGGAAGGTTGGCATTTAAGTTACCTGTCTTAATTCTTGCCTCTACCATACAGGCTGTTGCATCACTACTGGTGGTGGCCCATGCTGCCCCCCAGGGAGGGTATAACCTGCCCACTCCTGGACGCGGCGGTGGCTTCTCTCACGGCGGCGGCGTTGGCGGTGGTGGCTTCATCTCTGGCGGTGGAGGTGGTGGCGGCGGTGGCAGGGGATTCATCTCTGGCGGCGGAGGTGGTGGCCTCATCTCTGGTGGCGGCGGCGGTGGTGGTGGCTTCATCTCTGGTGGTGGTGGTGGATTTGGCGGCGGCGGCGGAGGCGGTGGCTTCGTGTCTGGTGGTGGCATCGGAGGAGGCTTCGGGGCTGGCGGCGGCGGTGGTGGCGGTGGTGGCTTCGGAGGTAGTTTCAGTGGGAGCTGCAGAGGTGGTCAAATCCGTCACGTTGATGGTTCCTGTGTGTCTCCCCAAGTGACCCGTAACCTGTATGTGTACCGTGCTCCTGCTGTTGCTCCTATTGTTGGACCACGGCCCAATGTACCTGCACCACGAGTAGAACATAACACTATCTTCATCCACACACCTGAGGGACTTATCAACCAGCAGCCGGTTGTCGTACCACCACCCCAGCAGAAGAACGTGGTGTACGTGCTCAGCAAGAGACCCCAACACGACCAACAGGTCATCCAGGTGCCCGCTGCCGAACAACAGGCTCCTGAGATATTCTTCGTTAACTATGCTGACGGAGAGAACCCACAACTGCCCAGCGGTGGTGACCTGCGCTCTGCTCTTAGTCAGGCCTCTCAGGGCGGCGGCGGTGGTGTTATTGGCAGCGGCGGCGGCGGCGGCGGTGGCATCGCTGTTGGAGGTGGTGGCATTGTTGGCGGTGGTGGTGGCATCATTGGTGGTGGTGGCATCATTGATGGTGGTGGCATCATTGGTGGTGGTGGCATCATTGGTGGTGGTGGAGGTGCCATCATTGGTGGTGGTGGAGATATTGACTCACCATCAGGACTTTACTCCACCCCTTGAAGAACGTGGCACCAGCCGCTCTCTACAATGCTTCGCATCCTCGCACTAGTTTTTATTTATGATGCTTACAATCATGTGAAATTACCCTTATTTATTACCCTTCAATTTATGTATTTAATTATATTTTCTTTTATAGTATGTGATATTGATGTGCCTATTCAATCTATTTATATCATATCAATTCAATAAACTCTTACATAATACAACACCATATCCTTCTCCTGTCATCGGTCATCTGTATTTCGCAGAAGTAACTTATTTTTTCTTTGATGATAAGTCGTGGTTAGCTGAATAAATGTAACAACGAATATTGCCAATGTTTAACATTCCATGACTGTCTAAATGTGGCTTTAAGCTTATTTGATACGAGGGTGTTTTTTTTTTAATCTCTCCTATTTCACTTCATAAGTTTGACAAATTTTAGATATTCCATGCCAATAGTTAATAATAAGACGTTTCACCCCATTTAGGTATTAATTTTTCTTGGTGAGCGATAGCGAGCCTGTAATATAGAAGAAATAAGACTGAGGCCGGGACATTTTTCTATAGAAAAAATGTACAAATTTAGCTTGAAGAGGGTCTGGGTGGGCATTTCTTTTAGTTTGAAGGAAGTCTAGGAAGGCAGGTTTGGTAGGCTAGGGTACAAACTATAATACATTGCTTGAAAATGGCAATATCAAGCAAACTCTCAATAATAAACAAAATATCATAATACCCCACAAGGCGTCACATCATATAGTGTTACAGACCATGACATTATATACTCTTTACCCAATAAGATTCGGATATGGAATCCCACCCAGACTGTTTGTATTCCATTGAAATACGAGCGTTCGTACATAAGGTCATATGGGCATTAAGGTGTATTCATTATAAGTAGGCCTCTGACCTCTATCCTTTGTAACTCAACAAAGGCTAGAGCAAATGGGCTGTAACTTTCACACCTATTCCTTGGCTCTTCTCAAATGATAGAAATATTAGCTCGATTCCTAAAGTCTGTTTAGAGTTAAAAAGGTTAGTGGGATAATAATAATGAATATACTATAGTTAACCTACACTAACCTACCCTAGTGTAAATTACTATATCCTATTCCATACTTAGTATTCATATGGATACAAAATACACAAAATTAATAGGAATACATTATCAGATTAGAAATAAATTAGGATAATACACGCACGACTTGTAGTAAATGTAATATATATTTATTCAAATTCAGTAAAACAGCATTTAAACAGCCTGAAACTCTAACAAGGTCTAACACAAGGGGCTAACACACATTGTTTTTTTCCGAGGATAGCCATGAGCGACCACAATGGAAACATCAAGGGTAGTTTTAGGGTATGTAGGTACGCTTATGGCAGAGTATGGCACAGTATATTATATCGGTAATGTAATATTGTACAGGCATAATCAGATGAGAAGCCCCGCTGTCTTCAATGCAAACTCAACCATATCGTTGACCTATTAAAAAAAAAAAAAAAAATCCTTACTCGCTTGCATGCCCCCCTGCATATGAGGCGTGAGGACCGCGGGACTGCCTCTACACAAACATTGACAGTGATTAGTCAATTTGCACAGCTCTGCTAGTGGAAAGTATTCTAGTGATAGTATGGGTATGTATCAAGAGTATATATATATATATATATATATATATATATATATATATATATATATATATATATATATATATATATGTGTGTGTGTGTGGTTTTTCTTGAAGTAAGTGGACTGTAGAGTTATACCAAACCACACAATAGTATACTGTATTTACCTTGTTGCTGGAGCGTAGACGACGGGATAAGGTTATTGAGGAGTAGAACAAGGCAACAAGATTGGCGGTGGAGTTGGTGATAACGAGTGATGAACAAAGAGGAAATTAGTTAATAGTTGAGGACAGAAGGGGGCGTCTAGACTTAAATGATAATGAGGATGATAATAGATGATCGGTGAATTGATGGGAATCTACGTTGAGGTTAGTTCTAGCGTATTAGTGGAATGGGATGAGAGAACAAAAGAAAATAGTACTGTCGGCGGTAGTGTTTGGAGAGCGAGTGTCGGGTCCCAATCAAATCGCAGGAGCCCTGATGATTCGCTCATGCGCGAATCGGTCGGTAAATATCGACCATTTTATAATTACCTAAGTCCAGAGGAATGATATACTACTTAAAATCTAATACAGAACATAATTCAATATTCTTCCCATTTATACTAAATCATATTATGATTCTTATTCCTACAAACTTACTATTTATAAATTCACTTAAACTTAAGACTGTTCATGCTCATGAATAAAAGTATGGACAATATAATATATATATATATATATATATATATATATATATATATATATATATATATATATATATATATATATATATATATATACTGTATATATATATATATATATATATATATATATATATATATATATACAGGTATACATATATATATAGCTTTATAAATTGCTTTAAGTAATTAAATTGTGGAACAGTATGTGAGAATCCAATCTTTAACCCACAGGACCCTAGCGACGCACATGAAGCGTCGGCAATGTATGTAACGGTAAACCCCAGCGCCGCATAGGGTGCGTCGCGGTTAATTACTCCGGTCCTATGGCACCTAGAGGGCTCAGATGTGTATGGGAACTGCGTAAGTATCCCACGCAACAATGCCGATGGTTGAAAACCCTCAAAGTCCAGCCGCTATTGCTCGCCGGGGAAAAAATCGACCCCTAAATGGCACGAAAGGTCTTAAAATTGACAACGAAATGGGGCGAAAGGTGATAAATTCGCCAAACTAATGGGCCAAACGTCTTATAATCTCAAAACTAGTGGGGCTAAACACTAGGGAGAAGGGGTTCCAGAAAAACTGTCTGCCTCCCCTTACATAGTAGCCTACATGACATTCAGATCTGGAGAGACAAGTCTTTTAGAATGGGTGGAGGGCCTGGCCTTTGACCCCACTCGTACCTATGGTAATATATATATCAAGAACCTCCCTATAGTCAGCCTTACTCTCGCCCTCTCTTCTCTATTTTCGATATATACATCTGTCTCCATATGAACTCTTTTCATGGCTCTGAAAGACCATTCATAATTTAGATAATATCGTCTGGTGATTGTTACGTTAGTATTGAAGATGATTGTATTGAATTGTAATTTTTGAATATTGAAATATGTTTACACTCATTAAATTCATAAGCTTGGTGGCAACGATAATAATAAACAACACGCTTTGGATGGACAAGGTTAATGATTCAAATACAGTATACAATATAAAAACCTTGATTTCCGAAACCGAAAAGCTAATTAAAATCGTCTGGCAGTTTCTAGCCTATACAAGACAATATACCAGGATAGGTAGAATATAATTGACATGGCTAATAAAGTAATAATGACTACTGAATTAAAGATAAGAGTCACGGGATGAATGGGGTTAAACAAATAACCCCCCGCCCCCCCCCCCCTCCATCCATCACAGACCCCCCTGAATCAAGTCCACTTTCTACCCCTCCTCCCTATCCACTACCCCCTCTACCCACCTCCCCTTCCCATTCACTACCCCTTCTACCCCCTCCCTATCCACTACCCCCTATACCCACCTCCCCTCCCCTTCCCATCCACTACCCACATCTACCCCCTCCCTATTCACTACCCCCTCTACCTACCTCCCCCCCCCCCCCAAATTTCAACATCGTTCAAGATCTCCGATGAGAGGCTTATTACCACTCGTCTTATTCTTGGCATTGTTGTTGTTGGTGGTGATGGTGGTGTTCTTCTTCTTCTTCTTTTATTTTCCTTCTTTTTATTTTTATCTTTTTTTCCTTTTATCTCTCTTCTTCTTCTTCTTCTTCTTCTTCTTCTTCTTCTTCTTCTTATTATTATTATTCTTTTTTCTTCATGTTTCTTCTTCTTCTTGGACTGCATCATCCGAGCCGAGTTTAGAGCACGCTCACGTGTGAATCTACTTCACCTGGATTCGATCCAAGCCAAGGTGGACATATTTAGTGGGTGTGGTAGTTAGTCAAAGCGTGTTTCACAGGCTCGCACCCAGTCGGGGGAACACCTCGACGACGTATACAGACTAATATAACACACAACAGCGTCCTTTAATTCCAACATGCCTTCTCCCCTCTCAAAATTCTTCGAAAAGTAAATACGAGGTGCCGTTGTAAATGCTTATCCCTCAATACCTTCACCAGACCTGTTATATATATATATTATATATATATATATATATATATATATATATATATATATATATATATATATATATATATATATATATATATATATATATATAAATATATATATATACAGTGTATATATTCCATAATTATAAATTTTAAAATACCCTTTTAATATCCCCGACTCACGCCCCCTATACACACGCACACACATTTTCTCTCTCTCTCTCTCTCTTCCCATATAACCTTTTAAGTACCCATATAATAACCCGATTAATGCCCCCTCCACACACACACACACACACACATACACAGACGCACGCACATTATCTCTCTCTCTCTTCCCATATAACCTTTAAAGTACCCCAATAATATGCCGACTCATGCCCCCTCCACACACACACACCTTTCACACTATCAACCATCTCACCTTACACCCCTTTACCACCATCACGGGACGCTAACAATATGTCCGACTACTTTCATGTTTTACTTTTATCTTTAATTATTGTTATTCCTCTTCATCTTTTCCATCATCAATCCCTCATCTTTTTCTTTTATACTAAGAATCGGTGGGTGTTTTCTTTGGTCTCTGTTTGTCACTAAGGTAATAATATACACAATGATGGAAGAAAATGTTTGAATTGCCTTTAGTTAGGATATACCTGTAATGATTAACCTTTTGGATATCTTATTATCCTATTTCACCACCACCCCAAACTTGAGTGATCTTTTCAATAATTGATTTACAAACAAAAATCAAAATGCTTATTTTCAAATTGCTACTTTTACTATATATATATATTATGTTACCTCCACCAACCGACTTTACTCATATATATATACTGTACATCTAGGCCACATTGTGAAGAAAAAAAGAGGCCTAATAAAACACCTTCTTATATGAGGGAGATGCAACATTGTGGCATCTAGAGAGATTGTAGAGAATTAATAAGAGGAGGTGAATTGATGAGACAGGATGCTATTGACTCTACCTTTTCGAGAAGTATGGTATGGGTTTTTTTTTAAAAGACCTCCGTCTACGTATTGTGAAAAACCTGTTATCCTCCGGCAAATTGTGGGGTTGAGTGAGTGAAGGGGGAGACAGTGAATGAAGGAGGATGCATGTTTTTCATAATACGTGTTGCTAGCCCCAAACGCGCGAGCAACTGTGGCTTTCAACCATCCGACACATCCCCTTTTATTAATGTGCATCACACATGTTACATACAAATAAAGTTTATGTTTTGTTTTACCCTACTGTGGAAAGACTACGGATACACCACTCCTGCCGGGGCCTCACGCAGTGGCATGACCCAGTCCTGTCGAACTGAGCTCATGACGCTGGTGGCATTGCCCCGGAGGATAGCCATCCCTAGTCTTTGCTTGAGCCAGAGGGTTTCTCGGGGTTCTCCTGAAACTTCTCTGATTTTACGGCCAATTGCATTCACCATCTTAAGGGTGGTAGGGCCGAAGACTCCTGAAGTTTCGAATGCCAGGGGCTCGAACTGATGAATTCTGGCGATGGCTTGATATTTTTCTCGCTTTTTATTTTCTGCTATCCGGGCGGCTTCACCTGCTTCGTCGGCGTTTCTGGCGGCGTTGGTTGTGGAGAATAGTGTCAACACATGTGGCATCCCACACGAGGCACCGGCCATTCTTGTAAGGGAAAGTGGTCATCCCATCTGGCCGTTTGCCATCTTCTCTGTGAAGTCCATGTGGTTCGAGGATTGATGCACAGTTAGCACTCTGCAGGGCCCGTTTTATGACATCGTTTAGTGCAGAGTGTCTTGGCAGGCGGCCTGCGTTGTAATTACATGACAAGGCATGGTGACCTTGAGCATCCATCCTCCCATCACACTTGCAAGTGTGTGGGTGACAAACTGCCGCACCCACTCTGAGCGCGATGGCGACCCGGAGCGCTTCAGCATCCAAGTGAGTTCCAAGAGGTGGGATGGGGATGGCGTGTAACCACACGCCACTCTCCGAACGGGCGGCTGCCTGGAGGCGTGCTTTTGCAACCTGGTCTGCATTGGTTAGGAGATTTTCTTGAGTTTTCTTCGCCGAGATGGTATCCCACGCTTTCTGCTTGCTCCTGGAGGTACCCTGAGGCTCCTCCTCTACTCCTGTACTTCCCTTCCAGGTGTTAATCGCTGCTGTTACGTCCCCATTAAGTGTCATTCGGGGTTTAGAATAAAGGATGGACAATACGAGGTCGTTGGTCGCGATGAGGGAAGAGATAAAGGCTGGGGAGGCAATATCCGAGGCTCTCCGTATGCCCAAGCCCCCGAGGCGGACAGGAAGGGTGGCTTGTGTCCAGGCCCGTTCTTTAAATTCCACGTTGGTGATGCTGGTCACTGCTTCTCGGATTATGCTGTCTAATTCTTGGAGGCCGCCATTGTTCGTGTAAGTCATCGATGTGCGCAGGAGGTATTGGAGTTTTGGGATGGAGAAACAGTTCTTGAGCAGGGCCAGAGCTGAGTGGGCATCGATGTTTATCAGGCGACTCACGAGACGTTGAAGCTCCTCCTTTTTAACTTGAAGTGCTGGTGGGATTGCTGCCAGAGTTAGTGGGGAACCTAATAGGGTTTGCTGGTGCTCCTGAAGGATCTTTACATCTGGCAATATGTTTCGGAACAGGGCCTGAGTCTCTTCTCCTTGTTCACGTGTGTGGTTGAGGAGAACAAGTTCACATTTGGTGTCATTTATCACTAGCCCGGCCTGGCCGAGGTCAGTTATGATGTTATTTAGGTCGGTTAGAACGTTCTCTACTGACCCACCCAAGGTTGCATCGTCCAGGTACCATACATTCAGCTCTGACCTTACTTTGTTAGCTGCTGCATCCACCCCTATTGAGAAAAGAGCAGGACCACCTGGATCTCCCTGCTGTAACCCGGTCTCTAATGGGATTACCGTCTCGCCAAAAATCAGGATTGAAGGTTTGGAATAAGCCTGCCAAAGTAGGGGGTACAGAGTGGGGATGTGTTCTTGAGCTGCACGGAGGAAGACATCCCTGCGAATGCTGTTGAATGCGTTCCGCATGTCAATCTTTAGAAGCACTCGTTTTTCTTGGGCTTGGCTGAGGTAGGTGCGGGTTGTGTATGGTATGGGTTGAACCCATAAGATAGGACTGGAGGTACAGTTGAGAAGATAATTGATGAATATTAGAAAGAGAACTGAAGACAGGACAGAACCCTGAGGAACATCGGTGTTTATAGAATGCGGACGTGAGTTATGGCCATCCACAACCGTAGCTATGGAACGGCCAGAAAGGAAATTTGAGATAAAGGCACTGATAGAGGGATAGAAACCGAAGGAGGGTAGTTTAGACATTAAATATATGTGTACACGAACTAAGTAAATACGGTTTTATTTACTAAGTGTAAATTACAAGATCAGTGAAAAATATTTATATATTTATTTAAGAACAGATTGGACTATAGAGTTGGTTACGTACATCAATTATATAACAGTAAAGTAAATGGCAGTGCATCAATAATTATGGTGGGAAGTTATTTCCCACATAGTATTTGTATAGCTATTTCTTTGTATATACAGTATAGTGTAAGTTAATAATGAAATTGGGTACTGTCAATAGGTTAAATAATGTTTCATATAGTTAAAATACCGCATTTTATATAACACTACGAACTAGTGAAATGCATAGTTCAAGAAAACAAGTGACTCGCGAAAACAATTAACCTGTTTCACATAATTACGGTTATTATTATAATGTTTTGAATACGATTAAAACATCATGAAAGAAAACTATATAGCTGGGCAGTTGTTGGTTGAAATTGGTAGAGGAAACACCATTTACAGAACCTATCATGTGAGTGATGTATACTAATCATATTAAGTCGGTATAAGATTAATTATAGAACCAATATGAATCGCTTTCCAAATGCGTGTATCCGTGTTTATCCGCTGGTCAGTAGGTAGGACGACAGAATTAATCGAAGGATAGGTGTTACACGGTATGATTATATACAAAACAAAGTAAGTGTGTACAATTAACTTCTCTAAATTTAATATGTATATTAGAATGATATATTAGGTCACTTTATGATAATATACCAATACACAATATATATAAGCTAACTAGATCGTTTACTTTTGACAACAGCGAGGTTGTTGTTCAGCAGCTTCCCTGCGATAACTCTGCTAAAAATATATATTGTTCGAGTAGTAAGTAACTATTAACAAAGATGCGGTAGAACCTGTGGAGAAAGGATATATATATATATATATATATATATATATATATATATATATATACCAGTATATATATATCAGTATATGGGAGGAGACACTGAGCAAATGTAATTAATACAGTAGTAATTGTGTATGAGAGTGGTATTGTCCGGAGGCTTCTCGCGGTAATTATTATGACTGTATAACTTGGTCTCTTAGGCGGAATGGCCTATGTACACTTGGTCAAAGAAGTATCTGCACCCTTACGCTGATCATCTGATGTGTACAGCTCGGTAGGGTTGGCATCTCTGCCTGCAGCTATATCCAAATGTCAGAGACGATCGTCTCTGACACATGGATATAGTTACAGGCAGAGGTGCCAACCCTATCGAGCTGTATATGCCAGATGATCAGGGTAGGGGTGCAGATACATCTTTGACCAAGTGTACATAGGCCATTCCGCCTAGGAGACCAAGTTATACAGTCATAAGTCAATATTTGGTAATGGGATAAAAGGATTGGGTGTGTATTGTATAATGGATATATATCTAGGAAGGATCTCAATGAAAACCACAATATGTAGTGTACCGTTACTTCCCTTGGGTTACATGGTCAGATGGACAAAACGCTTTTCTGAGACATGGATTACTCAGAACTTCACTAGGTGGACTAAACGAGTATCCAGGTGAGACGCAGATGTTTTTAACATCATACTGGCAGTAGAACTAAACAGTACTTCGGCAGGTCCAGGTGTGGTGACAGACTATGCAGAGATAGCATTAGGTGGCATAAACACTATTCTGAGAGGTGGACTGCTCAGAGTCTTGCTAGGTGGACTAAAGGAGTGTATGGGTGGAGAATCAGGTGGACTAAATGTTCTATTCTTGTGAGGTGGAATACACGAGGGAGCTTTCCGGCTAGGTGAGCTACCGAACAGTCTCTCCCTCTTTACCTGTACCCATTTATGTTGTCTTAAGCTGGTCCAGGAGGATCGGATAAGAAGGTCCTGATTGATCAACTGTTCCCTTCATGACTTAAACCCTTCTTGTTCTGCGCTGTTAGGTAAAGGTGAGATCTTGGGTAGAAGGAGAGGCAGAAAGGGTCGGGGGTCCCAGGTAAGATGTGTTTGGGGGGTGAAGGCAGGCCATGGAAAACATCTTCAGCTGGTGCAGTTGTATATTCCTCGTCGGTGTGTTCTCTGTAGGTGTTACAGTGATTGTTGCTATATGTTATGTTGCCTTTGCCGAAGTAGAATCTAGCGCAACAGATACATTATTTTCTGCAGAGGTTTAATAACATAGGAATACACTCTTATCTCTGTTTGTCTTTAAAAAACATCGAATGTGATTCAAACGACTTATTGACATATTAACAGGATTTCCAATTTTCACTGCCATTACCTTCAATTCAATAATTTGTAGAAGTCATAGTTCATATTCTTCTCTCAGTCCTTGGCACAGTTTTCTAGCCACAATTAACACTACCTTATCTGACATCTTGTAGATAATGTGTTTAATTATTTGTTGAGCAGAATCTACAACATTACACGACGACTATAGTACCCCTCACGGTCGTGCAACCAGCATCCCCAACACTCCAGAGTGTGAACATCAAACAGCTACCATCGACATGACCCGCGTATGACTATCCTCTCATGTCTTCGTCAAACCAGGTATTTTGGACACAAACATCCTCGTCCTCGTCCCATGCATCTTCGACGGAGTTCCTCACTGCCTTGGCTTGGACCTGGCCCCTTTCACCCCCGGCGTAAGTCCTCCTTTCCCAAGAGCCCACCACTCTTATATTGCAGAGATTGGCAGCCCCTGCATCTTCGCAGGCAAGCGACCGACCGCGCCCACAGCTAACCAGGGTACAAGGTGGCAAGAGGAGGAAAACAAGGCAGGTGATTGGCCAGCCTGAGCCACATGGCCTATCACTTCACCAGTCCAGGGAAAACCCAGATTTGGGATCAGAGGAAAAAGACTGATAAACTCCCTGTGACTCGACTGGTCAGTTTAGAATACCAGAAACGTAATGTGGTCCTGGACAGGGGTACATAAGGCCTAATACATAAGTGTCTAATTATTACCAAACTACTGGGCTGAAAAGTCTTAAAATACCCAAACTAATGGAGCGAAAGAGTGGAGATCCAACCCCTTTCCTCCCCCTCGGACAAAATAGGGTTAACCCAGGTAATCCTAGAATTATTATTTTTATAATTCTACTTTCCCCGAGGTAGGTATTTTCAGCTTAGTGTCAGGGAATTAAAAAAACACTATCTCATTTAACTATCTCAACCCGAGGATGACTGGTTATTTATTTCATATTGAATATTATCTATTCATGTAATCATATTTGCCTATCTCGAATCTATCATGTGTTCATGTTTTAAAACATTTGATCAATAGACATCTATTGATAATTAATATAAGCAGACGTAAACATTATTGTACGCAGCTCAACAAAGACCCCTCGAAGATTTTTTTTTTTTTTTTTGCGGGTGGGGGGGGAGACAATCGTTACAGGTAACCTTCCTTTTTGTCTCCTTCTCACACATAGAACAAATAATATATATATATATATATATATATATATATATGTAGGTAGTAGGGGTAGGCAGCCCCGCCCAGGGAAGTACTACCGCCAAGGTTTCGGGAGACTCAGGGAATAGCCTGAATTCCATTTTCTCTCCCAGGCCCTGGTAGCTGGATACATATCTTTCTGCCTCACACATCAGGGGTATCAGGAAAACCCTCTTTATATAACATACACATCCAACTTCACGACATTGCCCTACATCGCTATCCTCTATCCATAAAACACTACTCTTCCCACTACATATCATACATGTAACACCATACACCTTTACCAAATAAATATGGCAGTGCAATTGTTAAGAGCAAACCTGGTGGTCCCTCGGATATCCACCCCCGGCAGGGTTGGGTCGTTGACACAGGGCCCTCCCGGTCGTCATCATGCGACTGTGTCAAGAGCATTGTAACGTCCCAAAGCTGCTCGTCGGTGCAGCTTTTTCTTTAGTAATATAAGGGGACTTCACTCTAACATCAATTCTGTACACCAATTTCTTCAAGCAGAATCCCCTACTCTCCTTTTTTTGACAGAGACTCAAGTAACATCCACATCTGACACGTCTAGATTTAATTTTCCAGGTTATCAACTGCTCCAAAATTTCAGACCTAAGGGAGGTGTATGTTGCTTCGCAAAATCTGAAATTGCCCTGGAGGAGGTTACTAGTTTCAATTGTCCCTATTTTGATTATTCTATATACAAATTAATTTCTGCTGGTAAATTTAAATACATATGTTGCATCTACCGTTCCCCAAATACTCCTCCAGAGCAAAGTCTTTTTGATTCTCTGTCCTCACAACTCAGTGTCCTCAACTTAAATGCTTCTTCTGAAATCACTGTGTTGGGTGATTTTAATGTCCATAATGTTGAATGGCTCACTCATTCAGCCAGGACTGATGATGCTGGTCTTGAATGTGAGCTATTTGCAGACTCATTTAATCTCACTCAACTAGTCAACCAACCCACCCGTGTACCAGATAATCATAATCATAATTCCCACCTACTGGACTTATTTTTAACAACCAATTCAGAAAATTATGATGTTACAGTGAGGTCCCCGCTTGGATCTTCTGATCACTGTCTGATACAGGCCACCTGTCTATCACCTACCACACCTTCCCACTCTGAACCTGTTTTGGTGACTAAATGGCATTACGATAGGGCAGACTGGGAGGGTCTTCAAGGTTTCTTTATTGATATTCCCTGGACCTCTTTCTTTTCTAATGATGCACACTCCACCTTGAGCCACATACAAGATTTTGTAAAAATTGGAATGGAAACTTTTATTCCTCATCAAAAGTACAGTAAAAGATCTAATTCACCTAAATGGTTTGACCATAATTGAGCTAGAGTAACTGAACAAAAAGCAATAGCCTACAATGCATACACAAGATCAAAAACACATGAAGCTTTTAATTACTTTAGAAACATCAGAAATCATGCCAAAACTGTATTAAACCTAACTAAATCAAACTTTCTCCACAAGCAGGCAAATAAACTTCTAAATAATCCAAATGATAACAAAATATTTTGGTCTACTCTTAACTCATTTAAATCCAACTTCACTACTGCTTCATCCATTCCACCATTAAAATCTCCGACTGGCAATCTTGTAAGTGACCCACGAGGTAAAGCTAACCTTCTTGCGGATATTTTCTCCACCAACTCAACCTTAGATGAAACAAATCAAGATGTCCCTGTACTTAATTTTAATTCGCCTGAAATTCCCTCACTTAAGATCCACACCAGACATGTCAAAACTATTTTGCAGAATCTCTCAGTAGATAAGGCTCCTGGTCCAGATGAAATTCCTCCAATAGTACTTAAGAATTGCTCCTTGGTGCTCGCTCCTGTATTGGCAAAATGTTTCCGTCTGTGTACTCATACCTCATGTTTCCCAGTACCCTGGAAAGAAGCAAACATCCATCCAGTTCCTAAAAAAGGTGCCTCTTCAGATCCATCAAACTACAGACCAATAGCTATAACTTCCACTCTTGGTAAAGTATTTGAAATTATATTAAATAATCACATAATTAAGCATCTTGAGAATAATAAATTAATCAGTGATAGGCAATATGGTTTTAGACGATGTCGATCAACTGCAGACATGCTTTGCCTTCTTACGCATCAAATCAACCAAGCTACAGACCAACGTGGTGAAACACATACAATAGCACTGGATATATCAAAGGCATTTGATAGAGTCTGGCATCAATCCTTATTGTCGAAGATGTCACACTACGGCCTTGCATCATTAGTTCCACTAATTTCTTCTTATCTTCATAACAGAAAAATACATGTAATGGTAGATGGCCTTTATTCTCAATTTCACTCAATAAATGCTGGTGTTCCCCAGGGATCAGTTTTGGCCCCAATTCTGTTCCTCATTCATATCAATGATCTCATATCTACCACTCATAATCCAATACATTCCTACGCAGATGACTCAACACTCCACAGTTCCTTCACATTTACCAATTCTTCCACCCAACCCGATCTTACAAATTCAAAAATAAACACTGCAATTTCTCTGAACCAGGACCTTTCTAGAATTAATGGATGGGGACAACAGAATCTAGTTTCCTTTAATGCACAGAAAACCAAGTACATTCAATTTTCTAACCGACAGAATCTCACTGACTCCCTTATATTTGTTAATGATGTAAATATTCCCACTTCCCCTAGTATTGACATTCTCGGTGTAACATTAACTACTAACTTGAGCTGGACACATTATGTTAGAAGCATTGCTAAGAATGCCTCTAAAAAACTGGGACTCCTGTACAGAGTTCGAGAATTCTTCACTGACGAGCAGTTGGCCGTAATATATAAAAGTCATGTGCGTTCTCAGATGGATTACTTTTCACCTCTGTGGGGTGGAAGTGGAGTGGTTGCATTGAGGCAGTTGGACAAAATTCAAAATAAAGCTATTAGATTAATCAATAACCCTGCAATCACACAGGACCTTCCTACATTATCCATACGAAGAAACGTTGCATCCCTTGCATTATTCTACAGACATTTTCACAGCAATTGTTCCGAGGAACTTGCTTCAATTGTGCCGCCTCTCCACATCTTTCCCCGTAGAACTAGGGCAGCTGAGAGCGCCCATGAATTTACACTTTCTCCTCCACAATGCAGAACTTCTGCATATCAGAATTCATTTATCCCCAGAGCTACTACTCTTTGGAATTCACTTCCCTCGAATTGCTTTCCACAAACTTACAATCTACAAATGTTTAAATCCAGTTGTTACAAACATTTTATGAATGGAGGATGCCTTTAGGCACATGGACCTTTTTGTTTTATCTGTGTTTTTCCTTCCTCCGTTCATTGTCTCTTTAAAAAAAAAATATATATATATATATATATATATATATATATATATATATATATATATATATATATATATATATATATATATATGTACAGTATTATATATACAGTATTTATATATATATATATATATATATATATATATATATACGGTATATATATATATATATATATATATATATATATATATATATATATATATATATATAATATAATTATATAAATATATATGTATATTTTTTTTTTTTATATATACATATTGGTTAGGATAACTTAGATTAGGTAAGATCAAGTTAAACTAAGTTAGGTTAGGTTGGTTTAGGTGATGAAGGGGTAAGGAAAAGCAATGTTTACCCGCGGGAGAGAGAGAGAGGAACCTTCTGGGATAGATATATAAGGCTGGGGTGGGCAGAGGAAGACATCACAACTTCACCACACTCCACCATGAAGATCCTGGTGAGTAGCTGCACACACCTCAGTCTACAGGCCTCCTCAGCTCTGGGACTATAAGGATATAGGAATCTATATAAAGTGGCTGATCATAAGGACTTTAAACCTGCTGAAATATAGAACTTAATTTAAAGTGACTGAGCTAAATTAAGTGATTGATCAGAGAGGAATTTGTTAGAAGTTGTTAAATATTGAAATCTATTCTAAGCTGATGATAAAAACGAACTCACTGTAAAGTTACTTTACGAAGCACTTTAAAATTACTGATATGCAGGACGCTAACGAAAATTACTGAAATATGTGACAGTTAATACATTTGCAACACAATATTCTCTACTCTAAGTACGATAATACACACATTATTGAGGAACAGACTTGAAACTGTTAAATGTATCTGATTATATATAACTTAGTAATACAGTGCTGCCTTTACATACTATTCACAATAGTATTGATTTAATTTGTTTACTAAAATTGATAATATATTGCGTTGACATGTAAGAGCGTAAATAATTGGTCAGACTTTGTCAACATGGAAGGTTGGCATTTAACTTACCTGTCTTAATTCTTGCCTCTACCCTACAGGCTGTTGCATCACTACTGGTGGTGGCCCATGCTGCCCCCCAGGGAGGGTATAACCTGCCCACTCCTGGACGCGGCGGTGGCTTCTCTCACGGCGGCGGCGGTGGCGGTGGTGGCTTCATCTCTGGTGGTGGAGGTGGTGGCGGGGGCTTCATCTCTGGCGGCGGAGGTGGTGGCTTCGTCTCTGGTGGCGGCGGCGGTGGTGGTGGCTTCATCTCTGGTGGTGGTGGTGGATTTGGCGGCGGCGGCGGAGGCGGTGGCTTCGTGTCTGGTGGTGGCATCGGAGGAGGCTTCGGGGCTGGCGGCGGCGGCGGTGGCGGTGGTGGCTTCGGAGGTAGTTTTGGTGGGAGCTGCGGAGGTGGTCAGATCCGTCACGTTGATGGTTCCTGTGTGTCTCCCCAGGTGACCAGTAAGCTGTATGTGTACCGTGCTCCTGCTGTTGCTCCTATTGTTGGACCACGACCCAATGTACCTGCACCACGAGTAGAACATAACACTATCTTCATCCACACACCTGAGGGACTTATCAACCAGCAGCCGGTTGTCGTACCACCACCCCAGCAGAAGAACGTGGTGTACGTGCTCAGCAAGAGACCCCATCACGACCAACAGGTCATCCAGGTGCCCGCTGCCGAACAACAGGCTCCTGAGATCTTCTTCGTTAACTATGCTGACGGAGAGAACCCACAACTGCCCAGCGGTGGTGACCTAAGCTCTGCTCTTAGACAGGCCTCTCAGGGCGGCGGCGGTGGTGTTATTGGCAGCGGCGGCGGCGGCGGTGGCATCGCTGTTGGAGGTGGTGGCATTGTTGGCGGTGGTGGTGGTGGCTTCATTGGTGGTGGTGGCATCATTGGTGGTGGTGGCATCATTGGTGGTGGTGGCATCATTGGTGGTGGTGGAGGTGCCATCATTGGTGGTGGTGGAGATATTGGCTCACCATCAGGACTTTACTCCACCCCTTGAAGAACCTGGCACCAGCCGCTCTCTACAATGCTTCGCATCCTCGCACTAGTTTTTATTTATGATGCTTACAATAATGTGAAATTACCCTTATTTATTACCCTTCAATTTATGTATTTAATTATATTTCTTTTTATAGTATGTGATATTGATGTGCCTATTCAATCTATTTATATCATATCAATTCAATAAACTCTTACATAATACAACACCATATCCTTCTCCTGTCATCGGTCATCTGTATTTCGCAGAAGTAATTTATTTTTTCTTTGATGATAAGTCGTGGTTAGCTGAATAAATGTAACAACGAATATTGCCAATGTTTAACATTCTATGACTGTCTAAATGTGGCTTTAAGCTTATTTGATACGTGGGTGGGTTTTTTTTAATTTCTCCTATTTCGCTTCATAAGTTTGACAAATTTAAAATATTCCATGCCTATAGTTAATAATAAGACGTTTCACCCCATTTAGGTATTAATTTTTCTTGGCGAGCGATAGCGAGCCTGTAATATAGAAGAAATAAAACTGAGGCCGGGACATTTTTCTATGGAAAATATGTTCAAATTTAGCTTGAAGGGGGTCTGGGTGGGCATTTCTTTTAGTTTGAAGGAAGTCTAGGAAGGCAGGTTTGGTAGGCTAGGGTACAAACTATAATACATTGCTTGAAAATGGCAATATCAAGCAAACTCTCAATACTAAACAAAATATCATAATACCCCACAAGGCGTCACATCATATAGTGTTACAGACCATGACATTAGATACTCTTTACCCAATAAGATTCGGATATGGAATCCCACCCAGACTGTTTGTATTCCATTGAAATACGAGCGTTCATACATAAGGTCATATGGGCATTAAGGTGTATTCATTATAAGTAGGCCTCTGACCTCTATCCTTTGTAACTCAACAAAGGCTAGAGCAAATGGGCTGTAACTTTCACACCTATTCCTTGGCTCTTCTCAAATGATAGAAATATTAGCTCGATTCCTAAAGTCTGTTTAGAGTTAAAAAGGTTAGTGGGATAATAATAATGAATATACTATAGTTAACCTACACTAACCTACCCTAGTGTAAATTACTATATCCTATTCCATACTTAGTATTCATATGGATACAAAATACACAAAATTAATAGGAATACATTATCAGATTAGAAATAAATTAGGATAATACACGCACGACTTGTAGTAAATGTAATATATATTTATTCAAATTCAGTAAAACAGCATTTAAACAGCCTGAAACTCTAACAAGGTCTAACACAAGGGGCTAACACACATTGTTTTTTTCCGAGGATAGCCATGAGCGACCACAATGGAAACATCAAGGGTAGTTTTAGGGTATGTAGGTACGCTTATGGCAGAGTATGGCACAGTATATTATATCGGTAATGTAATATTGTACAGGCATAATCAGATGAGAAGCCCCGCTGTCTTCAATGCAAACTCAACCATATCGTTGACCTATTAAAAAAAAAAAAAAAATCCTTACTCGCTTGCATGCCCCCCTGCATATGAGGCGTGAGGACCGCGGGACTGCCTCTACACAAACATTGACAGTGATTAGTCAATTTGCACAGCTCTGCTAGTGGAAAGTATTCTAGTGATAGTATGGGTATGTATCAAGAGTATATATATATATATATATATATATATATATATATATATATATATATATATATATATATATATATATTTATATATATATATATATGTGTGTGTGTGGTTTTTCTTGAAGTAAGTGGACTGTAGAGTTATACCAAACCACACAATAGTATACTGTATTTACCTTGTTGCTGGAGCGTAGACGACGGGATAAGGTTATTGAGGAGTAGAACAAGGCAAGAAGATTGGCGGTGGAGTTGGTGATAACGAGTGATGAACAAAGAGGAAATTAGTTAATAGTTGAGGACAGAAGGGGGCGTCTAGACTTAAATGATAATGAGGATGATAATAGATGATCGGTGAATTGATGGGAATCTACGTTGAGGTTAGTTCTAGCGTATTAGTGGAATGGGATGAGAGAACAAAAGAAAATAGTACTGTCGGCGGTAGTGTTTGGAGAGCGAGTGTCGGGTCCCAATCAAATCGCAGGAGCCCTGATGATTCGCTCATGCGCGAATCGGTCGGTAAATATCGACCATTTTATAATTACCTAAGTCCAGAGGAATGATATACTACTTAAAATCTAATACAGAACATAATTCAATATTCTTCCCATTTATACTAAATCATATTATGATTCTTATTCCTACAAACTTACTATTTATAAATTCACTTAAACTTAAGACTGTTCATGATAAAAGTATGGACAATATAATATATATATATATATATATATATATATATATATATATATATATATATATATATATATATATATATATATATATATATATATATATATATATATATATATATATACAGGTATACATATATATATTGCTTTATAAATTGCTTTAAGTAATTAAATTGTGGAACAGTATGTGAGAATCCAATCTTTAACCCACAGGACCCTAGCGACGCACATGAAGCGTCGGCAATGTATGTAACGGTAAACCCCAGCGCCGCATAGGGTGCGTCGCGGTTAATTACTCCGGTCCTATGGCACCTAGAGGGCTCAGATGTGTATGGGAACTGCGTAAGTATCCCACGCAACAATGCCGATGGTTGAAAACCCTCAAAGTCCAGCCGCTATTGCTCGCCGCGGGAAAAAATCGACCCCTAAATGGCACGAAAGGTCTTAAAATTGACAACGAAATGGGGCGAAAGGTGATAAATTCGCCAAACTAATGGGCCAAACGTCTTATAATCTCAAAACTAGTGGGGCTAAACACTAGGGAGAAGGGGTTCCAGAAAAACTGTCTGCCTCCCCTTACATAGTAGCCTACATGACATTCAGATCTGGAGAGACAAGTCTTTTAGAATGGGTGGAGGGCCTGGCCTTTGACCCCACTCGTACCTATGGTAATATATATATCAAGAACCTCCCTATAGTCAGCCTTACTCTCGCCCTCTCTTCTCTATTTTCGATATATACATCTGTCTCCATATGAACTCTTTTCATGGCTCTGAAAGACCATTCATAATTTAGATAATATCGTCTGGTGATTGTTACGTTAGTATTGAAGATGATTGTATTGAATTGTAATTTTTGAATATTGAAATATGTTTACACTCATTAAATTCATAAGCTTGGTGGCAACGATAATAATAAACAACACGCTTTGGATGGACAAGGTTAATGATTCAAATACAGTATACAATATAAAAACCTTGATTTCCGAAACCGAAAAGCTAATTAAAATCGTCTGGCAGTTTCTAGCCTATACAAGACAATATACCAGGATAGGTAGAATATAATTGACATGGCTAATAAAGTAATAATGACTACTGAATTAAAGATAAGAGTCACGGGATGAATGGGGTTAAACAGATAACCCCCCGCCCCCCCCCCCCCTCCATCCATCACAGACCCCCCTGAATCAAGTCCACTTTCTACCCCTCCTCCCTATCCACTTCCCCCTCTACCAACCTCCCCTTCCCATTCACTATCCCTTCTACCCCCTCCCTATCCCGTACCCCCTATACCCCCCTCCCCTCCCCTTCCCATCCACTACCCACATCTACCCCCTCCCTATTCACTACCCCCTCTACCTACCTCCCCTCCCCCCTGAAATTTCAACATCGTTCAAGATCTCCGATGAGAGGCTTATTACCACTCGTCTTATTCTTGGCATTGTTGTTGTTGGTGGTGATGGTGGTGTTCTTCTTCTTCTTCTTTTATTTTCCTTCTTTTTATTTTTATCTTTTTTTCCTTTTATCTCTCTTCTTCTTCTTCTTCTTCTTCTTCTTCTTCTTCTTCTTCTTCTTCTTATTATTATTCTTTTTTCTTCATGTTTCTTCTTCTTCTTGGACTGCATCATCCGAGCCGAGTTTAGAGCACGCTCACGTGTGAATCTACTTCACCTGGATTCGATCCAAGCCAAGGTGGACATATTTAGTGGGTGTGGTAGTTAGTCAAAGCGTGTTTCACAGGCTCGCACCCAGTCGGGGGAACACCTCGACGACGTATACAGACTAATATAACACACAACAGCGTCCTTTAATTCCAACATGCCTTCTCCCCTCTCAAAATTCTTCGAAAAGTAAATACGAGGTGCCGTTGTAAATGCTTATCCCTCAATACCTTCACCAGACCTGTTATATATATATATTATATATATATATATATATATATATATATATATATATATATATATATATATATATATATATATATATATATATATAAATTATATATATATACAGTGTATATATATTCCATAATTATAAATTTTAAAATACCCTTTTAATATCCCCGACTCACGCCCCCTATACACACGCACACACATTTTCTCTCTCTCTCTCTCTCTCTTCCCATATAACCTTTTAAGTACCCATATAATAACCCGATTAATGCCCCCTCCACACACACACACACACACATACACAGACGCACGCACATTATCTCTCTCTCTCTTCCCATATAACCTTTAAAGTACCCCAATAATATGCCGACTCATGCCCCCTCCACACACACACACACCTTTCACACTATCAACCATCTCACCTTACACCCCTTTACCACCATCACGGGACGCTAACAATATGTCCGACTACTTTCATGTTTTACTTTTATCTTTAATTATTGTTATTCCTCTTCATCTTTTCCATCATCAATCCCTCATCTTTTTCTTTTATACTAAGAATCGGTGGGTGTTTTCTTTGGTCTCTGTTTGTCACTAAGGTAATAATATACACAATGATGGAAGAAAATGTTTGAATTGCCTTTAGTTAGGATATACCTGTAATGATTAACCTTTTGGATATCTTATTATCCTATTTCACCACCACCCCAAACTTGAGTGATCTTTTCAATAATTGATTTACAAACAAAAATCAAAATGCTTATTTTCAAATTGCTACTTTTACTATATATATATATTATGTTACCTCCACCAACCGACTTTACTCATATATATACTGTACATCTAGGCCACATTGTGAAGAAAAAAAGAGGCCTAATAAAACACCTTCTTATATGAGGGAGATGCAACATTGTGGCATCTAGAGAGATTGTAGAGAATTAATAAGAGGAGGTGAATTGATGAGACAGGATGCTATTGACTCTACCTTTTCGAGAAGTATGGTATGGGTTTTTTTTTAAAAGACCTCCGTCTACGTATTGTGAAAAACCTGTTATCCTCCGGCAAATTGTGGGGTTGAGTGAGTGAAGGGGGAGACAGTGAATGAAGGAGGATGCATGTTTTTCATAATACGTGTTGCTAGCCCCAAACGCGCGAGCAACTGTGGCTTTCAACCATCCGACACATCCCCTTTTATTAATGTGCATCACACATGTTACATACAAATAAAGTTTATGTTTTGTTTTACCCTACTGTGGAAAGACTACGGATACACCACTCCTGCCGGGGCCTCACGCAGTGGCATGACCCAGTCCTGTCGAACTGAGCTCATGACGCTGGTGGCATTGCCCCGGAGGATAGCCATCCCTAGTCTTTGCTTGAGCCAGAGGGTTTCTCGGGGTTCTCCTGAAACTTCTCTGATTTTACGGCCTATTGCATTCACCATCTTAAGGGTGGTAGGGCCGAAGACTCCTGAAGTTTCGAATGCCAGGGGCTCGAACTGATGAATTCTGGCGATGGCTTGATATTTTTCTCGCTTTTTATTTTCTGCTATCCGGGCGGCTTCACCTGCTTCGTCGGCGTTTCTGGCGGCGTTGGTTGTGGAGAATAGTGTCAACACATGTGGCATCCCACACGAGGCACCGGCCATTCTTGTAAGGGAAAGTGGTCATCCCATCTGGCCGTTTGCCGTCTTCTCTGTGAAGTCCATGTGGTTCGAGGATTGATGCACAGTTAGCACTCTGCAGGGCCCGTTTTATGACATCGTTTAGTGCAGAGTGTCTTGGCAGGCGGCCTGCGTTGTAATTACATGACAAGGCATGGTGACCTTGAGCATCCATCCTCCCATCACACTTGCAAGTGTGTGGGTGACAAACTGCCGCACCCACTCTGAGCGCGATGGCGACCCGGAGCGCTTCAGCATCCAAGTGAGTTCCAAGAGGTGGGATGGGGATGGCGTGTAACCACACGCCACTCTCCGAACGGGCGGCTGCCTGGAGGCGTGCTTTTGCAACCTGGTCTGCATTGGTTAGGAGATTTTCTTGAGTTTTCTTCGCCGAGATGGTATCCCACGCTTTCTGCTTGCTCCTGGAGGTACCCTGAGGCTCCTCCTCTACTCCTGTACTTCCCTTCCAGGTGTTAATCGCTGCTGTTACGTCCCCATTAAGTGTCATTCGGGGTTTAGAATAAAGGATGGACAATACGAGGTCGTTGGTCGCGATGAGGGAAGAGATAAAGGCTGGGGAGGCAATATCCGAGGCTCTCCGTATGCCCAAGCCCCCGAGGCGGACAGGAAGGGTGGCTTGTGTCCAGGCCCGTTCTTTAAATTCCACGTTGGTGATGCTGGTCACTGCTTCTCGGATTATGCTGTCTAATTCTTGGAGGCCGCCATTGTTCGTGTAAGTCATCGATGTGCGCAGGAGGTATTGGAGTTTTGGGATGGAGAAACAGTTCTTGAGCAGGGCCAGAGCTGAGTGGGCATCGATGTTTATCAGGCGACTCACGAGACGTTGAAGCTCCTCCTTTTTAACTTGAAGTGCTGGTGGGATTGCTGCCAGAGTTAGTGGGGAACCTAATAGGGTTTGCTGGTGCTCCTGAAGGATCTTTACATCTGGCAATATGTTTCGGAACAGGGCCTGAGTCTCTTCTCCTTGTTCACGTGTGTGGTTGAGGAGAACAAGTTCACATTTGGTGTCATTTATCACTAGCCCGGCCTGGCCGAGGTCAGTTATGATGTTATTTAGGTCGGTTAGAACGTTCTCTACTGACCCACCCAAGGTTGCATCGTCCAGGTACCATACATTCAGCTCTGACCTTACTTTGTTAGCTGCTGCATCCACCCCTATTGAGAAAAGAGCAGGACCACCTGGATCTCCCTGCTGTAACCCGGTCTCTGATGGGATTACCGTCTCGCCAAAAATCAGGATTGAAGGTTTGGAATAAGCCTGCCAAAGTAGGGGGTACAGAGTGGGGATGTGTTCTTGAGCTGCACGGAGGAAGACATCCCTGCGAATGCTGTTGAATGCGTTCCGCATGTCAATCTTTAGAAGCACTCGTTTTTCTTGGGCTTGGCTGAGGTAGGTGCGGGTTGTGTATGGTATGGGTTGAACCCATAAGATAGGACTGGAGGTACAGTTGAGAAGATAATTGATGAATATTAGAAAGAGAACTGAAGACAGGACAGAACCCTGAGGAACATCGGTGTTTATAGAATGCGGACGTGAGTTATGGCCATCCACAACCGTAGCTATGGAACGGCCAGAAAGGAAATTTGAGATAAAGGCACTGATAGAGGGATAGAAACCGAAGGAGGGTAGTTTAGACATTAAATATATGTGTACACGAACTAAGTAAATACGGTTTTATTTACTAAGTGTAAATTACAAGATCAGTGAAAAATATTTATATATTTATTTAAGAACAGATTGGACTATAGAGTTGGTTACGTACATCAATTATATATAACAGTAAAGTAAATGGCAGTGCATCAATAATTATGGTGGGAAGTTATTTCCCACATAGTATTTGTATAGCTATTTCTTTGTATATACAGTATAGTGTAAGTTAATAATGAAATTGGGTACTGTCAATAGGTTAAATAATGTTTCATATAGTTAAAATACCGCATTTTATATAACACTACGAACTAGTGAAATGCATAGTTCAAGAAAACAAGTGACTCGCGAAAACAATTAACCTGTTTCACATAATTACGGTTATTATTATAATGTTTTGAATACGATTAAAACATCATGAAAGAAAACTATATAGCTGGGCAGTTGTTGGTTGAAATTGGTAGAGGAAACACCATTTACAGAACCTATCATGTGAGTGATGTATACTAATCATATTAAGTCGGTATAAGATTAATTATAGAACCAATATGAATCGCTTTCCAAATGCGTGTATCCGTGTTTATCCGCTGGTCAGTAGGTAGGACGACAGAATTAATCGAAGGATAGGTGTTACACGGTATGATTATATACAAAACAAAGTAAGTGTGTACAATTAACTTCTCTAAATTTAATATGTATATTAGAATGATATATTAGGTCACTTTATGATAATATACCAATACACAATATATATAAGCTAACTAGATCGTTTACTTTTGACAACAGCGAGTTTGTTGTTCAGCAACTTCCCTGCGATAACTCTGCTAAAAATATATATTGTTCGAGTAGTAAGTAACTATTAACAAAGATGCGGTAGAACCTGTGGAGAAAGGATATATATATATATATATATATATATATATATATATATACCAGTATATATATATCAGTATATGGGAGGAGACACTGAGCAAATGTAATTAATACAGTAGTAATTGTGTATGAGAGTGGTATTGTCCGGAGGCTTCTCGCGGTAATTATTATGACTGTATAACTTGGTCTCTTAGGCGGAATGGCCTATGTACACTTGGTCAAAGAAGTATCTGCACCCTTACGCTGATCATCTGATGTGTACAGCTCGGTAGGGTTGGCATCTCTGCCTGCAGCTATATCCAAATGTCAGAGACGATCGTCTCTGACACATGGATATAGTTACAGGCAGAGGTGCCAACCCTATCGAGCTGTATATGCCAGATGATCAGGGTAGGGGTGCAGATACATCTTTGACCAAGTGTACATAGGCCATTCCGCCTAGGAGACCAAGTTATACAGTCATAAGTCAATATTTGGTAATGGGATAAAAGGATTGGGTGTGTATTGTATAATGGATATATATCTAGGAAGGATCTCAATGAAACCACAATATGTAGTGTACCGTTACTTCCCTTGGGTTACATGGTCAGATGGACAAAACGCTTTTCTGAGACATGGATTACTCAGAACTTCACTAGGTGGACTAAACGAGTATCCAGGTGAGACGCAGATGTTTTTAACATCATACTGGCAGTAGAACTAAACAGTACTTCGGCAGGTCCAGGTGTGGTGACAGACTATGCAGAGATAGCATTAGGTGGCATAAACACTATTCTGAGAGGTGGACTGCTCAGAGTCTTGCTAGGTGGACTAAAGGAGTGTATGGGTGGAGAATCAGGTGGACTAAATGTTCTATTCTTGTGAGGTGGAATACACGAGGGAGCTTTCCGGCTAGGTGAGCTACCGAACAGTCTCTCCCTCTTTACCTGTACCCATTTATGTTGTCTTAAGCTGGTCCAGGAGGATCGGATAAGAAGGTCCTGATTGATCAACTGTTCCCTTCATGACTTAAACCCTTCTTGTTCTGCGCTGTTAGGTAAAGGTGAGATCTTGGGTAGAAGGAGAGGCAGAAAGGGTCGGGGGTCCCAGGTAAGATGGTGTTTGGGGGGTGAAGGCAGGCCATGGAAAACATCTTCAGCTGGTGCAGTTGTATATTCCTCGTCGGTGTGTTCTCTGTAGGTGTTACAGTGATTGTTGCTATATGTTATGTTGCCTTTGCCGAAGTAGAATCTAGCGCAACAGATACATTATTTTCTGCAGAGGTTTAATAACATAGGAATACACTCTTATCTCTGTTTGTCTTTAAAAAACATCGAATGTGATTCAAACGACTTATTGACATATTAACAGGATTTCCAATTTTCACTGCCATTACCTTCAATTCAATAATTTGTAGAAGTCATAGTTCATATTCTTCTCTCAGTCCTTGGCACAGTTTTCTAGCCACAATTAACACTACCTTATCTGACATCTTGTAGATAATGTGTTTAATTATTTGTTGAGCAGAATCTACAACATTACACGACGACTATAGTACCCCTCACGGTCGTGCAACCAGCATCCCCAACACTCCAGAGTGTGAACATCAAACAGCTACCATCGACATGACCCGCGTATGACTATCCTCTCATGTCTTCGTCAAACCAGGTATTTTGGACACAAACATCCTCGTCCTCGTCCCATGCATCTTCGACGGAGTTCCTCACTGCCTTGGCTTGGACCTGGCCCCTTTCACCCCCGGCGTAAGTCCTCCTTTCCCAAGAGCCCACCACTCTTATATTGCAGAGATTGGCAGCCCCTGCATCTTCGCAGGCAAGCGACCGACCGCGCCCACAGCTAACCAGGGTACAAGGTGGCAAGAGGAGGAAAACAAGGCAGGTGATTGGCCAGCCTGAGCCACATGGCCTATCACTTCACCAGTCCAGGGAAAACCCAGATTTGGGATCAGAGGAAAAAGACTGATAAACTCCCTGTGACTCGACTGGTCAGTTTAGAATACCAGAAACGTAATGTGGTCCTGGACAGGGGTACATAAGGCCTAATACATAAGTGTCTAATTATTACCAAACTACTGGGCTGAAAAGTCTTAAAATACCCAAACTAATGGAGCGAAAGAGTGGAGATCCAACCCCTTTCCTCCCCCTCGGACAAAATAGGGTTAACCCAGGTAATCCTAGAATTATTATTTTTATAATTCTACTTTCCCCGAGGTAGGTATTTTCAGCTTAGTGTCAGGGAATTAAAAAAACACTATCTCATTTAACTATCTCAACCCGAGGATGACTGGTTATTTATTTCATATTGAATATTATCTATTCATGTAATCATATTTGCCTATCTCGAATCTATCATGTGTTCATGTTTTAAAACATTTGATCAATAGACATCTATTGATAATTAATATAAGCAGACGTAAACATTATTGTACGCAGCTCAACAAAGACCCCTCGAAGATTTTTTTTTTTTTTTTTTGCGGGTGGGGGGGGAGACAATCGTTACAGGTAACCTTCCTTTTTGTCTCCTTCTCACACATAGAACAAATAATATATATATATATATATATATATATATGTAGGTAGTAGGGGTAGGCAGCCCCGCCCAGGGAAGTACTACCGCCAAGGTTTCGGGAGACTCAGGGAATAGCCTGAATTCCATTTTCTCTCCCAGGCCCTGGTAGCTGGATACATATCTTTCTGCCTCACACATCAGGGGTATCAGGAAAACCCTCTTTATACAACATACACATCCAACTTCACGACATTGCCCTACATCGCTATCCTCTATCCATAAAACACTACTCTTCCCACTACATATCATACATGTAACACCATACACCTTTACCAAATAAATATGGCAGTGCAATTGTTAAGAGCAAACCTGGTGGTCCCTCGGATATCCACCCCCGGCAGGGTTGGGTCGTTGACACAGGGCCCTCCCGGTCGTCATCATGCGACTGTGTCAAGAGCATTGTAACGTCCCAAAGCTGCTCGTCGGTGCAGCTTTTTCTTTAGTAATATAAGGGGACTTCACTCTAACATCAATTCTGTACACCAATTTCTTCAAGCAGAATCCCCTACTCTCCTTTTTTTGACAGAGACTCAAGTAACATCCACATCTGACACGTCTAGATTTAATTTTCCAGGTTATCAACTGCTCCAAAATTTCAGACCTAAGGGAGGTGTATGTTGCTTCGCAAAATCTGAAATTGCCCTGGAGGAGGTTACTAGTTTCAATTGTCCCTATTTTGATTATTCTATATACAAATTAATTTCTGCTGGTAAATTTAAATACATATGTTGCATCTACCGTTCCCCAAATACTCCTCCAGAGCAAAGTCTTTTTGATTCTCTGTCCTCACAACTCAGTGTCCTCAACTTAAATGCTTCTTCTGAAATCACTGTGTTGGGTGATTTTAATGTCCATAATGTTGAATGGCTCACTCATTCAGCCAGGACTGATGATGCTGGTCTTGAATGTGAGCTATTTGCAGACTCATTTAATCTCACTCAACTAGTCAACCAACCAACCCGTGTACCAGATAATCATAATCATAATTCCCACCTACTGGACTTATTTTTAACAACCAATTCAGAAAATTATGATGTTACAGTGAGGTCCCCGCTTGGATCTTCTGATCACTGTCTGATACAGGCCACCTGTCTATCACCTACCACACCTTCCCACTCTGAACCTGTTTTGGTGACTAAATGGCATTATGATAGGGCAGACTGGGAGGGTCTTCAAGGTTTCTTTATTGATATTCCCTGGACCTCTTTCTTTTCTAATGATGCACACTCCACCTTGAGCCACATACAAGATTTTGTAAAAATTGGAATGGAAACTTTTATTCCTCATCAAAAGTACAGTAAAAGATCTAATTCACCTAAATGGTTTGACCATAATTGTGCTAGAGTAACTGAACAAAAAGCAATAGCCTACAATGCATACACAAGATCAAAAACACATGAAGCTTTTAATTACTTTAGAAACATCAGAAATCATGCCAAAACTGTATTAAACCTAACTAAATCAAACTTTCTCCACAAGCAGGCAAATAAACTTCTAAATAATCCAAATGATAACAAAATATTTTGGTCTACTCTTAACTCATTTAAATCCAACTTCACTACTGCTTCATCCATTCCACCATTAAAATCTCCGACTGGCAATCTTGTAAGTGACCCACGAGGTAAAGCTAACCTTCTTGCGGATATTTTCTCCACCAACTCAACCTTAGATGAAACAAATCAAGATGTCCCTGTACTTAATTTTAATTCGCCTGAAATTCCCTCACTTAAGATCCACACCAGACATGTCAAAACTATTTTGCAGAATCTCTCAGTAGATAAGGCTCCTGGTCCAGATGAAATTCCTCCAATAGTACTTAAGAATTGCTCCTTGGTGCTCGCTCCTGTATTGGCAAAATGTTTCCGTCTGTGTACTCATACCTCATGTTTCCCAGTACCCTGGAAAGAAGCAAACATCCATCCAGTTCCTAAAAAAGGTGCCTCTTCAGATCCATCAAACTACAGACCAATAGCTATAACTTCCACTCTTGGTAAAGTCTTTTAAATTATATTAAATAATCACATAATTAAGCATCTTGAGAATAATAAATTAATCAGTGATAGGCAATATGGTTTTAGACGATGTCGATCAACTGCAGACATGCTTTGCCTTCTTACGCATCAAATCAACCAAGCTACAGACCAACGTGGTGAAACACATACAATAGCACTGGATATATCAAAGGCATTTGATAGAGTCTGGCTTCAATCCTTATTGTCGAAGATGTCACACTACGGCCTTGCATCATTAGTTCCACTAATTTCTTCTTATCTTCATAACAGAAAAATACATGTAATGGTAGATGGCCTTTATTCTCAATTTCACTCAATAAATGCTGGTGTTCCCCAGGGATCAGTTTTGGCCCCAATTCTGTTCCTCATTCATATCAATGATCTCATATCTACCACTCATAATCCAATACATTCCTACGCAGATGACTCAACACTCCACAGTTCCTTCACATTTACCAATTCTTCCACCCAACCCGATCTTACAAATTCAAAAATAAACACTGCAATTTCTCTGAACCAGGACCTTTCTAGAATTAATGGATGGGGACAACAGAATCTAGTTTCCTTTAATGCACAGAAAACCAAGTACATTCAATTTTCTAACCGACAGAATCTCACTGACTCCCTTATATTTGTTAATGATGTAAATATTCCCACTTCCCCTAGTATTGACATTCTCGGTGTAACATTAACTACTAACTTGAGCTGGACACATTATGTTAGAAGCATTGCTAAGAATGCCTCTAAAAAACTGGGACTCCTGTACAGAGTTCGAGAATTCTTCACTGACGAGCAGTTGGCCGTAATATATAAAAGTCATGTGCGTTCTCAGATGGATTACTTTTCACCTCTGTGGGGTGGAAGTGGAGTGGTTGCATTGAGGCAGTTGGACAAAATTCAAAATAAAGCTATTAGATTAATCAATAACCCTGCAATCACACAGGACCTTCCTACATTATCCATACGAAGAAACGTTGCATCCCTTGCATTATTCTACAGACATTTTCACAGCAATTGTTCCGAGGAACTTGCTTCAATTGTGCCGCCTCTCCACATCTTTCCCCGTAGAACTAGGGCAGCTGAGAGCGCCCATGAATTTACACTTTCTCCTCCACAATGCAGAACTTCTGCATATCAGAATTCATTTATCCCCAGAGCTACTACTCTTTGGAATTCACTTCCCTCGAATTGCTTTCCACAAACTTACAATCTACAAATGTTTAAATCCAGTTGTTACAAACATTTTATGAATGGAGGATGCCTTTAGGCACATGGACCTTTTTGTTTTATCTGTGTTTTTCCTTCCTCCGTTCATTGTCTCTTTAAAAAAAAAAATATATATATATATATATATATATATATATATATATATATATATATATGTACAGTATATATATATACAGTATTTATATATATATATATATATATATATATACGGTATATATATATATATATATATATATATATATATATATATATATATATATATATATATATATAATTATATAAATATATATGTATATTTTTTTTTTTTATATACATATTGGTTAGGATAACTTAGATTAGGTAAGATCAAGTTAAACTAAGTTAGGTTAGGTTGGTTTAGGTGATGAAGGGGTAAGGAAAAGCAATGTTTACCCGCGGGAGAGAGAGAGAGGAACCTTCTGGGATAGATATATAAGGCTGGGGTGGGCAGAGGAAGACATCACAACTTCACCACACTCCACCATGAAGATCCTGGTGAGTAGCTGCACACACCTCAGTCTACAGGCCTCCTCAGCTCTGGGACTATAAGGATATAGGAATCTATATAAAGTGGCTGATCATAAGGACTTTAAACCTGCTGAAATATAGAACTTAATTTAAAGTGACTGAGCTAAATTAAGTGATTGATCAGAGAGGAATTTGTTAGAAGTTGTTAAATATTGAAATCTATTCTAAGCTGATGATAAAAACGAACTCACTGTAAAGTTACTTTACGAAGCACTTTAAAATTACTGATATGCAGGACGCTAACGAAAATTACTGAAATATGTGACAGTTAATACATTTGCAACACAATATTCTCTACTCTAAGTACGATAATACACACATTATTGAGGAACAGACTTGAAACTGTTAAATGTATCTGATTATATATAACTTAGTAATACAGTGCTGCCTTTACATACTATTCACAATAGTATTGATTTAATTTGTTTACTAAAATTGATAATATATTGCGTTGACATGTAAGAGCGTAAATAATTGGTCAGACTTTGTCAACATGGAAGGTTGGCATTTAACTTACCTGTCTTAATTCTTGCCTCTACCCTACAGGCTGTTGCATCACTACTGGTGGTGGCCCATGCTGCCCCCCAGGGAGGGTATAACCTGCCCACTCCTGGACGCGGCGGTGGCTTCTCTCACGGCGGCGGCGGTGGCGGTGGTGGCTTCATCTCTGGTGGTGGAGGTGGTGGCGGCGGTGGCGGGGGCTTCATCTCTGGCGGCGGAGGTGGTGGCTTCGTCTCTGGTGGCGGCGGCGGTGGTGGTGGCTTCATCTCTGGTGGTGGTGATGGATTTGGCGGCGGCGGCGGAGGCGGTGGCTTCGTGTCTGGTGGTGGCATCGGAGGAGGCTTCGGGGCTGGCGGCGGCGGCGGTGGCGGTGGTGGCTTCGGAGGTAGTTTTGGTGGGAGCTGCGGAGGTGGTCAGATCCGTCACGTTGATGGTTCCTGTGTGTCTCCCCAGGTGACCAGTAAGCTGTATGTGTACCGTGCTCCTGCTGTTGCTCCTATTGTTGGACCACGACCCAATGTACCTGCACCACGAGTAGAACATAACACTATCTTCATCCACACACCTGAGGGACTTATCAACCAGCAGCCGGTTGTCGTACCACCACCCCAGCAGAAGAACGTGGTGTACGTGCTCAGCAAGAGACCCCATCACGACCAACAGGTCATCCAGGTGCCCGCTGCCGAACAACAGGCTCCTGAGATCTTCTTCGTTAACTATGCTGACGGAGAGAACCCACAACTGCCCAGCGGTGGTGACCTAAGCTCTGCTCTTAGACAGGCCTCTCAGGGCGGCGGCGGTGGTGTGTTATTGGCAGCGGCGGCGGCGGCGGTGGCATCGCTGTTGGAGGTGGTGGCATTGTTGGCGGTGGTGGTGGTGGCTTCATTGGTGGTGGTGGCATCATTGGTGGTGGTGGCATCATTGGTGGTGGTGGCATCATTGGTGGTGGTGGAGGTGCCATCATTGGTGGTGGTGGAGATATTGGCTCACCATCAGGACTTTACTCCACCCCTTGAAGAACCTGGCACCAGCCGCTCTCTACAATGCTTCGCATCCTCGCACTAGTTTTTATTTATGATGCTTACAATAATGTGAAATTACCCTTATTTATTACCCTTCAATTTATGTATTTAATTATATTTTCTTTTATAGTATGTGATATTGATGTGCCTATTCAATCTATTTATATCATATCAATTCAATAAACTCTTACATAATACAACACCATATCCTTCTCCTGTCATCGGTCATCTGTATTTCGCAGAAGTAATTTATTTTTTCTTTGATGATAAGTCGTGGTTAGCTGAATAAATGTAACAACGAATATTGCCAATGTTTAACATTCTATGACTGTCTAAATGTGGCTTTAAGCTTATTTGATACGTGGGTGGGTTTTTTTTAATTTCTCCTATTTCGCTTCATAAGTTTGACAAATTTAAAATATTCCATGCCTATAGTTAATAATAAGACGTTTCACCCCATTTAGGTATTAATTTTTCTTGGCGAGCGATAGCGAGCCTGTAATATAGAAGAAATAAAACTGAGGCCGGGACATTTTTCTATGGAAAATATGTTCAAATTTAGCTTGAAGGGGGTCTGGGTGGGCATTTCTTTTAGTTTGAAGGAAGTCTAGGAAGGCAGGTTTGGTAGGCTAGGGTACAAACTATAATACATTGCTTGAAAATGGCAATATCAAGCAAACTCTCAATAATAAACAAAATATCATAATACCCCACAAGGCGTCACATCATATAGTGTTACAGACCATGACATTATATACTCTTTACCCAATAAGATTCGGATATGGAATCCCACCCAGACTGTTTGTATTCCATTGAAATACGAGCGTTCGTACATAAGGTCATATGGGCATTAACCCTTTATTAGCGGCGCGCATCATATGTCGAGTGAAAGAAATTTGGACTATGTGGCCATAAGTCGTGTGGCAATTTCAGCACGTAATGTTGCTGAGAGAGAGAGACAAGTGGTGGCAGGAGAGTAGCGAGCGTATGACTGCTCCAGACCACCGCGGTGGACCAACTGACATGAATCCCACCCTCCTCCACCCTCTCACACTCGCTAGATAGTGAAATGTATGGGGAAAGTACCGAATTACATGGTTTTTGCACTCGTGTTGCGCGGTTGTTGCAAGAAAACTAGCGGTCATACAAGGATCGTTGTGGTGTCATTGGAAAGCTCTGGTTATGCCCTTTAAGGGATAGATACTTGTTTTACGCTCTGGGTCTTATTTAGGCATGAAAATGATCACGTAAACAGCCCTATTTTGGGTAAAAACACCCAGCTGGTGGCTACATATTATTTACCGCCTAGGCCGCTCGTTAGGTGTTAAGGTGTATTCATTATAAGTAGGCCTCTGACCTCTATCCTTTGTAACTCAACAAAGGCTAGAGCAAATGGGCTGTAACTTTCACACCTATTCCTTGGCTCTTCTCAAATGATAGAAATATTAGCTCGATTCCTAAAGTCTGTTTAGAGTTAAAAAGGTTAGTGGGATAATAATAATGAATATACTATAGTTAACCTACACTAACCTACCCTAGTGTAAATTACTATATCCTATTCCATACTTAGTATTCATATGGATACAAAATACACAAAATTAATAGGAATACATTTTCAGATTAGAAATAAATTAGGATAATACACGCACGACTTGTAGTAAATGTAATATATATTTATTCAAATTCAGTAAAACAGCATTTAAACAGCCTGTAACTCTAACAAGGTATAACACAAGGGGCTAACACACATTGTTTTTTTCCGAGGATAGCCATGAGCGACCACAATGGAAACATCAAGGGTAGTTTTAGGGTATGTAGGTACGTTTATGGCAGAGTATGGCACAGTATATTATGTCGGTAATGTAATATTGCACAGGCATAATCAGATGAGAAGCCCCGTTGTCTTCAATGCAAACTCAACCATATCGTTGACCTATTAAAAAAAAAAAAAAAAATCCTTACTCGCTGGTATGCCTCCCCTGCGTGTGAGGCGTTAGGACCGCGGGACTGCCTCTACACAAACATTGACAGTGATTAGTCAATTTGCACAGCTCTGCCAGTGGAAAGTATTCTAGTGATAGTATGGGTATGTATCAAGAGTGTATAATCGTATATATATATATATATATATATATATATATATATATATATATGTATATATATATATATATATATATATGTGTGTGTGTGTGGTTATTCTTGAAGTAAGTGGACTGTAGAGTTATACCAAACCACACAATAGTATATTTACCTTGTTGCTGGAGCGTAGACGACGGGATAAGGTTATTGAGGAGTGGAACAAGGCAACAAGAATGGCGGTGGAGTTGGTGATAACGAGTGATGAACAAAGAGGAAATTAGTTAATAGTTGAGGACAGAAGGGGGCGTCTAGACTTAAATGATAATGAAGATGATAAAAGATGATCGGTGAATTGATGGGAATCTACGTTGAGGTTAGTTCTAGCGTATTAGTGGAATGGGATGAGAGAACAAGAGAAAATAGTACTGTCGGCGGTAGTGTCTGGAGAGCGAGTGTCGGGTCCCAATCAAATCGCAGGAGCCCTGATGATTCGCTCATGCGCGAATCGGTCGGTAAATATCGACCATTTTTTAATTACCTAAGTTCATAGGAATGATATACTACATAAAATCTAATACAGAACATAATTCAATATTCTTCCCATTTATACTAAATCATATTATGATTCTTATTCCTACAAACTTACTATTTATAAATACACTTAAACTTAAGACTGTCCATGCTCATGAATAAAAGTATGGACAATATATATACAGTATATATATATATATATATTATTATATATGTATATATATATACAGTATATATATATATATATATATATATATATATATATATATATATATATATATATATATATGTATATAATTACAGTATATATGTATATATTTATATATATGTATACACAGGTATATATATATATATATATATATATATATATATATATATATATATATATATATATATATATATATATATATATATATATACAGTATATTATATATATTGCTTTATAAATTGCTTTAAGTAATTAAATTGTGGAACAGTATGTGAGAATCCAATCTTTAACCCACAGGACCCTAGCAACGCACATAATGCATCGGCAATGTATGTAACGGTAAACCCCAGCGCCGCATAGGGTGAGTCGCGTTTAATTACTCCGGTCCTATGGCACCTAGAGGGCTCAGATGTGTATGGGAACTGCGTAAGTATCCCACGCAACAATGACGATGGTTGAAAACCCTCAAAGTCCAGCCGCGTGCACGTGAGCGCACAAAAAGTTATTCATGCATGATGTTGCCTACCCATTTTCCCTCATGTAATTCCGACTTTCAGGCGCCCCGTAGGACCCCTTAACCTATCCGCTGCGCAGGTGGGGTAGTGACCAACTCTCCCTGTGTGGAGGTATTTACACTGTTTCCTTCACTCAAATCGTTATCCTATCATAAATATCATTAATACTTATCCATATGCGCCTATTTTACGTTGATTATGAAGATATTAACCTGTTACAACAATAAAACAAGTGGAAACAGTGTTTGTCTGGTCAAAATCGGGAAATTAATGCGAGAGTTACATAACTAAAGGCCGAGCCAGCTTGGCCAACATCCACCTCTCACGACGCCTGGAGCGACACTGACGTGTAGTCGTGTCTCTCTCTCTCTTTCATTCGCTAGGTAACATACAAGCACAGCCTGCTTATGATTCGCTATTGTTAGCCCGAAAATATACTGACGAAATAAGGTAATAACAGATAAAATAGGTGATAATTGAAGGGGGGGGAAGGGGGGGATGTGGAGGAGTGATATTTGGCATGGCCATGGGGCAATAATAAAAAAAAAAAAAAAAAAAAAAATACTGGGCTGATTTAAATGTTGTTTTTTAGGCCTTGGATTATATAAGGTGTTCCGCAGCGCACCGGTACACCTTATATTAGTGGGGACGCACTAGCCGGGGGATTTTTTTTGTTTTGGTTTTTCCTTCATTTCTAACCTATTCCAGGTGTTTTCTGGAGAAGAACTTTTTTTGACAACCTGCTGGTCCTGGGGTGTACATTTATATTATATTACCTGGGGCTCAATGGGTTAAGGTAAAATGTTAAATATTTGACCATTTTAAAAGAATACTGTATGGTCAATTACTTCATAATATTATGTATATCTAATGTGTACCACGCTATTGAAAATTGTGCCAATATTATGTATGGTATGTAAATTAATAAATTTAAATTCAACTATAACTCCCCCCCCCCCCCCCCCTCCCTTGAAAAAAAAAATCCTTCCTCCATCCCTGTTTGCCCTGGCACTAGTGGCTGTGAGTGTTTGTGTGAAGGCAGGTTAGTTTGGTCACCGGAGAGAGTGTTCAATACTTTCTATTTCCTTTGGTAAAATATCCAGTGTCTTTATGTAGTTCATCACAAACAACAATATATACAGCAAGGCTTACAATCGGATATTATACATATACACAGTATACATATTAAGATGCCGACTACCACGAGGAATAGTCGCACAGCAAACTATCTGTTGCAATGTCCGTTTAACCGAGGGGGACGTATTGAGGGAATACGAGAGTCACAGGTGTATATGTTTTATTAGTTAAGTTATAAGGTAGGAGGCGTACCTGACAGGATTTATTTACATTGAACACAATAGGCATAATACAACATGAGCATGATACAAATAACATGGATAATGGGTTACATTGTAGTACAGACACATAGAATATACATGAATCAACACATACTTATAGAGACGGGAGAATAATCGAATGCTCCCAAGTGATGTGGAATGTGTGGAGAAGTCCCTAGCTTGCAGCTAGTGTGATGTGGGTGTGGCAGCGCTTCTCTGCTATAGCTATACAGAGGCCTGGTGATTTAGAGACTACGCAGACGTGCAACAATGTAGCTATAGTAGAGATATAAATTATGGATAGCGTGTACGGATAATATTAATTAGGCAACAGGAATGAGAAATTGACTTACGTTAAGGGGACCTGAAAGCCAGATCTCCACTAAGCATCCTATTAATACTAACTTGAACGGGGAGGATTCCAAGAAGCTCGTGAGGATTCGAGGTCCTAGATCCAGAGAGCAGTCTAGGTCTTCCGATTCAGAAGTTGCCGTTTTAGTATCGGAAGTCGGGCCAGAGGGCATCTGTAGAAGCCTGTAGGCATTCCGATCTCAGGGAGGGGAAGAGATCATTTTCCCCTGCCTGGCCTGAATACCTATTCACTTCTCTGCTGTGGGTAAGGTGCATGGAAAAAGGGCACGCTGGAACGTTGGTCTAAAGGATACTGCAGGCCAGTGTGGTTCTGGTGAGGCAGGTAAGGGGAAGAGCAGTGGAAGGGCCCTCCTGATTTGACGAAGGGTCCCCTCTATCGATCAATCGGGCGGCGCCTCTGGTGGTGACGTCAGATCACTGGGATTGGTGGAGGTGTGTTTCCGGTCCTCTAATCCATGGCCGGCCTGGCTGCGTAAAGTCACGCCAGGGTTCTCTGATTGGCGCTGCCGTTTGGGAGTGGTGGGGGGATCAAGGGGGTTTGGTATTACTTGCGGTGGGTGGACCAGGCCGCGTTTTCTGTCGTCGCTGGTACCTGGGAAGGGGACACTGGTATATTCCTGGTGGCTAGTACCTGGAAAAGGGGCACTGATATATTGCAGCATGGGGTTCCTGGGCTGCATCTCTTTGGGGTTCTGGGGCTGTGGTAGAGGAGGACTGGGGTTGTGGGGTCGTGTCTCTCCTTGGGGTTTAGGTATAACATATATATATATATATATATATATATATATATATATATATATATATATATATATATATATATATATATACAGGGTGTCCCAGTAGGAAAGGGCATACCTTTGGGAAATGATAAAACAAGGTATTCTAAGCATTAAACGTTCTATAACAAAAAGTCCAAATTTCAACCGTTAAAAATATGTTTTAAGGTTTTATGTAGTGTTCTCCCCTGCATCACTGTAATGGACTCTTCTATGTTAGAGAGTAATTTCCAACTGCTCCAAAGTGAGCTAATATGTCTATACTCATTTTGTAACTTCTATCTATCTATCTATTGCCGGACGCCTTACTCCCCTTAATGAGGGTGGCCATACACAGAAGGCCCCCAAGCGGACCTATTCCCTGTAAGAGGGACAATTTGAGCCAGTTTACTGAAGGACTTACAGGATTGACCACTCAATTTAGGATCCGTCCGACTCCGAGGCCCTCTATGTATCTTGTTAGCACTATTTTTCTACAGTGGTGTTCGGTTAGTCCATCCACTAACCTGCCTAACACTTAGATAAGCAGTACGGATTAGTATCAGGTTTACTCCACTAGATAGGTTGCCAACCAAGGCTGACGAATCCCTTCCACCCGGATTTTTATAAGGTTGTCTCCCCTAGATGGGTTGCCAACCAAGGCTAATGAGTCCCATCCACCCAGATAACTTACAGAATTATAATATCTTTATAAGAACATGGTAAGAAAATTGCAGTTAGATGGAGGTGTGGTGAACACTAGGACAGCTAAGCCAGCCTTATGGGGAAATACTTAAGAAAATGCCATTTCGAACATGCAATATCTCTATACTGGTTGAGATTTGGATTATTTCTTATGTAACATTTTAGGCTTAGAATACCTTGTTTTATCATTTCCTAAAGTTATGACGTTTCCTCCTGGGACACCCTGTATATATATATATATATATATATATATATATATATATATATATATATATATATATATATATATACTGTATATATATATATGTGTGTGTGTGTGTAATAATAATAATAATTAAGATGCCAACTTCTGCTAGAGATAGTTCCGCTCTCTTTACTATATGTTTCGGGGTCCCGTTTTACCGAGGGGGAGGTTTTGAGAGAATACAGGAGCCAGGTGTACAAGTTTTATTATTTTAATCAGTGGGTTGATATGCATCTCTAATTTATAAATACAGTTACAATACATGGGTAAATATCAACATAAATCTTTAAGATAAACTACAACATAAATCTCAATAGGATACACAAGGATACACGTATATATATACAATATTAGCACATACTCAAAGAGACGTAATGTATGAATAATGACTCCTAGGTAGACTCAAATTATGTGGGTGAATCCCTAGCTGGAGTTTAGTATAAGTGCATGTATGGCAGAGCTCTCCACCTTTAGGTACGCAGCGATTTGGTAACCTAGAGATTAGACAAACGTGTGGCAATATACCTATAGAGGAATAATTAAAGTCACGGATAGCGGATAGCGTGGGAGGGTTCTAAGTAGCAACTGGTTTAATTAATAAATTACGGTAAAAGGGCCTGAAAGCCAGGTCTCAACTAGTTCAAGGGTCTCTATATTGCAGTAATAACTTATTAGAATAAGTTACCAAAAAGCCGGAAAGTATTTTAGGTCCTAGAGCCGGAAAGCATCTAGGTCAACATGATCGGGATTTGCTGTTTGTTTCAAGTAGAAGGATCGGGCCGGAAAGCACCTTTGGAGCCAGGGAGCATCCAGATATCAGGAAAGAGAGGTGAGATAGTTTCCCCTACCTGGTCTGGATACTTATCTACTTTCTAGGTGCTTCCCATCCTAGGAGTGGCACAAGGAATAAGGGCACGCCGATGCACTGGTTCTAGGTGGTGTGTAGGTCACTCTGGTTATGGCGATAGGGGTAGGGTGGAGAGTATATAAGCATATAGATTATATATGTGGTTATTGGTACACTTAACAACACTTGCGTCTGTGATTAACTGTAATCCATGGTGGGCATTGTAGTACCTAAAGTTCTATATTTCTCATGTTTCTACAGTGTAAAATAGTGTATTCACGAAAACCTCCGATCACCCGACATTATCGGAATGTGATACAGGCTGTTGAGAGTGAATGAGGGTGATCCGACAGTGTCAGATAGGCGAAGTCCAATAGTCCGAAAGTGTCAGGATTGGGTAGTTCGTTGGGTTTGTAGGGTCAGCTGATAGTATCGGAGATTCCAGTGAGCTTGACTACTGAGAAGATTCCAGACAGTATCATAATGCAGTGCATTCAAACTGTCAGAAGATATGATATTTAGAAATAGGGTAGGTGTCGGATGACTTCTGTCATTCCGGGAAAACGATCTCTTCACTGCCCATTTCAAGAAATTGAGAACCAAAACGCCGATTACAATGCTATAACCAGGGTTGAATACTAAGATGTGTCAAAAGAAAACCCCAAAACCCCGATATGAATACTGAGAAATATATCAGAAGACATGAATAAGTTGAAACAATTGTCCTTGGTTCTTATGACGACCCTGGACAAAACAAAGAAAACCAATCTCTGCCTCATTAAGTGTACCAATACCCTGATTAAGTGTCCCAAAAATAATCCCTGTAGCATGCATAATTACAAGTTATAATTATCAATACATTGAAATTTAGACCAAAGGTTAATGCGAGAATTGATTAGTAACCTAATAATTCTAAGGATAACCTTGAAAGGAGGCAATAATTGGCTACCAAGGGTTGGAACAGGTCTGCAGAAATATAGTTGAACATTACCAGTAAATGTGTCAATGGTACCAATAGACTGGAAGAGTGCATGTATTGTGCTGTTGTACAAGGGGAAGGGAGATCGGCAGGAGTGTTCAAGTTATAGAGGTATTAGTTTATTGTCAGTGGTTGGAAAGCTGTATGGTAGGGTGTTGATAGAGAGGATAATAAAGTGTACGGAAGTTGCAATAGGAGAAGAACAGTGCGGTTTTAGGAGGGGAAGAGGGTGCGTGGATCAGATGTTTGCAGTAAGACAGTTATGCGAGAAGTATTTAGAGAAGAATAAGGAGATATTTTGGGTTTTTATGGACTTGGAAAAAGCGTATGATCGTGTGGACCATGAAGCAATGTGGAAGGTGTTAAGGATTTATGAAATAGGAGGAAATTTGTTAGAAGCAGTTAAGAGTTTTTATGAAGGGAGCAGAGGATGTGTGAGAGTAGGAAATGGTGAGTTGAGTGAATGGTTTGAGGTAAAGGTAGGTTTGCGACAGGGTTGTGTAATGTCACCATGGCTGTTTAATATGTTTATGGATGGTGTGGTGAGGGAGGTGAAAAGGAGAACTATGGGAAGAGGATTGGGTTTAGTAGGAAAGAATGGTAGCAGTTGGGAGTTGAATCAGTTGCTGTTCGCTGATGACACAGCATTGGTGGCAGATTCTGATGAGAAACTGCAGCGGGTAGTCAAAGAGTTTGGTGTGGTTTGTGGAAGGAGGAAACTAAAGGTGAACGTCAATAAAAGTAAAGTAATGGTGTGTAATAGGGGAGAGCATAGGGTGAATCTAGATGTGAGGCTGGATGGGGAAATATTGGAACAAGTAGAGTGTTTTAAATATCTAGGAGGAACGATAAGCAGGAGTGGAGGTATGGAAGTGGAGGTAAAACAGAGAGTGTATGAAGGAAGAAAGGTTTTCGGAGCAATGGGAAGTATGTGGAAGACGAGAAATCTTGGAGTGAAAGTAAAATGTGCACTGTATCAAGGAATTGTTGTGCCAACAGTGATGTATGGGGCTGAAACATGGGCTCTGAAGAAAAAGGAGAAAAGAGGGCTGGATGTGATGGAGATGAGCTGCTTGAGGAGTATGTGTGGAGCTACTCGTAGAGACAGATTGAGGAATGAAGAGATACATTGGAGATTGGGGCACCAGGAACATTTGTCAGCCAGAGTGGACAGAAGGGTGCTGAGCTGGTATGGTCATGTTGAACGAATGGGAGAGGAAAGGTTTACAAAGAGAATATGTGAGTCAGGTACAAGGGGAGATAGAAGGGCAGGAAGACCCCCATTGAGATGGAGAGACTGTGCAAGAAAGGCTTTGGATGATAGAGGAATGACTATAGATCAGGCAGGGGAAGTGGTGGTGGGCAGGAGTGAATGGAGAATGCTTGTGAATAGTTGAGTGAACACGTGGTCATTTGGAGTAAGGGGTCGGACGCAAGTTGGACTAGATAATAGTCCATCAGGCGCCTGGCCCGGGGAGACGATTAATATGAAGGGTGCGCCTGGAAGTGTGGTGGGAGGGCTTGTGGCTTTGGCTCTGCTGCATGTCTGCCTGCCGAGATCGGAACCTCTCCGGGTGGTCGGGGGCCGGGGGAGTGCTGGAGCGACCTTGGTGACCCTGGTCTCTGGGTCTTCTCCTGGGTGACCTGGCTGTGTGTGAGTTTGTGCTTTTTGTCTGTGTTTATTTGTTGTTTTGTGTTGTTTTTGTGTTTTCCCTGTTCTTGCTCTGTCTTGAGTCGGCTACCCCCAAAATGGGGATTGGGCCTGAGCATATAGATAGATAGATAGATAGATTACCAGTAAACTGGTCCCAGTAGCCGGCATCAGAAAAACACATGGCCTCACGCAAATGCTGGAGCACCTCTAGAAGACTTTAGAGTAAATGAAACTCCCACACAAAGTGACGAAGAATAAACAATCTCATAACCTGATGCTGAAGAGCTCCCACACTACCCCAGTGGCCAAAATGCAGAACCTTTAAAACATCTGAAGAACCTGAATAGCTAAGCTAAACAGAGGCCTCCATTCACCAAAAACTAGCTGATAAATAGTAAAACACAAATTAAAGTCGGGTTAACCCACATATTTTTTTTCCAGTGAGGCCTGACTTGGGTATCCTAAAATCTGGTGGCGTACACTAGCTCAAGGTGCCTAACTATGCTTAAATACATTCCTAGCAAGACTATACAGTGACTTAAATGTAAAAACTACTCACTGTGTTTAACACCAAGGCGAGCTGGAAAAAGACCAGAGGCACAGGAGCTGAGGTGTTCACTCTGCGGTATTCACCATGGAAGGGAGAGCGAAGCTCGTGAAAGGCAAATGTTTGTTTAGAACAAGTGACGGATGGGAAGCGCACTAACAGAAGCTTAATATTCTATTATTATGTTGTTATTGTTTATTTTCTAAGTGGCATCCTATTCATATGACATTCTATAGGTAATGTAATGATTCTACCTATGACGTATTATTTGGTTGTTGTATTGGCGGATGGACGGCCCCTATAAAAGGCTTCCTTGAGTGGCAAGACCTCCAAATATAATTATTGGCAGTTCGTCGTTGATGGAGAGGTCACTGTTATATTTAATATATTTACACACACACACACACACATATATATATATATATATATATATATATATATATATATATATATATATATATATATATATATATATATATATATCTATATATATATATATATATATATATATATATATATATTTATATATATATATATATATTATATATTATATATATATATACAAACGTAAAGCAGAAAGCACCAACATCAATAAGCTTTCACGCCTATACGGTGGCAATATTAAACTAATAAGACCTACTAAAGTATACATCAACTTGACCAACACCGAACTGACTCCCGAACAAAATGACCTACTCAGCAAGGGCCTTAACAGCCACTACACCAACAAACCCAAACCCTACCGTAAGAGACTCAAAATAAAAATCCTCCTTGACGAAATCACGCGACTAGAGAAAAGCGTCAATCACTGCCATCCCCGCCCTCCAACCCACCCCACTCGCTGAAGCTGCCAAAACGAGAGGATCACACCACAGCAAAATCCTCCACAAGACCCACTTCCAGGCTGCCAAACTAATATGTGAGAATCATGACATCATCATCAGAAGAAAAGACAAAGCAGCATGCCTGGTCATCCACAACAAAGAGGAATACCTACTTAACCCGTCCAGTACTAGCGACGGCAGAGAGCCGTCAGTAGATAAATCACTCCCCAGTCCCAGCAACGGCAAAGAGCTGTCAGTAATATACGATCCTTGTAACTGCCAGTATCAGGCAGTGCCTGGTACCATGATGTTTGAGCTCTGCTCTAGAGTTGGCAACACTACTCTGCTTATATCCAAGCAGCTACAGACTGGGAGAGGCAGTATTCCTCCATCTTTTGAGGTGGGAGGTTGTTATATCTTGCCATTTTGGCCACATTGCTTGGGACAGGGGAAGACTTTTATGGTAGTACCCTATGGTACAATAGGGGTTAAAATGGATATCATACTGAGAGACGAAAATCTATTTAAGAAGATAACTCGTAATCCAACTGGAGAAATCAAGCGGAAAGCCATCACCACCATAACCGCTATCAATGCCAAAACAGGAGGGACCCACCTCAAGAAACTAATAGGAGAATTTTTACCCGGATACGCCTATGGTACCATTTATTAAGACGCACAAACCTGGGGACCCCCTACGACCCATAATCTCCCAGATTCCCACTGCCACATACCAGATAGCTAAAACCTTCAACACCCTCCTCACTCCCTACACTCCAAGTAAATATAACCTCTCATCCTCCAATGACTTCCTCAATATCCTACGAGATGCCCTACCGACTGAAGACCACATCATCACTTCCCATGATGTAGAGAGCCTATTCACCAATATACTGGTGGATAGGACAATAGACTTTATCCTATGCCGTGACTACCACTGCACTGATACTACTCTACTGGACATTCCCGAAATAGCCATGAAGACCCTACTCAAACTCTGCACTAAAGAGGACCCCTTCACCTGCCAACGCGGAAATATGTACCAGCAAGTCGACGGTGTAGTGATGGGCAGCCCCCTAGGAGTTCTCTTCACCAACTTCTTTAGAGGCACTATCGAAGAAGAGCTCCTGGAGACCCACCGCCCCTCCATTTACTGCCGATATGATTACGACATATTCGTGCGAGCCAAGGACATCTGTGAACTACAAGACATAAAACAACGTTTCATGGCCGCTTCAGGACTCCACTTCACTTACGAAGAATCAACCAACGGACGACTCCCCTTCCTGGACATCCTTATCTCCACCCACGACAACGGATTCAAAACTACAGTTTATACAAATCCCACCAACAACGGACTATGCCTGAATGGAAACAGAGAGTGCCCCCGACGTTATCTACAGTCCACCATGTCTGCCTACGTCAGGAGGGCCCTCACCCACTGTACCACATGGTGGGACATCCACCAAGAACTGGAAAGATAATCCCAAGTCCTCATTAACAACGGTTATTCTAACTCCGAAGTTCCATCACCATCAAGAAACAATTAGATAAATGGTACAATCAAGACAGCCCCAGCCAAGACAACCCCAACATCGACAACCCATAGGCCATCAAACTATACTACTGGAATTATATGTCTTCCGACTACGAAACCGACGAAAAACTAATAAGGGCAATAATAGACAAAAAAGTAAACCACACCAATCCGGACAACAAAATCAGACTCACCATCTACTACAAATCACCTAAGCCTCCAATCTCATCCTCAAGAACCGCCCTACCACCACCAGAAGAAGCCCGATGAGTGACGACCATGTCATATACCAACGCATATGCAACATTGAGAACTGTGGACCTCAAAAATACATTGGTATGACACAAACCCGTCTATCTCGCTGGCTAACTCTACACTTTCAATAGGGAGCGATCAAAGAACACTACAAACATCAACACCAACAGGACCTGAGCTGCGCTGACCTAGAAAAACATACTACTGTTATTGATAAAGAAAATGACCCTAGGCGACTCGCTATCCTCGAAGCCCTACACATCCTTTCTCCGAGACCCACCATTTTTAATCAAATACAAGACATACAAATATTCCCATCCATGAAAAAACACGTCACTGCCCTGGGAGCTCCGCGGCCCCCACCAGCCATGCCGAACCCCCCTCATGCCCTCCCTCCACCTTTACCTCACACGATAGCAATGCGGGCCCCTCTAGCCATCCAACAACAAGACAAAGCCAGTGTATCGCCCTGCGCCAGCGCATAACCAATCAGAACCCACAGAGCTAGAATTAGCTCCGCCCACCTCCCTCACCAGGTCAACAGGACCCCTATAAATACGACCCCATATACTTTATGGGGTCCACAGTCCTCGTGGGTACAAGAGTGTTGGTATACTACATGGTCCAGACTCAGTTGTTTTTTGTCGTTGGCAAGGCGATTACGTAGGACAAGTTGGGAAGTTTCGGGAGATTTATATTATATAATCAGTTTGATATTGTTGTCAGTGTTGGTGGGCAGGACGTTTTTCAAGATGATGTCGTCTCTTTTGACGGCTTCGTCTGTTTTATGGTCAGAGTCCATGTACTTTTTGTAGTAAATTTTGATGTCCTCGGGGCTGGTGGTGTTGGGGGCTTCATTATTGTACCATTTTTCTAAGTACTTCTTGATGGTCTTGTCAACGTCCGAGTTGTAGTAGTCGTTGTTGATGAGAACTTGTTTAAGGCGGTTTAGTTCAAGGTGGGTGTCTCGCCAGGAGGAACAGTGAGAAAGTCCCCTCCTGACGTAGGGCTGAGAGCAACCAGACATTGGACCTACAAATTCTCCCCACAGCGAGGAGAACCTACTCGTATAGATATCAAGAAGAAAATGGCGACACCAACAGCGAGCATCCCACACCCTCCAGCCAACGCCCAGCTAATGATGCCCGAGTGTCCAGCCAGCCAATTAACAGACGAAGCGCGAGGTTAGCAGCAGCCAGCCAACCTCGACCGCAGACCACCGACTAGCCCCGCCCACCTGAGCTGAAGCAGCGAGGCATGATCCGAGAAACCCCTATATATGCCCCCCTCCACACCTATGCTAGTCGGAATCAACTGTGTGAACATGGCTAATGAAGTAGTCAAAACGTTACTACAAGCAACTACAACCCAAGAACCCTCCAAAAACTACGGTACTCGCCTACATCTACTCAATGAACAACAGCGTAAGATTGTGAGAGAAATTGAATTCTTGAATAAAAAATATAGTAATGCACAATATGCTGTATTATTTAATCTCACATGCCTTCAAGAAAATATATATATATACTGTATATATAAAATATTCATGGGGAGATAGCAGGCACCAAGAACAGGGCAGTACACAGGGGAGGCCACATAGGCATATGATAAGGAGTTTGCTGGAATTCCTGTTTCATTTGCTTGGCATCCCGCACTGATTCTGTGTACCTCACATACACAGAGAGTAATCCAGCTAACTCTCACAAACACCTCGTCCTCCTATTCATTTCACCTCACTTACCAAGCATGCAACACTTATTTCCAATGCCCCTAAATTACCTCTAACGTGCCTTGCTTTTTGGCTCCGTATCACTCTTTTAACCTTGGGGGGTGAGGGTGGGGGGGAAAATTTGTCTACATCATTCACATACAAAAAAAAAATATATATGTATATATATATATATATATATATATATATATATATATTTTATATATACCGGGTATATATATATATATATATATATATATATATATATCTACTGTATATACTCTATATATATACAGTATATACACAGTAGGCCCTATATATATATTGGTTAGGAAAACTTAGATTAGGTAAGATCAAGTTAAACTAAGTTAGGTTAGGTTGGCCTAAGGGAGGAAGGGGTAAGGAAAAGTAATGTTTACCCGCAGGAGAGAGAGAGAGGAACCTTCTGGGATAGATATATAAGGCTGGGGTGGGCAGAGGAAGACATCACAACTTCACCACACTCCACCATGAAGATCCTGGTGAGTAGCTGCACACACCTCAGTCTACAGACCTCCTCAGCTCTGGGACTATAAGGATATAGGAATCTATATAAAGTGGCTGATCATAAGGACTTTAAACCTGCTGAAATATAGAAGTTAATTTAAAGTGACTGAGCTAAATTAAGTGATTGATTAGAGAGGAATTGGTTAGAAGTTGTTAAATATTGAAATCTATTCTAAGCTGATGATAAAAACGGACTCATTGTAAAGTACTTTACGAAACACTTTCCTTTTTCTGATATCCAGGACTCTAACGAAAATTACTGAATTATAGGCCTCTATATAAAGTCAGCTGATCTGTTGGATTATCTTTGAAATAGTATTAAGTTCCTGATCAAAAGGCAATTAAATTATTAACCTGATAAACAAATTAAGAAAAGTGAGTTCCTTCAAATTTCGATTTAATTAGTCAAACTTACTCTAATTTAATTATCAAAATTATTATCTTTAATTCCCTGATTAAAAGGACCTTACTTTATGTTCCTATCCTTAAAGTTTGCTAACCCTTGGATATGCAGCAGATAAGATTATGCTATCTGATATATGATGACCTATTAACATATGTAACAACCGTTGATTAGTGAAATATGATTGGAAGGAACAGCTAAGTATTGAGTGAAATATGTGATAGTTAATACATTTTTAACACAATATTCTCTACTCTAAGGACGATAATACATTCATTATTGAGGAACGGACTTGAAACTGTTAAATATAACTGATTATAATATTATATAAATTAGTAATACAGTGCTACCTTTACATACTATTCACAATAGTATTGATTTAATGTAGGCCTATTCACTATAATTGATAATTTATTGCGTTGACATGTAAAAGCGTAAATCATTGGTCAGACTTTGTCAACATGGAAGGTTGGCATTTAAGTTACCTGTCTTAATTCTTGCCTCTACCGTACAGGCTGTTGCATCACTACTGGTGGTGGCCCATGCTACCCCCCAGGGAGGGTATAACCTGCCCACTCCTGGACGCGGCGGTGGCTTCTCTCACGGCGGTGGCGGTGGTGGCTTCATCTCTGGCGGTGGAGGTGGTGGCGGCGGTGGCGGGGGCTTCATCTCTGGCGGCGGAGGTGGTGGCTTCGTCTCTGGTGGCGGCGGCGGTGGTGGTGGCTTCATCTCTGGCGGTGGTGGTGGATTTGGCGGCAGTGGCGGAGGCGGTGGCTTCGTGTCTGGTGGTGGCATCGGAGGAGGCTTCGGGGCTGGCGGCGGCGGCGGTGGCGGTGGTGGCTTCGGAGGTAGTTTCAGTGGGAGCTGCGGAGGTGGTCAGATCCGTCACGTTGATGGTTCCTGTGTGTCTCCCCAGGTGACCCGTAAGCTGTATGTGTACCGTGCTCCTGCTGTTGCTCCTATTGTTGGACCACGACCCAATGTACCTGCACCACGAGTAGAACATAACACTATCTTCATCCACACACCTGAGGGACTTATTAACCAGCAGCCAGTTGTCGTACCACCACCCCAGCAGAAGAACGTGGTGTACGTGCTCAGCAAGCGACCCCAACACGACCAACAGCTCATCCAGGTGCCCGCTGCCGAACAACAGGCTCCTGAGATCTTCTTCGTTAACTATGCTGACGGAGAGAACCCACAACTACCCAGCGGTGGTGACCTGCGCTCTGCTCTTACCCAGGCCTCTCAGGGCGGCGGTGGTGGTGTTATTGGCAGCGGCGGCGGTGGTGGCATCGCTGTTGGAGGTGGTGGCATTGTTGGCCGTGGTGGTGGTGGCATCATTGGTGGTGGTGGCATTATTAGCGGTGGTGGTGGCGGCATCATTGGTGGTGGTGGAGGTGCTATCATTGTTGGTGGTGGAGATATTGGCTCACCATCAGGACTTTACTCCACCCCTTGAAGAACTTGGCACTAGCCGCTCTCTACAATGCTTCGCATCCTTGCACTATTCCTTATTTATGATGCTTACAATCATGTGAAATTATCCTTATTTATTACCCTGCAATTTGTGTATTTAATTATATTTTTGTTATGGCATGTGATATTGATGTGCCTATTCAATCTATTTAGATCATACCAATTCAATAAACTCTTACATAATTCAACACCATATCCTTCTCCTGTCATCGGTTTTCTGTGTTTCGCAGAAGTAGCTTATTTGTTCTTTGATAAGTCGTGGTTTGCTGAATAAATGTAACAACGAATATTGCCAACTATTAATATTCCATGACTGGCTAGATATGGCTTGAAGTTTATTTGATACGAGGATGGTCTTTTTTAAACTCCCCTATTTCGCTCCATTAGTTTGAAGAATTTAAGATATTTCATGCCAATAGTAGATAATAAAACGTTACACGCCATTCAGGTATCGATTTTTATGAGCGAGCGACAGCGAGCCTATATTATAGAAGAAATAAGACTAAGGCCGGGACATTTTTTTATATGGAGAAAATGTACAAGTTTAGCTCGAAGGGGGTCTTGTTGGGAATTTTTTAGTTTGAAGGAAGTCTGGGAAGGCAGTTTTGGTAGCCTTGGGGTCATACTATAATACATTGCTCGCAAATGGCAATATCAAGCCACCTTCTCAATAATAAACAAAATATCATATTAACCCACAAGGCGTCACATCATATAGTGTTGCAGACCATAAAATTATATATTCTTTCCCCAATAAGGTTCTGTTATTGAATCCCACCCACGACTGTTTATATTCCATTGAAATACGAGCGTTCGTCATATGGGCATTATAGTGTATTCATTATAAGTAGGCCTCTGACTTATATCTTCTGTAACTCAACAATGGCTAGAGCAAATGGGCTGTAGCTTTCACACCTATTTCTTGGCTCTTCTCAAATGGTAGATATATTAGCTCGATTCCTAGAGTCTGTTTTCAGTTAATCAGGTTCGTAGCCTAATTATAATGAATAGACTATAGTTAACCTACACTAGTCTACTATAATCTATTCCATACTTATTATTCATATGAATAAGAAACAGATAAAATTAAGAAGAATAAATGAACAGAATATAAATATATTAGGAGAATACGCTCACAACTTGTAGTAATTGTAATAAGTATTTATTCAAACTCAGTAAAAATGCATTTAAACAGCCTGTAAGTCTGATAAGGTCTAACACAAGGGGCTAACACACATTTTTTTCCGAGGATAGCCCTGAACGACCACAATGGAAACATTAAGGGTAGTTTTATGGTATGTAGGTACGCTTATGGCAGAGTATGGTACAGTATGCTATATCGGTAATGTAATGTTGTACAGAGATAATCAGATGAGATGCCCCTTTGTCTTCAATGCAAACTCAACCATATCATTGAACTATTAAAAAAAACAAAAAACAAAAATCCTCCCTTGCTGGCATGCCCCCCTGCGTGTGTGAGGCGTGAAGACCGGGACTGCCTCTACACAAACATTGACAGTGATTAGTCAATTTGCACAGCTCTGCCAGTGGAAAGTATTCTAAGGATAGTATGAGTATGTATCAAGACTATATATATATATATATATATATATATATATATATATTCAGGCAAGCGCTACAGGCATGTTGCCCCCTTTCCTCTCGCCCCGTGCCCCCCTACCTTACGCCTCCGCGCTCAGCACACAACTGACAACAACAACCAATCACAGCCACCCACAGCCAACAACCAACCACCGATAAGATCTAGTGCCCGTCTCGCGAACAGACTGCCTTCCACCAATGAACAGCCACCACACACCCAGTAGCTCCGCCCACCTTCCTATTCTTGATCCTCAAATTTTGTATAAATATGATACCTTGTCCCTATTCTAATCATTACCTCTCCTTTCCCTGAAGATGCAAGATGTTTACTTGCGAAACGTTGGATCCACCATGAATTTTGCTAACCTGTTGTACCTCATCTCTGAACCCCAGAGGAAAATTGTTAGAACTATTGAAAGCTGTAACAATAAAATCCTTAATGCTGAAACTGCCATTGCCTTTAACCTCGTCTGTTTAAAAGAGAATCTATTACCTGGCTATACTAATATATATATATATATATTGCTTTATAAATGGCTTTAAATGTTTAAATTGTGGAACAGTATGTGAGAATCCAATTTTTAAGGTAAAATTTAAAATATTTGACCATTCTAAAAGAATATTGTATGGTCAATTAATTCATAATATTATGTATATTTAATGTTTACCACGTTAATGAAAATTATGTCAATATTATGTGTGGTATGTAAATAAATATATTTAAATTCAACTATAACCCCCCCCCCCCTCCCCCTTGAACAAAAATAATGTTTCCTCCATTCCTGTTTGCCCTGGCACTAGTGGCTGTGAGTGTTGGTGTGAAGGCAAGTTAGTTTAGTCACCGGGGAGAGTGTTCAATACTTTCTGTTTCCTTGGGTAAAGTATCCAGTGTATTTATGTAGTACATCACAAACAACAATATATACAGTAAGGCTTACAATCGGATATTATATATATATATACAGTATACATATTAAGATGCCGACTACCACGAGGGATAGTCGTACAGCAATATATCTGTTGCAATGTCCGTTTAACCCGGGAAGCACGCGCCATTGTTTTTTAAAGTGCCCGCCATGCGAACATATTGAGGCTCATTCCCGACGAAAATTGTCATTATCCGATAAATATCGTTATTACTTATTCACATGCGCCTATTCTACGCTTAATATGAAGATATTAACATGTAGCAGCAATAAAACAAGAGGGAATAGTATTTGGGGGGTGAAAAAAACGAAGTTTTGCCGACCGGTTCATTCATGAGAGGAGAGCCGGCACGGCGCACACCCTCCCCTTCTCACTTATCGATCGACACTGATGTCTTGTTTCTGAAGTCTCTATCTTGCCACGATCTCTATATGCCTCCACTTCGACCTTGAAACCGAGTGGCGGGGAAAATAAACCGATACACAAGGAAATAAGAGGAAAAATAGGAAATAATTGAAGGGGGGGGGTTTGGACACATGTGTAGGAGTGGTAGCAGGTATGGAGGGGAATGATCTTACTTAATCACATATTCTTTTGTTTTGAGTACCACTGGGGGTCTTTTAAAAAGTTTTGTTTAGGCCTTGGATCTAAAGAATCCTGTCACTTTCGCCTAGTAAAACCTCTTAAGAGTCTCAGCAAAGAAAGTTGGCCTTGCTCGGGGCCTTGGGGCTGTTCGGCCAGGCAGCTTGGGGAACAGCAGCAGCAGCAGAGTCCCAGCATCTTTCCCGGGTTAACCGAGGGGGATGTGTTAAGAGAATACCAGAGTCACAGGTATACAGATTTTACTATCTTCGTAGCGCAATGGATAAATGCACTGAATTTCGGTGTGAGCATCCTATGTTCGAATCCTTGGCCTGCCACATGTATATGTTGATTTCATTAATTGAGTTTAGGAGTAAAGTTGGTTGGTGAAGGGAACATAATAATTTAAGTTATATGGTAGGAGGCATACTTGCCAGGATTTGTTTACATTGAACACAATAGTCATAATACAACATGAGCAATGATACAAATAACATGGATATTAGGTTACATTGAAGTACAGACACGTAGAATATACATGAATCAACACATACTTATAAGGACGTGAGAATAATCGAATGCTCCCAAGTAATATGGAATGTGTGGGGAAGTCCCTAGCTTGAAGCTAGTGTGGATGTGGGTGTAGCAGAGCTTCTCTGCTATAGCTGTACAGATGCCTGATAATTTAATGATTACTCAGACGTGTAACAATGTAGCTATAGTAGAGATGTATATTATGGATAGCGAGTACGGGTCATTTTAATTAGGCAACTGGAATGAGTAATTAACTTACGTTAAAGGGGACCTGAAAGCCAGATCTCAACTAAGCGTCTTATTAATACAGTACTAACTTGAATGGGGAGGAATCCAAGAAGCTTGTGAGTGTTCGAGGTCCTAGAGCCAGTGAGCAGTCTAGGTCTTCCGATTCGGGATTTGCTGTTTTAGTATCGGAAGTCGGGACAGAGGGCACCTGTAGAAGCCTGTAGGCTTTCAGATCTCAGGGAGGGGAAGAGATAATTTTCCCGTACCTGGCCTGAATACCTAATCACTTCTCAGGTGCGCTCTGCTATGGGTAAGGTGCATGGAAAAAGGGCACGCTGGAACACTGGACACAAGGATACTGTAGGCCGGTGTGGTTCTGGTGAGGGGAGTAAGGAGGAGAGCAGTGGAAGGGCCCTCCTGATTTAATCAAGGATCACCCATATTGACCAATCGGGTGGCGTCTCTGGTGGTGATGTCAGCTTACTGGGGTTGGTGGAAGTGTGTTTTCAGTCCTCCAATCCGCGGCCGGCCTGACCGCGTGACGTCACACTCTAGGGTCCTCTGATAGGCGCTGCAGTTTGGGAGTGGGGGGGAATCAAGGGGGTTTGTTATTGTTTGCGGTGGGGGGACCAGGGGGGCTATGGCCATGTTTTCTGTCGTGGCTGGTACCTGGGAAGGGGACACTGACATATTCCTGGTGGCTGGTACCTGGGAAGGGGGCACTGATATATTTCAGCATGAGGTTCCTGGGCTGCATCTCTTTGGGATTCTGGGGCTGTTGTAGAGGAGGACTGGTGTTGTGGTATCGTGTGTCTCCTTGGGGTTTAGGAATAACACACATATATAAATATTATATACCGGTGTATATATATACAGTATATATATATATATATATATATATATATACAGGGTGTCCCAGGAGGAAAGGGCATAAATTTAGGAAATGATAAAACAAGGTATTCTAAGCATACAACGTTCTATAACAAAAAGTCAAAATTTCAACTATTAAAAGTATATTAAAGGTGTCATGTAATGTTCTCCCCTGCATCACTGTAATGAACTCTTCCATGCCAGAGAGTTTCCAACTGGTCCAAAGTGAGCTAATATGTCTATAGTCATTTTGTAACTTATAGAATTATAAAATCTTCATAAGAACATGGTAAAACAATTACAGTTAGATGGAGGTGTGGTAGGCACTAGTACAGTAAGTCAGCCTTATTGGGAAATACTTAAGAAAATGCCATTTTCGACAGGCAATATCTCTATACTGTTTGAAATTTGATATATTTCTTATGTATCATTTTAGGCTTAGAATACTTTGTTTTATAATTTCCCAAATTCATGCCGTTTCCTCCTGGGACACCCTGTATACACACACACACACACACATATATATATATATATATGTTAGTAAAGCCAGGTAATAAATTTTCTTTAATACATACGAGGTTGAAAGAAATGGCAATTTCTGCGTTGGAAATTTTATTATTCAAAGTTTCCAGGTCTCTGATGAGTTTTCGCTGGGTGGCAGGAAGTAGATGAAGGAGATGAGCAAAATTCATGGTGGTACAGGGTTACATAAATGTACATGATGATACAGGATATACGACGCGTTTCACTGGACAACCAGCATTATCAAGTAAGGAAGGAATGAAATAAAAGGTAAACAGGAAGGGTATATATAGAGGGTGGAGGATCAGAGGAGGAGGAAAACAGGGGGCAAAAGTCTGCTATTGGTGGAAGCGTAAACTAGGAGAGAGAAGGGGTTAACCGCTCCACGCATGCGCACTGGATGCGGGATGGTGGTCAGTAGGTGGGGTCGAAGCTGATTGGCTGCGTGTCGAGGGGCGTGGCCTAAGTTGTGTGGCGCCTGCAGAAGACGAAGCTGAAGGAGGTAGCGCGGGGGGCTGCGTCAAGGGCACCGGGGGGCGAGGAGGGGTGTTAGGTCCTGTAGGGTAGTGCCTTTTGGCAGAAGGAAGGATCTGAAGGTCCAGAGTTTGGTTGTTGATGTTGGGATGTAAGGCTTGGATATATAAAGCTTCGAGTATAGGTAATCTCCTTGGGTCACTTTCTTTATCGAGTATGGTGGTGTGTTTCTCTAACTCGTTGCGTGTGAGGTGAGGGTGGTTAGGGGTGAGATAGTGGTCTTTGATGGCTCCAGCCTGAAGGTGAAGAGTTAACCGACGTGAAAGACGAGTCTGCGTCATACCAATATAGGAATGAGGTCCACAGTCCTCATAATTACAGGTATGTTGGTAAATGACGTGATCGTCGGTCATCGGGCTCTTTATCTTGGTGGAGGCTGGTTTGTTGCGGAGAACGAGGTTGGAGGTCTTGGGGGATTTGTAATAAATTATTAATTTGATTTTGTTTTCCGGGTTGGTTGGGTGGACATGCTTGGAGATTATTTCTTTTAAGACGGCCTCGTCATTTTTGTGTTCAGAGGACATGTAATTGCGGTAGAAGATCTTAATTTCATTGGGGGGGTCAATGTTGGGAGGGCTTTGAGTGTACCATTTTTCAAGATGGTGGTTGATGGTGCTGGAGATGTCGGAGTTGGAGTATCCGTTATTTACTAAAACTTGGGATAGTCTTTCTAGTTCCTGGTGGGTGTCGGCCCAGGTAGAGCAGTGCGTGAGGGCTCTCCTAACATAGGCGGAGATGGAGGATAGAAGATAACGGCGGGGGCATTCACTATCGCCGTTGAGGCATTGTCCTGTGTTAGTAGGTTTAATGTAGACGGTGGTTTTGAACCCATGGTCGTTCAGAGCTACGAGGATGTCGAGGAAGGGGAGTTGTCCATTGTTAGATTTTTCAAAGGTGAAGTTAAGTCCGGAGGAGGTCATGAAGCGACGCTGGAGTTCCTGTAGTTCGTGGAGGTCCTTGATTTGCACGAAGATGTCATCCACGTATCTACAGTAGACGGCTGGTCGTTGGGCAGCTAGGAGCTCTTCCTCGATGGTACCCATGAAAAAGTTCGCAAAAAGAACTCCTAGGGGGCTGCCCATCGCCACACCGTCTATCTGCTTGTACATGTTGCCCCGGGGGCAAAGGAAGGGGGCCTCCTTGGTACATAGCTCCAGTAGTGTTTTCAGGGCCTTCTCCGGGATGTCCAGTGTAGGTGTATCAGGGCAATGATAAATTCGACGTAGAATCATGTCAATGGTCCTATCCACTGGCACGTTGGTGAACAGGCTTTCTACGTCGAGAGAGGCGATAGTGTGGTTGTTGTTACGGGGGGCGTCTCGTAAAATTTCCAAGAAATCGTGGGCTGAGTTAAGGTTGAATTGGCTGGGCACGTAGGGGGTGAGGAGGTTGTTCAGGGCCTTGGCGATCTGGTAGGTGGCAGTGGGGATCTGGGAGATGATGGGGCGGAGGGGGTTCCCAGGTTTGTGTGTTTTGATGGTTCCGTACGCATAACCAGGGGTGTATTCTCCGACGAGTTTTTTAAGGTGGATCCCTCCTTGTTTGGCGTTGATGGCGGTGATGGTGGTGTTGGCAATACGTTTGATTTCGTCGGTTGGGTTGCGGGTGATCTTTTTAAATTTAGTGTTGTCACTTAAGATGACGTCCATTTTTCTAAGATATTCCTCCTTGTCATGGATCACGAGGCAGGAAGCTTTATCCGCACGACGGATGATGATGTTGGGGTTGTCTCTTAATAGTTTGGCAGCTTGGAAGTGTTGTTTGTTGAGTATTTTGCTATGGTGAGTTCCTCTGGTTTTGGCGGCTTCAGCGAGGAGAGTAGGTTGTAGGGCGGGAGTAGTGGTGACCTTGCCATCCTTCTTGAGTCGTAGGATGTCGTCCAGGAGGATTTCCGTTTCTAGGCGTTTCCAAACCTGGCCCCCACCGGAAACGCCTAGAAACGGAAATCCTCCTGGACGACATCCTACGACTCAAGAAGGATGGCAAGGTCACCACTACTCCCGCCCTACAACCTACTCTCCTCGCTGAAGCCGCCAAAACCAGAGGAACTCACCATAGCAAAATACTCAACAAACAACACTTCCAAGCTGCCAAACTATTAAGAGACAACCCCAACATCATCATCCGTCGTGCGGATAAAGCTTCCTGCCTCGTGATCCATGACAAGGAGGAATATCTTAGAAAAATGGACGTCATCTTAAGTGACAACACTAAATTTAAAAAGATCACCCGCAACCCAACCGACGAAATCAAACGTATTGCCAACACCACCATCACCGCCATCAACGCCAAACAAGGAGGGATCCACCTTAAAAAACTCGTCGGAGAATACACCCCTGGTTATGCGTACGGAACCATCAAAACACACAAACCTGGGAACCCCCTCCGCCCCATCATCTCCCAGATCCCCACTGCCACCTACCAGATCGCCAAGGCCCTGAACAACCTCCTCACCCCCTACGTGCCCAGCCAATTCAACCTTAACTCAGCCCACGATTTCTTGGAAATTTTACGAGACGCCCCCCGTAACAACAACCACACTATCGCCTCTCTCGACGTAGAAAGCCTGTTCACCAACGTGCCAGTGGATAGGACCATTGACATGATTCTACGTCGAATTTATCATTGCCCTGATACACCTACACTGGACATCCCGGAGAAGGCCCTGAAAACACTACTGGAGCTATGTACCAAGGAGGCCCCCTTCCTTTGCCCCCGGGGCAACATGTACAAGCAGATAGACGGTGTGGCGATGGGCAGCCCCCTAGGAGTTCTTTTTGCGAACTTTTTCATGGGTACCATCGAGGAAGAGCTCCTAGCTGCCCAACGACCAGCCGTCTACTGTAGATACGTGGATGACATCTTCGTGCAAATCAAGGACCTCCACGAACTACAGGAACTCCAGCGTCGCTTCATGACCTCCTCCGGACTTAACTTCACCTTTGAAAAATCTAACAATGGACAACTCCCCTTCCTCGACATCCTCGTAGCTCTGAACGACCATGGGTTCAAAACCACCGTCTACATTAAACCTACTAACACAGGACAATGCCTCAACGGCGATAGTGAATGCCCCCGCCGTTATCTTCTATCCTCCATCTCCGCCTATGTTAGGAGAGCCCTCACGCACTGCTCTACCTGGGCCGACACCCACCAGGAACTAGAAAGACTATCCCAAGTTTTAGTAAATAACGGATACTCCAACTCCGACATCTCCAGCACCATCAACCACCATCTTGAAAAATGGTACACTCAAAGCCCTCCCAACATTGACCCCCCCAATGAAATTAAGATCTTCTACCGCAATTACATGTCCTCTGAACACAAAAATGACGAGGCCGTCTTAAAAGAAATAATCTCCAAGCATGTCCACCCAACCAACCCGGAAAACAAAATCAAATTAATAATTTATTACAAATCCCCCAAGACCTCCAACCTCGTTCTCCGCAACAAACCAGCCTCCACCAAGATAAAGAGCCCGATGACCGACGATCACGTCATTTACCAACATACCTGTAATTATGAGGACTGTGGACCTCATTCCTATATTGGTATGACGCAGACTCGTCTTTCACGTCGGTTAACTCTTCACCTTCAGGCTGGAGCCATCAAAGACCACTATCTCACCCCTAACCACCCTCACCTCACACGCAACGAGTTAGAGAAACACACCACCATACTCGATAAAGAAAGTGACCCAAGGAGATTACCTATACTCGAAGCTTTATATATCCAAGCCTTACATCCCAACATCAACAACCAAACTCTGGACCTTCAGATCCTTCCTTCTGCCAAAAGGCACTACCCTACAGGACCTAACACCCCTCCTCGCCCCCCGGTGCCCTTGACGCAGCCCCCCGCGCTACCTCCTTCAGCTTCGTCTTCTGCAGGCGCCACACAACTTAGGCCACGCCCCTCGACACGCAGCCAATCAGCTTCGACCCCACCTACTGACCACCATCCCGCATCCAGTGCGCATGCGTGGAGCGGTTAACCCCTTCTCTCTCCTAGTTTACGCTTCCACCAATAGCAGACTTTTGCCCCCTGTTTTCCTCCTCCTCTGATCCTCCACCCTCTATATATACCCTTCCTGTTTACCTTTTATTTCATTCCTTCCTTACTTGATAATGCTGGTTGTCCAGTGAAACGCGTCGTATATCCTGTATCATCATGTACATTTATGTAACCCTGTACCACCATGAATTTTGCTCATCTCCTTCATCTACTTCCTGCCACCCAGCGAAAACTCATCAGAGACCTGGAAACTTTGAATAATAAAATTTCCAACGCAGAAATTGCCATTTCTTTCAACCTCGTATGTATTAAAGAAAATATATATATATATATACATACGTGTGTGTGTACGTGTGTGTGTGTAATGATAATAATAATTAAGATGCCAACTTCTACTAGAGATAGTTCCGCTCTCTTTACTATATGTTGCGGGGTCCCGTTTTACCGAGGGAGAGGTGTTGAGAGAATACAGGAGCCAGGTGTACAAGTTTAGTTATTTAACAAGTGGGTTGATATGCATTTATAATTTATAAATATAGTTACAATACATGGGTAAATATCAACATACAGTAAGTCTTTAAGATAAACTACAGCATAAATCTCAATAGGATACACAAGGATACACGTAACTGAATACAATATTAGCACATACTCAGAGAGACGTAATGTATGAATAATGACTCGTAGGTAGACTCAAATTATGTGGGTGAATCCCTAGCTGGAATTTAGTATAAGTGCATGTATGGCAGAGCTCTCCACCTATAGGTACGCAGCGGTTTGGTAACTTAGAAGTTAGACAAATGTGTGGCAATATACCTATAGAGGAATAATTAAAGTCACGGATAGCGTGTGAGGGTTTTAAGTAGCAACTGGTTAAATTAATTAATTACGGTAAAAGGGACTGAAAGCCAGGTCTCATAGTTCAAGCGTCTCTATATTGCAGTAATAACTAATTAGATTAAGTTACCAAAAAGCCGGAAAGCATTTTAGGTCCTAGAGCCGCAAAGCATCTAGGTCAACATGATCGGGATTTGCTGTTTGTTTCAAGTAGAAGGGTCGGGCCGGAAAGCACTTTTGGAGCCAGGGAGCATCCAGATCTCAGGAGGAGAGGTGAGATAGTTTCCCCTTCCTGGTCTGGATACTTATTTACTTTCTAGGTGCTTCACACCCTAGGAGTGGCACAAGGAATATGGGCACGCCGATGCACTGGTTCTAGGTGGTGTGTAAGTCACTCTGGTTATGGCGATAGGGGTAGGGTGGACAGTATATAAGCATATAGATTATATAATTGTGGTTATTGGTACACTTAACAACACTTGCGTCTGTGATTAACTGTAATCCATGGCGTGCATTGTAGTACCTAAAATTCTAGTTTTCTCATGTTACAGTGTAAAATAGTGTACATAAATTCACGACAACCTCCGATGACCCGACATTATCGGAATGTTATACAGATTGTTGAGAGTGAATGAGGGTAATCCGACAGTGTCAGATAAGCGAAGTCCAATAGTCCGAAAGTGTCAGGATTGGGTAGTTCGTCTGGTTTGTAGGGTCAGCTGATAGCATCGGAGACTCCAGTGAGCTTGACTACTGAGAGGATTCCAGACAGTATCATAATGCAGTGCATTCGAACTGTCAGAAGATTTTATATTTAGAAATAGGGTAGGTGTCGGATGACTTCTGTCATTCCGGGAAAACGATCTCTTAACTGTCTATTTTGAGAAATTGATAACCAGCCGATTACAATGCTATACCCAGGGTTGAATACTAAGATGTGTCAAAAGGAAACCCAAAGACCCCGATATGAATACTGATAAATATATCGGAAGACATGAATAAGTTGAAACAATTGTCCTTGGTTCAAATGACAACCCTGGACAAAACAAAGAGAACCAATTTCTGCCTCGTTAACACTCAAGCCGCGGGGCCCGACATATGTTGATCGAGAGAACCATGGCCATCCCTGCGGGGCCCGACATATGACGGAAGGGATGTTGAGCACATTATTGGCTCTGAGAGAGGGTCCACGCGTTGGGAGGACGATAGGCGGGCTCTGACCACTCGGCATGGACCTAGTCCCGCCACTGACGTAACCTCCGCACCATCCCACACCCCAGGCCTCGCGAGAACAAGGAAAAACTGTGGAATTTACCGTATTTTAGGGTTTTTCGGAGAACCCGTGGTTGTAATAGGATGATTCAGGTGTCATTAGAAAGCTCTATTATCGTCCTTTCACGGATACATAATTGTATTACGCTCTGGCTCTTGTTTATGCATGAAAAAGAGCATGAAATGAAGCTCGTTTAGGGTAAATATGCCTGCCAGGCAGGAAGTCGAAGATACAGACATCCCCGTCCGTAAGGTGTTAAGTGTACAATTACCCTGATTAAGTGTACCAATAATAATCACTGTAGCATGCATAATTACAAGTTATGAATATCAATACATTTAAATTTAGACCAAAGGTTAATGCGAGAATTGATTAGTAACCTAATAATTCTATGGATAACCTAGAAAGGAGGCAATAATTGGCTACCAAGGGTTGGAGCAGGTTTGCAGAAATATAGTTGAACAATACCAGTAAACTGGTCCCAGTAGCCGGCATCAGAAAAAACATGGCCTCACGCAAATGCTGGAGCACCTCTAGAAGACTTTAGAGTAAATGAAACTCCCACACCAAGTGACGAAGAATAAATAATCTCATAACCTGATGCTGAAGAGCTCCCACACTACCCCAGTGGCCAAAATGCAGAACCATTAAAACATCTGAAGAACCTGAATAGCTAAGCTAAACAGAGGCCTCCATTCACCAAAAACTAGCTGATAAATAGTAAAACACAAATTAAAGTCGGGTTAACCCACATATTTTTGTCCACGTGAGGCCTGACTTGGGTATCCTAAAATCTGGTGGCATACACTAGCTCAAGGTGCCTAACTATGCTTAAATACATTCCTAACAAGACTATACAGTGACTTATATGTAAAAACTACTCATTGTGTTTAACACCAAGGCGAGCTGGAAAAAGACCAGGGGCACAGGAGCTGAGGTGTTCACTCTGCGGTATTCACCATGGAAGGGAGAGCGAAGCTCGTGAAAGGCAAGCGTTTGTTTAGAACAAGTGACGAATGGGAAGCGCACTAACAGAAGCTTAATATTCTATTATTATTTTGTTATTGTTTATTTTCTAAGTCGCATCCTATTCATATAACATTCTATAGGTAATTTAATCATTCCATCTATGACGTATTATTTGGTTGTTGTAATGGCGGATGGATGCCCCTATAAAGGGCTTCCTTGAGCGGCAAGACCGCCAAATATAATTATTGGCAGTACGTCGTTGATGGAGAGGTCACTGTTATATTTAATATAATTACACACACACACACACACACACACACATATATATATATATATATATATATATATATATATATATACTGTATATATAGATATTTATATACAGACGTAAAGCAGAAAGCACCAACATCAATAAGCTTTCACGCCGATACAGTGGCAATATTAAACTACCAAGAGCTACTAAAGGATACATCAACTTGACCAACACCGAACTGACTCCCGAACAAAATGACCTACTCAGCAAGGGCCTTAACAGCCACTACACTAACAAACCCAAACCCTACCGTAAGAGACTCAAAATCGAAATCCTCCTTGACGACATCACGCGACTAGAGAAAAGCGTCAATCACTGCCACCCCCGCCCTGCAACCCACTCTACTCGCTGAAGCTGCCAAAACGAGAGAATTACGCCACAGCAAAATCCTCCACAAGACCCACTTCCAGGCTGCCAAACTAATATGTGAGAATCATGACATCATCAGAAGAAGAAAAGACAGAGCCGCATGCCTCGTCATCCACGACAAAGAGGAATACCTAATTAACCCGTCCAGTACCAGCGACGGCAGAGAGCTGTCAATATATAAATCACTTCCCAGTCCCAGCGACAGCAGAGAGCTGTCAGTAATATACGATCCTTGTAACTGCCAGTATCAGGCAGTGCCTGGTACCACGACGTTTGAGCACTGCTCTATAGTTGGCAACACTACTCAGCTTATGTCCAAGCCTCTACAGACTGGGAGAGGCAGTATTCCTCCATCTTTTGAGGTGGGAGGTTGTTATATCTTGCCATTTTGGCCACATTGCTTGGGACAGGGGAAGACTTTTATAGTTGTACCCTATGGTACAATAGGGAATAAAATGGATATCATACCGAGAGACGAAAATCTATTTAAGAAGATAACTCGTAATCCAACTGGAGAAATCAAGCGGAAAGCCAACACCACCATAACCGCTATCATGCCAAAACAGGAGGGACCCACCTCAAGAAACTAGTAGGAGAATTTTCACCTGGATACGCGTATGGAACCATTAAAACGCACACACCTGGGAACCCTCTACGACCCATAATCTCCCAGATTCCCACTGCCACATACCAGATGTCCTTCCTGGACATCCTTATCTCCACCCACGACAACGGATTCAAAACTACAGTTTATTTAAAACCCACCAACAATGGACTATGCCTGAATGGAAACAGTGAGTGCCCCCGACGTTATCCACAGTTCACCATGTCTGCCTACGTCAGGAGGGCCCTCACCCACTGTACCACATGGTGGGACATCCACCAAGAACTGGAAAGATCATCCCAAGTCTTCATTAACAACGGTTATTCTAGCTCTGAAGTTCCACCACCATCAAGAAACATTTAGATAAATGGTACAATCAAGGCAAACCCAATACTGACAACCCACAGACTATCAAACTATACTACCGGAATTATATGTCTTCCGACTACGAAACCGACAACAAAATAATAAGTGAAATAATAGACAAAAATGTACACCCCACCAATCCGGACAACAAAATCAGACTCACCATCTACTACAAATCACCTAAACCCTCCATTCACATCCTCAAGACCAGAACCACCACCAGAAAAAGCCTGATGAGTGACGACCACGTCATATACCAATGCATATGCAACATTGAGAACTGTGGAGCTCTAAAATACATTGGTATGACATAAACCCATCTATCTCGCTAGCTAACTTTACACCTTCAATCGGGAGCGATCAAAGAACACTACAAACATCAACACCAACAAGACCTGAGCTGCGCTGACCTAGAAAAACATACTACTGTTATTGATAAAGAAAATTACCATAGGCGACTCGCTATCCTCTAAGCCTTAGACATCCTTTCTCTGAGACCCACCATTTATAATCAAATACAAGACCTACAAATATTCCCATCCATGAAAAAACACGTCACTGCCCCGGGAGCTCCGCGGCCCCCACCAGCCGCGCCGAACCCCCCTCATGTCCTCCCACCACCTTCACCTCACACGATAGCAGCGCAGGCACCCCTAGCCAACCAACAACAAGACAAAGCCAGCGTATTGCCATGCGCCAGCGCACAACCAATCAGAACCCGCAGAGCTAGAATTACCTCCGCCCACCTCCCTCACCAGGTCAACATGACCCCTATAAATACGACCCCCTATTCATCGCTCTTCACTCCTACTGAAGAAGACTTGTGACCAAGTCAAAATGTCAAGGCCAAACCACAACTATGCAGACCTACTCTACCAACTACCTGAACATCAGACAAAATTTGCCAGAAACATTGAAGTAATAAATTATAAACTCATTAATACTGAAATTGCTGCATCTTTTAACCTTGTGTGTCTACAAGAAAAGAAAAAATATATATATATATACAGTATATATATATATATTAGCATAGCCAGGTAGTATATTTTCTTGAAGGCATGTAAGATTAAATAATACAGCATATTGTGCATTAATATGTTTTGTATTCAAGGATTCAATTTCTCTCACAATCATATGCTGATGTTTATTGAGTAGATGTAGGAGAGTACCGTAGTTTTCGGAGGGTTCTAGGGTTGCAGTTGCTTGTTGTAACGTTTTGAATACTTCATTAGTCATGTTCACACAATTGATTCTGATTAGCATAAGTGTGGAGGGGGGCTTATATAGGAGTTTCTCGGATCACGCGTCGCTGCTTCTGCTCAGGTGGGCGGAGCTAGTCGGTGGTCTGCGGTCGTGGTTGGTTGGCTGCTGCTAACCTCGTGCTTCGTCTGTTGATTGGCTGGCTGGACACTTGGGCATCCTCAGTTGGGCGTTGGCTGGAGGGTGTGGGATGCTCGCTGTTGGTGTCGCCATTTTCTTCTTGATATCTGTAGGGGTAGGTTCTTCTTGCTGTGAGGAGAATTTGTTGTTCCAAGGTCTGGTTGTTTAGTGTAGGGTTGAGGGTCTGTATGTAGATGCCTTCAAGGATAGGGAGGCATCTAGGGGCAGGTTCATTATCTATTATGGAGGTGCTGGCTTCTAGGTCTTTGCGAGTTAGTTTGGGATGGCTTTGGGTGTTGTAGTGATTCTTGATAGAGCCAGTTTGTAGATGGAGGGTAAGACAACAGCTCAAGCTGGTCTAGGTCATGACAATATACACTTTATGGGGTCCACAGTCCCCGTGGGTACAAGAGTGTTGGTATACTACATGGTCCAGACTCAGTTGTCTTTTGTCGTTGGCAAGGCGATTACGTAGGACAAGTTGGCAGGTTTTGGGAGATTTATAATATATAATCAGTTTGATTTTGTTGTCAGTGTTGGTGGGCAGGACGTTTTTCAAGATGATGTCGCCTCTTATGACGGCTTCGTCTGTTTTATGGTCAGAGTCCATGTAGTTTTTGTAGTAAATTTTGATGTCCTCGAGCTGGTGGTGTTGGGGGCTTCATTATTGTACCATTTTTCTAAGTACTTTGTTATGCCCTGATTTTATGCAGGATTAACAATTGGATACAGGTGAGTTCTACTCCACTGGGACTTCCAAGTTCAAATAAGTACATATAAAATGAAAGGAAAACAGAGGATAAGTATATCACAAAATATGGTTTAAGAATACAGCTTTATTTCTCCTGCACTATATATGAGAAATAATCTGAAACTGAGAACATGGGACACGTATCACTGCCAGTGAATAGTATTTAAGGTTATCACTGACTCCTAGCACAGTCGCGGAGCTAGATAGGGAGCAAGTATTGTTGTCCAACTTCACTTAGTAATCGAGATAGTTTTTAAGACACTGGGAGTGGATTTGTAGAGAAGCATTTCTAGGAGTGTGATGACCACTGTCTCTTTCCTTCAGGAATGTCACTGTGTTTCAAGTTCAAGGTCAAGTACCCCCAATAGGTATGCGGCCGTGTTGTATAGAAAACGGAGAGCCGATGGTGGTCTCTGAAATATTTTCAAACACTTTAAATTTTGGCAGAGTCGCTGACTTCTCAAAAGTAGGTAAAAAAATGCATTAATTCGAAATTGATTCACTGTTGGTTGGCGAATTATTATTCCGGATCACTCGTGCTGTATGTGAGTACAACTCGTAGCTTTATAACCAAATTATTAACACTTGTATAGATTTATAAGTAGTTAAGACACTTTTGGAGGAACTCTGTTTATTTCGTTCACTCGACACTTTTCCTACTTGTTGTCACTCTATCTTCTTCTCTTGGTCTCTCGGCGTGGTAACTTCTCTTGTGATGTCTCCTGTGAACACTTCAGGAGGTGGTTGGTTCTTGTCATTTGCTTCCCCGTAGGCCGTCTAGGTGGGCCGGCTGTGTGGAGTAGTTACATATGGGTTGATTGGGCTTGAGATCTTAAGTATGGCTCCGTAACATATAGTAACCGTCTGGCGAATTACTGTTGGGCACCATACCGAACTAACGCGAGTATTTCAGGGGTAGGAGAAACTACTCGACTGTTCTGATCAGTGTATCAACCGTTGATGAAGTCCTGTTAAGGTACTCTCGGACTAGGATCTTAAATATCGAATCTTATGTGGTCGATATCGGACGAATGCAGTAATTTCAGTGTGAGTGATAATACTGTCTGTCCTGATCTTTATGAGAGGTTCGGGGGACCCGGGGCAGTGTTTAAACCTTTAAGTTACACAGTCGTGTGGGATGCCACAGACTCAGTGCACCAAGGACTTGTCTCTGCAGAGTGCCCGTGAGGGTATCTTGCCAAGCCCTGTCTGAGGCTGTCTCCAACACAGCGGTCTCAGAGGCTTGAGCCTACCTGTGCCGAGTGGCAGTGTCCACTTTCAATAATGAAGAATAGAGAGGGCGGCAGGCCGGAGTCTCTCTACTTTTCACTAGAGAAAATGTAACCTCGCCAATGTCACGTTGGCAGGCTGAACAACGACAAAGTTCCTCGACAAGGACACTTATGTACAAGTGTTCACTTGGACTCCGTAAAAACAGAGAGGGCGGCAGACCGGAGTCTCACTACCTTTACGAGGTAAAGTGAAACCTGACAATCGGGACTATGTTCACTCTGGCATGCCAGACGTCAACAGAGTTCCTCTATCAGGACACTGGTACCTTCCCACTCTAGAGAATATTGAGGATGGCAGGCCGGATCCTCAACTTCTTTTAGAGAGGGTGCTGTTGTGGGCTTTCTTTTAGCAAGATTGACAAGCAGGAGCGGCAGGCCGGTATCCCTCTTCCCAACCTCTGAATTAGAAAGAGAAATCGGCAGGCCGTTAACTCTCTTCCTAACCCTGTAGGAAAGTTGTTCCTATCGCAGTAGCTGTGTGTCTCTCTAGCATGCCAGATGGAGACAGAGTTACTGTGATAGGCCACAGCTGTCGATAACTTTTAGTCGGAGGAGAAAGTTTCGGTAGGCCGTACACTTTCCCCACTAGACTAGCTAGTCACCGCCTAAGTAGGATATCTACGTTAGCTAGGCAGGCCTTTGTCTAACGAGATCCCTATTATAGGGTTTTAGGGGTCACTGTCTCAGTATATGTGTGTCTCTCTAGCATGCCAGATGGAGACAGAGTATCTGGGACAGAACTCCGTTAATGGGGACTTGTAGTCTAAGAAGAAAGTTTCGGCAGGCCGTACACTTTCCCACTAGACTAGCTAGTAACCGCCTAAGTAGGATATCTACGTTAGCTAGGCAGGCCTTTGTCTAACGAGACCCCTAGTATAGGGTTTGTGGGTTACTGTCTCAGTATAGGTGTGTCTTTCTAGCATGCCAGATGAAGACAGAATACCTGGGACAGAACTCAGTTAACGGGGACATGCAGTCTAAGAAGAAAGTTTCGGCAGGCCGAACACTTTCTTCACTAGACTTGCTAGTAACCGCCTAAGTAGGATCTCCACTTTAGCTAGGCAGGCCTTTGTCTAACGAGGATCCCTAGTATAGGGTTTTACTCACAGACAGTATACTTGGGCTTTCGGCAGGCCGGTCAGTCCAACTGAATGGAGGGTAATCCTAAGACTTCAATAGTTGGCATGCCAGTACTTTTGAAGCCTCAAAATTGCTTGACTTTCCTCAGAAATCCTGAACTGGTATTGCGGATTACTGAGTGCACTCTTCCGGTACCTCTAGGATGGTAAGGGCATGAGGAGGTATCCTAGATGGGGTCCTTGAACCCTTCTTGCACTGTTGGTCAGGGTCTCCTTCAATATAATGTCATTACTCGGTGGTGGTGTGATGAGTAAGGTCAATTTATGTTCCTAGAGTAGGCTACTTCATCAAGGGTAAATTATAAATTCATAGGGGGTTTACATTACTTCAATAGAACTCTGGAAAACAATAATAGTGAGTGAAGTGAATGAATTCCAAGCTTTTGGTTCTCGGGGAGGATTGGTGGTGTCGGGTGCATTGAAGGTGTGTCATGTTCACCGGACAGTTAAGGGCTAGGATGCGTGCGAGACAGCGTTATTCCTTCTTCCTCCTTCTTGTGGTGATGGTGGTTGGGTTTCACTACGGATCTTGGTTGGCAGTAATTTTTGGCATAAGAATATGTAAATCTCTCTCGGTATGGTGGTGTCTACAGGGGTGTGTACGTATCTAACTTTCTCGTTTCGTGTTGGTAGGCCTGGGTGTACACAAGGTATTTAAACGGGCGGAGCGCCCTCTCTCGGAGCGCGGGAGCGGCAGATCTCCCGCATTATTTTTACTTGGAGACGATTATTTACAGGGTATTCTTATATAGAAAGAAGCATGTGTGGTTTGTGTAACTAGTAAACTAGTTGAAGAGTGTCAAAAAAAGGCATGTGTATATATGTGTGGGAAAACAGTGTTCCAGGATCTATCGAAGTATAGGTTCACATCTTATTGCATAACATAGTTTTCATACAGGCATATAATGGTTTCATCTGGCATTGATTTCTTCGGTAGTGAAGATAAATGTTTCTCCTTAACTACTACTTCTCAATTCTCCCACAGTTATATGGTGAGGTGGGGAGAAAAGAAAACACAAGAATACATGGATCATGGTTGATCATAATGTTTGTCTATTTCAATGTACAGGGTCATGATGACATTGATTATATATCATAACAAGAAGTACGTATTGTAAACAAAAATAGGAGAGAAGCATAGGTGGTTCAGAAGTGGACACTGAACCTCAGTTTCCTCTTCGTGGTGGTAGTAGGAATCAGTGTCCACTTTTATGTTGTGGGGCGTTCTTCTACCGGAGTGGTTTCTCGCGCCTTGTCCGGGGTGATCCGGGATGCGCCTGCTTCCGGTTGTTCCTCTGTCTTCTCTCTCGTCATATTCGGCCTCTGCGATGGTCTCTTGGGCTCTTTCTCTTCTGGGGATTCTTCCTCTCGATCTCTTTTTCGAGGTATTTTATACTTGGGTAAGAGGTATCCTCACCAGGATTCGAACCCACTCACTCCAGGTATATTTGGGAGAGTCGGGCACCGTAACCACTCGGCCATGAGCGGATATAAGGAAAGCAACCTTAGTCCTTATTTGAGGAACCAGGTTTTTAGTCTCATGGAGGACTTTGCCTTCGAACACGTGGTGAGTTTATTAGACTTCAACCATGACTATTTTTACGCTTCCCCCCCACTAACTCGGTTAAGTGATATACGATTTTTAATCGTCCTGGTACTATTATGGAACCTCTGAAAATGACAAATATCAATTATGTATGATTAAGTACGACAGGTTGGGTAAGAGGTATCCTCACCAGGATTCAAACCCACTCACTCCAGGTATATTTGGGAGAGTCGGGCACCGTAACCACTCGGCCATGAGCGGATATAAGGAACTCAAACTTAGTCCTTATTTGAGGAACCAGGTTTTTAGTCTCGTGGAGGACTATGCCTTCGAACATGTGGTGAGTTTATTAGACTTCGACCATGACTATTTTTGGTCGAAGTCTAATAAACTCACCACGTGTTCGAAGGCATAGTCCTCCACGAGACTAAAAACCTGGTTCCTCAAATAAGGACTAAGGTTGCTTTCCTTATATCCGCTCATGGCCGAGTGGTTACGGTGCCCGACTCTCCCAAATATACCTGGAGTGAGTGGGTTCGAATCCTGGTGAGGATGCCTCTTACCCAACCTGTCGTACTTAATCGTACATAATTGATATTTGTCATTTTCAGAGGTTCCATTGTAGTACCAGGACGATTAAAAATCGTATATCACTTAACCAAGTTGGCGGGGGGGAAGCGTAAAAGTAGGCATGGTCGAAGTCTAATAAACTCACCACGTGTTCGAAAGCATAGTCCTCCACGAGACTAAAAATCTGATTCCTCAAATAAGGGCTAAGGTTGCTTTCCTTATATCCGCTCATGGCCGAGTGGTTACGGTGCCCGACTCTCCCAAATATACCTGGAGTGAGTGGGTTCGAATTCTGGTGAGGATACCTCTTACCCAACCTGTCGTACTTAATCGTACATAATTGATATTTTATACTTCTTGATGGTTTTGTCAACGCCCGAGTTGGAGTAGCCGTTGTTGATGATAACTTGTGTAAGGCGGTTTAGTTCAAGGTGGGTGTCTCGCCAGGAGGAACAGTGAGAAAGTGCCCTCCTGACGTAGGCTCAGAGCAACCAGACCTTGGATCTACAAATTCTCCCCACAGCGAGGAGAACCTACCCCTACAGATATCAAGAAGAAAATGGCGACACCAACAGCGAGCATCCCACACCCTCCAGCCAACGCCCAACTGATGATGCCCGAGTGTCCAGCCGGCCAATCAACAGACGAAGCACGAGGTTAGCAGCAGCCAGCCAACCACGACCGCAGACCACCGACTAGCTCTGCCCACCTGAGCAGAAGCAGCGACGCGTGATCCGAGAAACCCCTATATAAACCCCCCTTCACTCTTATGCTAATCAGAATCAATTGTGTGAACATGACTAATGAAGTATTCAAAACGATAGAACAACCAACTACAACCCTAGAACCCTCCGAAAAGAAAACTACGGTATTCTCCTCAATGAACAACAGTGTAAGATTGTGAGAGAAATTGAATCCTTGAATACAAAATATATTAATGCACAATATGCTGTATTATTTAATCTCACATGCCTTCAAGAAAATATACAGTATATATATATATATATATATATATATATATATATATATATATATATATATATATAGATATATATTTATATGTATATAATTATATACAGTATATATATATACAGTATATATATATATACACACAGTATATATATATATATATTGGTTAAGATAACTTACGTTAGATAAGGGCAAGTTAAACTGAGTAAGGTTAGGTTGGCCTAAGGGAGGAATTAGGGGTAAGGAAAAGCAATGTTTACCCGCGGGAGAGAGAGGAACCTTCTGGGATCGATATATAAGGCTGGGGTGGGCAGAGGAAGACATCACAACATCACCACACTCCACCATGAAGATCCTGGTGAGTAGCTGTACACACCTCAGTCTACAGGCCTCCTCAGCTCTGGGACTATAAGGATATAGGAATCTATAAAAAGTGGTTGATCATAAGAACTTTATAGATGCTGAAATATAGAACTTAATTTAAAGTGACTGAACTCTATCGTTATCTATTAAGTGGCTGATCAAAGATAAAATCGTTCAGAGTTGTTTAACCCTTTGAGTACCAGCGACGTGTGTTATATTATATTCTAGCTATGTTTAGACGATATTATGAAGCTTAGGAAGGATCTGTGGTAGTTAAAGGGGTTGGTTGAGATAGTTTGAAGCCATGTTATTGCGTGAGGTCCTTCCTAAGCTGTATAAAATTGTCTAATAGTTGCCAGAATATGATGAAAAGGACGTCCCTGGTACTGTACGGGTTAATATTGGAATCTACTTTAAGTTGATGATAAAAAAGGAATCACCATAAAGTTGCTGAACTAAGCACTTTAAAATTACTGATGTCCAGGACTCTAACGAAAGTTATTGAAAGAAAGGTATCTATATAATGTCAGTTTATCTATTTCATTCTCTTTGAAATTGGTGATCAAAAGAACTACCGTCATGTAAAGTGTCTGATCATAAAGATTCTAATGTTGCTGGCCAAAAGAACTACCGTCATGTAAAGTGTCTGATCATAAAGAACTACCGTCATGTAAAGTGTCTGATCATAAAGAACTACCGTCATGTAAAGTGTCTGATCATAAAGATTCTAATGTTGCTGGCCAAAAGAACTACCGTCATGTAAAGTGTCTGATCATAAAGAACTACCGTCATGTAAAGTGTCTGATCATAAAGAACTACCGTCATGTAAAGTGTCTGATCATAAAGAACTACCGTCATGTAAAGTGTCTGATCATAAAGATTCTAATGTTGCTGGCCAAAAGAACTTTTCTCTATACTTTCTGATCTCCGGGATTTCACTTCAAGTTGCAGATATATATATATAAGGACTGGGTCTATAGTTGCTGACCAATAGGGCATTATTAAGTTAAGACCTAGTTAATTTGCTGATCAAATGAACTCTGTATTGAGTTCCTTAACTTTAAGGTTCTGTTTAAAGTTCCTGATTAAAAGATCCAGGTTTCAATGTACTCTTCTTAATAACTCATATTAATGTTTGTTGTCAAAATAAATCTATTAGATTACTGATCAACTGGACTCCCTTCAGGTTGATGAAAAAATTTAATGGTTGTGATCAAAATGAATTTATTAGTTTACTGATCAACATTACTCCCTTCAAGTTGATGATCAAAAGGCAATCAAATTGTTGACCTGATTAACTAATTAACAAAATGAGTGCCATTATATGAATGAACAATTTGAGTCTCCATTAGGCTGCTAGTCAAACTTACTCTAATTTAATTATCAAACTTATTATATTTTATTTCCCTTATTAAAAGGACCTTAATATAAGCTCCTGGGCAACAAAACTATCCCTAAAGTTTGCTAACCCTTGGATATGCAACATTTATGATTATGCCATCTCATAATATGATGATCTTTTATCATCTGTAACACAGATTGATCAGTGAAATATGATTGGAAGGAACAGCAAAGTAATGAGTGAAATATGTGATACTTGAAAAACACAGTATTCGCTACTCTAAGGAAAGTATAACATGAATTATTGATGAAGGGACTTAGAACTGTTGCATATACCTGATTATATATAAGTTTATAATACAGTGCTGCCTCTCCCTACTATTCACAATGATCTTGCACTATGTACACAATAATTGATAATTACTTGCGATGACATATTTTAAAAGCGTAACTCATTGATCAGACTTTGTCAACATGGAAGGTTGACATTTAAGTTGCCTGTCTTAATTCTTGCCTCTACCCTACAGGCTGTTGCATCACTACTGGTGGTGGCCCATGCTGTCCCCCAGGGAGGGTATAACCTGCCCACTCCTGGACGTGGCGGTGGCTTCTCTCATGGCGGCGGTGGTGGTGGCGGTGGAGGCTTCATCTCTGGCGGCGATGGTGGCGGCGGGGGCTTCATCTCTGGCGGCGGTGGTGGTGGCGGAGGCTTCATCTCTGGCGGCGGAGGTGGTGGCTTCGTCTCTGGCGGCGGCGGTGGTGGTGGTGGCTTCATCTCTGGTGGTGGTGGTGGATTTGGCGGCGGTGGAGGAGGTGGTGGCTTCGTGTCTGGTGGTGGCATCGGAGGAGGTTTCGGTGCTGGCGGCGGTGGTGGTGATGGCTTTGGAAGTGGTTTCAGTGGCAGCTGTGGAGGTGGTCAGATCCGTCACGTTGATGGTTCCTGTGTGTCTCCCCAGGTGACCCGTAACCTGTATGTGTACCGTGCTCCTGCTGTTGCTCCTATTGTTGGACCACGACCCAATGTACCTGCACCACGAGTAGAACATAACACTATCTTCATCCACACACCTGAGGGACTCATCAACCAGCAGCCACTTGTTGTACCACCACCCCAGCAGAAGAATGTGGTATACTTGCTCAGCAAGAGACCCCAAGCCGACCAACAGGTCATCCAGGTGCCAGCTGCCGAACAACAAGCTCCTGAGATCTTCTTCGTTAACTATGCTGAAGGCGAGAACCCACAACTGCCCAGCGGTGGTGACCTGCGCTCTGCTCTTAGCCAGGCCTCTCAGGGCGGCGGTGGTGGTGTTATTGGCAGTGGCGGCGGTGGTGGCATCGCTGTTGGAGGTGGTGGCATTGTTGGTGGTGGTGGTGGTGGCATTGATGGTGGTGGTGGTGGTGGCATCATTAGTGGTGGTGGCATCATTGGTGGTGGTGGTGGTGGCATCGTTGGTGGTGGTGGAGGTGCCATCATTGGTGGTGGTGGTGGCTCACCATCAGGACTTTACTCCACCCCTTAAGAACCTGGCACCAGCCGCTCTACAATGCTTCGCATTCTCTCACTATTCCTTATTTATGATGCTTTTTTACCCTTATTTATTACGCTGGAATTTGTTTATTTAATTATTTTTTTCTTTATAATAATTATGTGATATTGATGTGCATATTAAAACTAATTACATAATTTTAACTCAATAAACTCTTACATAATGCAACACCATTTCCTTCTCCTATCATCGGTCATCTGTATTTCGCAAAAGTAACTTATTTTTTCTTTAATGACAAGTCGTGGTTAGATGAACAATTAATGTAATAACGAATATTGATAATTATTAATACTCCATTACTGGTAAATATGGCTTTAGCCTTCTTTGGTAGGAGCGGGGTCTTTTTGGACCTCCCTTGTTTCGCTCCATTAGTTTGGAGAATTTAAGATGTCTCATTCCATTAGTTAATAATAAGATGTTTCACCCCATTCAGGTCTTGATATTTTCTGGGCTAGCCATAGCGAACCTGTTATATAGAAGAAATAGGCCTGAGGCCGTGACACTTTTCTATGCACAAATGTACAAATTTAGCTTGAAGGGGGTCTGGGTGGGCATTTTTTTAGTTTGAAGGAAGTCTGGGAAGGCAGTTTTGGTAGTCTTGGGGACAAACTAAAATGCATTGCTCGAAAATGGCAATATCAAGCAAACTTCTCAATAATAAACAAAATATCATATTAACCCACAAGTCGTTGTATCATATAGTGTTACAGACCATGAAATTATATACACTTTCCCCAATAATGTTCGGATGTTGAATCCCACCCATACCTGTTTGTATTCCAATGAAATATAAGCGTTCATACATCAGGTCATATAAGCATTATAGTGTATTCATTATAAGTAGGCAAAACAAATTTGATTTCAATCCTCTGTAACTCAAAAAGGGCTAGACCAAATGGGCTGTAGCTTGCACACCTATTCTTTTGGCTCTTCTCAAATGGTAGAAATGTTAGCTCGATTCCTAGAGTCTGTTTTGAGTTAAAGATGTTAGTGGCCTAATTAATATGAATAGACTACATTCAACATACTCAAACCTAACTTAATGTAAATTACTATATCCTATGATGTCATACTTATTATTCATATGAATAAGAAATAATACATTAAGATAATACAAACACAACTTGTAGTAAATGTAATATTTAATTAATCAAACCCAGTAAAAAAAAATTTGTTTAACAACCTGTAGCTCTGCTAAGGTCAAGGGACTGAAGTTATCGCAGAGAGGCTACAGTCCTGACGTTATTCTTGACTTACAGCTGGCTTAATAATCCACTAGGGTTGATAGACTCTGAAGTCCTATTTTAACTAATATTTTAACTAACACAAGGGGCTAACACACATATTTCTTTCCGAGGATAGCCATGACCGAGTACAATGGAAACAGCAAGGGTAGTTTTATGGTATGTAGGCTAGATACGCTTATGACAGAGTATGACAGTATATTATATCGGTAATGTAATGCTGTACAGAGATAATCACATGAGAAGGCCTTTTGTCTTCAATGCAAACTCACCCATATAATTGACCTATACAAAAAAATAATAATAATAATAATAAATAAAAATGAAAAATATATAAACAAATCCTCCCTTGCTTGTGAGGCGTGAGGACCGGTAGGGAGGTGACTGTGGACGTTACCTCTACGCAAATATTGACACTGATTAGTAAATTTTCACAGCTCTGCCTGTGCAAAGTATTCTATATATATATATATATATGTTAGTAAAGCCAGGTAGGTAATAAATTTGCTTTAATACATACGAGGTTGAAAGAAATGGCAATTTCTGCGTTGGAAATTTTATTATTCAAAGTTTCCAGGTCTCTGATGAGTTTTCGCGGGGTGGCAGGAAGTAGATGAAGGAGATGAGCAAAATTCATGGTGGTACAGGGTTACATTAATGTACATGATGATACAGGATATACGACGCGTTTCACTGGACAACCAGCATTATCAAGTAAGGATAGAATGATATAAAAGGTAAACAGGAAGGGTATATAGAGGGTGGAGGATCAGAGGAGGCGAAAATCAGGGGGCAAAAGTCTGCTATTGGTGGAGGGGTATTCTAGGAGAGAGAAAGATAGAACCGCTTCACGCATGCGCACTGGATGCGGGATGGTGGTCGGTTGGCGGGGTCGAAGCTGATTGGCTGCGTGTTGAGGGGCGTGGCCTAAGTTGCATAGTACGTGTTGCGCCTGCGGAAGACGAAGCTGAAGGAGGTAGTGCGGGTGGCTGCATCAAGGGCACCGGGGGGCGAGGAGGGGCGTTAGGTCCTGTAGGAAAGTGCCTTTTGGCAGAAGGAAGGATCTGAAGGTTCAGAGTTTGGTTGTTGATGTTGGGATGTATGGCTTGGACATATAATGCTTCGAGTATAGGTAATCTCCTTGGGTCACTTTCTTTATTGAGTATGGTGGTGTGTTTCTCTAACTCGTTGCGTGTGAGGTGGGGGTGGTTAGGGGTGAGATAGTGGTCTTTGATGGCTCCAGCCTGAAGGTGAAGAGTTAACCGACGTGAAAGACGAGTCTGCGTCATACCAATATAGGAATGAGGTCCACAGTCCTCATTATTACAGGTATGTTGGTAAATGACGTGATCGTCGGTCATCGGGCTCTTTATCTTGGTGGAAGCTGGTTTGATGCGGTGAACAAGGTTGGAGGTCTTGGGGGATTTGTAATAAATTATTAATTTGATTTTGTTTTCCGGGTTGGTTGGGTGGACATGCTTGGAGATTATTTCTTTTAAGACGGCCTCGTCATTTTTGTGTTCAGAGGACATAAAATTGCGGTAGAAGATCTTAATTTCCTTGAGGGGGTCAATGTTGGGAGGGCTTTGGGTTTACCATTTTTCAAGATGGTGGTTGATGGTGCTGGAGATGTCGGAGTTGGAGTATCCGTTATTTACTAAAACTTGGGATAGTCTTTCTAGTTCCTGGTGGGTGTCGGCCCAGGTAGAGCAGTGCGTGAGGGCTCTCCTAAAATAGGCGGAGATGGAGGATAGAAGATAACGGCGGGGGCATTCACTATCGCCGTTGAGGCATTGTCCTGTGTTAGTTGGTTTAATGTAGACGGTGGTTTTGAACCCATGGTCGTTCAGAGCTACGAGGATGTCGAGGAAGGGGAGTTGTCCATTGTTTGATTTGTCAAAGGTGAAGTTAAGTCCGGAGGAGGTCATGAAGCGATGCTGCAGTTCCTGTAGTTCGTGGAGGACCTTGATTTGCACGAAGATGTCATCCACGTATCTACAGTAGACAGCGGGTCATTGGGCAGCTAGGAGCTCTTCCTCGATGGTACCCATAAAAAAGTTCGCAAAAAGAACTCCTAGGGGGCTGCCCATCCCCACACCGTGTATCTGCTTGTACATGTTGCCCCGGGGGCAAAGGAAGGGGGCCTCCTTGGTACATAGCTCCAGTAGTGTTTTCAGGGCCTTCTCCGGGATGTCCAGTGATGGTGTATCAGGGCACAAACCTGGGAACCCCCTCCGCCCCATCATCTCCCAGATCCCCACTGCCACCTACCAGATCGCCAAGGCCCTGAACAACCTCCTCATCCCCTACGTGCCCAGCCAATACAACCTTAACTCAGCCCACAATTTCTTAGAAATTTTACGAGACGCCCCCCGGAACAACAATCACACAATCGCCTCTCTCGACGTAGAAAGCCTGTTCACCAACGTGCCAGTGGATAGGACCATTGACATGATTCTACGTCGAATTTACCATTGCCCTGATACACCAACACTGGACATCCCGGAGAAGGCCCTGAAAACACTACTGGAGCTATGTACCAAGGAGGCCCCCTTCCTTTGCCCCCGGAGCAACATGTACATTGTACAAGCAGATAGACGGTGTGGCGATGGGCAGCCCCCTAGGAGTTCTTTTTGCGAACTTTGTTATGGGTACCATTGAGGAAGAGGTCCTAGCTGCCCAACGACCCAACGTCTACTGTAGATACGTGGATGACATCTTCGTGCAAATCAAGGACCTCCACGAACTACAGGAACTCCAGCGTCGCTTCATGACCTCCTTCGGACTTAACTTCACCTTTGAAAAATGAAACATTGGACAACTCCCCTTCCTCGACATCCTCGTAGCTCTGAACGACCATGGGTTCAAAACCACCGTCTACATTAAACCAACTAACACAGGACAATGCCTCAACGGCGATAGTGAATGCCCCCGCCGTTATCTTCTATCCTCCATCTCCGCCTATGTTAGGAGAGCCCTCACGCACTGCTCTACCTGGGCCGACACCCACCAGGAACTAGAAAGACTATCCCAAGTTTTAGTAAATAACGGATACTCCAACTCCGACATCTCCAGCACCATCAACCACCATCTTGAAAAATGGTACACCCAAAGCCATCCCAACATTGACCCCCCTAATGAAATTAAGATCTTCTACCGCAATTTTATGTCCTCTGAACACAAAAATGACGAGGCCGTCTTAAAAGAAATAATCTCCAAGCATGTCCACCCAACCAACCCGGAAAACAAAATCAAATTAATAATTTATTACAAATCCCCCAAGACCTCCAACTTCGTTCTCCGCAACAAACCAGCTTCCACCAAGATAAAGAGCCCGATGACCGACGATCACGTCATTTACCAACATACCTGTAATTTTGAGGACTGTGGACCTTGGTATGACACAGACTCGTCTTTCACGTCGGTTAACTCTTCACCTTCAGGCTGGAGCCATCAAAGACCACTATCTCACCCCTAACTACCCCCACCTCACACGCAACGAGTTAGAGAAACACACCACCATACTCGATAAAGAAAGTGACCCAAGGAGATTACCTATACTCGAAGCATTATATATCCAAGCCTTACATCCCAACATCAACAACCAAACTCTGGACCTTCAGATCCTTCCTTCTGCCAAAAGGCACTTTCCTACAGGACCTAACGCCCCTCCTCGCCCCCCGGTGCCCTTGACGCAGCCCCCCGCGCTACCTCCTTCAGCTTCGTATTCCGCAGGCGCCACACGTACTACGCAACTTAGGCCACGCCCCTCGACACGCAGCCAATCAGCTTCGACCCCGCCAACCGACCACCATCCCGCATCCAGTGCGCATGCGTGAAGCGGTTCTATCTTTCTCTCTCCTAGAATACCCCTCCACCAATAGCAGACTTTAGCCCCTTGATTTTTGCCTCCTCTGATCCTCCACCCTCTATATATACCCTTCCTGTTTACCTTTTATATCATTCTATCCTTACTTGATAATGCTGGTTGTCCAGTGAAGCGCGTCATATATCCTGTATCATCATATACAGTCATTAATGTAACCCTGTACCACCATGAATTTTGCTCATCTCCTTCATCTACTTCCTGCCACCCCGCGAAAACTCATCAGAGACCTGGAAACTTTGAATAATAAAATTTCCAACGCAGCAATCGCCATTTCTTTCAACCTCGTATGTATTAAAGAAAATATATATATATATATATATATATATATATGTTATATACCGTATATATATATATATACCTGTATATATGAGTAAATGAGGAATTTGGAAGGAATCTGAGTGTAAAATGGAGGGAGTGTAAGAAACTGTTCTGGAAAGTAGTCAAGAAAGTTAGGGAAGGTAGCAAGGGAAACAGTAAGGGTGTGAAAGATAAGAATGGGAGAATGCTAGCCGAGAAGCAAGAGAGAGTCGAAAGATGGAGGGAGTACTTCAATGAGTTGCTAAATGTAAGGAATGAAGAGCCAGCAAACATAGTTGGATATGGGAGGGAGAAGAGGAGAAGTAGTGAAGGAGGAGGTGGGGATCAGGAGGTCAGAAGTGTGGGAAGCTATGAAAAGAGTGAAGTTGGGGAAAGCACCAGGAACAGATGGAGTGTGTGGGGAAATGTTGAGGTATGGTGGTGAGATAGTGATCGAATGGGTATGGAAAATGTGCAAACTAGCATGGCAGAAGGGGAATGCACCCGATGTCTGGAAGATTGGCATAATATAGTCCCCCTATATAAGGGCAAAGGGGAAAGAGGAGTGTGTGGTAACCACCGAGGAATATGTCTTTTAATCGTAGTAGGGAAGATGTACAGTAGGGTAGTGATTGAGAGAGTGAGAGTGAGAATGGAGAAATGGATAGGCGACGAGCAGGAAGGTTTTAGGAAGGGAAGTGGATGTGTAGATCAGATTTTTACCCTGAATTGTGTTGTGGAGAAATATCTGGAGAAGCAACAAAAGGTGAATGTTGCCTTTATGGACTTGGAGAAGGCCTATGACAGAGTGGATAGAGAAGGCATGTGGAAAGTACTTAGAATATACGGAGTAGATGGCAAGTTGCTGAAAGCAGTGAAGAGCATGTATGAGGGTGCAAAGGCGGCAGTACTTGTGGAGAATGAGCAGAGTGAGTTCTTTGACCTGAGTGTTGGGTTGAAACAGGGGTGTGTGATGTCCCCGTGGTTGTTTACTGTATATATGGTTGGAGTCATGAAAGAAATACTAGGAAGAGCAGTGGATGTTGGTGTATTGCTGAAAAGGGAGTGAAATGAGTGGAAGCTGCCTATACTGCTGTTTGCGGATGATACAGTTCTGATGAGCGATAATGAATGGGAGTTGCAGGGTCTGGTAAATGAGTTTGGAACAGTGTGTGAAAAACGGAATTTGAAGGTAAATGCGGGGAAGGGCGAGATTATGGTCTTCGAAAGAGGTGAAGTCACAGAGTGTGAGGTGAAGTTGAACGGTCAGGCTATGGAGATCGTCAGCTCTTATAAGTATCTGGGCAGTGTGTTGAGTAAAGATGGGACTAGAAGTGCGGGAGAGGGTGCAACAGGGGAAGAGGGTTGTAGGAACGTTGAAAGCAGTAACAAGAATTAGAGGGGTCAGTATGGAAGTGAAAAAGTCCTTGCATGACAGTGTGGTAATCCCGACACAAACTTACGGAAGCGAAGCATGGACGTTCGGGAAGAGACTCGGACCAAGAGTGAGAGGGGTGGAAATGAGTTACTTGAGAAGTGCGTGCGGAGTTACATGAAGGGATATACAGACGAATGAGGTGTGGTGTGGAGGTAGATGTGCTGGAAAGTGTGAAAAGGAACAACTTGAGATGGTTCGGCCATATGGAACGTATGGGAAGCGAGAGAATGACTAAGAGGGTGTACAAGAGCGAGGTGGAAGGACAGAGAGGGAGAGGTAAACCGAAGGAGAGGTGGAAGGATGGAATGAGGAAGTATATGAATGAAGGCGGTGCTGGTTGGGAGGAGGGGCGTCGACTGACTGGGGACAGATGTGCATGAGGGCGGTTCGTTCGTGGCCACACCTTCGGGGATCACGGCGTCAGGCAATAGCTAGATAGGTATATATATATTTATATATATATATATACTGTATATACAGTATTTATATATATATATATATCAAGCATATCTCAAAAATATACGTGAGCTATACAGTATGTTTATCACGCCATAGTGTAGTTGGTTAAAAACTTGGACATTCGTTCTGAATGTTGGAGGTTCGATACTGGCGGGGAGTATTTTAACATATCTATATATACATATATATATATAGACTGGACTGGACACGAAAATGGAACTTTGCAGTAAGAGACTCAAAATCAGAGAACAAACCCCCAAGTTCGAACCTCGATACAGCGAACATTTTTTATTTTCGCTGTTTCTAGGTTCGATCGAGGTTCGAACTTGGGGGTTCGATCTCCGATTTTGGGTCCCTTGCTGCAAAGTTCCATTTTCGTGTCCAGTCCAGATCTACTGTAGTCTATGATACATATAATGTGTGTGTGTGTATGTGTGTGTGTAATAATAATGATAATAATAGTTGGTTTATTTCGAGCCGGTAGCCAATGAGGCTGAAAATACACAATTCCTTAACCTAACTTATCCTAAGTAGTCAACAAATTTGACTCTGACTGCCACAAGGGTGCCTACATACCAGCAGAAGGGGTAGGATGTGGGCAGGGAACCAGTTGGAACCCAGAGGTGGTGCATCCACACCTAACCTCCACAGTCCGGAAAGTTTTTGACGGAAACCTGACTTGCAGTTAGCTGGGATCGAACCCGTGCTACCCGAGTCAAGCCACTAGAGTATGGTGACTTAGTGCACACGGCCACTGTGACCGTGTTTGTTTGTGTGTGTTGTATTTATTTAAGTCATTACATATCCTGATTTATATAAAGCTTAAGTATTTTTTTAAAGGTATACAGAAAAGACTATGAAAGAAAGTGAACTTTCAGCGCCTCTGATTAATTAATGTGCGTGTGTGTGTAGAGGGGGGGGGGGAGGGGAGGGGGGCAGTAACTAATCGCACTCTATATTAATCTCAGACGAATTTTAATTCAGTTCATCGTGAATATCGAATGTGACGTTTGTGTCCCGGTGTGGTACCCGTAGTGTTGATTGATCAGATGTCTGGGCTCTAGGCAGAAAGAGAATTTTTTTAAGTACGGTGGGCAACCATCCTCCTTCTTCTCTGTGAATTAAATTGGAAGGTTCCATCACCTTTTGGTCGTTTACTTTCAATTCTTGCATGACCCGTCTTCTGGGACAGACAGATGGACTCCAAGACATAAATAATATTCACATACACAAAATTGAAGATATCGTCAACCAATTAAGTAACTATATACAGTATAATACAAGGAAGAACAGTGGATGTTGGTGTACCGCTGATAGGGAGGGAAACGAGTGAAAGTTGCCTGTACTGCTGTTTGCCGATGATACAGTTCTGATGAGCGATATTGAATGGGAGTTGCAGGGTCTGGTAAATATGCTTGGAACAGTGTGTGAAAAACGGAATCTGAAGGTAAATGCAGGGAAGAGCAAGGTTATGGTCCTTGAAAAGGGTGCAGCCACAGAGTGTGAGGTGAGGTTGATCGGTCAGGCTATGGATAATGTTAGCTCGTTTAAGTATTTGAGCAGTGTGTTGAGTAAAGATGGGAATATGGATGAAGAAGTGCGGGATAGGGTGCAACAGGGGAAGAGGGTTGTAGGAACGCTGAAAGCAGTAACACAAACTAGGGTGGTCATCATGGAAGTAAAAAAGTCCTTGTATTACAGTGTGGTAATCCCGACATTGAATTACGGGAGTGAAGCATGGACATTGGTGAAGAGACTTGAGAAGTGCATGCAGAGTTACATAGAGGGATAGACAGACGAATGAGGAAGTACGAGAGAGGTGTAGTATGGATGTAGATGTGCTGGAAAAAGTGTGAAAAGGAACACATTGAGATGGTTCGGCCATGTGGAACGTATGAGAAGCGAGAGAATGACTGAGAGAGTGTACGAGAGTGAGGTGGATGGACAGAGAGGGAGAGGTAGACCGAGTGAGAGGTGGAAGGATGGAGTTAAGAAGTATATGAGCGAAAGCGGTGCTGGATGGGAGGAGGGGTGTCGACTGACTGGAGACAGAGGTGAATGGGGGCATTTCGCTTGTGGTCACCCCTTCCGGGATCACGGCGTCCGACAATAGATAGAGATAGATACAGTATATTGGTTTATTAGGCCCTCACATCATCAGTCACTCAGCGTGAGTTTGCTGCAGTCACGTCCCCCAATGAGGATGTGTGTGTGAGGATGAGACATTGGTATATGGAATATCTGGTATAGCGTGTGTGTGTGTGTTGTGTATGTATGTGTGTATGTAAGTGTGTGTGTGTGTGTGTGTGTGTGTGTGTGTGTGTGTGTGTGTGTGTGTGTATGAGGATGAGACAGTGGTATATGGAATATCTGGTATAGCGTGTGTGTGTGTGTTGTGTATGTATGTGTGTATGTAAGTGTGTGTGTGTGTGTGTGTGTGTGTGTGAGGATGAGACAGTGGTATATGGAATATCTGGTATAGCGTGAGTGTGTGTGTTGTGTATGTATGTGTGTATGTAAGTGTGTGTGTGTGTGTGTGTGTGTGTGTGTGTGTATGTGTGAGGATGAGACAGTGGTATATGGAGGATCTGGTATAGTGTGTGTGTATGTATGTGTGTGTATGTATGTGTGTGTATGTGTGTGAGGATGAGACAGTGGTATATGGAGGATTTGGTATAGTAGGTCAGGGAGAGAGAGGGAGGGGAGCGTCACTTGTGTCTTTTCACTATCAGTTACTTTGCTAAATAATCAGAAACGATTTGCACATACCTTGCATATCCTAACCTATGCAAACTAAATATATGGTGACCCAACTCAATCTTAGCTTAAACTAACTTAACTGAACCTATCCTAACCCAGCCCAACTTTAGAATAACCTAATTAAACCTATCCTAACCCAGCCAATCCTTAGATTAAACTAACCTAACCCAACCTAATCTTAGATGAAAGTAACTATGTAAAGCTATTCTAACCTAGCCCAAACATAGATTAGATTAACGTGACATAACCTATCATAACCCAACCTTAAATTAACCTAACATAATTTAATTTAGCCTAATGCAATCCAACTTAATCTAACGTAATTTTGATCTAACTGAACCACCTTTAAAGTGAGGGACCCTAGAAAGATCGAAAACACTTCTGTACGAAAATACTAGGGAGAATGGAGTGTAGAGTGACACAGCCCCCCCCCCCCCCCCTAACCTCCCCATCATGAGGAACCTTTCACTACCCAGGTTGCTCTGTCATTCCTCCCTCAACACTAATACTCTCACTCCAGCCTACTTACTTACTTTTACCATTATGGCTACGGCTGCTGCTGATGTCACCACCACTACCGTTATTTGCACTCAGAGTCACCGCCACCGCCACTGGCTACCACTATTTGCACCAAAAGTCAGTACAGCTATGACTATTTTCACCGAAATATATGATAAAGATGGCTATATGCACCGAAAGGAACAACTTTATTCTGTATTTTGTTCTTTGTTTCTACATGTATGAAGAAGACAAAAGGCAGGCTACCAGCAACAAGTGCCTCTCCCAAAGCTAAAAGAGTGACAGAGAGCCAAATTCACGGTACGTTGGTGTCCAAATGCCTGAATATACAAAGTTTAAAGCAGTCTAATTAATAGGATGAAGGAAAGATTGATTAAAGGATAGAGTTCCAGAGTTAACTTATGTAGAAGAAAGACAGAAAATCTGTTAATTCTTGGGTTAGAGAGCTGGACAGAATGTGGGTGGGATTGTGTTGAAAGAAGGGTGCCTCCCACGTGCCGTAAGGGATGGGGTAGGCACTGTGAGAGCTCTGAAAATCACTGATTGTTGTAGTAGCGATAGAAAAGTGATAGACATGCAACATTGTGATGCATACAAAAAGACTGCAGGGAATTAGTAAGAGGTGGTCGTTGATAAGACAGAATGCTTTTGACTCACTCTACCCTTTTGAGAAGTGCAGTATGGGGGGAACCTCTCCACATATGTGAACAATACTCGATACACGGGCGCGCTGTGGACCTGTACAGATTAAGAAGCTGTGCAGGGGTATAGTACTCACGGAGACGGTTGAGCACATCCATCCTCTGGGAAGCCATTTTAGCAAGAGTGTTGATATGGTCTTTCCAGGAAAGGTTAAAATATACAGAAACACCAAGGATATTGAGAGATGAGGGGTGGATTTGTGTATTATTGAAGAGTAAGGGATAGTCGTGTGGAAGACTGAGACGGGTAGACAGATGGAGAAATTCGGTTTTGAAAGCATTGAAAGTAATAAGATTTTCTCTGCCCCAATCAGAAATTATTGAAAGATCAGAGGATAGGCGAGCCATTGCCTCATCACATGAGTTATGGAGTGATTTTTAGGATGGAGGTTGTGGTCAAATAGTTGAATTTTGTAAGGTAGAGTCATCAGCATATTAGTAGATAGGACTAGAAGTACAGTCGAGAAGATCATTTATGAAAATGATAAATAGAACTGGGGATATGACAGAACCCTGAGGAACACCGGAGTTGATAGGGTGAGGAAGTGAACGATGGCCATCCAAAATTGCAGCTATGGAACGGCTGGAGAGGAAATTTGAGATAATGGCACAGATAGAGGGATACAAGCTAAAAGATGGTAGTTTGGAAATGATAGATTTGTGCCAGACTATCAAAAGCTTTTGATATGTCTAGCGCAATAGAAAAAGTCTCGCTGAAGTCCCGAAGAGAAGATGACCAAGAGTTAGTAAGCTAGGAAAAGAAATCACCAGTAGAGCGACCGTTAATGAAGCTATACTGGCGATCTGAAAGACGGTTATGGGAAGTCAGATACTTCAGAAAATTTGAATTAAGAATAGATAAACAAACTTGAGAGATACAAGATGTGAGGGCAATTGGATGATACTTGGAAGGTTGAGAGTGGTCACCCTTCTTTGGGACAGGTTACATGAGAGCAAACTTCCAGCAAGCTGGTAAGAAAGATGCAGAAGAGTTTACCTAGACAAGGAGTCAGTGAAGAGTTTTTTAGTACAACAGGAGGGGCAGCATCTGACCCATACGCATTTTTAGTATTAATCCCAGAAAGGGCAGAGAATAAATGTTTTGAAAAGATTAAAACATTAATTATCAATAAGTGAGAGGGTGGTGGAGAAGGAGAAACAGCAGCGGAATTGGCCATGGTCCAAGGTTGAGTTTTGTAGTGAAAGTTTGAGCAAAGAGTTTAGTTTTGTCAATGGAAGAAGTGACGGTGGTGCCATCTGAACAGAAAAGAGGAGGAAAAGATGGCTACTTTTACTTAAATTTATTACTATGATGGCATTGGCACCCGAAGTTACTGTGGCTACCGCTTTTTCCATTAATAGATAACTGACACTATGTGTAATTAGAACTAGGCTTGGTCCTAATAGAAACAATCGTGTGGAATATCGTATAACGTATAACACTGTTACTTAATGTTCAATTATCAAAAACTTAAGTGGATATAACTGTTTCACTAAATGTAATTACTGGCTGCCATCTGAAAGTTTATCTTAATCATCTTAGGAATTTGTTTTAACCCAGAACAATATTTTAAAACTATTACGAAAAAGACACTTTACCATTTACACTCGGTCAAAAAAAGTATCTGCACCCCTATCCTGATAATCTGGGGTGTACAGCTTGGTAGTATAGGTTGTAAGTCGTAGGTAGTATGTCTTATGTAGTATAGTTAGGTAGTAGTATACAGTAGATGGACATAGCTGCAGGTAGAGATGCCAACCCTACCAAGCTGTACACAACAGATTATCAGGGTAGGGGTGCAGATAATGTTTTGACCAAGTGTACTATTATCCGGTGAAGTTAATTAATATCACTAAATGTTTGCATATTTGGTAGTTACACACATATATATATATATATATATATACCGGTATATATATATACATATATATATCCAGTATACTGTACAGGGTGTTTCATAAATTCCATTCATAAATTTCAGAATGAATAGACCTAGCAATAATAAATATACTTTACTATGTGCCGGTTTTGGAAATTTCTCATATTTACCGGAATATTACACATTTTAGTTTAAATAGGAAAGTCTAGGGGATGAACACAATCAGTAGATTACCATCACCTCAATTACTTTATTTTGTCATAAATGTTTGAACATCAATGTATTTTACAGTATTTACAATAGGTGCTCGATCAATTTGCTTTATGGGTTCGAATACTGTATGAATGAAGCTTCACAAATTAAAGGTAATGTGAGAAGGTGAGAGAAAGAAGGATGTACTGGCAGTCTTAAGTAAGTACCAGACATGGAGCCATACACCTCTGCTGGGTACACAGACATGTTACTTACTTTAGGTGCAGCTGGAGGAAATGCAGCTGAAGTAGTAAGGATGTACGGTGAACAATATCCCAACCGGAGGCAACCATCTCGGCCTACTTTCCTCAGCGTAGAAAGACGACTACGGGAATATGGCTCACTGAATCCACGTGCAGTAGACAGAGGAAGGCCTCAAGATGAGCAACTACTCGATGCAGAAGAGGATATCCTTGATGCCATTGCAGATGATCCATCTACAAGCACACGTCGACTTGGTGCACGATTTGGTGTGGCTCATGCATCAGTATGGAGGATTGTAAAACAGACATGGCCTGTACCCATATCATCACCAGCCCATCCATGCTCTGACTGAACGTGATTATCACCAACGAGTGGATTTCTGTCGGTGGCTCCTTACTCAAGAGAGGGAGAACAACGGTTTTATTGCAGAGGTTTTGTTTAGTGATGAGGCAAATTTCACAAGAAATGGCATGTTGAACCTACATAATACACATACATGGGGAGCAGAAAATCCACATGCAACAACAACGAGGGGACATCAGGAACGCTTTTCGATTAATGTTTGGGCCGGTATTCTTGGTGACCATCTAATCGGACCTTTTATGTTACCACAACGACTTACAGGCAATGTGTACACCAGATTTCTTCAGGATGACTTACCCATACTACTTGAAGATGTGCCTCTCAGAACACGTAGACAAATGTGGTTCATGCAGGATGGGGCTCCAGCTCACTTTGCACGAGGTACGAGGGATTTCCTTAATGTTATGTACCCTGATAAGTGGATAGGCCATGGTGGTCCCATCGCCTGGCCACCTAGATCACCGGACCTAACTCCACTTGACTTTTATCTTTGGGGACACTTGAAGAGCAGGGTGTATGCTACACAAATCAACACCCATCAGCAACTGTGGCAACGAGTTCAAGAGGCATGCAGAGAAGTAAGAAACACACCAGGGATATTTGAAAGAGTGCGACAGTCTCTTATGCGCCGAGCCCAAGCCTATATCAACGAGGGTGGGAGAAACTTCGAGCAACTATTGTAAATACTGTAAAATACATTGATGTTCAAACATTTATGACAAAATAAAGCAATTGAGGTGATGGTAATCTACTGATCGTTTTCATCCCCTAGACTTTCCTATTTAAACTAAAATGTGTAATATCCCGGTAAATATGAGAAATTTCCAAAACCTTCTCATAGTAAAGTATATTTATTATTGCTAGGTCTATTCATTCTGAAATTTATGAAAGGTATTTATGAAACACCCTGTATATATATATATATATATATATATATATATATACTGTATATATATATATATATATATATATATACTGTATATATACATACCGGTATATATATATATATATATATATATATATATATATATATATATATATATATATATATATATACAGTATAATTATACACATATTGTGTGTGTATGTGGGTGTGTGATTACTTGCTAAAAATAGGGGATCTCAAAGAATGGTGGTGGAGAGCACAATCGGTGGGCGAAGTCATTGGGTACCATCCGAATGCTAGTAAATCTGTACTAATAGTGAAAAAAAACAAGTATGAAGAAGCGGTGCAGACTTTTGATGGGACAGGAGTGAAGATTACAAAGGAGGGTCAACGCCATTTGGGAGCAGTAATAGGCACAGAAGAATGCAAAAGAGACTAGGTGCGAAAAAAGGTAGCAGAGTGGGTAAAGGAAGTGAAAACCCTGGCAGACATTGCGAAATCTGAACCACATGCTGCATATACTGCCTTCACATATGGTGTTAAGCACAGATGAACCTTTCTTATGAGAACAGTGCCTGGCATTAGACAGATGCTCCAACCGCTGGAAGAAGCAATCAGAGGAGCATTCATACCGGCTTTAACAGAATGGAAGGCGTCACGCAAGAGCTAAGAGATCTATTAGCTCTTCCGCCAAGGTTCGGAGGTATGGGGATCATAAACCCAGCGGAGGCGGCACCTCATGAGAACCAAAATTCCCTTAAACTTACTACGTCTCTGACAGAAAAAATACGGGAGCAAAATGAAAATGATGAGGTGGACGAAGAGGAACAACGAAATGCAAGACAGGAAATTACAAAGAGCAGAGACGAGAGACAGAAACATAGCCTAGAACAAATTAAGACCAGATGTAGGGAAGAACTGAAAATGAGAGTTGAGATGGCACAAGACACGGGGCTTCAAATTGGCTCACATCATTACCAATAAAGGAAAAAGGCTTCAGCTTAAATAAACAAGAATTCAATGATGCCGTAGCCTTGAGGTATGGGTGGCCAGTTTCGAACCTGCCGCTGAAATGTGCATGCGGTGAAATAAACAACCCAGACCACTGTATGACCTGTAAGAAAGGAGGATTCATCTGTATCCGGCATGATGAAGTACGAGACATCACTGCACAAATGATGGACGAGGTGTGCCATGATGTCAGAATCGAACCGGAACTTCTGCCTATGGACGGACAGCGCTTGGCCCACAATACTGCAAATACTTCAAATGAAGCAAGAGTGGACGTAAGTGCTCGAGGTTATTGGACGAGGGGACAACGGGCTTTTTTCGACATCAGAATCTTCAACCCAAGAGCACAAACATATCGGGAGCGAGGACACAAGGCGGCATTCTTGAGAAACGAAAGTGAGAAAAAACGCGCTTATGAAGAAAGAATTTTGAACAGGGATCAAGGAAGCTTTACTCCTCTGGTCTTCTCATCGTCGGGAGGTATGGGACCTTCTGCAAGTGTCTTCTATGCCAGATTAGCTGAACAAATATCGGAGAAAAAGCGCCAGCATAGAAGCCAAGTCATAACTTGGATGAGATGCCGGCACTCTTTCTCCCTTCTCAAGTCTGCACTCCTGTGTCTCAGGGATACAAGGTCCTCCCCGCTACAGAGGACAAGAGTGAGAGACTTGGACTTTGAAATGGTCGTGGCGGAGGGACGAATTGGGGAACAACTAGGTTGATTGTAGGGAGGTACTGGTACAATAAGATAAACTACAATGTAACTAGAATAAGAGAATAAGATAGATTGTACACCACTTTGTAACTGTCACCTTAATAAATGTGTGATTACTTGCTTAATACATTCATAGATCACGGCGGTGTTTATCGTCCCACCGAAAAATCTATTGAGATAAGTTGCACACCTACTTTTATAAGATCACTACCTGTGTTGTCATTACTGATGCTGTGTTTACCTGGGACCCTTGTATGAAGTGGAGGCCCCCCCCCCCCCTTCCACACCACTCCACCACCACCCACACCATCACCAGGGAGGGGGAGAGGGGTGAATGGGTGCGGAGTGGCCTGTTGATATGGTTGGGAATAGAATTAGGGAGAGGGAGGGAGCGTGGATGAAGGTGAGGGGAGAGGTGGAGTAGATGTAGAGTGTGAGGGAGTAGGTGGAGTAGAAGAGAGAAGGTGGTGTAGGAAATAGAAGTGAAGTAGGTATTGAATACCAGGGGTAGAGATGGAGAAAGGTGGAGTAGGCCTTGGAAGAAGGTAAAGAGAAGGAAGGATGAGGGTGTCTGCACTTGACATCAGGGAGAAGAGAGTGAGTATGTGCATTTTATATTGGCGAGAGGGGGCATTAGGTGGCATACATACATACATACATACATACATACATACATATATTTAAAGATCGAGTGCTCCACACGAAGCGTGGTTCCCGTCTCACGTCCTAATGGCGGCGTTCCAGGCAACCCTGTTAAGAGCTGCCTCATTTGTCAGGTTCTTTGATTTAAGATCAGACCGCAAAGTCCGATCCCTCGTCTTCCTTGGTCCAGCCCTTACTACAGTTCCCATCCACATTCATGGACTTGTATCTTTTCACATAGCTTTGTCCATCCATCCTCTCCACATGTCCAAACCATCAGAGCCTGCTAGTATACATTTCATCACTGATACTCTTGATACCTAAACTTCTCCTTAGCTCTTCACTTGATATCCTATCGTGCAGTTTGGCACCACACATCCATCTCACCATTCTCATCCCATTGCGTTCCATTCTGTTGATATCATCCGCATTGACAGGCCACGTTTCTGAAGCATACAGTAATGTCATTACGCAGAAGTAATTATGTTAGGAGGAGGGATAGCTAACATTGGGTATCCATTATATGATTGAGGAGAGGGTGGCAAAGCAATTTTGATAAGGGATACGGAGGGAAGAGAAGGGGGGTAGAGTGAGAACTTGGTGTCAGATCGAAAATTAGGCAATGAGTAGAGTTGGTATTTGATGTAAGGGGAGCGTGGGGTAGGGGAGGGAAGGAGTAGAGTGTGCATCTGGTAACGAAAGGAAAGGAAGGTGGAGAGTGGGTATCGGATATCGAAGGAATGGGAAGAAGAAAATGGGTGGAATAGACAGGATGCCAGTGAGAGGTTGGGTACAGCAGGGAAAGTGGTCTGGAGTTGGCATTGGGTGGCCGGGATAAGACGGAGGAATGAGATCAGACGTAGGAATGAGTGGAATAATCATCGAGTGTCAAGGGAAAGGTGTGGGAAGGGGTGGAGTGGGCATCGGATTTCATGGGTAAGGCAGCGAGGAATGATGGACTAGGTCTTGGGTAAAAGAGTGTGGATATAAGGGTGTCAGGCTGGATGTGGAGAGAAGGGAGTGATGCGGTGGAGTGAGCATTTTGTAAGGGGAGGGGGGATGAGTGGAATGGAGTGGGTATCGGGTGTCAGGGTGCATGTAAAGAGAGGGGAGGGATGCGGCGGAGTGAGCATTGGGTAATGGGAGGGGGTATAAGTGGAATGGAGTGGGTATCGGGTGTCAGAGTGGATGTGGAGAGAGGGGAGGGAAATGGTGGAGGGTGCATCGGGTGGAGAGAGGGAGGTGGAGGGCGGGAAGGGATAGAACAGAGTGGGCATCGGATGTCAAGGGAAAGAAAAGTGAGGGTCGTGTGAGTGGGGAGGGTAAAGATGGAGTGTACAGTGAGAACCTGTTGAGTCCATGTGAGGAGCAGCTAAAAGTTTGATAAGTACACGAATAAAGATGGACATGAATAGTCACAACCAAAAGTCATGCTCTACCTCTATAAATTCAACTCGGTTTGTTTCTCTATTATTAAGTGAATAGTAAAACCTCCTGAGCAGACACAAACAAAGCCATATTATTCAAGTTGGTTAAATGTAGTTCAGAAGTATGTTTGTATTAAACCAACAGCAAACTAAATTTGAAGCTAAGAAGTTGTGACACCGCTTTTGTCCGTGGGTGTATAGGATCCCTTCAAGAACTAGCTCATTTTGGCCATTGATAAGGATACATTTTTTTGATGGGAATCGAGCTCAGGTTAGTATAGTATCTTTGTCTATAACTCTTGCGGTACCACCTGCAGTATGATTCGTAGTTGGAAGCACTTAACACTTCACCTCCGCAGCATCTGAAAAATATAATATAATAATAATGTATAATTATAGACACATGTCAAGCATCAAGACATATTTATCATGAACATGTCATATTGACTGGTTTTGAAGTTTTGAGTAGCTTGGTGATTCTGTGGAAGAGAATGTTAAGAAACATTTTATCTTAAGTATGAAGAGGCCGCTGCCAAATGCCTAGTAATACAGAGAGAAATAATAACAATCGGGAACAAATGATAAGGAAGAAATAACTCATGCTATGTGATAGTTAGCAAAAACTTATGACCGCAACGCAATCTGAACACTGATGAATGAAACTAAGACACTGAAAGCAGATTCGAAAGAATGCTATCTAGTTTACAAATAAAAATAACGATAAATTAATAAATAAATGTATTCCTATCTATTCTGTTAACCAACATGAATGGTTTCAGTTTGATAAGGTTTACGAATATGCCTGCAAATCCCAAGAAAACAATGAGAGGAACAATGAACACAAAACAGAACGGGTATGACGTTATGGTTGTGAACAGTGAAGAGTCATCATCGCCCGGGTGTCAAACGAGATACTAATCAAAACCAGTCCTTTAAGGGGTGATGGTTCATTTTTTGGTTGATTTTTTCCATATATTCAATATTTGTTTAGTTTCCTCCCTAGACCTCCATCAAACTTAAAAAAACATCCATTAGATCCCCCTTGTAGATAAATGTGTACATTTTTCGGTAGAAAAATTTCACGGCCGAAGGCCGGTTCTTCCAAAATTACAGGCTCACTATCGTTCGCCAGGAAAGAAAATGACACCTAAATAGCACGAAAGGTCTAAATATTGCCAAAGAAATGTGGCGAAATGTCTTAAAATCGACAAACTAATGGGGCAAGCATCTTAAAATCTGAAAACTAATGGGGCTAAACACGAGGAAGAAGAGGGCCAGAAAAACAAACCCATCTCCCCTCAACTGAGTCCCTCCTTTGTGGCATTATTATTAGTAACCCATCCAGTACCAGTTATACATTCTTTTCATTACATTCTGCCAACTATTAGGCGATTTTATTCTGTTTAAAAAAGGCATCTACCTATTAAAAGGCTACAGACTATCTCGATTAATCATTCCTGAGCTTCACAAAACCTTCTAAATGCAGCTGACAAAATACGTCACCGGTACTGAAGGGGTTAAGAATCCGAAGTTAAGAATATGCTTTACAGTTTTTATTGTGTGTCTTAAAATTACACAATATACAAAACAAAGAAATTTGTGTAATTTTGTTTGCATACCTTCTCATCTATATTCCATTCTTAAAACTATATCGTCCCGGTATGAAACCCTGATGACCCGTATACTGGGAAGAACTAAGGGTCATAATATTTATCCCTTCAGCACAATGACGTAATGTTCATCCGATTTTGCTTACCATTAGATGATTTGTTTAGTTTAAAATCTATCTCTAGAACTCAAAGAAGTAAATGCGATCTCAATGAACCCTCTGAATACCTTAGGTCCTTCTTAAACTACAAACAATCGTCAAATTTAAGCCAGAATTAAAGCTAAAATGTCGGCATCGTGCTGAAAAGGTTATGCATGCATTTGCACTCACTGATTCTCACTTTTCCTCAATGAATAAACCACAGAGGCGAAGGGGGGGGGGGGGTTGGAATGCCAGTCAGTCTCCCATGTTGACCAAGACAGTCACACCGATACCTACTAGAGACCCTATGATACCAGAGATCGGCCAATCTCCATTTTTTTGTTCGTTCTTTTTCCATGTGAGTGAGGGAGACAAAAGGCAGAACTGCCTGTAGCGAGTGCCTCCCCCAAAGTTGAAAGAGTGACAGGGCCAAAATCAAGGGACGTTCGAGCCAAAATACCTGGACAAACGGAGTTTGAAGAAATTTAAGTCATAGGAAGAGGGAAAGACTGATTCTGGGAGAGAGTTCCAGAGCTCAGCAGTTGAATAGAAGAAAGTCTGCGAATAACGTTTCACTCTTAGGTTGCAGAGTTGCACAGAGTAGGGGTGGGATTGTGTTGCAAGACGGGTACTACGTACCCTACGTAGAGGAGGTGGTATACACTGGGAAAGCTCTGAGGAACATTGATTATTATAGTAGCGATAGAAAAGTAAGAAAGTAAGAGAGATGCTACATTGCAGCGAAGAGAGAGAGACTGCAGAGAGTTGGTGAGTGGGAGGAGTTAATGATACGAAAGGCTTTCCTTTCTACTTTGTCTAGGAGTGCGGTGTGAGAGGATCCTCCTCCCACATGTGAACAACACTTTTAATACAAGGACGCACTGTGCCCCTGTACAGAGCAAGAAGCTGTGTAAGGGTAAAGAACCCCTTGAGGTGGTTGAGCACACCCAGCTTCTGGGAGGCTGCCTTAGCAAGACTGGTAATATGGTCCTTCCAAGTGAGAGCAGAAGAAAAATAGACACCGAGAATATTGAGAGAAGATGAAGGATTGATTTGTGGTGCCACCGGTGTCAATGGCCTCTCTGTACACTTAAGTATGTCTTTACCCATAATAAACATTCGGCCATACTGCCATAGAATGTGTGTTTTTTTTTTAATATAAATAACACATGATCAAAAATGAAATATAACCTTGTTGTTTGATGTTGTTAGGAGAGGTAGTTGCTTTGTCTGCACCCCCTTCTCCCTCATGTTTAGCCTCATTTTGAGAATTTAAGACGTTCGTTCACTAGTTTGGAGATTTTGATACTTTCCGCCCCATTTCCTTGTCAATGTTATGACCTTTCGTGCCATTTAGGTGTCGATATTTTCCTGGCGAGCCTTTAGTTTTAGGAGGAACCGGCCTTAGGCCGGGAACTTTTTCTAATGAAAATTGTACAAATTTATCTTGAAAAGGAGTATATATTTTTTTTTTTTTTTTTTTTTTTAAAGCTTAATGGAGATCTAGCAAGGAAGCTCAAAATTAAATAAATAAATGAATATATAGACCCAAAAACAAACGCTACCCCCTTAAGACCTCGAAATGGCATCCAAAACAAATAATGATTCCTCTCTCTTACTACAGGCGCTCTAAGACCTAGGCATTAAGTGAAGGGAACAGTGAATCAGCACAGGTGATGAAATGAAGATCCCGAGAGTGAAATGTGAGGACTCATCGCCTGAGAACTAGTGACGGAGGGGGGGGGGGGGGGAGATATATGGCGACTCATCATCTCTTTCACTGTACTCTGTTCGATGTATTTAGGCCAGGCATCTTGCCCATTAACCTTTTTTTGTGATTCAGGATGGGCTGGAGCAAACGGGCTGTAATTGTTCACATCTATTTACTGGTTGATTCTTTCCCAATCCTCCTATAGTCCGTTCATTCTAGGTTAGGCAGAAATCGTAAGCCCTAACCTCTCGTAATTCAAAAAGGGCTAGAGTAATCGAGCAAATAGTTCTACCAAATAGGAAGACTTGACTAGGGAATAGGTGTATGAATTGACAGTTCATTTGCTCTAGCCCTTTTTGAGTTACAGAGGTTAGAGGTTACGATTTCTGCCCAACCTAGAATGAACGGACTATAGTAGAAATAACAGCTTGATTACCTAAGTCCATTTTCTGTTATGAGAGTTTGAGGTCGGGATTTCTGACCTTAAGGGGAGATGGACCGTATTTCTGGACCCCCTTCTCCCTCATGTTTAGTCCCATTAGTTATCAGATTTTAAGAAGTTCGACCCATTAGTTTGGGGATTTTAAGGACTTTCACCCAATTTCTTAGTCAATATTAGGACATTTCGTGCCATTTAGGTGTCGGGTTTTTTCCTGGCGAGAGATAGCGAACCTGTAAATTGTAGGAGGAACCGGACTTCGGCCGGGAATTTTGTCTACCGAAAAATTTACAAATTTATCTCGAAGGAGGGACGTCTAGGCTCTAGGCGATGTTTGTTTAAGCTTGATGGAGGTCTGGGGAGGAAATTAAAAAATAATAAAACGATAAATAAATAACCAAATAAATAGCCCATCCCCCCTTAACTATAATGAGCACTCCAATAGCCCATCCCCCCTTAACTATAATGAGCAGGGTACGTATAATAGACTGGGAGCTCCAATAGCCCATCCCCCCTTAACTATAATGAGCAGGGTACGTATAATAGACTGGGAACTCCAATAGCCCATCCCCCCTTAACTATAATGAGCAGGGTACGAATAATAGACTGGGAACTCCAATAGCCCATCCCCCCTTAACTATAATGAGCAGGGTACGAATAATAGACTGGGAACTCCAATAGCCCATCCCCCCTTAACTATAATGAGCAGGGTACGTATAATAGACTGGGAACTCCAATAGCCCATCCCCCCTTAACTATAATGAGCAGGGTACGTATAATAGACTGGGAACTCCAATAGCCCATCCCCCCTTAACTATAATGAGCAGGGTACGAATAATAGACTGGGAACTCCAATAGCCCATCCCCCCTTAACTATAATGAGCAGGGTACGAATAATAGACTGGGAACTCCAATAGCCCATCCCCCCTTAACTATAATGAGCAGGGTACGTATAATAGACTGGGAACTCCAATAGCCCATCCCCCCTTAACTATAATGAGCAGGGTACGAATAATAGACTGGGAACTCCAATAGCCCATCCCCCATTAACTATAATGAGCAGGGTACGTATAATAGACTGGGAACTCCAATAGCCCATCCCCCCTTAACTATAATGAGCAGGGTACGTATAATAGACTGGGAACTCCAATAGCCCATCCCCCCTTAACTATAATGAGCAGGGTACGTATAATAGACTGGGAACTCCAATAGCCCATCCCCCCTTAACTATAATGAGCAGGGTACGTATAATAGACTGGGAACTCCAATAACCCATCCCCCCTTAACTATAATGAGCAGGGTACGTATAATAGAATGGGAACTCCAATAGATAAAGTACAGTACGTATATCGAACTGTGAGCCAAATACAGTTGTGCACCTCTAATGGTTCAAACACGGAGATGATATGTTATAAAAGGAATTCCTGGGGGCATAAAGACCGAGCTAAATGTGCTTAAGGGGGGTGACCTGCTTTATGTTATTTCTGTCCTTCTCACTCTTTCTCTGGCTTGTATCCATTCGGCCCCATTCACCCAACTATTTTAAGACGTTTATCCCCATCTAGGTGTCGATTTCTCCCTGGCGAGCGATAGTGAGCCAGCATTATAGGAAGAAATCCGGCTTCGCCGGAGAATTTTTTCTATCAAAAAATGTACAAATTTAGCCTGCTGTCAAACAAAAATAAAAAATATGCTGGCTCGCTACCGCTCACCAGTAAAAAATTGACACCTGGATGGGGATCAACGTCTTAAAACAGTAGGCTGAATGGGGCCAAATGGATACAAGCCAGAGAAAGATAGAAAAGGACAGAACAAAAACAGGTCACCCCCCTTAACCCTTCTGTACCGGCGACGTCTATTTTAATTTATTTCAGCTACATTTATACGATTTTATGAAGCTTAGGAAAGGCTATATGGTAGCTAGAAGGATTAAATTAGATAGTCTCTAGCCTTTTAATTAGTTGACATCCTTCCTAAGCGGAATAAAATCGTCTAATAATGGCCAGAATATAATTAAGAGGATGTAGTCGGTACAGTTTGGGTTAATTATCCATGGTTCATTGTGTCAGGTTTTCGTTGTGGTATTGTGTTTATTATAGAGCTTATTGTGTCAAGGGGAGAAGGGTCGTATTGTGTTTATTATAGAGGTTATTGTGTTTATTATAGAGGTTATTGTGTTTATTATAGAGGTTATTGTGTCAAGGGGAGATGGGTCGTATTGTGTTTATTATAGAGGTTATTGTGTTAATGGGAGATGGGTCGTATTGTGTTTATTATAGAGGTTATTGTGTTTATTATAGAGGTTATTGTGTCAAGGGGAGATGGGTCGTATTGTGTTTATTATAGAGGTTATTGTGTTTATTATAGAGGTTATTGTGTTAAGGGGAGATGGGTCGTATTGTGTTTATTATAGAGGTTATTGTGTTAAGGGGAGATGGGTCGTATTGTGTTTATTATAGAGGTTATTGTGTCAAGGGGAGATGGGTCGTATTGTGTTTATTATAGAGGTTATTGTGTTAAGGGGAGATGGGTCGTATTGTGTTTATTATAGAGGTTATTGTGTCAAGGGGAGATGGGTCGTATTGTGTTTATTATAGAGGTTATTGTGTCAAGGGGAGAGGGGTCGTATTGTGTTTATTATAGAGGTTATTGTGTTAAGGGGAGATGGGTCGTATTGTGTTTATTATAGAGGTTATTGTGTCAAGGGGAGATGGGTCGTATTGTGTTTATTATAGAGGTTATTGTGTTTATTATAGAGGTTATTGTGTCAAGGGGAGATGGGTCGTATTATGTTTATTATAGAGGTTATTGTGTCAAGGGGAGATGGGTCGTATTGTGTTTATTATAGAGGTTATTGTGTTAAGGGGAGATGGGTCGTATTATGTTTATTATAGAGGTTATTGTGTCAAGGGGAGATGGGTCGTATTGTGTTTATTATAGAGGTTATTGTGTCAAGGGGAGATGGGTCGTATTGTGTTTATTATAGAGGTTATTGTGTTAAGGGGAGATGGGTCGTATTGTGTTTATTATAGAGGTTATTGTGTTTATTATAGAGGTTATTGTGTCAAGGGGAGATGGGTCGTATTGTGTTTATTATAGAGGTTATTGTGTTTATTATAGAGGTTATTGTGTCAAGGGGAGATGGGTCGTATTGTGTTTATTATAGAGGTTATTGTGTTAAGGGGAGATGGATCGTATTGTGTTTATTATAGAGGTTATTGTGTTAAGGGGAGATTGGTCGTATTGTGTTTATTATAGAGGTTATTGTGTTAAGGGGAGATGGGTCGTATTGTGTTTATTATAGAGGTTATTGTGTCAAGGGGAGATGGGTCGTATTGTGTTTATTATAGAGGTTATTGTGTTTATTATAGAGGTTATTGTGTCAAGGGGAGATGGGTCGTATTGTGTTTATTATAGAGGTTATTGTGTTAAGGGGAGATGGGTCGTATTGTGTTTATTATAGAGGTTATTGTGTTAAGGGGAGATGGGTCGTATTGTGTTTATTATAGAGGTTATTGTGTCAAGGGGAGATGGGTCGTATTGTGTTTATTATAGAGGTTATTGTGTTAAGGGGAGATGGGTCGTATTTTCTGGTCACCATTCTCCCTTGTGTTAAGCCCCATTTGTTTTGAGATTGTAAGACGTTCGGACCATTAGTTTGGCGATATGAACACGTTTCGCCCCTTGTCAATTTTAAGACCTTTCGTGCCATTTAGGTGTAATCATTTTTCCTGGCGAGCGAGAGCGAGCCTGACATTTTAAGAGGAACCAGCCTTCGACCGGGACATTTTTCTAAGCTTGATGGAGATCTAGCGAGGAAACTAAGAAATATAGGAATACATTAATTTATATATATATATATATATATTGCTTTATAAATTGCTTTAAGTAATTAAATTGTGGAACAGTATGTGAGAATCCAATCTTTAACCCACAGGACCCTAGCAACGCACATGATGCATCGGCAATGTATGTAACGTAAACCCCAGCGCCGCATAGGGTGCGTCGCGGTTAATTACTCCGGTCCTATGGCACCTAGAGGGCTCAGATGTGTATGGGAACTGCGTAAGTATCCCACGCAACAATGCCGATGGTTGAAAACCCTCAAAGTCCAGCCGCGTGCACGTGAGCGCACAAAAAGGTATTCATGCATGTTGTTGCCTACCCATTTCTCCTCATGTAATTCCGACTTTCGGGCGCCCCGTAGGACCCCTTAACCTAACCGCTGCGCAGGTGGGGTAGTGACCACCTCTCCCTGTGTGGAGGTATTTACACTGTTTCCTTCACTCAAATCGTTATCCTACCATAAATATAATTAATACTTATCCATATGCGCCTATTTTACGTTATGAAGATATTAACCTGTTACAACAATAAAACAATAAAATATCTTGCGTAAAGTCACGCCAGGGTTCTCTGATTGGCGCTGCTGTTTGGGAGTGGTGGGGGGATCAAGGGGGTTTGGTATTACTTGCGGTGGGTGGACCAGGTCGCGTTTTCTGTCGTCGCTGGTACCTGGGAAGGGGACACTGGTATATTCCTGGTGGCTAGTACCTAGGAAAGGGGCACTGATATATTGCAGCATGGGGTTCCTGGGCTGCATCTCTTTGGGGTTCTGGGGCTGTGGTAGAGGAGAACTGGGGTTGTGGTGTCGTGTCTCTCCTTGGGGTTTAGGTATAACATATATATATATATATATATATATATATATATATATATATATATATATATATATATATATATACAGGGTGTCCCAGTAGGAAAGGGCATACCTTTGGGAAATGATAAAACAAGGTATTCTAAGCATTAAACGTTCTATAACAAAAAGTCCAAATTTCAACCGTTAAAAATATGTTTTAAGGTTTTATGTAGTGTTCTCCCCTGCATCACTGTAATGGACTCTTCTATGTTAGAGAGTAATTTCCAACTGGTCCAAAGTGAGCTAATATGTCTATACTCATTTTGTAACTTCTATCTATCTATCTATTGCCGGACGCCTTACTCCCCTTAATGAGGGTGGCCATACACAGAAGGCCCCCAAGCGGACCTATTCCCTGTAAGAGGGACAATTTGAGCCAGTTTACTGAAGGACTTACAGGATTGACCACTCAATTTAGGATCCGTCCGACTCCGAGGCCCTCTATGTATCTTGTTAGCACTATTTTTCTACAGTGGTGTTCGGTTAGTCCATCCACTAACCTGCCTAACACTTAGATAAGCAGTACGGATTTGTATCAGGTTTACTCCACTAGATAGGTTGCCAACCAAGGCTGACGAATCCCTTCCACCCGGATTTTTATAAGGTTGTCTCCCCTAGATGGGTTGCCAACCAAGGCTAATGAGTCCCATCCACCCAGATAACTTACAGAATTATAATATCTTTATAAGAACATGGTAACAAAATTGCAGTTAGATGGAGCTTTGGTGAACACTAGGACAGCTAAGCCAGCCTTATGGGGAAATACTTAAGAAAATGCCATTTCGAACATGCAATATCTCTATACTGGTTGAGATTTGGATTATTTCTTATGTAACACTTTAGGCTTAGAATACCTTGTTTTATCATTTCCTAAAGTTATGACGTTTCCTCCTGGGACACCCTGTATATATATATATATATATATATATATATATATATATATATACTGTATATATATATGTGTGTGTGTGTAATAATAATAATAATTAAGATGCCAACTTCTACTAGAGATAGTTCCGCTCTCTTTACTATATGTTTCGGGGTCCCGTTTTACCGAGGGGGAGGTTTTGAGAGAATGCAGGAGCCAGGTGTACAAGTTTTATTATTTTAATCAGTGGGTTGATATGCATCTCTAATTTATAAATACAGTTACAATACATGGGTAAATATCAACATAAGTCTTTAAGATAAACTACAGCATAAATCTCAATAGGATACACAAGGATACACGTATATATATACAATATTAGCACATACTCAAAGAGACGTAATGTATGAATAATGACTCCTAGGTAGACTCAAATTATGTGGGTGAATCCCTAGCTGGAGTTTAGTATAAGTGCATGTATGGCAGAGCTCTCCACCTTTAGGTACGCAGCGGTTTGGTAACCTAGAGATTAGACAAACGTGTGGCAATATACCTATAGAGGAATAATTAAAGTTACGGATAGCGGATAGCGTGGGAGGGTTCTAAGTAGCAACTGGTTTAATTAATAAATTACGGTAAAAGGGCCTGAAAGCCAGGTCTCAACTAGTTCAAGGGTCTCTATATTGCAGTAATAACTTATTAGATTAAGTTACCAAAAAGCCGGAAAGCATTTTAGGTCCTAGAACCGGAAAGCATCTAGGTCAACATGATCGGGATTTGCTGTTTGTTTCAAGTAGAAGGATCGGACCGGAAAGCACCTTTGGAGCCAGGGAGCATCCAGATCTCAGGAAGAGAGGTGAGATAGTTTCCCCTACCTGGTCTGGATACTTATCTACTTTCTAGGTGCTTCCCATCCTAGGAGTGGCACAAGGAATAAGGGCACGCCGATGCACTGGTTCTAGGTGGTGTGTAGGTCACTCTGGTTATGGCGATAGGGGTAGGGTGGAGAGTATATAAGCATATAGATTATATATGTGGTTATTGGTACACTTAACAACACTTGCGTCTGTGATTAACTGTAATCCATGGTGGGCATTGTAGTACCTAAAGTTCTATATTTCTCATGTTGCTACAGTGTAAAATAGTGTATTCACGACAACCTCCGATCACCCGACATTATCGGAATGTGATACAGGCTGTTGAGAGTGAATGAGGGTGATCCGACAGTGTCAGATAGGCGAAGTCCAATAGTCCGAAAGTGTCAGGATTGGGTAGTTCGTTGGGTTTGTAGGGTCAGCTGATAGTATCGGAGATTCCAGTGAGCTTGACTACTGAGAAGATTCCAGACAGTATCATAATGCAGTGCATTCGAACTGTCAGAAGATATGATATTTAGAAATAGAGTAGGTGTCGGATGACTTCTGTCATTCCGGGAAAACGATCTCTTCACTGCCCATTTCAAGAAATTGAGAACCAAAACGCCGATTACAATGCTATAACCAGGGTTGAATACTAAGATGTGTCAAAAGAAAACCCCAAAACCCCGATATGAATACTGAGAAATATATCGGAAGACATGAATAAGTTGAAACAATTGTCCTTGGTTCTTATGACGACCCTGGACAAAACAAAGAAAACCAATCTCTACCTCATTAAGTGTACCAATACCCTGATTAAGTGTCCCAAAAATAATCCCTGTAGCATGCATAATTACAAGTTATAATTATCAATACATTGAAATTTAGACCAAAGGTTAATGCGAGAATAGATTAGTAACCTAATAATTCTAAGGATAACCTTGAAAGGAGGCAATAATTGGCTACCAAGGGTTGGAACAGGTCTGCAGAAATATAGTTGAACATTACCAGTAAATGTGTCAATGGTACCAATAGACTGGAAGAGTGCATGTATTGTGCCTTTGTACAAGGGGAAGGGAGATCGGCAGGAGTGTTCAAGTTATAGAGGTATTAGTTTATTGTCAGTGGTTGGAAAGCTGTATGGTAGGGTGTTGATAGAGAGGATAATAAAGTGTACGGAAGTTGCAATAGGAGAAGAACAGTGCGGCTTTAGGAGGGGAAGAGGGTGCGTGGATCAGATGTTTGCAGTAAGACAGTTATGCGAGAAGTATTTAGAGAAGCATAAGGAGATATTTTGGGTTTTTATGGACTTGGAAAAAGCGTATGATCGTGTGGACCGTGAAGCAATGTGGAAGGTGTTAAGGATTTATGAAATAGGAGGAAATTTGTTAGAAGCAGTTAAGAGTTTTTATGAAGGGAGCAGAGCATGTGTGAGAGTAGGAAATGGTGAGTTGAGTGAATGGTTTGAGGTAAAGGTAGGTTTGCGACAGGGTTGTGTAATGTCACCATGGCTGTTTAATATGTTTATGGATGGTGTGGTGAGGGAGGTGAAAAGGAGAACTATGGGAAGAGGATTGGGTTTAGTAGGAAAGAATGGTAGCAGTTGGGAGTTGAATCAGTTGCTGTTCGCTGATGACACAGCATTGGTGGCGGATTCTTATGAGAAACTGCAGCGGGTAGTCAAAGAGTTTGGTGTGGTTTGTGGAAGGAGGAAACTAAAGGTGAACGTCAATAAAAGTAAAGTAATGGTGTGTAATAGGGGAGAGCATAGGGTGAATCTAGATGTGAGGCTGGATGGGGAAATATTGGAACAAGTAGAGTGTTTTAAATATCTAGGAGGAACGATAAGCAGGAGTGGAGGTATGGAAGTGGAGGTAAAACAGAGAGTGTATGAAGGAAGAAAGGTTTTCGGAGCAATGGGAAGTATGTGGAAGACGAGAAATCTCGGAGTGAAAGTAAAAAGTGCACTGTATCAAGGAATTGTTGTGCCAACAGTGATGTATGGGGCTGAAACATGGGCTCTGAAGAAAAAGGAGAAAAGAGGGCTGGATGTGATGGAGATGAGCTGCTTGAGGAGTATGTGTGGAGCTACTCGTAGAGACAGATTGAGGAATGAAGAGATACATTGGAGATTGGGGCACCAGGAACATTTGTCAGCCAGAGTGGACAGAAGGGTGCTGAGCTGGTATGGTCATGTTGAACGAATGGGAGAGGAAAGGTTTACAAAGAGAATATGTGAGTCAGGTACAAGGGGAGATAGAAGGGCAGGAAGACCCCCATTGAGATGGAGAGACTGTGTAAGAAAGGCTTTGGATGATAGAGGAATGACTATAGATCAGGCAGGGGAAGTGATGGTGGGCAGGAGTGAATGGAGAATGCTTGTGAATAGTTGAGTGAACAAATGGTCATTTGGAGTAAGGGGTCGGACGCAAGTTGGACTAGATAATAGTCCATCAGGCGCCTGGCCCGGGGAGACGATTAATATGAAGGGTGCGCCTGGAAGTGTGGTGGCAGGGCTTGTGGCTTTGGCTCTGCTGCATGTCTGCCTGCCGAGATCGGAACCTCTCCGGGTAGTCGGGGGCCGGGGGAGTGCTGGAGCGACCTTGGTGACCCTGGTCTCTGGGTCTTCTCCTGGGTGACCTGGCTGTGTGTGAGTTTGTGCTTTTTGTCTGTGTTTATTTGTTGTTTTGTGTTGTTTTTGTGTTTTCCCTGTTCTTGCTCTGTCTTGAGTCGGCTACCCCCAAAATGGGGATTGGGCCTGAGCATATAGATAGATAGATAGATAGATTACCAGTAAACTGGTCCCAGTAGCCGGCATCAGAAAAACACATGGCCTCACGCAAATGCTGGAGCACCTCTAGAAGACTTTAGAGTAAATGAAACTCCCACACAAAGTGACGAAGAATAAACAATCTCATAACCTGATGCTGAAAAGCTCCCACACTACCCCAGTGGCCAAAATGCAGAACCTTTAAAACATCTGAAGAACCTGAATAGCTAAGCTAAACAGAGGCCTCCATTCACCAAAAACTAGCTGATAAATAGTAAAACACAAATTAAAGTCGGGTTAACCCACATATTTTTTTCCACGTGAGGCCTGACTTGGGTATCCTAAAATCTGGTGGCGTACACTAGCTCAAGGTGCCTAACTATGCTTAAATACATTCCTAGCAAGACTATACAGTGACTTAAATGTAAAAACTACTCACTGTGTTTAACACCAAGGCGAGCTGGAAAAAGACCAGAGGCACAGGAGGTAAGGTGTTCACTCTGCGGTATTCACCATGGAAGGGAGAGCGAAGCTCGTGAAAGGCAAGTGTTTGTTTAGAACAAGTGACGGATGGGAAGCGCAGTAACAGAAGCTTAATATTCTATTATTATTTTATTATTGTTTATTTTCTAAGTGGCATCCTATTCATATGACATTCTATAGGTAATTTAATGATTCTACCTATGACGTATTATTTGGTTGTTGTATTGGCGGATGGAAGGCCCCTATAAAGGGCTTCCTTGAGTGGCAAGACCTCCAAATATAATTATTGTCAGTTCGTCGTTGATGGAGAGGTCACTGTTATATTTAATATATTTACACACACACACACACACACATATATATATATATATATATATATATATATATATATATATATATATATATATATATATATATATATATATATATATATATATATATATATATATATATATATATATATATATATATATATTTATATATTATATATATATATACAAACGTAAAGCAGAAAGCACCAACATCAATACGCTTTCACGCCTATACGGTGGCAATATTAAACTAATAAGACCTACTAAAGTATACATCAACTTGACCAACACCGAACTGACTCCCGAACAAAATGACCTACTCAGCAAGGGCCTTAACAGCCACTACACCAACAAACCCAAACCCTACCGTAAGAGACTCAAAATAAAAATCCTCCTTGACGAAATCACGCGACTAGAGAAAAGCGTCAATCACTGCCATCCCCGCCCTCCAACCCACCCTACTCGCTGAAGCTGCCAAAACGAGAGGATCACACCACAGCAAAATCCTCCACAAGACCCACTTCCAGGCTGCCAAACTAATATGTGAGAATCATGACATCATCAGAAGAAGAAAAGACAAAGCAGCATGCCTGGTCATCCACAACAAAGAGGAATACCTACTTAACCCGTCCAGTACTAGCGACGGCAGAGAGCCGTCAGTAGATAAATCACTCCCCAGTCCCAGCAACGGCAAAGAGCTGTCAGTAATATACGATCCTTGTAACTGCCAGTATCAGGCAGTGCCTGGTACCATGATGTTTGAGCTCTGCTCTAGAGTTGGCAACACTACTCTGCTTATATCCAAGCCACTACAGACTGGGAGAGGCAGTATTCCTCCATCTTTTGAGGTGGGAGGTTGTTATATCTTGCCATTTTGGCCACATTGCTTGGGACAGGGGAAGACTTTTATGGTAGTACCCTATGGTACAATAGGGGTTAAAATGGATATCATACTGAGAGACGAAAATCTATTTAAGAAGATAACTCGTAATCCAACTGGAGAAATCAAGCGGAAAGCCATCACCACCATAACCGCTATCAATGCCAAAACAGGAGGGACACACCTCAAGAAACTAATAGGAGAATTTTTACCCGGATACGCCTATGGTACCATTTATTAAGACGCACAAACCTGGGGACCCCCTACGACCCATAATCTCCCAGATTCCCACTGCCACATACCAGATAGCTAAAACCTTCAACACCCTCCTCACTCCCTACACTCCAAGTAAATATAACCTCTCATCCTCCAATGACTTCCTCAATATCCTACGAGATGCCCTACCGACTGAAGACCACATCACTTCCCATGATGTAGAGAGCCTATTCACCAATATACTGGTGGATAGGACAATAGACTTTATCCTATGCCGTGACTACCACTGCACTGATACTACTCTACTGGACATTCCCGAAATAGCCATGAAGACCCTACTCAAACTCTGCACTAAAGAGGACCCCTTCACCTGCCAACGCGGAAATATGTACCAGCAAGTCGACGGTGTAGTGATGGGCAGCCCCCTAGGAGTTCTCTTCACCAACTTCTTTAGAGGCACTATCGAAGAAGAGCTCCTGGAGACCCACCGCCCCTCCATTTACTGCCGATATGATGACGACATATTCGTGCGAGCCAAGGACATCTGTGAACTACAAGACATAAAACAACGTTTCATGGCCGCTTCAGGACTCCACTTCACTTAAGAAGAATCAACCAACGGACGACTCCCCTTCCTGGACATCCTTATCTCCACCCACGACAACGGATTCAAAACTACAGTTTATACAAATCCCACCAACAACGGACTATGCCTGAATGGAAACAGAGAGTGCCCCCGACGTTATCTACAGTCCACCATGTCTGCCTACGTCAGGAGGGCCCTCACCCACTGTACCACATGGTGGGACATCCACCAAGAACTGGAAAGATAATCCCAAGTCCTCATTAACAACTGTTATTCTAACTCCGAAGTTCTATCACCATCAAGAAACAATTAGATAAATGGTACAATCAAGACAGCCCCAGCCAAGACAACCCCAACATCGACAACCCATAGGCCATCAAACTATACTACTGGAATTATATGTCTTCCGACTACGAAACCGACGAAAAACTAATAAGGGCAATAATAGACAAAAAAGTAAACCACACCAATCCGGACAACAAAATCAGACTCATCATCTACTACAAATCACCTAAGCCTCCAATCTCATCCTCAAGAACCGCCCCACCACCACCAGAAGAAGCCCGATGAGTGACGACCACGTCATATACCAACGCATATGCAACATTGAGAACTGTGGAGCTCAAAAATACATTGGTATGACACAAACCCGTCTATCTCGCTGGCTAACTCTACACTTTCAATAGGGAGCTATCAAAGAACACTACAAACATCAACACCAACAGGACCTGAGCTGCGCTGACCTAGAAAAACATACTACTGTTATTGATAAAGAAAATGACCCTAGGCGACTCGCTATCCTCGAAGCCCTACACATCCTTTCTCCGAGACCCACCAATTTTAATCAAATACAAGACATACAAATATTCCCATCCATGAAAAAACACGTCACTGCCCCGGGAGCTCTGCGGCCCCCACCAGCCATGCCGAACCCCCCTCATGCCCTCCCTCCACCTTTACCTCACACGATAGCAGTGTGGGCCCCCCTAGCCAACCAACAACAAGACAAAGCCAGTGTATCGCCCTGCGCCAGCGCATAACCAATCAGAACCCACAGAGCTAGAATTAGCTCCGCCCACCTCCCTCACCAGGTCAACAGGACCCCTATAAATACGACCCCATATACTTTATGGGGTCCACAGTCCTCGTGGGTACAAGAGTGTTGGTATACTACATGGTCCAGACTCAGTTGTTTTTTGTCGTTGGCAAGGCGATTACGTAGGACAAGTTAGGAAGTTTCGGGAGATTTATATTATATTATCAGTTTGATATTGTTGTCAGTGTTGGTGGGCAGGACGTTTTTCAAGATGATGTCGTCTCTTTTGACGGCTTCGTCTGTTTTATGGTCAGAGTCCATGTACTTTTTGTAGTAAATTTTGATGTCCTCGGGGCTGGTGGTGTTGGGGGCTTCATTATTGTACCATTTTTCTAAGTACTTCTTGATGGTCATGTCAACGTCCGAGTTGTAGTAGTCGTTGTTGATGAGAACTTGTTTAAGGCGGTTTAGTTCAAGGTGGGTGTCTCGCCAGGAGGAACAGTGAGAAAGTCCCCTCCTGACGTAGGGCTGAGAGCAACCAGACATTGGACCTACAAATTCTCCCCACAGCGAGGAGAACCTACTCGTATAGATATCAAGAAGAAAATGGCGACACCAACAGCGAGCATCCCACACCCTCCAGCCAACGCCCAGCTAATGATGCCCGAGTGTCCAGCCAGCCAATTAACAGACGAAGCACGTGGTTAGCAGCAGCCAGCCAACCTCGACCGCAGACCACCGACTAGCCCCGCCCACCTGAGCTGAAGCAGCGAGGCGTGATCCGAGAAACCCCTATATATGCCCCCCTCCACACCTATGCTAGTCGGAATCAACTGTGTGAACATGGCTAATGAAGTAGTCAAAACGTTACTACAAGCAACTACAACCCAAGAACCCTCCAAAAACTACGGTACTCGCCTACATCTACTCAATGAACAACAGCGTAAGATTGTGAGAGAAATTGAATTCTTGAATAAAAAATATAGTAATGCACAATATGCTGTATTATTTAATCTCACATGCCTTCAAGAAAATATATATATATACTGTATATATAAAATATTCATGGGGAGATAGCAGGCACCAAGAACAGGGCAGTACACAGGGGAGGCCACATAGGCATATGATAAGGAGTTTGCTGGAATTCCTGTTTCATTTGCTTGGCGTCCCGCACTGATTCTGTGTACCTCACATACACAGAGAGTACTCCAGCTAACTCTCACAAACACCTCGTCCTCCTATTCATTTCACCTCACTTACCAAGCATGCAACACTTATTTCCAATGCCCCTAAATTACCTCTAACGTGCCTTGCTTTTTGGCTCCGTATCACTCTTTTAACCTTGGGGGGTGAGGGTGGGGGGGAAAATTTGTCTACATCATTCACATACAAACAAACAAAAAATATATATATATATTATATATACCGGGTATATATATATATATATATATATATATATATATATATATATATATATATATATATATATATATATATATATATATATCTACTGTATATACTCTATATATATACAGTATATACACAGTAGGCCCTATATATATATTGGTTAGGAAAACTTAGATTAGGTAAGATCAAGTTAAACTAAGTTAGGTTAGGTTGGCCTAAGGGAGGAAGGGGTAAGGAAAAGTAATGTTTACCCGCAGGAGAGAGAGAGAGGAACCTTCTGGGATAGATATATAAGGCTGGGGTGGGCAGAGGAAGACATCACAACTTCACCACACTCCACCATGAAGATCCTGGTGAGTAGCTGCACACACCTCAGTCTACAGGCCTCCTCAGCTCTGGGACTATAAGGATATAGGAATCTATATAAAGTGGCTGATCATAAGGACTTTAAACCTGCTGAAATATAGAACTTAATTTAAAGTGACTGAGCTAAATTAAGTGATTGATTAGAGAGGAATTGGTTAGAAGTTGTTAAATATTGAAATCTATTCTAAGCTGATGATAAAAACGGACTCACTGTAAAGTACTTTACGAAACACTTTACATTTTCTGATATCCAGGACTCTAACGAAAATTACTGAATTATAGGCCTCTATATAAAGTCAGCTGATCTGTTGGATTATCTTTGAAATAGTATTAAGTTCCTGATCAAAAGGCAATTAAATTATTAACCTGATAAACAAATTAAGAAAAGTGAGTTCCTTCAAATTTCGATTTAATTAGTCAAACTTACTCTAATTTAATTATCAAAATTATTATCTTTAATTCCCTGGTTAAAAGGACCTTACTTTATGTTCCTATCCTTAAAGTTTGCTAACCCTTGGATATGCAGCAGATAAGATTATGCTATCTGTATATGATGACCAATTAACATATGTAACAACCGTTGATTAGTGAAATATGATTGGAAGGAACAGCTAAGTATTGAGTGAAATATGTGATAGTTAATACATGTTTAACACAATATTCTCTACTCTAAGGACGATAATACATTCATTATTGAGGAACGGACTTGAAACTGTTAAATAAAACTGATTATAATATTATATAAATTAGTAATACAGTGCTACCTTTACATACTATTCACAATAGTATTGATTTAATGTAGGCCTATTCACTATAATTGATAATTTATTGCGTTCACATGTAAAAGCGTAAATCATTGGTCAGACTTTGTCAACATGGAAGGTTGGCATTTAAGTTACCTGTCTTAATTCTTGCCTCTACCGTACAGGCTGTTGCATCACTACTGGTGGTGGCCCATGCTGCCCCCCAGGGAGGGTATAACCTGCCCACTCCTGGACGTGGCGGTGGCTTCTCTCACGGCGGCGGTGGTGGCGGCGGAGGCTTCATCTCTGGCGGCGGTGGCGGGAGCTTCATCTCTGGCGGCGGAGGTGGTGGGTTCGTCTCTGGTGGCGGCGGCAGCGGCGGTGGTGGTGGCTTCACATCTGGCGGTGGTGGTGGATTTGGCGGCGGTGGCGGAGGCGGTGGCTTTGTGTCTGGTGGTGGCATCGGAGGAGGCTTCGGGGCTGGCGGTGGCGGCGGTGGCGGTGGCGGCTTCGGAGGTAGTTTCGGGGGGAGCTGCGGCGGTGGTCAGATCCGTCACGTTGATGGTTCCTGTGTGTCTCCCCAGGTGACCCGTAACCTGTATGTGTACCGTGCTCCTGCTGTTGCTCCTATTGTTGGACCACGACCCAATGTACCTGCACCACGAGTAGAACATAACACTATCTTCATCCACACACCTGAGGGACTTATCAACCAGCAGCCAGTTGTCGTACCACCACCCCAGCAGAAGAACGTGGTGTACGTGCTCAGCAAGAGACCCCAACATGACCAACAGGTCATCCAGGTGCCCGCTGCCGAACAACAGGCTCCTGAGATCTTCTTCGTTAACTATGCTGACGGAGAGAACCCACAACTGCCCAGCGGTGGTGACCTGCGCTCTGCTCTTATCCAGGCCTCTCAGGGCGGCGGTGGTGGTGTTATTGGCAGCGGCGGCGGTGGTGGCATCGCTGTTGGAGGTGGTGGCATTGTTGGCGGTGGTGGTGGTGGCATCATTGGTGGTGGTGGCATTGTTAGCGGTGGTGGTGGCGGCATCATTGGTGGTGGTGGAGGTGCCATCATTGTTGGTGGTGGAGATATTGGCTCACCATCAGGGCTTTACTCCACCCCTTGAAGAACTTGGCACTAGCCGCTCTTTACAATGCTTCGCATCCTTGCACTATTCCTTATTTATGATGCTTACAATCATGTGAAATTATCCTTATTTATTACCCTGTAAATTGTGTATTTAATTATATTTTTGTTATGGCATGTGATATTGATGTGCCTATTCAATCTATTTATATCATACCAATTCAATAAACTCTTACATAATTCAACACCATATCCTTCTCCTGTCATCGGTTATCTGTGTTTCGCAGAAGTAACTTATTTTTTCTTTGATAAGTCGTGGTTTGCTGAATAAATGTAACAACGAATATTGCCAACTATTAATATTCCATGACTGGCTAGATATGGCTTGAAGTTTATTTGATACGAGGATGGTCTTTTTTAAACTCCCCTATTTCGCTCCATTAGTTTGAAGAATTTAAGATATTTCATGTCAATAGTAGATAATAAAACGTTACACGCCATTCAGGTATCGATTTTTATGAGCGAGCGACAGGGAGCCAATATTATAGAATAAATAAGACTAAGGCCGGGACATTTTTATATGGAGAAAATGTACAAGTTTAGCTCGAAGGGGGTCTTGTTGGGAATTTTTTAGTTTGAAGGAAGTCTGGGAAGGCAGTTTTGGTAGCCTTGGGGTCATACTATAATTCATTGCTCGCAAATGGCAATATCAAGCCACCTTCTCAATAATAAACAAAATATCATATTAACCCACAAGGCGTCACATCATATAGTGTTGCAGACCATAAAATTATATATTCTTTCCCCAATAAGGTTCTGTTATTGAATCCCACCCACGACTGTTTATATTCCATTGAAATACGAGTGTTCGTCATATGGGCATTATAGTGTATTCATTATAAGTAGGCCTCTGACCTATATCCTCTGTAACTCAAAAAGGGCTAGAGCAAATGGTCTGTAGCTTTCACACCTATTTCTTGGCTCTTCTCAAATGGTAAAAATATTAGCTCGATTCCTAGGGTCTGTTTTCAGTTAATGAGGTTCGTAGCCTAATTATAATGAATAGACTATAGTTAACCTACACTAATCTACTACAATCTATTCCATACTTATTATTCATATGAATAAGAAACAGATAAAATTAAGAAGAATAAATGAGCAGAATATAAATATATTAGGAGAATACACTCACCACTTGTAGTAATTGTAATAAGTATTTATTCAAACTCAGTAAAAGTGCATTTAAACAGCCTGTAAGTCTGATAAGGTCTAACACAAGGGGATAACACACATTTTGTTCCGAGGATAGCCATGAACGACCACAATGGAAACATCAAGGGTAGTTTTTTGGTATGTAGGTACGCTTATGGCAGAGTATGGCACAGGATATTATATCGGTAATGTAATGTTGTACAGAGATAATCAGATGAGACGCCCCTTTGTCTTCAATGCAAACTCAACCATATCGTTGACCTAATAAAAAAAAAAAAAAAAAAAAATCCTTCGCTGGCATGCCCCCCTGCGTGTGAGGCGTGAGGACCAGGACTGCCTCTACACAAACATTGACAGTGATTAGTCAATTTGCACAGCTCTGCCAGTGGAAAGTATTCTAGCGATAGTATGAGTATGTATCAAGAGTATATATATATATTGTTACGTATCTTGATCCTCAAGTGGTTAACTTGATGAATCTAGATAGCACAGAGATATATATTAAGGTATCAGTCAGCTGAAGGCAAAACAAAAGTAAAATCTAATAAAATAATTTCCTGTTGTTGCTTCCTTTCCTTTTGGATCTTAGGACTTAGTATCCTTTATTGACTGATACTCTTTAATTATGAAAAATACTGAAACTAATTAAAGTCATGTAGTATTTATAAAGAATTATTATTTAACCGAAGCTTAGTAGGCTATGGTTATGAACCGAATAAGTTATAGCTAAAGAAGGACTATTAATTTTATAAAAAGTCTTGAAAGATAAATATTAAAGTAAGAATATTTCTGTCTCTTACCCTTTTTTAAATGAATAGATAGTTTTCTTATATGTCCTTTTATTTATATTTAATGTAATTATTCTTGGTTCTTGTCTTACGTTAATAGTATTATATTATTATTATCATCAGGATTTATATCAAAGTCACATAAAAAGTTAGATATATTTAATAATTAGTTAAATGTATTTCTTAACCACGTAACATTGAGGTTTGATTATGAGTAAATAAAGTTACAGGATCGCTTCATAGATTCGATTCAGGTCTCACTCAAATAATATGAAAAGCAAAATATAATATTTTGAAGCAAAAGAATTTTCTTCAGCTTAGGAAATCACTAGAAGTAATATTAACACAGCCATGTTAGTCTAAGGCGATATTACTAATACGAGACAATAGCATCACCGTACTAAGCACCGTTAAGCAATGTAAGCTTAATTCAAAGAAAATGAAAGAACTCGTAAGTATTAATATAAAACAATAGTATTACTTTCATCATAACCCAATTACTTAAAGAGTTGCTTTAGTCCACAAGTTAGTCAACTAAAATAGTTAAGCACATAATAGTAGCGTTAACGTTAATTCCCAATCAAATAGTTAAGCACATAATAGTAGCGTTAACGTCAATTCGCAATCAAATAGTTAAACACATAATAGTAGCGTTAACGTTAATTCGCAATCACATAGTTAAACACCTAATAGTAGCGTTCACGTTAATTCCCAATCACATATCTCACTAACCAACATAACGTAAGTGTTTACACCGAACACACTTAACACACACATATATAATCTGACTGACAGTCACAATCCCATTATAATACTTCACCCCGTCTTCCTCCAGCTGCAAGTTCACCTTCCCCAACTCCAAATGAGACTGATTTGAATGCCCACAACTCGGGTCTTATATACTAAACAATGATGGTCTAGGAACGAATCAGGAGGCGAGTGATGGTGCGCGCTCCAATCATAGCTCCTCGAGTTGCATAACAGGTGCCTGGTCCATTCACAGCTCCTGGCGTCGATCATACGTCATAGCGTCGGGTAGTTTGCAGGGTCCCCTATGACGCACGCAGGTGTGAAGGCTTGTTTGCAGGTATGCCGGCGAGCTGGTTTACCCACTCGCTCGTTCGCTCGCTAGTCTGCTTCACCGTTTGGGTAGTTTGGCTCCTTCAACTCTAATTCTAACTCTTAAATTAACATACAGGGTTCCGTATGTCAGAATATATATATATATATATATATATATATATATATATATTGCTTTATAAATTGCTTTAAGTGTTTAAATTGTGGAACAGTATGTGAGAATCCAATCTTTAAGGTAAGATTTAAAATATTTGACCATTCTAAAAGAATATTGTATGGTCAATTACTTCATAATATTATGTATATCTAATGTTTGCCACGTTTTTGAAAATTATGTTGATATTATGTATGGTATGTAAATAAATATATTTAAATTCAACTATAACCCCCCCCTCCCTCCCCCTTGAACAAAAACAATATTTCCTCCATTCCTGTTTGCCCTGTCACTAGTGGCTGTGAGTGTTGGTGTGAAGGCAAGTTAGTTTAGTCACCGGGGAGAGTGTTCAATACTTTTTGTTTCCTTGGGTAAAGTATCCAGTGTATTTATGTAGTACATCACAAACAACAATATATACAGTAAGGCTTACAATCGGATATTATATATATATATATATATACAGTATACTTATTAAGATGCCGACTACCACGAGGGATAGTCGTACAGCAATATATCTGTTGCAATGTCCGTTTAACCCGGGAAGCACGCGCCATTGTTTTTTAAAGTGCCCGCCATGCGAACATATTGTCATTATCCGATAAATATCGTTATTACTTATTCACATGTGCCTATTCTACGCTTAATATGAAGATATTAACATGTAACAGCAATAAAACAAGTGGGAATAGTATTTGGGGGGTGAAAAAAACGAAGTTTTGCCGACCGGTTCATTCATGAGAGGAGAGCCGGCACGGCGCACACCCTCCCCCTCTCACTTATCGATCGACACTGATGTCTTGTTTCTGAAGTCTCTATCTTGCCACGATCTCTATATGCCTCCACTTCGACCTTGAAACCGGGTGGCGGGGAAAATAAACCGATAAACAAGGAAATAAGAGGAAAAATAGGTAATAATTGAAGGGGGGGGGTTTTGGACACATGTGGAGGAGTGGTAGGAGGTATGGAGGGGAATGATCTTACTTAATCACATATTAAATTGTTTTGAGTACCACTGGGGGTCTTTTAAAAAGTTTTGTTTAGGCCTTGGATCTTAAGAATCCTGTCACTTTCGCCTAGTAAAACCTCTTAAGAGTCCCAGCAGAGAAAGTTGGGGCCTTGGGGCTGTTCGGCCAGGCAGCTTGGGGAACAGCAGCAGCAGCAGCAGCAGAGTCCCAGCACCTTTCCCGGGGTAACCGAGGGGGATGTGTTAAGAGAATACCAGAGTCACAGGTGTACAGGTTTTACTGTCTTCGTAGCGCAATGGATAAATGCACTGAATTTCGGTGTGAGCATCCTAGGTTCGAATCCTTGGCCTGCCACATGTATATGTTGATTTCATTAATTGAGTATAGGAGTAAAGTTGGTTGGTGAAGGGAACATAATAATTTAAGTTATATGGTAGGAGGCATACTTGCCAGGATTTGTTTACATTGAACACAATAGTCATAATACAACATGAGCATGATACAAATAACATGGATATTAGGTTTCATTGAAGTACAGACACATAGAATATACATGAATCAACACATACTTATAAGGACGTGATAATAATCGAATGCTCCCAAGTAATATGGAATGTGTGGGGAAGTCCCTAGCTTGAATCTAGTGTGGATGTGGGTGTAGCAGAGCTTCCCTGCTATAGCTGTACAGATGCCTGATAATTTAGTGATTACTCAGACGTGTAACAATAGCTATAGTACAGATGTATATTATGGATAGCGAGTACGGGTAATTTTAATTATGCAACTGGAATGAGTAATTAACTTACGTTAAAGGGGACCTGGAAGCCAGATATCAACTAAGCGTCTTATTAATACAGTACTAACTTGAACGGGGAGGATCCCAAGAAGCTTGTGAGCGTTCGAGGTCCTAGAGCCAGTGAGCAGTCTAGGTCTTCCGGTTAGGGATTTGCTGTTTTAGTATCGGAAGTCGGGACAGAGGGCACCTGTAGAAGCCTGTAGGCTTTCAGATCTCAGGGAGGGGAAGAGATAATTTTCCCGTACCTGGCCTGAATACCTAATCACTTCTCAGGTGCGCTCTGCTATGGGTTAGGTGCATGGAAAAAGGGCACACTGGAACGTTGGACTCAAAGATACTGTAGGCCGGTGTGGTTCTGGTGAGGGGAGTAAGGAGTAGAGCAGTGGAAGGGCCCTCCTGATTTAATCAAGGATCACCCCTATTGACCAATCGGGTGGCATCTCTGGTGGTGATGTCAGCTTACTGGGGTTGGTGGAGGTGTGTTTTCGGTCCTCCAATCCGCGGCCGGCCTGACCGCGTGACGTCACACTAGGGTCCTCTGATAGGCGCTGCAGTTTGGGAGTGGGGGGGAATCAAGGGGGTTTGTTATTGTTTGCGGTGGGGGGACCAGGGGGCTATGGCTGCGTTTTCTGTCATGGCTGGTACCTGGGAAGGGGACACTGACATATTCCTGGTGGCTGGTACCTGGGAAGGGGGCACTGATATATTTCAGCATGAGGTTCCTGGGCTGCATCTCTTTGGGATTCTGGGGCTGTTGTAGAGGAGGACTGGTGTTGTGGTATCGTGTGTCTCCTTGGGGTTTAGGAATAACACACACATATATATATATATATATATATATATATACCGGTGTACATATATACAGTATATATATATATATATATATATATATATATATATATATATATACAGGGTGTCCCAGGAGGAAAGGGCATACATTTAGGAAATGATAAAACAGGGTATTCTAAGCATACAACGTTCTATAACAAAAAGTCAAAATTTCAACTATTAAAAGTATATTAAAGGTTTCATGTAATGTTCTCCCCTGCATCACTGTAATGAACTCGTCCATGCCAGAGAGTTTCCAACTTGTCCAAAGTGAGCTAATATGTCTATAGTCATTTTGTAACTTATAGAATTATAATATCTTCATAAGAACATGGTAAAACAATTGCAGTTAGATGGAGGTGTGGTAGGCACTAGTACAGTAAGTCAGCCTTATTGGGAAATACTTAAGAAAATGCCATTTTCGACAGGCAATATCTCTATACTGTTTGAAATTTGATATATTTCTTATGTAACATTTTAGGCTTAGAATACTTTGTTTTATCATTTCCCAAATTCATGCCGTTTCCTCCTGGGACACCCTGTATACACACACACACACACACATATATATATATATATATATATATATGTGTGTGTGTGTGCGTGTGTGCCTGTGTGTGTGTGTGTGTAATGATAATAATAATTAAGATGCCAACTTCTACTAGAGATAGTTCCGCTCTCTTTACTATATGTTGCGGGGTCCCGTTTTACCGAGGGAGAGGTGTTGAGAGAATACAGGAGCCAGTTGTACAAGTTTAATTATTTAATCAGTGGGTTGATATGCATTTATAATTTATAAATATACAGTAGTTACAATACATGGGTAAATATCAACATAAGTCTTTAAGATAAACTACAGCATAAATCTCAATAGGATACACAAGGATACACGTATATATATACAATATTAGCACATACTCAGAGAGATGTATGAATAATGACTCGTAGGTAGACTCAAATTATGTGGGTGAATCCCTAGCTGGAATTTAGTATAAGTGCATGTATGGCAGAGCTCTCCACCTATAGGTACGCAGCGGTTTGGTAACTTAGAAGTTAGACAAACGTGTGGCAATATACCTATAGAGGAATAATTAAAGTTACGGATAGCGGATAGCGTGTGAGGGTTTTAAGTAGCAACTGGTTAAATTAATAAATTACGGTAAAAGGGACTGAAAGCCAGGTCTCATAGTACAAGCGTCTCTATGTTGCAGTAATAACTAATTAGATTAAGTTACCAAAAAGCCGGAAAGCATTTTAGGTCCTAGAGCCGGAAAGCATCTAGGTCAACATGATCGGGATTTGCTGTTTGTTTCAAGTAGAAGGGTCGGGCCGGAAAGCACCTTTGGAGCCAGGGAGCATCCAGATCTCAGGAGGAGAGGTGAGATAGTTTCCCATTCCTGGTCTGGATACTTATCTACTTTCTAGGTACTTCCCATCCTAGGAGTGGCACAAGGAATATGGGCACGCCGATGCACTGGTTCTAGGTGGTGTGTAGGTCACTCTGGTTATGGCGATAGGGGTAGGGTGGAGAGTATATAAGCATATAGATTATATATGTGGTTATTGGTACACTTAACAACACTTGCGTCTGTGATTAACTGTAATCCATGGCGGGCATTGTAGTACCTAAAATTCTAGTTTTCTCATGTTACAATGTAAAATAGTGTACATAGATTCACGACAACCTCCGATGACCCGACATTATCGGAATGTTATACAGATTGTTGAGAGTGAATGAGGGTAATCCGACAGTGTCAGATAAGCGAAGTCCAATAATCCGAAAGTGGTAGTTCGTCTGGTTTGTAGGGTCAGCTGATAGCATCGGAGACTCCAGTGAGCTTGACTACTGAGAGGATTCCAGACAGTATCATAATGCAGTGCATTCGAACTGTCAGAAGATTTTATATTTAGAAATAGGGTAGGTGTCGGATGACTTCTGTCACTCCGGGAAAACGATCTCTTAACTGTCTATTTTGAGAAATTGAGAACCAGAATGCCGATTACAATGCTATACCCAGGGTTGAATACTAAGATGTGTCAAAAGGAAACCCCAAGACCCCGATATGAATACTGAGAAATATATCGGAAGACATGAATAAGTTGAAACAATTGTCCTTGGTTCAAATGACAACCCTGGACAAAACAAAGAGAACCAATATCTGCCTCGTTAACACTCAAGCCGCGGGGCCCGACATATGTTGATCGAGAGAACCATGGCCATCCCTGCGGGGCCTGACATATGACGGAAGGGATGTTGAGCACATTATTGGCTCTGAGAGAGAGTCCACGTGTTGGGAGGACGACAGGCGGGCTCTGACCACTCGGCATGGACCTAGTCCCGCCACTGACGTAACCGCCGCACCATCCCACATCCCAGGCCTCGCGAGAACAAGGAAAAACTGTGGAATTTACCGTATTTTAGGGTTTTTCCCCTTGTGTTGCAACATCGTTGCAAGAGAACCCGTGGTTGTAATAGGATGATTCAGGTGTCATTAGAAAGCTTTATTATCGTCCTTTCACGGATACATAATTGTATTACGCTCTGGCTCTTGTTTATGCATGAAAAAGAGCATGAAATGAAGCTCGTTTAGGGTAAATATGCCCGCCAGGCAGGAAGTAGAAGATATAAACATCCCCGTCCGTAAGGGGTTAAGTGTACCAATACCCTTATTAAGTGTACCAATAATAATCACTGTAGCATGCATAATTACAAGTTATGAATATCAATACATTTAAATTTAGACCAAAGGTTAATGCGAGAATTGATTAGTAACCTAATAATTCTATGGATAACCTAGAAAGGAGGCAATAATTGGCTACCAAGGGTTGGAGCAGGTTTGCAGAAATATAGTTGAACATTACCAGTAAACTGGTTCCAGTAGCCGGCATCAGAAAAAACATGGCCTCACGCAAATGCTGGAGCACCTCTAGAAGACTTTAGAGTAAATGAAGCTCCCACACCAAGTGACGAAGAATAAATAATCTCATAACCTGATGCTGAAGAGCTCCCACACTACCCCAGTGGCCAATATGCAGAACCATTAAAACATCTGAAGAACCTGAATAGCTAAGCTAAACAGAGGCCTCCATTCACCAAAAACTAGCTGATAAATAGTAAAACACAAATTAAAGTCGGGTTAACCCCCATATTTTTTTCCACGTGAGGCCTGACTTGGGTATCCTAAAATCTGGTGGCGTACACTAGCTCAAGGTGCCTAACTATGCTTAAATATATTCCTAGCAAGACTATACAGTGACTTATATGTAAAAACTACTCACTGTGTTTAACACCAAGGCGAGCTGGAAAAAGACCAGAGGCACAGGAGCTGAGGTGTTCACTCTGCGGTATTCACCATGGAAGGGAGAGCGAAGCTCGTGAAAGGCAAGCGTTTGTTTAGAACAAGTGACGGATGGGAAGCGCACTAACAGAAGCTTAATATTCTATTATTATTTTGTTATTGTTTATTTTCTAAGTGGCATCCTATTCATATGACATTCTATAGGTAATTTAATCATTCCATCTATGTCGTATTATTTGGTTGTTGTAATGGCGGATGGAAGGCCCCTATAAAGGGCTTCCTTGAGCGGCAAGACCGCCAAATATAATTATTGGCAGTACGTCGTTGATGGAGAGGTCACTGTTATATTTAATATAATTACACACACACACACACACACACATATATATATATATATATATATATATATATATATATATATATATATATATATATATATATATATATATATATATATATATATACTGTATATATATATATTTATATACAGATGTAAAGCAGGAAGCACCAACATCAATAGGCTTTCACGCCGATACGGTGGCAATATTAAACTACCAAGACCTACTAAAGGATACATCAACTTGACCAACACCGAACTGACTCCCGAACAAAATGACCTACTCAGCAAGGGACTTAACAGCCACTACACTAACAAACCCAAACCCTACCGTAAGAGACTCAAAATCGAAATCCTCCTTGACGACATCACACGACTAGAGAAAAGCGTCAATCACTGCCACCCCCGCCCTGCAACCCACTCTACTCGCTGAAGCTGCCAAAACGAGAGAATCACGCCACAGCAAAATCCTCCACAAGACCCACTTCCAGGCTGCCAAACTAATATGTGAGAATCATGACATCATCATCAGAAGAAAACACAGAGCCGCATGCCTGGTCATCCACGACAAAGAGGAATACCTACTTAACCCGTCCAGTACCAGCGACGGCAGAGAGCTGTCAGTATATAAATCACTCCCCACTCCTAGCGACAGCAGAGAGCTGTCAGTAATATACGATCCTTGTAACTGCCAGTATCAGGCAGTGACTGGTACCACGACGTTTGAGCACTGCTCTAGAGTTGGCAACACTACTCAGCTTATGTCCAAGCCTCTACAGAGACTGGGAGAGGCAGTATTTCTCCATCTTTTGAGGTGGGAGGTTGTTATATCTTGCCATTTTGGCCACATTGCTTGGGACAGGGGAAGACTTTTATGGTAGTACCCTATGGTACAATAGGGGTTAAAATGGATATCATACTGAGAGACGAAAATCTATTTAAGAAGATAACTCGTAATCCAACTGGAGAAATCAAGCGGAAAGCCAACACCACCAAAACCGCTATCGTGCCAAAACAGGAGGGACCCACCTCAAGAAACTAGTAGGAGAATTTTCCCCTGGATACGCGTATGGTACCATTAAAACGCACAAACCTGGGAACCCCCTACGACCCATAATCTCCCAGATTCCCACTGCCACATACCAGATGTCCTTCCTGGACATCTTATCTCCACCCACGACAACGGATTCAAAACTACAGTTTATTTAAAACCCACGAACAACGGACTATGCCTGAATGGAAACAGTGAGTGCCCCCAACGTTATCCACAGTTCACCATGTCTGCCTATGTCAGGAGGGCCCTCACCCACTGTACCACATGGTGGGACATCCACCAAGAACTGGAAAGATCATCCCAAGTCCTCATTAACAACGGTTATTCTAGCTCTGAAGTTCCACCACATCAAGAAACAATTAGATAAATGGTACAATCAAGGCAAACCCAATACTGATAACCCACAGACCATCAAACTATACTACCGGAATTATATGTCTTCCGACTACGAACCGACAACAAAATAATAAGTGAAATAATAGACAAAAACGTACACCCCACCAATCCGGACAACAAAATCAGACTCACCATCTACTACAAATCACCTAAACCCTCCATTCACATCCTCAAGAACCACTCCACCATCACCAGAAAAAGCCAGATGAGTGACGACCACGTCATATACCAACGCATATGCAACATTGAGAACTGTGGAGCTCAAAAATACATTGGTATGACACAAACCCGTCTATCTCGCTAGCTAACTTTACACCTTCAATCGGGAGCGATCAAAGAACACTACAAACATCAACACCAACAAGACCTGAGCTGCGCTGACCTAGAAAAACATACTATTGTTATTGATAAAGAAAATTACCATAGGCGACTCGCTATCCTGTAAGCCCTACACATCCTTTCTCTGAGACCCACCATTTATAATCAAATACAAGACCTACAAATATTCCCATCCATGAAAAAACACGTCACTGCCCCGGGAGCTCCGCAGCCCCCACCAGCCGCGCCGAACCCCCCTCATGCCCTCCCACCACCTTCACCTCTCACGATAGCAGTGCGGGCACTCCTAGCCAACCAACAACAAGACAAAGCCAGCGTATTGCCCTGCGCCAGCGCACAACCAATCAGAACCCGCAGCGCTAGAATTACCTCCGCCCACCTCCCTCACCAGGTCAACATGACCCCTATAAATACGACCCCCTATTAATCGCTCTTCACTGCTACTGAAGATGACTTGTGACCAAGTCGAAATGTCAAGGCCAAACCACAACTATGCAGACCTACTCTACCAACTACCTGAACATCAGAGAAAATTTGCCAGAAACATTGAAGTATTAAATTATAAACTCATTAATACTGAAATTGCTGCATCTTTTAACCTTGTGTGTCTACAAGAAAAAGAAAAAAACAAAATATATATATATATACAGTATATATATATATATTAGCATAGCCAGGTAGTATATTTTCTTGAAGGCATGTAAGATTAAATAATACAGCATATTGTTTTTTTTTTTTTTTTTTTTTTTTTTTTTTTTTAAGAGACAATGAACGGAGGAAGGAAAAACACAGATAAAACAAAAAGGTCCATGTGCCTAAAGGCATCCTCCATTCATAAAATGTTTGTAACAACTGGATTTAAACATTTGTAGATTGTAAGTTTGTGGAAAGCAATTCGAGGGAAGTGAATTCCAAAGAGTAGTAGCTCTGGGGATAAATGAATTCTGATAAGCAGAAGTTCTGCATTGTGGAGGAGAAAGTGTAAATTCATGGGCACTCTCAGCTGCCCTAGTTCTACGGGGAAAGATGTGGAGAGGCGGCACAATTGAAGCAAGTTCCTCGGAACAATTGCTGTGAAAATATCTGTAGAATAATGCAAGGGATGCAACGTTTCTTCGTATGGATAATGTAGGAAGGTCCTGTGTGATTGCAGGGTTATTGATTAATCTAATAGCTTTATTTTGAATTTTGTCCAACTGCCTCAATGCAACCACTCCACTTCCACCCCACAGAGGTGAACAGTAATCCATCTGAGAACGCACATGACTTTTATATATCACGGCCAACTGCTCGTCAGTGAAGAATTCTCGAACTCTGTACAGGAGTCCCAGTTTTTGAGAGGCATTCTTAGCAATGCTTCTAACATAATGTGTCCAGCTCAAGTTAGTAGTTAATGTTACACCGAGAATGTCAATACTAGGGGAAGTGGGAATATTTACATCATTAAAAAATATATGGGAGTCAGTGAGATTCTGTCGGTTAGAAAATTGAATGTATTTGGTTTTATGTGCATTAAAGGAAACTAGATTCTTTTGTCCCCATCCATTAATTCTAGAAAGGTCCTGGTTCAGAGAAATTGCAGTGTTTATTTTTGAATTTATAAGATCGGGTTGGGTGAAAGAATTGGTAAATGTGAAGGAACTGTGGAGTGTTGAGTCATCTGCGTAGGAATGTATTGGATTATGAGTGGTAGATATGAGATCATTGATATGAATGAGGAACAGAATTGGGGCCAAAACTGATCCCTGGGGAACACCAGCATTTATTGAGTGAAATTGAGAATAAAGGCCATCTACCATTACACGTATTTTTCTGTTATGAAGATAAGAAGAAATTAGTGGAACTAATGATGCAAGGCCATAGTGTGACATCTTCGACAATAAGGATTGATGCCAGACTCTATCAAATGCCTTTGATATGTCCAGTGCTATTGTATGTGTTTCACCATGTTGGTCTGTAGCTTGGTTGATTTGATGCGTAAGAAGGCAAAGCATGTCTGCAGTTGATCGACATCGTCTAAAACCATATTGCCTATCACTGATTAATTTATTATTCTCAAGATGCTTAATTATGTGCATTAATATGTTTTGTATTCAAGGATTCAATTTATCTCGCAATCATACGCTGATGTTTATTGAGTAGACGTAGGAGAGTACTGTAGTTTTCGGAGGGTTCTAGGGTTGCAGTTGCTTGTTGTAACGTTTTGAATACTTCATTAGTCATGTTCACACAATTGATTCTGATTAGCATAAGTGTGGAGGGGGGCTTATATAGGGGTTTCTCGGATCACGCGTCGCTGCTTCTGCTCAGGTGGGCGGAGCTAGTCGGTGGTCTGCGGTCGTGGTTGGCTGGCTGCTGCTAACCTCGTGCTTCGTCTGTTGATTGGCTGGCTGGACACTTGGGCATCCTCAGTTGGGCGTTGGCTGGAGGGTGTGGGATGCTCGCTGTTGGTGTCGCCATTTTCTTCTTGATATCTGTAGGGGTAGATTCTTCTTGCTGTGAGGAGAATTTGTTGTTCCAAGGTCTGGTTGTTTAGTGTAGGGTTGAGGGTCTGTATGTAGATGCCTTCAAGGATAGGGAGGCAGCTAGGGGCAGGTTCATTATCTATTATGGAGGTGCTGGCTTCTAGATCTTTGCGAGTTAGTTTGGGATGGCTTTGGGTGTTGTAGTGATTCTTGATAGAGCCAGTTTGTAGATGGAGGGTAAGACGACGGCTCAAGCTGGTCTAGGTCATGCCAATATACACTTTATGGGGTCCACAGTCCCCATGGGTACAAGAGTGTTGGTATACTACATGGTCCAGACTCAGTTGTCTTTTGTCGTTGGCACGGCGATTACGTAGGACAAGTTGGCAGGTTTTGGGAGATTTATAGTATATAATCAGTTTGATTTTGTTGTCAGTGTTGGTGGGCAGGACGTTTTTCAAGATGGTGTCGTCTCTTATGACGGCTTCGTCTGTTTTATGGTCAGAGTCCATGTAGTTTTTGTAGTAAATGTTGATGTCCTCGAGCTGGTGGTGTTGGGGCCTTCATTATTGTACCATTTTTCTAAGTACTTTGTTATGCCCTGATTTTATGCAGGATTAACAATTGGATACAGGTGAGTTCTACTCCACTTGGACTTCCAAGTTCAAATAAGTACATATAAAATGAAAGGAAAACAGGATAAGTATATCACAAAATATGGTTTAAGAATACAGCTTTATTTCTCCTGCACTATATATGAGAAATAATCTGAAACTGAGAACATGGGACACGTATCACTGCCAGTGAATAGTATTTAAGGTTATCACTGACTCCTAACACAGTCGCGGAGCTAGATAGGGAGCAAGTATTGTTGTCCAACTTCACTTAGTAATCGAGATAGTTTTTAAGACACTGGGAGTGGATTTGTAGAGAAGTATTTCTAGGAGTGGGGTGACCACTGTCTCTTTCCTTCAGGAATGTCACTGTGTTTCAAGTTCAAGGTCAAGTACCCCCAATAGGTATGCGGCCGTGTTGTATAGAAAACGGAGAGCCAATGGTGGACTCTGAAATATTTTCAAACACTTTGGTCAATTTTGGCAGAGTCGCTGACTTCTCAAAAGTAGGTAAAAAAATGCATTAATTCGAAATTGATTCACTGTTGGTTGGCGAATTATTATTCCGGACCACTCGTGCTGTATGTGAGTACGACTCGTAGCTTTATAACCAAATTATTAACACTTGTATAGATTTATAAGTATTTAAGACACTTTTGGAGGAACTCTGTTTATTTCGTTCACTCGACACTTTTCCTACTTGTTGTCACTCTATCTTCTTCTCTTTGTCTCCCGGCATGGTAACTTCTCTTGTGATGTCTCCTGTGAACACTTCAGGAGGTGGTTGGTTCTTGTCGTTTGCTTCCCCGTAGGCCGTCTAGGTGGGCCGGCTGTGTGGAGTAGTTACAGATGGGTTGATTGGGCTTGAGATCTTAAGTATGGCTCCGTAACATATAGTAACCGTCTGGCGAATTACTGTTGGGCACCATTCCGAACTAACGCGAGTATTTCAGGGGTAGGAGAAACTACTCGACTGTTCTGATCAGTGTATCAACCGTTGATGAAGTCCTGTTAAGGTACTCTCGGACTAGGATCTTAAATATCGAATCTTATGTGGTCGATATCGGACGAACGCAGTAATTTCAGTGTGAGTGATAATACTGTCTGTCCTGATCTTTATGAGAGGTTCGGGGGACCCGGGGCAGTGTTTAAACCTTTAAGTTACACAGTCGTGTGGGATGCCACAGACTCAGTGCACCAAGGACTTGTCTCTGCAGAGTGCCTGTGAGGGTATCTTGCCAAGCCCTGTCTGAGGCTGTCTCCAACACAGCGGTTTCAGAGGCTTGAGACTACCTGTGCCGAGTGGCAGTGTCCACTTTCAATAATGAAGAATAGAGAGGGCGGCAGGCCGGAGTCTCTCTACTTTTCACTAGAGAAAATGTAACCTCGCGGTGGAGCCAATGTCACGTTGGCAGGCTGAACGACGACAAAGTTCCTCGACAAGGACACTTTCGTACGAGTGTTCACTTGGACTCCGTAAAAACAGAGAGGGCGGCAGGCCGGAGTCTCACTACCTTTACGAGGTAAAGTGAAACCTGACAATCGGGACTATGTTCACTCTGGCATGCCAGACGTCAACAGAGTTCCTCTATCAGGACACTGGTACCTTCCCACTCTAGAGAATATTGAGGACGGCAGGCCGGCTCCTCAACTTCTTTTAGAGATGGTGTTGTTGTGGGCTTTCCTTTAGCAAGATTGACAAGCAGGAGCGGCAGGCCGGTATCCCTCTTCCCAACCTCTGAATTAGAAAGAGAAATCGGCAGGCCGTTAACTCTCTTCCTAACCCTGTAGGAAAATTGTTCCTATCGCAGTAGCTGTGTGTCTCTCTATCATGCCAGATGGAGACAGAGTTACTGTGATAGGCCACAGCTGTCGATAACTTATAGTCGGAGGAGAAAGTTTCGGCAGGCTGTACACTTTCCCCACTAGACTAGCTAGTCACCGCCTAAGTAGGATATCTACGTTAGCTAGGCAGGCCTTTGTCTAACGAGATCCCTAGTATAGGGTTTTAGGGGTCACTGTCTCAGTATATGTGTGTCTCTCTAGCATGCCAGATGGAGACAGAGTAACTGGGACAGAACTCCGTTAATGGGGACTTGTAGTCAAAGAAGAAAGTTTCGGCAGGCCGTACACTTTCCCACTAGACTAGCTAGTAAACGCCTAAGTAGGATATCTACGTTAGCTAGGCAGGCCTTTGTCTAAAGAGACCCCTAGTATAGGGTTTGTGGGTTACTGTCTCAGTATAGGTGTGTCTTTCTAGCATGCCAGATGAAGACAGAATACCTGGGACAGAACTCAGTTAACGGGGACTTGCAGTCTAAAGGCAGGCCTTTGTCTAAAGAGACCCCTAGTATAGGGTTTGTGGGTTACTGTCTCAGTATAGGTGTGTCTTTCTAGCATGCCAGATGAAGACAGAATACCTGGGACAGAACTCAGTTAACGGGGACTTGCAGTCTAAGAAGAAAGTTTCGGCAGGCCGTACACTTTCTTCTCTAGACTAGCTAGTAACCGCCTAAGTATGATCTCCACTTTATCTAGGCAGGCCTTTGTCTAACGAGGATCCCTAGTATAGGGTTTTACTCACAGACAGTATACTTGGGCTTTCAGCAGGCCGGTCAGTCCAACTGAATGGAGGGTAATCCTAAGACTTCAATAGTTGGCATGCCAGTACTTTTGAAGCCTCAAAATTGCTTGACTTTCCTCAGAAATCCTGAACTGGTATTGTGGATTACTGAGTGCACTCTTCCAGTACCTCTAGGATGGTAAGGGCATGAGGAGGTATCCTAGATGGGGTCCTTGAACCCTTCTTGCACTGTTGGTCAGGGTCTCCTTCAATATAAGGTCATTACTCGGTGGTGGTGTGATGAGTAAGGTCAATTTATGTTCCTAGAGTAGGCTACTTCATCAAGGGTAAATTATAAATGCATAGGGGGTTTACATTACTTCAACAGAACTCTGGAAAACAATAATAGTGAGTGAAGTGAATGAATTCCAAGCTTTTGGTTCTCGGGGAGGATTGGTGGTGTCGGGTGCATTGAAGGTGTGTCATGTTCACCGGACAGTTGAGGGCTAGGATGCGTGCGAGACAGTGTTATTCCTTCTTCCTCCTTCTTGTGGTGGTGGTGGTTGGGTTTTACTACGGATCTTGGTTGGCAGTAATTTTAGGCATAAGAATATGTAAATCTCTCTCGGTATGGTGGTGTCTACAGGGGTGCGTACGTATCTAACTTTCTCGTTTCGTGTTGGTAGGCCTGGGTGTACACAAGGTAGTTAAACGGACGGAGCGCCCTCTCTCGGGGCGCGGGAGCGGCAGATCTCCCGCATTATTTTTACTTGGAGACGATTATTTACAGGGTATTCTTATATAGAAAGAAGCATGTGTGGTTTGTGTAACTAGTAAACTAGTTGAAGAGTGTCAAAAAAAGGCATGTGTATATAATGTGTGGGAAAACAGTGTTCCAGGATCTATCGAAGTATAGGTTCACATCTTATTGCATAACATAGTTTTCATACAGGCATATAATGGTTTCATCTGGCATTGATTTCTTCGGTAGTGAAGATACGTGTTTCTCCTTAACTACTACTTCTCAATTCTCCCCCAGTTATATGGTGAGGTGGGGAGAAAAGAAAACACAAGAATACATGGAGCATGGTTGATCATAATGTTTGTTTATTTCAATGTACAGGGTCATGATGACATTGATTATATATCATAACAAGAAGTACGTATTGTAAACAAAAATAGGAGAGAAGCATAGGTGGTTCAGAAGTGGACACTGAACCTCAGTTTCCTCTTCGTGGTGGTAGTAGGAGTCAGCGTCCACTTTTATGTTGTGGGTCGTTCTTCTACAGGAGTGGCTTCTCGCGCCTTATCCGGGGTGACCCGGGATGCGCCTGCTTCTGGTTGTTCCTCTGTTTTCTCTCTCGTCTTCTTCGGCCTCTGCGATGGTCTCTTGGGCTCTTTCTCTTCTGGGGATTCTTCCTCTCGATCTCTTTTTCGAGGTATTTTATACTTGGGTAAGAGGTATCCTCACCAGGATTCGAACCCACTCACTCCAGGTATATTTGGGAGAGTCGGGCACCGTAACCACTCGGCCATGAGCGGATATAAGGAAAGCAACCTTAGTCTTTATTTGAGGAACCAGGTTTTTAATCTCGTGGAGGACTTTGCCTTCGAACACGTGGTGAGTTTATTAGACTTCGACCATGACTATTTTTACGCTTCCCCCCCACCAACTCGGTTAAGTGATATACGATTTTTAATCGTCCTGGTACTATTATGGAACCTCTGAAAATGACAAATATCAATTATGTACGATTAAGTACGACAGGTTGGGTAAGAGGTATCCTCACCAGGATTCGAACCCACTCACTCCAGGTATATTTGGGAGAGTCGGGCACCGTAACCACTCGGCCATGAGCGGATATAAGGAAAGCAACCCTAGTCCTTATTTGAGGAACCTGGTTTTTAGTCTCGTGGAGGTCTATGCCATCGAACACATGGTGAGTTTATTAGACTTCGACCATGACTATTTTTGGTCAAAGTCTAATAAACTCACCATGTGTTCGAAGGCATAGTCCTCCACGAGACTAAAAACTTGGTTCCTCAAATAAGGACTAAGGTTGCTTTCCTTATATCCGCTCATGGCCGAGTGGTTACGGTGCCCGACTCTCCCAAATACACCTGGAGTGAGTGGGTTCGAATCCTGGTGAGGATACCTCTTACCCAACCTGTCGTACTTAACCCTTCCTACCCGGGCTGTCTCAGCCAATGACGGTCGCCCCTACCCGGGCGATATGGCCGAAAAACGTCTAGGCCTAGGCTACCGTATTTATGTTTATTTTCACTGCTAGAACTTTCCCACTCATCTATAATCGTAGTGCGGTTTTCAATCTGTATTTTGGCATTGAGTAGAGCTCTGTAAGTCAACTGGTTCAGTTGTGATGACGATTTCAGTGGAGCCAATATTGCAGAGATGTTGCCAATATGGGGGCTTTTTAGACACTAATTTCGTCATGAAGTCAGAACAATAACATTGAGGAGTCTTCTCCTTCTTGTTTTCGGAGGTGCGGTGACGAACGCTTGGGTTTGTTGACATACGTCGTATGCACGGCGTTCGGACCAAGCTTAATTAGGCTATTAAGCTCATGCCTTAGATAAGGCATACCGGGTATTGGCCCTTCTTTCGTGCTGTCATTACCTAAGGCAGACCGGGTAGGAAGGGTTAATCGTACATAATTGATATTTGTCATTTTCAGAGGTTCCATAATAGTACCAGGACGATTAAAAATCGTATATCACTTAGCCGAGTTGGCGGGGGGGGGGAAGCGTAAAAATAGTCATGGTCGAAGTCTAATAAACTCACCACGTGTTCGAAGGCATAGTCCTCCACGAGACTAAAAACCTGATTCCTCAAATAAGGACTAAGGTTGCTTTCCTTATATCCGCTCATGGCCGAGTGGTTATGGTGCCCGACTCTCCCAAATATACCTGGAGTGAGTGGGTTCGAATCCTGGTGAGGATACCTCTTACCCAACCTGTCGTACTTAATCGTACATAATTGATATTTTATACTTCATGATGGTTTTGTCAACGTCCGAGTTGGAGTAGCTGTTGTTGATGAGAACTTGTGTAAGGCGGTTTAGTTCAAGGTGGGTGTCTCGCCAGGAGGAACAGTGAGAAAGTGCCCTCCTGACGTAGGCTCAGAGCAACCAGACCTTGGATCTACAAATTCTCCCCACAGCGAGGAGAACCTACCCCTACAGATATCAAGAAGAAAATGGCGACACCAACAGCGAGCATCCCACACCCTCCAGCCAACGCCCAACTGATGATGCCCGAGTGTCCAGCCGGCCAATCAACAGACGAAGCACGAGGTTAGCAGCAGCCAGCCAACCACGACCGCAGACCACCGACTAGCTCCGCCCACCTGAGCAGAAGCAGCGACGCGTGATCCGAGAAACCCCTATATAAGCCCCCCTCCACACTTATGCTAATCAGAATCAATTGTGTGAACATGACTAATGAAGTATTCAAAACATTACAACAACCAACTACAACCCTAGAACCCTCTGAAAACTACGGTACTCTCCTCAATGAACAACAGTGTAAGATTGCGAGAGACATTGAATCCTTGCATACAAAATATATTAATGCACAATATGCTGTATTATTTAATCTCACATGCCTTCAAGAAAATATACTATCTATCTATCTATCTATATGCTCAGGCCCAATCCCCATTTTGGGGGTAGCCGACTCAAGACAGAGCAAGAACAGGGAAAACACAAAAACAACATAAAACAAAAAATAAACACAGATAAAAAACACAAACTCTCACACATCCAGGTCACCCAGGAGAAGACCCAGAGACCAGGGTTACCAAGGTCGCTCCAGCACTCCCCCGGCCCCTGACCACCAGGAGAGGTTCCGATCTCGGCAGGCAGACATGCAGCGGAGCCAAAGCGACAAGCCCTCCCACCACACTTCCAGGCACACCCTTCATATTAATCGTCTCCCCGGGCCAGGCGCCTGATGGACTATTATCTAGTCCAACTTGCGCCCGACCCCTTACTCCAAATGACCACGTGTTCACTCAACTATTCACAAGCATTCTCCATTCACTCCTGTCCACTACCACTTCCCCTGCCTGATCTATAGTCATTCCTCTATCATCCAAAGCCTTTCTTACACAGTCTCTCCATCTCAATGGGGGTCTTCCTGCCCTTCTATCTCCCCTTGTACCTGACTCACATATTCTCTTTGTAAGCCTTTCATCTCCCATTCGTTCAACATGACCATACCAGCTCAGCACCCTTCTGTCCACTCTGGCTGACAAATGATCCTGCTGCCCCACTCTCCTACGTATCTCTTCATTTCTCAATCTGTCTCTACGAGTAACTCCATACATACTCCTCAAGCAGCTCATCTCCCTCACATCCAGCCCTCTTTTCTCCTATATATACAGTATATATATATATATATATATATATATATATATATATATATATATATATATATAAAAATATATATATATATATATACTTATATATATATATATATATAGATATATAGATATATTTATATGTATATATATATATATATATATATATATATATATATACAGTTTATATATACAGTATATATATATACCGGTATATATATATATATTGGTTAAGATAACTTACGTTAGATAAGGGCAAGTTAAACTGAGTAAGGTTAGGTTGGCCTAAGGGAGGATATAGGGGTAAGGAAAAGCAATGTTTACCCGCGGTAGAGAGAGGAACCTTCTGGGATCGATATATAAGGCTGGCGTGGGCAGAGGAAGACATCACAACATCACCACACTCCACCATGAAGATCCTGGTGAGTAGCTGTACACACCTCAGTCTACAGGCCTCCTCAGCTCTGGGACTATAAGGATATAGAACTCTATATAAAGTGGCTGATCATAAGGACTTTATAGATGCTGAAATATAGAACTTAATTTAAAGTGACTGAACTCTATCATTATCTTTTAAGTGGCTGATCAAAGATAAAATCGTTCAGAGTTGTTTAACCCTTTGAGTACCAGCGACGTGTGTTATATTATATTCTAGCTATGTTTAGACGATATTATGAAGCTTAGGAAGGATCTGTGGTAGTTAAAAGGGTTGGTTGAGATAGTTTGAAGCCATGTTATTGCGTGAGGTCCTTCCTAAGCTGTATAAAATTGTCTAATAGTTGCCAGAATATGATGAAAAGGACGTCCCTGGTACTGTACGGGTTAATATGGGAATCTACTTTAAGTTGATGATAAAAAAGGACTCACCATAAAGTTGCTGAACTAAGCACTTTAAAATTACTGATGTCCAGGACTCTAACGAAAGTTACTGAAAGAAAGGTATCTATATAATGTCAGTTTATCTATTTCATTCTCTTTGAAATTGGTGATCAAAAGAACTACCGTCATGTTAAGTGTCTGATCATAAAGATTCTAATGTTGCTGGCCAAAAGAACTTTTCTCTATACTTTCTGATCTCCGGGATTTCACTTCAAGTTGCAGATATATATATATAAGGACTGGGTCTATAGTTGCTGACCAATAGGGCATTATTAAGTTAAACCTAGTTAATTTGCTGATCAAATGAACTCTGTATTGAGTTCCTTAACTTTTAGGTTCTGTTTAAAGTTCCTGATTAAAAGATCCAGGTTTCAATGTACTCTTCTTAATAACTCATATTAATGTTTGTGATCAAAATAAATCTATTAGATTACTGATCAACTGGACTCCCTTCAGGTTGATGAAAAAAATTAATGGTTGTGATCAAAATGAATCTATTAGTTTACTGATCAACAGGACTCCCTTCAAGTTGATGATCAAAAGGCAATCAAATTGTTGACCTGATTAACTAATTAACAAAATGAGTGCCATTCAATGAATGAACAATTTGAGTCCCCATTAGGCTGCTAGTCAAACTTACTCTAATTTAATTATCAAACTTATTATATTTTACTTCCCTTATTAAAAGGACCTTAATATAAGCTCCTGGGCAACAAAACTATCCCTAAAGTTTGCTAACCCTTGGATATGCAACATTTATGATTATGCCATCTCATAATATGATGATCATTTATCATCTGTAACACATATTGATCAGTGAAATATGATTGGAAGGAACAGCAAAGTAATGAGTGAAATATGTGATACTTGAATACAGTGCTGCCTCTCCATACTATTCACAATGATCTTGCACTATGTACACAATAATTGATAATTACTGGCGTTGACATATTGTAAAAGCGTAACTCATTGATCAGACTTTGTCAACATGGAAGGTTGACATTCTTAATTCTTAACCCTTAATTAGCGGCGCGCAACATAAGTCGAGTATAATAAATCTGGACTATCTGGCGGCGCTCGACATAGGTCGTGTGGCAATTTCAGCACGTAATGTTGCTGAGAGAGAGAGACAAGTGGTGGCAGGAGAGTAGCGAGCGTATGACTGCTCCAGACCACCGCAGCGAACCTACTGACACGAATCCCACCTCCTCCCTCCCTCTCTCACTCGCTATATACGGAATTGTATGGGGAAAGTGCCGAATTACATGCTTTTTGCCCTCGCGTTGCACGGTTGTTGCAAGAAAACTAGCCATCATAAAAGGATCGTTATGGTGTCATTGGAAAGCTCTGTTTATGCCCTTTCAGGGATAGATACTTGTTTTACGCTCTGGGTCTTATTTAGGCATGAAAATGATCACGTATACAGCCCTATTTTGGGTAAAAACACCCCGCTGGGCGGTACATATAAATAAACCGCATAGGCCGCTCGTAAGGTGTTAATTCTTAATTCTTGCCTCTACCCTACAGGCTGTTGCATCACTACTGGTGGTGGCCCATGCTGCCCCCCAGGGAGGGTATAACCTGCCCACTCCTGGACGTGGCGGTGGCTTCTCTCATGGCGGCGGTGGTGGTGGCAGTGGAGGCTTCATCTCTGGCGGCGATGGTGGCGGCGGGGGCTTCATCTCTGGCGGCGGTGGTGGTGGCGGGGGCTTCATCTCTGGCGGCGGAGGTGGTGGCTTCGTCTCTGGCGGCGGCGGTGGTGGTGGTGGCTTCATCTCTGGCGGTGGTGGTGGATTTGGCGGCGGTGGAGGAGGTGGTGGCTTCGTGTCTGGTGGTGGCATCGGAGGAGGTTTCGGTGGCAGCTGTGGAGGTGGTCAGATCCGTCACGTTGATGGTTCCTGTGTGTCTCCCCATGTGACCCGTAACCTGTATGTGTACCGTGCTCCTGCTGTTGCTCCTATTGTTGGACCACGACCCAATGTACCTGCACCACGAGTAGAACATAACACTATCTTCATCCACACACCTGAGGGACTCATCAACCAGCAGCCACTTGTTGTACCACCACCCCAGCAGAAGAATGTGGTATACTTGCTCAGCAAGAGACCCCAAGCCGACCAACAGGTCATCCAGGTGCCAGCTGCCGAACAACAAGCTCCTGAGATCTTCTTCGTTAACTATGCTGAAGGCGAGAACCCACAACTGCCCAGCGGTGGTGACCTGCGCTCTGCTCTTAGCCAGGCCTCTCAGGGCGGCGGTGGTGGTGTTATTGGCAGCGGCGGCGGTGGTGGCATCGCTGTTGGAGGTGGTGGCATTGTTGGTGGTGGTGGTGGTGGCATTGTTGGTGGTGGTGGTGGTGGCATCATTAGTGGTGGTGGCATCGTTGGTGGTGGTGGAGGTGCCATCATTGGTGGTGGTGGTGGCTCACCATCAGGACTTTACTCCACCCCTTGAAGAACCTGGCACCAGCCGCTTTCTACAATGCTTCGCATCCTCTCACTATTCCTTATTTATGATGCTTTGTTACCCTTATTTATTACCCTGGAATTTGTTTATTTAATTACTTTTTTTCTTTATAATAATTATGTGATATTGATGTGCATATTAACACCTTACGAGCGGCCTATGCGGTTTATTTATATGTACCGCACAGCGGGGTGTTTTTAGCCAAAATAGGGCTGTTTACGTGATCATTTTCATGCCTAAATAAGACCCAGAACGTAAAACAAGTACCTATCCCTGAAAGGGCATAAACAGAGCTTTCGAATGACACCATAACGATCCTTGTATGATGGATAGTTTTCTTGCAATAACCGTGCAACGCGAGTGCAAAAAGCAGGTAATTCGGTACTTTCGGTACATAATTGAGTATGTAGCGAGTGAGCGAGGGAGGAGGGAGCTGAGATTTGTGTCAGTAGGTTCGCCGCGGTGGTCTGGAGCAGTTATACGCTCGCTAGTCTCCTGCCACCACTTGTCTCTCTCTCTCAGCCACATTACGTGCTGAAATTGCCACTCGACCTATGTCGAGCGCCGCCACATAGTCCAACTTTTTTTAACTCGACTTATGTTGCTCGCCGCTAATTAAGGGTTAAAACTATTTACATAATTTTAACTCAATAAACTCTTACATAATGCAACACCATTTCCTTCTCGTATCATCGGTCATCTGTATTTCGCAAAAGTAACTTATTTTTTCTTTAATGACAAGTCGTGGTTAGCTGAACAAATGTAATAACGAATATTGCCAATTATTAATACTCCATTACTGGTAAATATGGCTTTAGCCTTATTTGGTAGGAGCGGGGTCTTTTCATTCCATTAGTTAATAATAAGACGTTTTACCCCATTCAGGTGTTGATATTTTCTGGGCTAGCGATAGCAAACCTGTTATATAGAAGAAATAGGCCTGAGGCCGTGACACTTTTCTATGCACAGATGTACAAATTTAGCTTGAAGGGGGTCAGGGTGGGCATTTTTTTAGTTTGAAGGAAGTCTGGGAAGGCAGTTTTGGTAGTCTTGGGGACAAACTAAAATGCATTGCTCGAAAATGGCAATATCAAGCAAACTTCTCAATAATAAACAAAATATCATATTAACCCACAAGGCGTTGTATCATATAGTGTTACAGACCATGAAATTATATACACTTTCCCCAATAATGTTCGGATGTTGAATCCCACCCATACCTGTTTGTATTCCAATGAAATATAAGCGTTCGTACATCAGGTCATATAAGCATTATAGTGTATTCATTATAAGTAGGCAAAACAAATTTGATTTCAATCCTCTGTAACTCAAAAAGGGCTAGAGCAAATGGGCTGTAGCTTGTACACCTATTCCTTTGGCTCTTCTCAAATGGTAGAAATATTAGCTCGATTCCTAGAGTCTGTTTTGAGTTAAAGATGTTAGTGGCCTAATTAATATGAATAGACTACATTCAACATACTCAAATCTAACTTAATGTAATTTACTATATCCTATGATGTCATACTTATTATTCATATGAATAAGAAATAATACATTAAGATAATACAAACACAACTTGTAGTAAAAGTAATATTTAATTAATCAAACCCAGTAAAAAAAAACATTTTAACAACCTGTAGCTCTGCTAAGGTCAAGGGACTGAAGTTATCGCAGAGAGGCTACAGTCCTGACGTTATTCTTGACTTACAGCTGGCTTAATAATCCAATAGGGTTGATAGACTCTGAAGTCCTATTTTAACTAATATTTTAACTAACACAAGGGGCTAACACACATATTTCTTTCCGAGGATAGCCATGACCGAGTACAATGGAAACAGCAAGGGTAGTTTTATGGTATGTAGGCTAGATACGCTTATGACAGAGTATGACAGTATATTATATCGGTAATGTAATGCTGTACAGAGATAATCACATGAGAAGGCCTTTTGTCTTCAATGCAAACTCACCTATATAATTGACCTATACAAAAAAATAATAATTTAATAATAAATAAAAATGCAAAATATATAAACAAATCCTCCCTTGCTTGTGAGGCGTGAGGACCGGTAGGGAGGTGACTGTGGACTTTGCCTCTACGCAAATATTGACACTGATCAGTCAATTTTCACAGCTCTGCCTGTGCAAAGTATTCTATATATATATATATACTGTATATATATATATATATAAATTATATATATGAGTAAATGAATTTTGGAAGGAATCTGAGTGTAAAATGGAGGGAGTGTAAGAAACTGTTCTGGAAAGAAGTTAAGAAAGTTAGGGAAGGTAGTAAGGGAAACAGTAAGGGTGTGAAAGATAAGAATGGGAGAATGCTAGCCGAGAAGCAAGAGAGAGTCGAAAGATGGAGGCAGTTGTTGTTGTTGTTGTTCCCCAGGCTGCCTGGCCGAACAGCCCCAAGGTCCCGAGCAAGGCCAAGGCCATAGAGCGCCCCCACAAAACCCTCCCTGCTTACCACTAACAAAGCCCGGGTGACCGAAGCCACTCTAAGGCAGGGAGCTGAGGAGGGCGCGGAAACGCCCGGGAAACCAAAGCCCCACCCAAGGCCCTGTGCCCCTCAGCAATTATGAAGGGAAAGTTGAGGGGCAAGGGAAAAATGTGACGCTTTGGCTCCCAATCTGCCAACTTTTAGGTTGGCAGTAGGGAGGTCGATCCACGTAAAAGACGCCGTCACTTGAGATCTAGAAGATATATTAGTAAGAGGAACAGTCAGAGTAAGCTATGGGTATGGCAGAGATCACTCAGCTCTCACTCTGATAGACCAGCCCATCACCACATGACTAGAACCCAATCCTCTCAGCATAGGCTAGGAAAGGCCCTAGAAAGCCGCCTTTGGCGGAGGGATAGCTACCCTATTTCATCTCCTTTCGGATTTGGGCACCCGCCCAGTAATTCAATGAGTTGCTAAATGTAAGGAATGAAGAGCCAGCAAACATAGTTGGATATGGGAGGGAGAAGAGGAGAAGTAGTGGAGGAGGAGGTGGGGATCAGGAGGTCAGAATTGTGGGAAGCTATGAAAAGAGTGAAGTTGGGGAAAGCACCAGGAACAGATGGAGTGTGTGGGGAAATGTTGAGGTATGGTGGTGAGATAGTGATCGAATGGGTATGGAAAATGTGCAAACTAGCATGGCAGAAGGGGAATGCACCCGAGGACTGGAACACTGGCATAATAGTCCCCCTATATAAGGGCAAAGGGGAAAGGAGTGTGTGGTAACCACCGAGGAATATGTCTTTTAGGAGTAGTAGGGAAGGTGTACAGTAGGGTAGTGATTGAGAGAGTGAGAGTGAGAACGGAGAAATGGATAGGCGACGAGCAGGAAGGTTTTAGGAAGGGAAGAGGATGTGTAGATCAGATTTTTACCCTGAATTGTCTTGTGGAGAAATATCTGGAGAAGCAACAAAAGGTGTATGTTGCCTTTATGGACTTGGAGAAGGACTATGACAGAGTGGATAGAGAAGACATGTGGAAAGTACTTAGAATATACGGAGTAGATGGCAAGTTGCTGAAAGCAGTGAAGAGCATGTATTAGGGTGCAAAGGCGGCAGTACTTGTGGAGAATGAGCAGAGTGAGTTCTTTGACCTGAGTGTTGGGTTGAAACAAGGGTGTGTAATGTCCCTGTGGTTGTTTACTGTATATATGGTTGGAGTCATGAAAGAAATACTAGGAAGAGCAGTGGATGTTGGTGTATCGCTGAAAAGGGAGGGAAATGAGTGGAAGCTGCCTATACTGCTGTTTGCGGATGATACAGTTCTGATGAGCGATAATGAATGGGAGTTGCAGGGTTTGGTAAATGAGTTTGGAACAGTGTGCGAAAAACGGAATTTGAAGGTAAATGCGGGGAAGGGCAAGGTTATGGTCTTCGAAAGGGGTGAAGTCACAGTGTGTGAGGTGAAGTTAAACGGTCAGGCTATGGAGATCGTCAGCTCTTATAAGTATCTGGGCAGTGTGTTGAGTAAAGATGGGACTATGGATGAAGAAGTGCGGGAGAGGGTTGTAGGAACATTGAAAGCAGTAACAAGAAATAGAGTGGTCAGTATGGAAGTGAAGAAGTCCTTGCATGACAGTGTGGTAATCCCGACACTAACTTACGGAAGCGAAGCATGGACGTTCGGAAGAGACTCAGACCAAGAGTGAGAGGGGTGGAAATGAGTTACTTGAGAAGTGTGTGCGGAGTTACATGGAGGGGTAGACAGACGAATGAGGAAGTAAGAAGGAGGTGTGGTACAAAGGAGTACAAAGGAGTACAAAGGAAATCAAGCAACAACAGGTCTAGTGACCCTTCTAGGTTGCTTGTCCTCCAAAACACTGAGGATCAAGTGTCCAAACAGTGGTTTAGAGTGGGTAAGGGAACATTGGAAAGGGAACTACTGCCCTGCCACTAACGTGGCAGGACTAGGAAGTTAGTAGGAGACATATGGGTTAGTAACTGAGGGGAGGATAAAGTTATTCATTTACAAACGCAGTCAGTCGCGGGTTTGATGCGAGATATTTGTCTATGCGGAATTTAAATGAATCAACGGTGCTGCAGTCTATAACGTCTCGGGGAAGCCCATTCCACAAGTTGACAACCCGATTGAAGAAGAAATTCTTAGATTCGTGCGAGTTAAAAGATTTACCAATAATTGTGCAACCGTTTCCCCGCGTGTAATTAGATTGGTCGATAGTGAAGTACTTACTACAGTTCATATTGTCGATGCCTTTGATGATTTTGAACACTTGAATTAAGTCGCCTCTTAATCTGCGCTGGGTTAAAGGAAATAGATTTAATTCTCTAAGACGCTCTTCGTATGGTTTGTTCTTTAGGCTAGGTATCATTTTGGTAACTCTACGTTGAACTCGTTCTAGCTTGTTTATATCTTTTTGGTAATAAGGGCACCTGGATTGAACGCAGTATTCCAGAAGAGGGCGGACTAAGGAATTGTAAAGGGTTAGGATAACTTCTTTGGATTTATGCTCAAATGACCTGCCTATAAAGCCAATTATTTTGTTTGCCTTCTTAACAACTTCTGAACATTGTTGACTCGGTTTTAGGTTACTCGATATTGTTACTCCCAGATCAGTTTCTCTGTTTACATTCTTAAGCTGAGTGCCATTCATCGAATAGTTTGCTTTCTCATTTAGGTATCCGACATGTAGTACTTTACATTTATCCGCATTGAAACTCATTTGCCAAATTTGGGCCCACATGACAATTTATCTAGATTGTGTTGCATATCGTCAACTTGTTCTTTTGAGAGTACGCTATTTGCAATTTTTGTATCGTCAGCAAATTTTGAGATTGTGCAGGTGAGACCCTCATCTATGTCGTTGATGTAAATTAGAAAGAGAATTGGTCCTAGTACCGATCCCTGGGGTACCCCGCTACTTACATTGGTCCATTTAGATGCCTTACCGTTTATGACTACCCTTTGCTTTCTGTTGCTGAGCCAATTTTCTATCCATTTCAACACACCGTCTTGTATTCCATGCGCTTTTAGTTTTAGCAGTAAACGTTTGTGGGGAACTTTGTCAAAGGCCTTTTGAAAATCAAGGTATATAATATCTACAGCTTTACTCTCATCGTAGAGGTTGAGGATATCGTGGAAGAAGTCTAAGAGGTTTGTTAAACAGGAACGTTTTTTACGAAAGCCGTGTTGAGTATCTTTAAGTATGTTATTTCCTCTAAGTGATTTACGAGTCTGTCTCGTATGACCGTTTCTAGCATTTTACATACAACTGAGGTTAAGCTAATTGGACGATAGTTACTGGGTAGGGATTTGCTGCCTTTTTTGAATATCGGTGTTACGTTGGCTAGCTTCCACTGATCAGGCATAGTTCCAGACTGCAAGGATTTATTGAATAGTAATGTCAGTGGTTTGGAGAGCTCATTCTTAGCTTCCTTTAGAACTCTAGGCGAGATTGTATCAGGTCCTGGCGTTTTATTTACCTTGAGTTTATCTAAACAATTCAATACTTCTCTCTCTGTAACGGTGATATTGCTTAGAACATCTGAATTATCAATCTGAATCGGCGATGGTGTAGGGATATCACTGAGGTCTTCTGTTGTAAAAACAGAGCTGGTGTGGAGCTAGATGTGCTGGAAAGTGTGAAAAGGAACAACTTGAGATGGTTCGGCCATATGGAACGTATGGGAAGTGAGAGAATGACTAAGAGGGTGTAGAAGAGCGAGGTGGAAGGACAGAGAGGGAGAGGTAGACCGAAGGAGAGGTGGAAGGATGGAGTGAGGAAGTATATGAATGAAGACGGTGCTGGTTGGGATGAGGGGTGTCGACTGACTGGGGACAGAGGTGCATGGGGGCGGTTCGTTCGTGGCCACCCCTTCGGGGATCACGGCGTCAGGCAATAGATAGATAGATATATATATATATATCAAGCATATCTCAAAAATACACGTGAGCTATACAGTATGTTTATCACGCCATAGTGTAGTTGGTTAAAAACTTGGATATTCGTTCTGAATGTTGGAGGTTCGATACTGGCTGGGAGTATTTAAACATATCTATATATATATATATATATATAATATTTATACATAGACTACAGTAGAGCTGGACTGGACACGAAAATGGAACTTTGCAGTAAGGGACCCAAAATCGGAGAACAAACCCCCAAGTTCGAACTTCGAACCGCGAAAATTTGTTATTTTCGCTGTTTCGAGGTTCGAACTTGGGGGTTCGATCTCCGATTTTGGGTCCCTTGCTGCAAAGTTCCATTTTCGTGTCCAGTCCAGATCTACTGTAGTCTATGATACATATAATGTGTGTGTGTGTGTGTGTGTGTGTGTGTGTGTGTGTGTGTAATAATAATAATAATAATAATAGTTGGTTTATTTCGAGCCGGTAGCCAATGAGGCTGAAAATACACAATTCCTTAACCTAACTTATCCTAAGTAGTCAACAGATTTGACTCTAGCTGCCACAAGGGTGCCTACATACCAGCAGAAGGGGTAGGATGTGGGCAGGGAACCAGTTGCAACCCAGAGGCGGTGCATCCACACCTAACCTCCACAGCCCGGAACGTTTTTGACAGAAACCTGACTTGCAGTTAGCTGGGATCTAATCCGTGCTACCCGAGTCAAGCCACTAGTGACTAGAGTATGGTGACTTAGCGCACACGGCCACTGTGACCGTGTTTGTTTGTGTGTGTTGTCTTTATTTAAGTCATTACATATTCTGATTTATATAAAGCTTAAGTATTTTTTTAAAGGTATACTGAAAAGACTATGAAAGAAAGTGAACTTTCAGTGCCTCTGATTAATTAATATGCGTGTGTGTGTAGAGGGGGGGGGGGGGGGGGGCAGTAACTAATCGCACTCTATATTAATCTCAGACGAATTTTAATTCAGTTCATTGTGAATATCGAATGTGACTTTTGTGTCCCGGTGTGGTACCCGTAGTGTTGATTGATCAGATGTCTGGGCTCTAGGCAGAAAGAGATAATTGTTAAGTATGGTGGGCAACCATCCTCCTTCTTCCCTGCGAATTATATTGGAAGGTTCCATCACCTTTTGATCTTTTACTTTTCAATTCTTGCATGACTCGTGTTCTGGGATGGACAGATGGACTCCAAGACATAAATTCACATACACAAAATTGAAGATATCGTCAACCAATTAAGTAACTATATACAGTATAATACAGGAAGACCAGTGGATGTTGGTGTACCGCTGATAGGGAGGGAAACGAGTGAAAGTTGCCTGTACTGCTGTTTGCCGATGATGCAGTTCTGATGAGCGATAGTGAATGGGAGTTGCAGGGTCTGGTGAATATGCTTGGAACAGTGTGTGAAAAACGGAATCTGAAGGTAAATGCAGGGAAGAGCAAGCTTATGGTCTTTGAAAAGGGTGCAGCCACAGAGTGTGAGGTGAGGTTGAACGGTCAGGCTATGGATAATGTTAGCTCGTTTAAGTATTTGAGCAGTGTGTTGAGTAAAGATGGGAATATGGATGAAGAAGTGCGGGATAGGGTGCAACAGGGGAAGAGGGTTGTAGGAACGCTGAAAGCAGTAACACAAAATAGGGTGGTCATCATGGAAGTAAAAAAGTCCTTGTATGACAGTGTGGTAACCCCGACATTGACTTACGGGAGTGAAGCATGGACATTGGTGAAGAGACTTGAGAAGTGCGTGCAGAGTTACATAGAGGGATAGACAGACGAATGAGAAAGTATGAGAGAGGTGTAGTATGGATGTAGATGTGCTGGAAAAAGTGTGAAAAGGAATACATTGAGATGGTTCGGCCATGTGGAACGTATGAGAAGCGAGAGAATGACTGAGAGAGTGTACGAGAGTGAGGTGATGGACAGAGAGGGAGAGGTAGACCGAGTGAGAGGTGGAAGGATGGAGTTAAGAAGTATATGAGCGAAAGCGGTGCTGGATGGGAGGAGGGGTGTCGACTGACTGGAGACAGAGGTGTATGGGGGCATTTCGCTTGTGGTCACCCCTTCCGGGATCACGGCGTCCGACAATAGATAGAGATAGATACAGTATATTGGTTTATTAGGCCATCACATCATCAGTCATTCAGCGTGAGTTTGCTGCAGTCACGTCCCCCAATGAGGATGTTTGTGTGAGGATGAGACATTGGTATATGGAATATCTGGTATAGCGTGTGTGTGTGTGAGTGTTTGTGATGTGAATGTATGTGTGTCTGAGTGTGTATGTAAGTGTGTGTGTGTGTGAGGATGAAACCTAACCCAACCTAATCTTAGATAAAAGTAACTATGTAAACCTATTCTAACCTAGCCCAAACATAGATTAGATTAACGTGACATAACCTATCATAACCCAACCTTAAATTAACCTAACCTAATTTAATTTAGCCTAACGCAATCCAACCTAATCTAACGTAATTTTGATCTAACTGAACCACCTTTAAAGTGAGGGACCCTAGAAAGATCGAAAACACTTCTGTACGAAATACTAGGGAGAATGGAGTGTAGAGTGACACAGCCCCCCCCCCCCTAACCTCCCCATCATGAGGAACCTTTCACTACCCAGGTTGCTCTGTCATTCCTCCCTCAACACTAATACTCTCACTCCAGCCTACTTACTTACTTTTACGATTATGGCTACGGCTGCTGCTGATGTCACCACCACTACCGTTATTTGCACTCAGAGTCACCGCAACTACCACTATTTGCACCAAAAGTCAGTACAGCTATGGCTATTTGCACCAAATTATATGATAAAGACGGCTATATGCACCGAGAGGAACAACTTTATTCTGTATTTTGTTCTTTGTTTCTACATGTACGAAGGAGACAAAAGGCAGGCTACCAGCAACAAGTGCCTCTTCCAAAGCTAAAAGAGTGACAGAGAGCCAAATTCACGGTACGTTGGTGTCCAAATGCTTGAATATACAAAGTTTAAAGCAGTCTAATTAATAGGTTGAAGGAAAGATTGATTAAAGGAGAGAGTTCCAGAGGTAACTTGTGTAGAAGAAAGACAGAAAATCTGTTAATTCTTGGGATAGAGAGCTGGACAGAATGTGGGTGGGATTGTGTTGAAAGAAGGGTGCCTCCCACGTGCCGTAAGGGATGGGGTGGGCACTGTGAGAGCTCTGAAAACCACTGATTGTTGTAGTAGCGATAGAAAAGTGATAGACATGCAACATTGTGATGCATAAAAAGAGATTGCAGGGAATTAGTAAGAGGTGGTCGTTGATAAGACAGAATGCTTTTGACTCACTCTACCCTTTCGAGAAGTGCAGTATGGGGGGAACCTCTCCACATATGTGAACAATACTCGATACACGGGCGCACTGTGGACCTGTACAGATTAAGAAGCTGTGCGGGGGTATAGTACTCACGGAGACGGTTGAGCACATCCATCCTCTGGGAAGCCGTTTTAGCAAGAGTGTTGATATGGTCTTTCCAGGAAAGGTTAGAATATACAGAAACACCAAGGATATTGAGAGATGAGGGGTGGATTTGTGTATTATTGAAGAATAAGGGATAGTCATGTGGAAGACTGTGACGGGTAGACAGATGGAGAAATTCGGTTTTGAAAGCATTGAAAGTAATAAGATTTTCTCTGCCCCAATCAGAAATTATTGAAAGATCAGAGGATAGGCGAGCCATTGCCTCATTACACAAGTTATGGAGTGATTTTTAGGAAGGAGGATGTGGTCAAATAGTTGAATTTTGTAAGGTAGAGTCATCAGCATATTAGTAGATAGGACTAGAAGTACAGTCGAGAAGATCATTAATGAAAATGATAAATAGGACTGGGGATATGACAGAACCCTGAAGAACACCGGAGTTGATAGGGTGAGGAAGTGAACGATGGCCATCCAAAATCACAGCTATGGAACGGCCGGAGAGGAAATTTGAGATAATGGCACAGATAGAGGGATACAAGCTAAAACATGGTAGTTTGGAAATAATAGATTTGTGCCAGACTCTATCAAAAGCTTTTGATATGTCTAGCGCAATAGAAAAGTCTCGCTGAAGTCCCGAAGAGAAGATGACCAAGAGTTAGTAAGCTAGGAAAGGAAATCACCTGTAGAGCGGCCGTTAATGAAGCTATACTGGCGATCTGAAAGAAGGTTATGGGAAGTCAGATATTTCAGAAAATTTGAATTAAGAATAGATAAACAAACTTGAGAGATACAAGATGTGAGGGCAATTGGATGATAGTTGGAAGGTTGAGAATGGTCACCATTCTTTGGGACAGGTTACATGAAAGCAAACTTCCAGCAAGAAGGAAAGAAAGAGGCAGAAGAGTTTACCTAGACAAGGAGTCAGTGAAGAGTTTCTTAGTACAGTACAACAGGAGGGGCAGCATCTGACCCATACGCATTTTTAGTATTTATCCCAGAAAGGGCAGAGAGTAAATGTTTTGAAAAGATTAAAACATTAATTATCAATAAGTGAGAGGGTGGTGGAGAAGAAGAAACAGCAGCGGAATTGTCCATGGTCCAAGGTTGAGTTTTGTAGTGAAAGTTTGAGCAAAGAGTTTAGTTTTGTCAATGGAAGAAGTGACGGTGGTGCCATCTGAACAGAAAAGAGGAGGAAAAGATGGCTACTTATACTTATATGTAGTACAATGATGGCATTGGCACCCGAAGTTACTGTGGCTACCGCTTTTTCTATCAATAGATAACTGACACTATGTGTAATTAGAACTAGGCTTGGTCCTAATAGAAACAATCGTGTGGAATATCGTAAAACGTATAACACTGTTACTTAATGTTCGATTATCAAAAACTTAAGTGGATATAACTGTTTCACTAAATGTAATTACTGGCTGCCATCTGAAAGTTTATCTTAATCATCTTAGGAATTTGTTTTAACCCAGAACAAAATTTTAAAACTATTACGAAAAAGACACTTTACCATGTACACTCGGTCAAAAAAAGTATCTGCACCCCTACCCTGATTATCTGGTGTGTACAGCTTGGTAGTATAGGTTGTAAGTCGTAGGGAGTATGTCTTATGTTTTTTTTTTTTTTTTTTTTTTAAAGAGACAATGAACGGAGGAAGGAAAAACATAGATAAAACAAAAAGGTCCATGTGCCTAAGGGCATCCTCCATTCATAAAATGTTTGGAACAACTGGATTTAAACATTTGTAGATTATAAGTTTGTGGAAAGCAATTCGAGGGAAGTGAATTCCAAAGAGTAGTAGCTCTGGGGATAAATAAATTCTGATAATCAGAAGTTCTGCATTGTGGAGGAGAAAGTGTAAATTCATGGGCGCTCTCAGCTGCCCTAGTTCTACGGGGAAAGATGTGGAGAGGCGGCACAATTGAAGCAAGTTCCTCGGAACAATTGCTGTGAAAATATCTGTAGAATAATGCAAGGGATGCAACGTTTCTTCGTATGGATAATGTAGGAAGGTCCTGTGTGATTGCAGGGTTATTGATTAATCTAATAGCTTTATTTTGAATTTTGTCCAACTGCCTCAATGCAACCACTCCACTTCCACCCCACAGAGGTGAACAGTAATCCATCTGAGAACGCACATGACTTTTATATATTACGGGCAACTGCTTGTCAGTGAAGAATTCTCGAACTCTGTACAGGAGTCCCAGTTTTTTAGAGGCATTCTTAGCAATGCTTCTAACATAATGTGTCCAGCTCAAGTTAGTAGTTAATGTTACACCGAGAATGTCAATAATAGGGGAAGTGGGAATATTTACATCATTAAAAAATATATGGGAGTCAGTGAGATTCTGTCGGTTAGAAAATTGAATGTACTTGGTTTTCTGTGCATTAAAGGAAACTAGATTCTTTTGTCCCCATTCATTAATTCTAGAAAGGTCCTGGTTCAGAGAAATTGCAGTGTTTATTTTTTAATTTATAAGATCGGGTTGGGTGAAAGAATTGGTAAATGTGAAGGAACTGTGGAGTGTTGAGTCATCTGCGTAGGAATGTATTGGATTATGAGTGGTAGATATGAGATTATTGATATGAATGAGGAACAGAGTGGGGGCCAAAACTGATCCCTGGGGAACACCAGCATTTATTGAGTGAAATTGAGAATAAAGGCCATCTACCATTACATGTATTTTTCTGTTATGAAGATAAGAAGAAATTAGTGGAACTAATGATGCAAGGCCGTAGTGTGACATCTTCGACAATAAGGATTGATGCCAGACTCTATCAAATGCCTTTGATATGTCCAGTGCTATTGTATGTGTTTCACCATGTTGGTCTGTAGCTTGGTTGATTTGATGCGTAAGAAGGCAAAAACAATCTGCAGTTGATCGACATCGTCTAAAACCATATTGCCTATCACTGATTAAATTATTATTCTCAAGATGCTTAATTATGTGATTATTTAATATAATTTCAAATACTTTACCAAGAGTGGAAGTTATAGCTATTGGTCTGTAGTTTGATGGATCTGAAGAGGCACCTTTTTTAGGAACTGGATGGATGTTTTCTTCTTTCCAGGGTACTGGGAAGCATGAGGTATGAGTACACAGACGGAAAATGTTTGCCAATACAGGAGAGAGCACCAAGGAGCAATTCTTAAGTACTATTGGAGGAATTTCATCTGGACCAGGAGCCTTATCTACCGAGAGATTCTGCAAAAATAGTTTTGACATGTCTGGTGTGGATCTTAAGTGAGGGAATTTCAGGCGAATTAAAATTAATTACAGAGACATCTTGATTGATTTCATCTAAGGTTGGTGGAGAAAATATCCGCAAGAAGGTTAGCTTTACCTCGTGGGTCACTTACAAGATTGCCAGTCGGAGATTTTAATGGTGGAATGGATGAAGCAGTAGTGAAGTTGGATTTGAATGAGTTAAGAGTAGACCAAAATATTTTGTTATCATTTGGATTATTTAGAAGTTTATTTGCCTGCATGTGGAGAAAGTCTGATTTAGTTAGGTTTAATACAGTTTTGGCATGATTTCTGATGTTTCTAAAGTAATTAAAGGCTTCATGTGTTTTTGATCTTGTGTATGCATTTGTAGGCTATTGCTTTTTGTTCAGTTACTCTAGCACAATTATGGTCAAACCATTTAGGTGAATTAGATCTTTTACTGTACTTTTGATGAGGAATAAAAGTTTCCATTCCAATTTTTACAAAATCTTGTATGTGGCTCAAGGTGGAGTGTGCATCATTAGAAAAGAAAGAGGTGCAGGGAATATCAATAAAGAAACCTTGAAGACCCTCCCAGTCTGCCCTATCGTAATGCCATTTAGTCACCAAAACAGGTTCAGAGTGGGAAGGTGTGGTAGGTGATAGACAGGTGGCCTGTATCAGACAGTGATCAGAAGATCCAAGCGGGGACCTCACTGTAACATCATAATTTTCTGAATTGGTTGTTAAAAATAAGTCCAGTAGGTGGGAATTATGATTAAGATTATCTGGTACACGGGTGGGTTGGTTGACTAGTTGAGTGAGATTAAATGAGTCTGCAAATAGCTCACATTCTAGACCAGCATCATCAGTCCTGGCTGAATGAGTGAGCCATTCAACATTATGGACATTAAAATCACCCAACACAGTGATTTCAGAAGAAGCATTTAAGTTGAGGACACTGAGTTGTGAGGACAGAGAATCAAAAAGACTTTGCTCTGGAGGAGTATTTGGGGAACGGTAGATGCAACATATGTATTTAAATTTACCAGCAGAAATTAATTTGTATATAGAATAATCAAAATAGGGACAATTGAAACTAGTAACCTCCTCCAGGGCAATTTCAGATTTTGCGAAGCAACATACACCTCCTTTAGGTCTGAAATTTTGGAGCAGTTGATAACCTGGAAAATTAAATCTAGACGTGTCAGATGTGGATGTTACTTGAGTCTCTGTCAAAAAAAGGAGAGTAGGGGATTCTGCTTGAAGAAATTGGTGTACATAATTGATGTTAGAGTGAAGTCCCCTTATATTACTAAATAAAAAGCTGCACCGACGAGCAACTTTGGGACGCTGCAATGCTATTGACACAGTCGCATGATGACGACCGGGAGGGCCCTGTGTCAATGACCCAACCCTGCCGGGGGTGGATATCGGAGGGACCACCAGGTTTGCTCTTAACAATTGTACTGCCATATTTATTAGGTAAGTGTATGGTGTTACATGTATGATATGTAGTGGGAAGAGTAGTGTTTTATGGATAGAGGATAGCGATGTAGGGCAATGTCGTGAAGTTGGATGTGTATGTTATATAAAGAGGGTTTTCCTGATACCCCTGATGTGTGAGGCAGAAAGATATGTATCCAGCTACCAAGGCCTGGGAGAGAAAATGGAATTCAGGCTATTCCCTGAGTCTCCCGAAACCTTGGCAGTAGTACTTCCCTGGGCGGGGCTGCCTACCCCTACTACCTCCAAAATAGTATGTAGTATAGTTAGGTAGTAGTATACAGTAGATGGACGTAGCTGCAGGTAGAGATGCCAACCCTACTAAGCTGTACACAACAGATTATCAGGGTAGGGGTGCAGATAATGTTTTGACCAAGTGTACTATCATCCGGTGAAGTTAATTAATATTACTAAATGTTTGCATATTTGGTAGTTATATATATATATACATACTGTATATATATACAGTACATAACGAGGGTAAACGAGTGGCACTCCCCCCCACCCACCCACCCCCACACACACTCCCACAAACCGCGTAACAAACACCTCCTTGTCCTCCAAGCCCCCCCCCCCCCCCTCTCTCTCTCTCCCCCATGTAAGGGTGGGTGGGGGAAAAAACAAAAAAACAAAAAAATATATAATAATAATAATGTTTACCAGAGACAACTGTACGAGTTGTAAGATGAATATACACATCCATGAAGGCACCGCATGTCGGATATGCAAGCAACCATATCACTGGATTTGCATAGGATTGACACCAATAAATGAGGCGTACAATACAAGAGGGAAGAACCTCCATTTCTGCGATAGTTGTTTCGATATCACATGGCAAGTCATACAGACTGTAGAAAATACAGAAGTACAAGATAGACGGAAATATAGCCAAGACATAGCTACCTTTCACAGAAAATGGGGAACTATTGGGGCCTAAGGGCCCATACAAATATCACAACCCACACACACACCTTCCCATGATAATGCCCACATTGCCTCCTGCACATCAACACACATCGCCTGCCGAACAACAACCTTTCGCACCCTACATATACACAAACCCTGTCGCACATCTCCCCACACCTCCCCAGACCCAGAAAACACCCACATTAATCCCATCTATGGCCATTGACCACCCTACTGCTGTTGATCAAATAAAATTGCAGGATGAACGTAGGATGCAACAATCCCCCATATCAGGCTCCCCTTCCACATCGTCTCCCCCGTCACCACTGCCACCTGCCCACCTACAACCGACCCGTAACTCCACCCCCCTACAGGCCTCACCCACCCATACATCAAGCCCACTATCACCCACAACCACACTTAGCTCACCACATAACCCCTTGCAGCCCCAGCCACACCTACTGGGGTTGTCTACACCAGTGTGCAGATATTATCTGGAAAGAAGGTGCTACTTTGGTCAAAAGGGCGAATATAATGGGAATTCATGTAAATTTGCTCATCCCAAAATTTGCAACAACATAACCAGTCATGGAAAATGTAGATTTGGTAAAACCTGCAAATACCACCACCCATCCCTTTGCAAGACATCACTTGAGAACAAGACCTGCTACAATATGAAATGCCCAGCTTTTCATATTAAAGGGACTTGGAGATATGCTAGACCTAACACGAATGGTAGCCCAAAAAACTCTCTAGCTATGCGAGGATGGGACAGAGGAAAAAGGCAAGGAGGGAAAGGGCAGATGAAGATGAAGAGACTGAGGGAGATGGAAGAGCACATAGAACACCTCGAGCACCTCCTGGCCTCCCGAGAGTGGCCAATACATCCCGAAGACTATTAGGTACACATAGTACTCCAAACAATCCCTCCCCAATCTTGTTTGCAAATATCCAAGGCCTAAAAAATAGAACCACGAACAAAGTACCATTTATTAGGGGCCTGCTAGAAGAAGGAAACGCTATATTTGCGGCTCTCACAGAAACTCACATTAAAGATCAGGAAGATAGTGAGGTATGGATTCCTGGTTACAACCTACATAGGGCGGACAGAACGCATAGATCACATGGAGGTGTAGCCTTGTACATACATGACTCACTGATATGTACTGAATTCCTAAATAACAGTAATGAAGTGGTGGAAATACTTGGAGTTAAAATAGAATCCCTAAATTTAGCAGTTATTGTTACATACAGGCCTCCAGACTCATTCCGAGAAGAATTCAAAACCCAGCTCAACAAAATAAAATCAGAAGTGGAAACCCTGGGGAACCCAACACCAAATATTATATGGCTAGGAGACTTTAACCTACCAAACATTAAATGGAGACAACTAGAAAACCAGTTAGTGGCAAATAACACCGGAGAAGCAAATACTAATACGAGAGAGCTTTTTGAACTTTGTGATTTTTTTAGTCTTACCCAACATATTGCTGAACCCACACGGGAAAACAATATCTTAGACCTGGTCTTCACTAACAACGACTCTCTAGTACACAGCATTAACATATCGGACACAACATACTCAGATCATAAATTAATTGAGATCAAAACAACCTTAGAAAGTGTACAGACAACCTCAGAATCGAGATCAAAAACCGGCCCCTTCAGTAAATTTAACTTCAATAACAAAAACATTAGGTGGGAAGAGGTAAATCAAGAAATGGAGGAAATAGACTGGGAAGATTTAATGGATAACCTGACACCAGCAGAATGTCTAGTCTTAATAACAGAAACCATGACCCAAATCTGTAGCCACCATATACCTGCAAGACAAACAAAACGAAGAAGCAAACAAGATCGGGAAAGGAGGAGGCTGTACAGAAGAAGAAAATTACTCACACAAAGACGCACACATCAAAATCTACAGGATAGGCAAAAGGTCGAAATAGATAGAGAAATTGTGGAAATTGAACAAAGGCTAAGAATATCATATGAACTACAACATATGGAAGAGGAGAGGAAAGCTATTGCAGGTATAAAGGAAAATTCCAAATACTTCTTTTCATACGCCAAACAAAAGGCTAAAACAACATCAAACATCGGCCCACTGAGCAAAGGGGACAGCTCTTTCACAGGGGACAAAAAGGAAATGAGCGAACTCTTAAGCAGGCAGTATGAAATGGCATTCAGTGAGCCTGATGAAACAAAAGTCATCAGAGACCAAAATATATTTTTCATGGAAACCTCCCCCACGGAAACCCCTCAGATGCTGGATATTGATTTCGGTCCAAAAGACATAGAAGAGGCCATTTCCAACATGCCATCCCACTCGGCACCAGGCCCGGACTCATGGAATTCGATCCTAATGAAAAAATGTAAGGAAAACCTCTCAAAACCCCTGGCTATAATGTGGAGAAGGAGTTTAGACACTGGTGACATACCAGATAGCTTGAAAAATGCAATAATTGCCCCACTGCATAAAGGAGGGAGTAAAGCACTACCAAAAAACTACCGCCCGGTAGCTCTAACCTCTCACATCATTAAAGTTTTCGAGCGAGTCCTGCGAAGCAAAATTTCAACATTCATGGAGGCAAATGAACTACACAACACCGGTCAACATGGGTTTAGAGCGGGAAGATCATGTCTCTCACAACTTTTGGAACACTATGACAAAATTCTTAAAGCGCTAGAAGAAAAGAAAAACGTGGATGTCATTTACACCGATTTTGCTAAGGCATTTGATAAATGTGACCATGGTATAATAGCCCACAAACTGAAAGCAAAAGGTATAACTGGGAAAATCGGACGGTGGATATACAATTTCCTCGTAAACCGAAAACAATCGGTAGCAGTAAACCAAGTCACTTCTGAGCCTTCGGATGTCAAAAGCTCAGTGCCCCAAGGAACAGTGCTAGCGCCCCTTCTGTTCCTCATACTAATTTGCGACATAGATACCAACACCAGACACAGTACGGTGTCGTCTTTTGCTGACGACACAAAATTAAGTAAGATAGTAAACACACAAGAGGACACGGGCCGACTGCAGGAAGACATGAATGTAGTGTTCCAGTGGACCAGGGAAAACAACATGCAATTCAATGAGGAAAAATTCCAATTAATACGGTACGGAGATAATAATGGTGTTAAAGAAATTACAAATTACTTAACAGAATCTAACCACATAATAGAACGGAAAGACAGTGTGAAAGATCTTGGGGTATTAATGTCTGAAAATATGGGTTTCAAAGTACATAACCAGGTCAAAGTGGCGGCAGCGAAACGTCTAACGGGTTGGATTCTGCGTACTTTTAAAACACGCGGTGAATTGCCTATGATAACGCTCTTCAAATCTCTAGTGCTACCGCGGCTTGAATACTGTAGCGTATTAACATCCCCATACAAAGCAGGTGAAATAAATGACGTAGAGAGTGTACAAAGAAATTTCACTTCGCATATAAGTTCGATAAAACATTTACACTATTGGGAGCGTTTAAGAGCACTGAATATGTACTCACTGGAACGTAGAAGAGAACGTTACCTAATAATATACACATGGAAAATCGCAGAGGGTTTAGTACCAAACCTACATACTCCGATAGTCATGAAATTCAGTGATAGGAGAGGCTGGGAATGCGAAATCCCCCGGATGAATAACAGGGGTGCTATGGGCTCTCTGCGAGAGGGCTGGTTATCACACAGAGGCCCACGTCTCTTCAACAAACTCCCACGGCGAGTAAGAGACATGAGGGACATCTCGTTAGACAACTTCAAGAGAGCCCTAGATGTCGAACTGCAAAAAGTGCCAGACGAAACCTTCCTCGCAAGGGAGCGAGCTGTCGCTTCAAACAGTCTACTGCACCAAATCACCACCCATAACGAGGGGCGTCGCGCTCCTTGGTGCCGCTAGAAGAGCGGCGAACACATCCAAAGGTATCCAAAGGTAAGGTAAGTATAATTATACACATATTGTGTGTGTGATTACTTGCTTACTGCATTCATAGATCACGGCGTTGTTTATCGTCCCACCGTAAAATCTATTGAGATAAGTTGCACACCTACTTATAAGATCACTACCTGTGTTGTCATTACTGATGCTGTGTTTACCTGGGACCCTTGTATGAAGTGGAGCCCCCCGCCCCCCCCCCCCCCCCCTTCCACACCACTCCACCACCACCCACACCATCACCAGGGAGGGGGAGAGGGGTGAATGGGTGCGGAGTGGCCTGTTGATATGGTTGGGAATAGAGTTGGGGAGAGGGAGGAGGGCGTGGATGAAGGTGAGGGGAGAGGTGGAGTAGATGTAGAGTGTGAGGGAGTAGGTGGAGTAGAAGAGAGAAGGTGGTGTAGGAAATAGAAGTGAAGTGGGTATTGAATACCAGGGGTCGAGATGGAGAAAGGTGGAGTAGGCCTTGGAAGAAGGTAAAGAGAAGGAAGGATGAGGGTGTCTGCACTTGACATCAGGGAGAAGAGAGTGAGTATGTGCATTTTATATTGGCGAGAGGGGGCACTAGGTGGCATACATACATACATACATACATACATAAATTTAAAGACCGAGTGCTCCACACGAAGCGCGGTTCCGGTCTCACGTCCTAATGGCGGCGTTCCAGGCAACCCTGTTAAGAGCTGCCTCAATTGTCAGGTTCTTTGATTTAAGATCAGACCGCAAAGTCCGATCCCTCGTCTTCCTCGGTCCAGCCCTTGGTACAGCTCCCATCCACAGTCATGGAATTGTATCTTTTCACATAGCTTTGTCCATCCATCCTCTCCGCATGTCCAAACCATCAAAGCCTGCTAGTATACATTTCATCACTGATACTCTTGATACCTAAACTTCTCCTTAGCTCTTCACTTGATATCCTATCGTGCAGTTTGCCACCACACATCCATCTCACCATTCTCATCTCATTGCGTTCCATTCTGTTGATATCATCCGCTTTGACAGGCCACGTTTCTGAAGCATATAATTATGTCATTGCGCAGAAGTAATTATGTTAGGAGGAGGGATAGCTAACATTGGGTATCCATTATTATATGATTGAGGAGAGGGTGGCAAAGCAATTTTGATAAGGGATACGGAGGGATGAGAAGGGGGGGTAGAGTGAGAACTTGGTGTCAGATCGAAAACGAGGCAATGAGTAGAATTGGTATTTGATATAAGGGGAGCGTGGGGTAGGGGAGGGAAGGAGTAGAGTGTGCATCTGGTAACGAAAGGAAAGGAAGGTGGAGAGTGGGTATCGGAAATCGAAGGAATGGGAAGAAGAAAATGGGTGGAATAGACAGGATGCCAGTGAGAGGTTGGGTACAGCAGGTAGAGTGGTCTGGAGTTGGCATTGGGTGTCCGGGATAAGACGGAGGAATGAGATCAGACGTAGGAATGAGTGGAGTAATCATCGAGTGTCAAGGGAAAGGTGTGGGAAGGGGTGGAGTGGGTAAAAGAGTGTGGATATAAGGGTGTCAGGCTGGATGTGGAGAGAAGGGAGTGGTGCGGTGGAGTGAGCATTGTGTAAGGGGAGGGGGGTTGAGTGGAATGGAGTGGGTATCGGGTGTCAGGGTGCATGTGAAGAGACGGGAGGGAAATGGTGGAGTGTGCATCGGGTGGAGAGAGGGAGGTGGAGGGCGGGAAGGGAAAGAACAGAGTGGGCATCGGATGTCAAGGGAAAGAAAAGTGAGGGTCGTGTGAGTGGGGAGGGTAAAGATGGAGTGTACAGTGAGAACCTGTTGAGTCCATGTGAGGAGCAGCTAAAAGTTTGATAAGTACACGAATAAAGATGGACATGAATAGTCGCAACCAAAAGTCATGCTCTACCTCTATAAATTCAACTCTGTTTGTTTCTCTATTATTAAGTGAAAAGTAAAACCTCCTGAGCAGACACGAACAAAGCCATATTATTCAAGTTGGTTAAATGTAGTTCAGAAGTATGTTTGTATTAAACCAACAGCAAACTAAATTTGAAGCTAAGAAATTGGGACACCGCTTTTGTCCGTGGGTGTATAGGATCCCTTCAAGAACTAGCTCATTTTAGCCATTGATAAGGATAAACAAAATTGATGAGAATCGAGCTCAGGTTAGTATAGTATCTTTGTCAATAACTCTTACGGTACCACCTGCAGTATGATTCGTAGTTGGAAACACTTAACACTTCACCTCCGCAGCATCTGAAACATATAATATAATAATAATGTATAATTATAGACACATGTCAAGCATCAAGACATATTTATCATGAACATGTCATATTGACTGGTTTTGAAGTTTTGAGTAGCTTGGTGATTCTGTGGAAGAGAATGTTAAGAAACATTTTATCTTAAGTATGAAGAGGCCGCTGCCAAATGCCTAGTAATACAGAGATAAATAATAACAATCGGGAACAAATGATAAGGAAGAAATAACTCATGCTATGTGATAGTTAGCAAAAACTTATGACCGCAACGCAATCTGAACACTGATGAATGAAACTAAGACACTGAAAGCAGATTCGAAAGAATGCTATCTAGTTTACAAATAAAAATAACAATATATAAATTAATAAATTAATTTATTCCTATCTATTCTGTTAACCAACATGAATGGTTTCAGTTTGCTAAAGTTTACGAATATGCCTGCAAATCCCAAGAAAGAAAATGAGAGGAACAATGAACACAAAACAGAACGGGTTGGACGTTATGGTTGTGAACAGTGAAGAGTCATTATCGCCCGGGTGTCAAACGAGATACTAATCAAAACCAGTCCTTTAAACATGATGGTTCATGTTTTGGTTGATTGTTTCCATATATTCAATATTTGTCTAGTTTCCTCCCTAGACCTCCATCAAACTTAAACAAACATCAATTAGATCCCCCTTGTAGATAAATGTGTAATTTTTTCGGTAGAAAAATGTCCCGGCCGAAGACCGGTTCTTCCAAAATTACACCTAAATAGCACGAAAGGTCTAAATATTGCCAAAGAAATGTGGCGAAATGTCTTAAAATCGACAAACTAATGGGGCAAGCATCTTAAAATCTGAAAACTAATGGGGCTAAACACGAGGAAGAAGAGGGCCAGAAAAACAAACCCATCTCCCCTCAACTGAGTCCCTCCTTTGTGGCATTATTATTAGTAACCCATCCAGTACCAGTTATACATTCTTTTCATTACATTCTGCCAACTATTAGGCGATTTTATTCTGTTTAAAAAAGGCATCTACCTATTAAAAGGCTACAGACTATCTCGATTAATCATTCCTGAGCTTCACAAAACCTTCTAAATGCAGCTGAAAAAAATACGTCACCGGTACTGAAGGGGTTAAGAATCCGAAGTTAAGAATATGCTTTACAGTTTTTATTGTGTGTCTTAAAATTACACAATATACAAAACAAAGAAATTTGTGTAATTTTGTTTGCATACCTTCTCATCTATATTCCATTCTTAAAACTATATCGTCCCGGTATGAAACCCTGATGACCCGTATACTGGGAAGAACTAAGGGTCATAATATTTATCCCTTCAGCACAATGACGTAATGTTCATCCGATTTTGCTTACCATTAGATGATTTGTTTAGTTTAAAATCTATCTCTAGAACTCAAGGAAGTAAATGCGATCTCAATGAACCCTCTGAATACCTTAGGTCCTTCTTAAACTACAAACAATCGTCAAATTTAAGCCAGAATTAAAGCTAAAATGTCAGCATCGTGCTGAAAAGGTTATGCATGCATTTGCACTCACTGATTCTCACTTTGCCTTAATGAATAAACCACAGAGGCGAAGGGGGGGGGGGGGGGGGGGGTTGGAATGCCAGTCAGTCTCCCATGTTGACCAAGACAGTCACACCGATACCTACTAGAGACCCTATGATACCAGAGATCGGCCAATCTCCGTTTTTGTGTTCGTTCTTTTTCCATGTGAGTGAGGGAGACAAAAGGCAGAACTGCCTGTAGCGAGTGCCTCCCCCAAAGTTGAAAGAGTGACAGGGCCAAAATCAAGGGACGTTCGAGCCAAAATGCCTGGACAAACGGAGTTTGAAGAAATTTAAGTCATAGGAAGAGGGAAAGACAGATTCTGGGAGAGAGTTCCAGAGCTCAGCAGTTGAATAGAAGAAAGTCTGCGAATAACGTTTCACTCTTGGGTTGCAGAGTTGCACAGAGTAGGGGTGGGATTGTGTTGCAAGACGGGTACTACGTACCCTACGTAGAGGAGGTGGTATACACTGGGAAAGCTCTGAGGAACATTGATTATTTTAGTAGCGATAGAAAATTAAGAGAGATGCTACATTGCAGCGAAGAGAGAGAGATTGCAGAGAGTTGGTGAGTGGGAGGAGTTAATGATACGAAAGGCTTTCCTTTCTACTTTGTCTAGGAGTGCGGTGTGAGAGGATCCTCCTCCCACATGTGAACAATACTTTGAATACAAGGATGCACTGTGCCCCTGTACAGAGCAAGAAGCTGTGTAAGGGTAAAGAACCCCTTGAGGTGGTTGAGCACACCCAGCTTCTGGGAGGCTGCCTTAGCAAGACTGGTAATATGGTCCTTCCAAGTGAGAGCAGAAGAAAAAGAGACACCGAGAATATTGAGAGAAGATGAAGGATTGATTTGTGGTGCCACCGGTGTCAATGGCCTCTCTGTACACTTAAGTATGTCTTTATCCATAATAAACATTCGGCCATACTGCCATAGAATGTTTTTTTTTGTTTTTAATATAAATAACACATGATCAAAAATGAAATATAACCTTGTTGTTTGACGTTGTTGGGAGAGGTAGTCGCTTTGTCTGCACCCCCTTCTCCCTCATGTTTAGCCTCATTTTGAGAATTTAAGACGTTCGTTCACTAGTTTGGAGATTTTGATACATTCGGCCCCATTTCCTTGTCAATGTTAAGACCTTTCGTGCCATTTAGGTGTCGATATTTTCCTGGCGAGCCTTTAGTTTTAGGAGGAACCGGCCTTAGGCCGGGAACTTTTTCTAATGAAAATTGTACAAATTTATCTTGAAAAGGAGTATATATTTGTTTTATTTTTTTTTTTAAGCTTGATGGAGATCTAGCAAGGAAGCTCAAAATTAAATAAATAAATTAATAAATAGACCCAAAAACAAACACTACCCCCTTAAGACCTCGAAATGGCATCCAAAACAAATAATTATTCCTCTCTCTTACTACAGGCGCTCTAAGACCTAGGCATTAAGTGAAGGGAACAGTGAATCAGCACAGGTGATGAAATGAAGATCCCGAGTGTGAAATGTGAGGACTCATCGCCTGAGAACTAGTGACGGAGGGGGGGGGGGGGGAGAGAAATATGGCGACTCATCATCTCTTTCACTGTACTCTGTTCGATGTATTTAGGCCAGGCATCTTACCCATTAACCTTTTTTTGTGATTCAGGATGGGCTGGAGCAAACGGGCTGTAATTGTTCACATCTATTTACTGGTTGATTCTTTCCCAATCCTCCTATAGTCCGTTCATTCTAGGTTAGGCAGAAATCGTAAGCCCTAACCTCTCGTAATTCAAAAAGGGCTAGAGTAATCGAGCAAATAGTTCTACCAAATAGGAAGACTTGACTAGGGAATAGGTGTATGAATTGACAGTTCATTTGCTCTAGCCCTTTTTGAGTTACAGAGGTTAGAGGTTACGATTTCTGCCCAACCTAGAATGAACGGACTATAGTAGAAATAACAGCTTGATTACCTAAGTCCATTTTCTGTTATGAGAGTTTGAGGTCGGGATTTCTGACCTTAAGGGGAGATGGACCGTATTTCTGGACCCCCTTCTCCCTCATGTTTAGTCCCATTAGTTATCAGATTTTAAGAAGTTCGACCCATTAGTTTGGGGATTTTAAGGACTTTCACCCAATTTCTTAGTCAATATTAGGACATTTCGTGCCATTTAGGTGTCGGTTTTTTTCCTGGCGAGAGATAGCAAACCTGTAAATTGTAGGAGGAACCGGCCTTCGGCCGGGAAATTTGTCTACCGAAAAATTTACAAATTTATCTCGAAGGAGGGACGTCTAGGCTCTAGGCGATGTTTGTTTAAGCTTGATGGAGGTCTGGGGAGGAAATTAAAAATAATAAAACGATAAATAAATAAGCAAATAAATAGCCCATCCCCCCTTAACTATAATGAGCAGGGTACGTATAATAGACTGGGAACTCCAATAGCCCATCCCCCCTTAACTATAATGAGCAGGGTACGAATAATAGACTGGGAACTCCAATAGCCCATCCCGCCTTAACTATAATGAGCAGGGTACGTATAATAGACTGGGAGCTCCAATAGCCCATCCCCCCTTAACTATAATGAACAGGGTACGTATAATAGACTGGGAACTCCAATAGCCCATCCCCCCTTAACTATAATGAGCAGGGTACGAATAATAGACTGGGAACTCCAATAGCCCATCCCGCCTTAACTATAATGAGCAGGGTACGTATAATAGACTGGGAGCTCCAATAGCCCATCCCCCCTTAACTATAATGAACAGGGTACGAATAATAGACTGGGAGCTCCAATAGCCCATCCCCCCTTAACTATAATGAGCAGGGTACGTATAATAGACTGGGAGCTCCAATAGCCCATCCCCCCTTAACTATAATGAGCAGGGTACGTATAATAAACTGGGAGCTCCAATAGCCCATCCCCCCTTAACTATAATGAGCAGGGTACGTATAATAGACTGGGAGCTCCAATAGCCCATCCCGCCTTAACTATAATGAGCAGGGTACGTATAATAGACTGGGAGCTCCAATAGCCCATCCCCCCTTAACTATAATGAGCAGGGTACGTATAATAGACTGGGAGCTCCAATAGCCCATCCCCCCTTAACTATAATGAGCAGGGTACGTATAATAAACTGGGAGCTCCAATAGCCCATCCCCCCTTAACTATAATGAGCAGGGTACGTATAATAGACTGGGAGCTCCAATAGCCCATCCCCCCTTAACTATAATGAGCAGGGTACGTATAATAGACTGGGAACTCCAATAGATAAAGTACAGTACGTATATCGAACTGTGAGCCAAATACAGTTGTGCACCTCTAATGTTTCAAACACGGAGATGATATGTTATAAAAGGAATTCCTGGGGGCATAAAGACCGAGCTAAATGTGCTTAACCCTGCTGTACCGGCGACGTCTATTTTAATTTATTTCAGCTACATTTATACGATTTTATGAAGCTTAGGGAAGGCTATATGGTAGCTAGAAGGATTAAATTAGATAGTCTCTAGCCTTTAATTAGTTGACATCCTTCCTAAGCGGAATAAAATCGTCTAATAATGGCCAGAATATAATTAAGAGGATGTAGTCGGTACAGTTTGGGTTAATTATCCATGGTTCATTGTGTCACGTTTTCGTTGTGGTATTGTGTTTATTATAGAGGTTATTGTGTTTATTATAGAGGTTATTGTGTTTATTATAGAGGTATTGTGTCAAGGGGAGATGGGTCGTATTGTGTTTATTATAGAGGTTATTGTGTTTATTATAGAGGTTATTGTGTCAAGGGGAGATGGGTCGTATTGTGTTTATTATAGAGGTTATTGTGTTAAGGGGAGATGGGTCGTATTGTGTTTATTATAGAGGTTATTGTGTTAAGGGGAGATGGGTCGTATTGTGTTTATTATAGAGGTTATTGTGTTAAGGGGAGATGGGTCGTATTGTGTTTATTATAGAGGTTATTGTGTTAAGGGGAGATGGGTCGTATTGTGTTTATTATAGAGGTTATTGTGTCAAGGGGAGAGGGGTCGTATTGTGTTTATTATAGAGGTTATTGTGTTAAGGGGAGATGGGTCGTATTGTCTGGTCCCCATTCTCCCTTGTGTTAAGCCCCATTTGCTTTGAGATTGTAAGACGTTCGGACCATTAGTTTGGCGATATGAACACGTTTCGACCCCTTGTCAATTTTAAGACCTTTCGTGCCATTTAGGTGTCATTTTTTTCCTGGCGAGCGATAGCGAGCCTGACATTTTAAGAGGAACCAGCCTTCGACCGGGACATTTTTCTATCGAAAAATGTACAAATTAATCTTGAAGATTAATTTGTTGTTTTTCTAAGCTTGATGGAGATCTAGCGAGGAAACTAAGAAATATAGGAATTTATTCATTTATATATACAGTATATACAAAAAAAAAAAAAAAAAAAAGGCCCACCTCCCCTTAATACGATCCCATATACATTTAGATTATCTGATATATATACCTCTTATAGATACAGTCACAGTAATGATAATGATGATTGAAGTGGTGATAATTGCTATCCTTCAAAGTTGTCAGTATACCACCTAATGAAGGTTATTGTGGTACTTTCTAATGCTCAATGGCTATTACTGTATTATCACTCCTCACACACATCATCACTGTTGTTACTTCACGCCGCTCACCACCACCACCACTTCACGCCGCTCACCACCACCACCACTCGCCAACGTAAGTTCGCCAACGTAACACCGTTATTAAAAATAGGGAGCTAATCCTTACCTAGTAACAATCGTCCAATTAGCTTAACCTCAGTTGTATGAAAAATGCTAGAAACACTCATAGAGACAAACTCGTAAATCACTTAGAGGAAAACAACATACTTAAAGATACTCAACATGGTTTTCGTAATAAACGCTCCTGTTTAACAAACCTCTTAGGCTTCTTCCACGATATCCTCAACCAATATGATGAGAGTAAAGCTGTAGATATTATATACCTTCATTTTCAAAAGGCCTTTCACAAAGTTCCCCACAAACGTTTATTGATAAAAACTAAAAGCGCGTGGAATACAAGAAGGTGTTGAAATGGATAGAAAATTGGCTCAGTGACAGAAAGCAAAGAGTAGTCATAAACGGTAAAGCATCCAAATGGACCAATGTAAGTAGCAGGGTACCCCAGGGATCGGTACTGGGGCCAGTTATCTTCCTAGTTTACATTAACGACATAGATGAGCGTCTCACCTGTACAATCTCAAAGTTTGCTGACGATACAAAAATTGCAAATAGCGTACTCTCAAATGAACATGTTGAAGATATGCAACATAATCTAGATAAGTTGTCACATTGGACTCAAATTTGGCAAATGTGTTTCAATGCGGATAAATATAAAGTACTCCATATAGGAAACCGAGATGAGAAAGCAAACTATTCAATGAATGGCACCCAGCTTAAGAGTGTAGACAGAGATACTGATTTGGGAGTAACAATATCGAGTAACCTAAAACCGAGTCAAAAATGTTCAGAAGTTGTTAACCCTTTCACGCACATATGACGCAGAGGTTGCCAGATTAGCAGTATGAAATAGAGTTCTCTCACTCTTATAATTACCTCTCCAACATTAGTTTTCTGCCCACAGCTAACTCAAAGACAACTGCAGAGGTTGAAGTAACTAAACTACAGGTTTCTAAATAACCCTGATGGTAACACAGGCTTTAAAGTATCCCCAATAGGCTCAAAATCGCGTCATATGTCGGAGAGGGTTAAGAAGGCAAACAAAATAAATGTCTTTATAGGCAGGTCATTTGAGCATAAATCCAAAGATGTAATCCTAACTCTTTACAATTCTTTAGTTCGCCCTCTCCTGGAATATTGCGTTCAATCCTGGTGCCCTTACTACCAAAAAGATATAGACAAGCTAGAACGAGTTCAACGTAGAGTTACCAAAATGATACCTTGCCTAAAGAACAAACCATACAAGGAGCGTCTTAGAGAATTAAATCGATATCCTTTAACCCAGCGCAGATTAGGAGGCAACTTAATTCAAGAAATCATCAAAGGCATCGACAATATGAACTGAAATATATATTTCACTATCGACCAATCAAATTACACGCGGGGGAACGGTTTCAAAATTGTTGGTAAATCTTTTAGCTCACACAAGTCTAAGAATTTCTTCTTCAATCAAGTTGTCAACTTCTGGAATTGGCTTTCCTGAGATATCATAGACTGCAGCACCGTTGATTCTTTTAAACTTCGCCTAGACAAACACCTTGCCTTAAATCCACGACTGACTGCATTTGTAAATTAATCAAGTATTTTTTTATTTTTGTTTTTCCCTCTAAAATATTACTAACAACTGCCCCTTTTTTTTTTTTTTTTTTTTTTTTCTATGTGATTGAGGGAGGCAAAAGGCATAACTGCCTATAGCGAGTGCCTCCCCCATAGTTGAAAGAGTGACAGGGCCAAAATCAAGGGACGTTCGAGCCAAAATGCCTGGACACACGGAGTTTGAAGCAATTTAAGTCATAGGAAGAGGGAAAGACTGATTCTGGGAGAGAGTTCCAGAGCTCAGATGTTGAGTAGAAGAAAGTTTGAGAGTAACGTTTCACTCTTGGGTTGGAGAGTTGCACAGAGTAGGGGTGGGATTGAGTTGCAAGACGGGTACCACGTGCCCTACGTAAAGGAGGTGGTATGCACTGGGATAGCTCTGAGGAACACTGATTATTATAGTAGCGATAGAATAGCGAGAGAGATGCAACATTGCGGCGGAGAGAGAGAGATTGCAGAGAGTTGGTGAGTGGACGGGAGTTAATGATACGAAAGGCCTTCCTTTCAACTTTGTCTAGGAGAGCGGTGTGAGAGGAACCTCCCCACACATGTGAACAATACTCAATACAAGGGCGCACTATGCCCCTGTACAGAGCAAGAAGCTGTGCAGGGGAAAAGAACCCCCTAAGGCGGTTGAGCACACCCAGCTTCTGGGAGGCTGCCTTAGCAAGACTGGTAATATGGTCCTTCCAAATGAGAGCAGAAGAAAAAGAGACACCAAGAATATTGAGAGAAGATGAAGGGTTGATTTTTGTATTGTTGAAGAATAAGGGATAGTCCGCTGGGAGATCCAGACGGGTAGATAGATGGAGAAATTGGGTTTTGGAAGCATTAAAGTTAACAAGGTTTTCTCTGCCCCAATTGGAAATAGTATTTAGATACTTACTAACATCTCCTACTCCTGCCACGTATATTTGTCCCAGGGCAGTTTTCCCTTTCCATTTTTCCCATACCCACTCTAAACTACTGTTTGGACACTTGACCATCAGTGTTTTGGAGGGCAAGCAGACTTGAGGGGTCGCTGGATCTGTTGTTGCTTGATTTCCTTTACACCACCACAACCACCACCATCAACACAACCATCATCATCATCACCACCACCACCATCACCATAACCACCACCACCACCGTCAACACAACCATCATCACCACCACCACCACCGTCAACACAACCATCATCACCACCACCACCACCACCACCATCATCACTACTACCATCACCACCACCACCACCACCACAACCATCATCCCCATCACCACAACCACAACCACCACCACCATTATCACTACCACGACCACCACCATCCTCACCACTATCACCACTGTCATCACTACCACCACCACCACCATCAGCATCACCACCACAACCATCACCACCACCACCACCACCACCACCATCAGCACCACCACCACCACCATCAGCACCACAATCATCGCCATCACCACCATCATCACTAACACCACCACCACCACTATCAGCACCACCACCACCACCATTAGCACCACCATCAGCACCACCACCACCATGGTACCACTATCACTACTATCATCAGTACCACCACCATCATTATTCAGTTATTTATGTCATTAACTGATGTAATCTAGCATTGTTTGTCACTATAGAGCACCACTATAACCTTTAGTATGTTGGTAATAATAGTTGCGTAGAAAAACATGTAGCATCACAATAATCATTATCATCATAACCTTGATTGTATATAGAAGAGGTAAATTAACAAATCTCAAAATTAATGGTACGGTATATAATTGCCAAAATAAGCTCTACTACTGTGATATTACCATGTATAGGCATCAATATCATAATCACTTATGTATCACCTTCACCATCATAGCTACAGTATTAGTGACACTGTATCAGGTAAACCAGTTCTAGTCACCACCATCACCATTACTGTAGATTTTTTTTGTTTCGTGTTTTATTTTTATTTTATTTTTGTTTTATTTTGTTTTATTTTTTACCTGACGAATATACACTTACTCGCTATGGGCTAGATAACTCTATTTCGAGCTGATTTGCTGATGGTACAGTGTAATATATGTTTTACGTTTAATTTTGCCCCTAAAAGATGTTATTCGGACACAATGCCATCAGTCAATCAGAACAAAGTAAAGTTCTTGAGCCCAAAATAGCCAAGTGCAAATTTGCCAGGTAAAAAAAAAATAATATATATATATATATATCTATATATATATATATATATATATATTTATATACCGGTATATATATATATATATATATATATATATATTATATATATATATATATATATATATATATATATATATATATATATATATATATATATATAAATAAAAATAAAACTATAGTAGAGTTCTTCAAGACACCACCAGTAGTACTATTAACTCCCACCATAAGTCATATTTAACACCATCACCAAAACCATTACTGTTACCATCAAAAGCCAATCATCACCACAATAAACATTTTACTACATACCACCAAGTTAACACTATCTGATTCGACGTCTTGTGGGCTAGCTATTATGATATTTTGTTTAATAATTATTAAGGATTTTGTTTGACTTTACCATTTTTGAGCAATATATTTTAGTCTTTCCCCAAAGTTAACACAAATGACAGACTTCCTTCCAACTAAATAATACCCACCCAAACCCCCTTCAAGCTAAATTTGTGCATTTTTCGATAACAAAAATATCCCAGCCGAATGCCGATTTCCTCTAAGTTACAGACTCGCTATCGTTCGCCTAGAAAACAAATCGACATCTGAATGGGGTGAAGCGTCTTATTATAACCAAACTAATAGAGCAAAGCATCTTATAATGTCCAAACTAATGGAGCGAAAAGGGGTGGTTACATTAGAACTCCACAGACTAAATAGGGTTAAGCGAACTAATAATTATGTTAAGGGGGTAGTACTCGCTTTTTATGGACCTCCTTCTCCCTCGTGTTTAGCATTTTAGATTTTAAGACGGTGCTTCCATTAGTTTGGCGATTTTAATACCTTTCGCCCCATTTCGTTGTCAATTTCAAGGCCTTTCGTGCCATTTAGGTGTCGATTTTTTCCTGGCGAGCGATAGCGAGCCTGTACGAATTTTAAGAGGACCCGGCCTTTGGTCGGGACATTTTTCTATCGAAAAATTTACACATTTATCTTGAAAGGGGGTCTAGGGGGTGTTTTCTTAAGCTTGATGAAAGTCTAGCGAGAACACTAAAATATAAATTAATAAATTAATTAATAGCCCCCCCAAAACCACCACTATAGTCTATTCGCTGTAAGTAGGCGAGAAATCATTACCTCCATCCTCTGTAACTCAAAAAAGGCTAGAAGAAATGGGCCGTAAAAGCCAACATCTATTCCCCCAGACAATTTGATTCAAATTAGGGAAAAACTTGTCAGAGTGAGAACGGCAATTAAGATATTCTGTAACCCATGCATTATTAGATGTTCTGTAACCCATGCATTATTAGATATTCTGTAACCCATGCATTATTAGATATTCTGTAACCCATGCATTATTAGATATTCTGTAACCCATGCATTATTAGATATTCTGTAACCCATGCATTATTAGATGTTCTGTAACCCATGCATTATTAGATGTTCTGTAACCCATGCATTATTAGATATTCTGTAACCCATGCATTATTAGATATTCTGTAACCCATGCATTATTAGATATTCTGTAACTCATGCATTATTAGATATTATGTAACCCATGCATTATTAGATGTTCTGTAACCCATGCATTATTAGATATTATGTAACCCATGCATTATTAGATATTCTGTAACCCATGCATTATTAGATGTTCTGTAACCCATGCATTATTAGATGTTCTGTAACCCATGCATTATTAGATGTTCTGTAACCCATGCATTATTAGATATTCTGTAACCCATGCATTATTAGATATTCTGTAACCCATGCATTATTAGATATTCTGTAACCCATGCATTATTAGATGTTCTGTAACCCATGCATTATTAGATATTCTGTAACCCATGCATTATTAGATGTTCTGTAACCCATGCATTATTAGATATTCTGTAACCCATGCATTATTAGATATTCTGTAACCCATGCATTATTAGATATTCTGTAACCCATGCATTATTAGATGTTCTGTAACCCATGCATTATTAGATATTCTGTAACCCATGCATTATTAGATATTCTGTAACCCATGCATTATTAGATATTCTGTAACTCATGCATTATTAGATATTATGTAACCCATGCATTATTAGATGTTCTGTAACCCATGCATTATTAGATATTATGTAACCCATGCATTATTAGATATTCTGTAACCCATGCATTATTAGATGTTCTGTAACCCATGCATTATTAGATGTTCTGTAACCCATGCATTATTAGATGTTCTGTAACCCATGCATTATTAGATATGCTGTAACCCATGCATTATTAGATATTCTGTAACCCATGCATTATTAGATATTCTGTAACCCATGCATTATTAGATGTTCTGTAACCCATGCATTATTAGATATTCTGTAACCCATGCATTATTAGATGTTCTGTAACCCATGCATTATTAGATATTCTGTAACCCATGCATTATTAGATATTCTGTAACCCATGCATTATTAGATATTCTGTAACCCATGCATTATTAGATATTCTGTAACCCATGCATTATTAGATGTTCTGTAACCCATGCATTATTAGATATTCTGTAACCCATGCATTATTAGATGTTCTTTTCAAGCTGAACACAATCCTCTTTAAGAAACTGCCAACACGACAACTAACACCATTATCACCAGCGAGAAATCAACGATAATCTCTATTAACCCCTCCAGAAATACGATGGTATCACTCTGCTTTATAGCTGGCAAACATTGGACGATTTTGGGGAGTTTAAAAAAGGATCCCTGGGAATAAATGCCGTAGAAATAATCTCAACTAACTCTTTAACTCCTAGGTTATTCCAAAACATAGAATGAGATGGTCCAATTATTGTAAAATTATATGAAGAAAAGCGTCATCGTTTGCTAAAACGACTAAGCACCAAACTATTTATTCTAAGCCATAAAATATTTACTCGATCAAACAACAAACCACTTATTCTTCGTTGAACTGCCTCCAGCGACTCTATGTCCATCTTATACTAAGGACACCAGAGCTATATCAGGTCCTCAAATATTGGCTCGGATAAACACCACAGTATTTATATTAGAGCAGAAAATATTTACAATGTGTCTGCACCTTATAGAAAGTTTCTATTATACTTAAATGATGATAAGCACTTCTATACTGTATATACACATATTATAGGCGTACAGTAACCACTAATAAGCACATCTATACTGTATATACACATATTATAGTCGTACAGTAACCACTAATAAGCACTTCTATACTGTATATACACATATTATAGGCGTACAGTAACCACTAATAAGCACTTCTATACTGTATATACACATATTATAGGCGTACAGTAACCACTAATGAAAATCATATGCAATGCCATACATTAATGCCAGTAAATATATTCATTAAGAAAAACAAGTCAAGGTTGGCTTTTCATCACGTATAAAAGGAAGACGAAAACTAATATTCCAAATAGCACCAGGCTATTTCACCTGTTAACAAAACCCATTCAGTACCGGTAACGTCCATTTAATTTTAGTCTGGCTACAACTAGACAATTTTATTCAGTTCACAAAAGGCCTCCAGTTATGAACAAACGTCGTACTATCGCACTTAACCCTTTTTACTACCACAGATTCTTCTTAAACTACACATGATCGTCTAAATATAGCTAGAATAAAATTTAAAAAGACGTCACCGGTACAATACGGGTTAATGTTAGGGTCGATAGGGTTACAGCAAGGTAAGGTTAGTTTAGGCTTACATAAGGTTAAGTTAAGTAAGGTAAGGTAAGGTAAGGTAAGTTTAAGTTAGGTAAGAGAGATTAGTTGAATTTAGTTTAAGGTTATATTTATTATGTTATGTCAGACTGGTATATCATTCTATGTTATGTTATCATATAGGTCATATTAATGTAAGACTAGATTAGGTCAAGGCTCGAGTAGGTTAGGCTGGAATATAGTTAGCTTATGATTAATTAAGCTAGTGTTTTGTAAATGTTATGTTAGGGAACCAGTTTTTCAATACAAGGGAAATTACTTATACACAAAGTGACCACAATCCACCAAAACAAGTACAAGTTCACACACAAAAGAAATTGCTTGCAGAATATGAGGACGCACAAGGGCAGACATTCAATCATTTGTTGCCCAAGCAAGGCTACACCATGACACTGCAGGGCTCAATTATGGGGTCAAGAACGGATGATCTGGTCTCTCTGAAGGCCTCACAAAATACACTTAAGGGGGGTGACCTGCTTTTTGTTATTTCTGTCCTTTTCTCTCTTTCTCTGGCTTGTATCCATTCGGCCCCATTCAGCCAACTATTTTAAGACGTTTATCCCCATCTACTGTAGGTGTCGATTTGTTCCTGGCGAGCGATAGCGAGCCAGCATTATATGAAGAAATCCGGCTTCGCCGGAGAAATTTTTCTGTCGAAAAATGTACAAATTTAGCCTGCTGTCAAACAAAAGTAAAAAGTATGCTGGCTCGCTACCGCTCACCAGTAAAAAATGTACACCTGGATGGGGATAAACGTCTTAAAACAGTAGGCTGAATGGGGCCAAATGGATACAAGCCAGAGAAAGATAGAAAAGGACAACAAAAACAGGTCACCCCCCTTAAGGCTGAACACGTAGAGTAGTATATACCAGTAAATGTAGTCGGCTGATATTAACCCTGTTTGAATAATGTATACTTTCTACTTACCTTCAGCACGATGACGTAATTTTCATCATATTCTGTATACCATTAGACGATTGTCTTTAGCTTATAATATACCTTTAGGACTCAAAGGGGTAAATGTAATCTCAATAAACCTTCTGATTAACAGAGGTCCCTATTAAACAGCATAAACTCGTCAAAACATAGCCAGAAATATAGGTGAAAAGGCGTCATCGTGGTGAAGGGGTTGAAAGCCTACATTATATAATAATAGGAAGGGTGTCATAGTACTGAAGGGGTTAAGGGGAGATGGGTTTATTTTTGGTTCGATTATTTCATATGTATATTATTTATTAAATTTCCACCCTAGAACTCCATGTAAAAAAAAAAAAAAAAAAAAAAATCCGTTAAATCACCCTTCTAGATTAATATGTATATGTTTCCGTAGAAAAATGTCCCGGCCGAAGGCCGATTCTTTAATAATTACAGGCTCACTATCGTTCGTCAGGAAAAAAAAATCGACACCTAAATAGCACGAAAGGTCTAAATATTGACAAAGAAATGGGGTAAAATGTCTTAAAATCGACAAACTAATGGGGCAAACATCGTAAAATCTCAAAACTAATGGGGCTAAACATGAGGGAGAAGGGGGACCAGAAAAACGACCCACCTCCCCTTAAGAGTGGACCCAAAATGGCAACAGGAGTGACTTATTTATAGTACTTAACACAGATACACAGACACTCTATCACACTCACTCTCTCTCTCTCTCTTTCTCACTCACTCACTCACACACACACACACACACACACACACAAATGGCATCTCTTTCTATCTCACACACACACACACACACACACACACACACACACACACACAAATGGCAACAGGGGTGACTTATTTATAGTACTTAACACAGATACACAGACACTCTATCACACTCACTCTCTCTCTCTCTTTCTCACTCACTCACACACACACACACACACACACACACACACACACACACAAATTGTAGTACCCGCACCCTCTTTACCTGACTTACCAAAACAGTTTCTGTATGTATGTATGTTTGTGTGCATACGTGAGCGTTTGTGTATACGGACATGTGCACACTTACTGCATGTTCTTATGTTCCTACATATGTATGTATATGTATGTGCGCACGTACGTGTATATACGTATGTTCTGTATATGAGTAAGTAAATAAATGTGTATATGTACTGTATATCACTTACTCTCATGGTTATTTTATGATAATTTGTATTCTGCACATGCATCATTATTGTATTTATTTATTTTGTTTGTAAACTAAGCTTACCATCCTCATATCTGTACATCTCATGTTCATCCACTAAATTGTAAAATGTGTATTTTCAGCTCATGAGGCTGCCATTCTTTAATAAACCGTTTATTATTATTATTATTATTAAATGGCAACAGGGGTGACTTATTTATTGTGACAATATTGGATGTGAACTGGGGTGTGTGTCCAACCTTACATGGGTGAGGGACAACATTCGTACTTAACACAGGGACACACTCTCTCTCTCTCTCTCTCTCTCTCTCTCTCTTTCTCACGGTATGTCAATAAAGGTGTCTTATTTCTAGTGACAATATTGGCTGTGAACTGGGGTGTGTGGTTCACCTTGCCTGGGTGGGGGATAACATGTCGTATATACTTTACACAGGTACACACACTCTCTTTCTCCTGTTCACTCTCACTCTTAGTCTCTCTCTCTCTCTTTCTTTCTCACAGCTAAATTATTTTAACGTACATCGACTCACACACACACACACACGCACACATAATTTAACCAGTATAGTACTCCGTCTCTCCATTTGCTCAAGCAAACATTATAAGAGAGAGAGAGAGAGAGAGAGAGAGAGAGAGAGAGAGAGAGAGACTACTACATATACAACCAACCACTGAACATTTATCACCGTTATTACCAAAATAACCATTAGGCTTGGTTTGTATCTCCATAGCCATAATCATCTCATTCTCTGTCAAAATAACTACACTAACTTGTACTATTATTTAGATAACAACAATTAATATTAAAATTATCTATGTATAAACCAGAACATATATTTCACAGGGGTTCAATATCTGATTATATTAATTTAATGGATTCAGGTATGCAAAGTTAGTTATATTTTATTTTATAGCAAGCAATGGACGATACAAATATATTTTTAAAAGTTCCCTACTTTAATCACTACAGCTGTATTTTGTCGACTTTTGACAGTAAAATGACCTAGGCTACTAATAAACTTAAAGCAGAACACATAATTCACAATGTTATATGCATATGAATATACATATAAACAATGTACAGTATATATATATATATATATATATATATATATATATATATATATATATATATATATATACATACTGTATACAGTACACTGGTATCAAATTCTACAACTTTGCATGCATTAATTTCCATTCCGTTTAACTGGTCCAACGTCTTGTGGGTTATTATGATAGTGTGTTTAAATATTAATGACGATTTTGCTCACTTGTGCCATCTACGAGCAATGCATTTTAATTTCTCCCCTAGGCTAAGAAATCACCTTGCCAGACTTCCTTCAAACTAAAAAGTATCCACCCAGACATTTTATTCAGCATAGAAATTACCTAAAAATGAATCAAAGAATACAAAATGATCAAGAAACTTCCGAAGTATAATTACAGCGAGTGGTGCTAGGAAACACTAAACTATTGTATTTATCTATACAGTATGTAGTAGGTATGTGGTATTGCTTTTATCTGACTAATTACTGTATATGAGTAATTAAAATGTTGCGTGTTGTTAAGGGGGTAGTGGTTATTTTTTGGTCTACTTATATATATATATATTTTTTTTTTTTTTTCATAGTTTACTCGCTAGACCTCTGTCAATCTTTAAACAAAAAAACACTCTAGACACCCCACCAAGATAAAACATTTATATTTTTCGGTAGAAAAAAATTCCGGCCGAAGGCCGGTTCTTCGTAGAATTACAAGCTCGCTATCGCTCGCCAAGACAAACTCGACACCAAAATGGTACGAAAGTTATATATATTGGCAAACAAATGGGCAAAAGGTCTTAAACTTGCCAAACTAATGGAATGAATGCCTTAAAATCTCAAAGCTAATGGGACTAAACACGAGGGAGAAAAAGCAACCATTTCCCCCTTAATGATGCTAATTTGCGTCGTTTGTTGCAACTATAAAATATGGGATAACCTTTTCTGATCCGTGACGCCTCTTTAGTATCAATCTGGTTTACATTAGACGATTTTATTTAGCTAACCCTTTGAGTACCAGCGACGTGTGTTATTTTATATTCTAGCTATATTTAGACGGTATTATGCAGTAGTAAAAGGGTTGGTTGAGATAGTTTAAAGCCTTATAATTTCTAGAGGTCCTTCCTAATCTGAATAAAAGCGTCTAATAGTTGCCACAATACAATGAAAATGACGCCACCGGTACAGTATGGGTTAAGGAACTACTTTTAGACATCAAAGTACCAGTACTACTAAATATCTGAACTCCTTGAGGATTATGAGGCGTTTTGACAAAGTATTATAGCTACCAATAGACGATTGTATACAGCCTAGGAAGGATCTGCGGGAAACACAAGAGTCACGGCTATCTCAATTAAACCTCTGACTTCCATACATCATTCTTAATCTGAGTAAAATCGTCTAATAACAGCCAAAAACATAGAAACCAATTGTGTCTTGGATCCTCAAGGGGTTAATTCATCCTCTGACTATACCCTGTTCCAAATAGGTAGTCCGGATATCGTAGGCCTTAACCTCTGTAACTCAAAAAGGGCTTGAGGAAATGGGCTGTAAATTTGCACCCCAAAATACCTGGCTAACCCTTCCTAAGTAGTAGAAATATTAACTTGATTACTCTAGTCGCTCGTGAGTTATAGTGGTTAATGTTGAAAAGTGTTGGCCTACATATTTGGAACAGGGTATAATAACTGTCTTGATGGTGTAATGGTATATAGTATTTAAGATCTGTATGTCGTGTCCTAGGTTCGAATCACGGGAAGATCCCACGCTTTCATTAACCCCTTCTGTACCGATGACGTCTGTTTCATTATATTCTAGCTATATTTAGACGATTATGTGCAGTTTAAGAAGGATCTGTGGTAGTAAAAAGGGTTGAGTGAAATAGTTCGAAGCCTGTTCATTGCTAGAGGCTCTTTTTAAACTGAGGAAAATCGTCTTATAGTAGCCAGAATGAAATTTAAAAGACGTCGCCGGTACAGAAGGGGTTAATTTCATTGGGAAATGTTTGATGTTGGGAGTTAAATGAATTAATGAGATTATAGCCTAATGATCGCTAGAATACAACTGCCACAGACCCCACCATCGTATTGAGAGGGTATACAGTAGGTTGTTCCTTTGCGCACCTTCCAGCATTGCCTCCTTCCTATTTGATGCCCACAAACAGACCTTCAGCCAACGAATATATTATAGCTTAAGGGGGGGGGGGGGTATGTATGTCCTAATTGTGTATTTATCTAATGTAGTTATTTTTTATTTTTTCATGTTTTAGTTTCCTCCCTAGACCTCAATCAAGCTTATTAAAAACACCCTCAAGATAAAATTGTAACTTTTTCGATAGAAAATGTCCCGTACATTACAGGCTAGCTAGCTATCGCTCGCCAGGAAAAAATTCGACACCTAAATGGCACGAAAAGTCAAAATATTGACAAAGAAATGGGGTGATTAGTCATAAAATTTACAAAGTAATGAGGTGAACGTTTTAAATCTGAAAGCCAATGAGGCTCAACACGAGGGAGAAGGGGACCAGAAAAAAAAAACCTTCTCCCCTTAAACAAAATACGATTACTCCTCTCAAATAGATGACTTTTCCTTTCGTTCTGCAACTTTAACCTCATTAGGCCGGAGAAGGGTCTTTTTGGCCCTTCCCCTTATTTATTTATATATATTTTTTTTTTATGCGTGAGTGAGGGAGACAAAACGCAGAACTGCCTGTAGCGAGTGCCTCCCCCAAAGTTGAAGGAGTGACGGCCAAAATCAATGGACATTCGAGACAAAATGCCTGGACACACGTAGTTTGAAGCAATTTAAGTCCTAGGATGAGGGAAAGACTGATTCTGGGAGAGAGTTCCAGAGCTCAGCTGTTGAATAGAAGAAAGGCTGAGAATAATGTTTCACTCTTGGGTTGGAGTGTTGCACATAGTAGGGGTGAGATTGTGTTGCAAGACGGGTGATACGTGCTCTACGAAGAGGGGGTGGTATACAATGAGAGAGCTCTGAGGAACACTGATTATTGTAATACCGGTAGAATAGTGAGAGAGATGCAACATTGCGGCGAAGCGAGAGAGACTGCAGAGAATTGGTGAGTTAACGTGAGTTAATGAGATGGAAGGCTTTCTTTTCTACTTTGTCTAGAAGTGCTGTGTAAGAGGATCCTCCCCACATGTGTGAACATTACTCAATACATGGACGCACTGTGCCCCTGTACAGAGCAAGAAGCTGCGCAGGGGTAAAGAACCCCTAGAGGCTGTTGAGCACACCCAGCTTCTGGAAAGCTTTTTAAGTTAGAGTGGTAATCGTGATCTTTCCAAGATGTTTCCCCCCATTAGTTTGGCGATAATAAGACGCTTCACCCCATTCTAATGTCGAATGTTTCCTGGGTGGGCGTATGCGAGTCTGTAACTTGGAAACAATCGGTTTTCGGCCTGGACATTTTCTATGACAAATATACCGTATATACCTATTTTCTAGTTTGAATGAAGTTTGGGAAGGCGATTTTGTTCGCCTAGGGGACAGATTATAATACATTACTCGAAAATGACACAAGCGAAATGACACGCCCAATTTAGCAAACATCGACAGTTTTCCCAAAGATTTGGTGAAGGACTGATCACAAATCCCAGGCACCCCCACCTATCCCCCATCCCCGTTCTCCCCCTGTTACGCTGGCCAGCTTGCCAGAATGCACTCGTAACTCGCTAGCGCTCGCCAGGGCAGTGAAATGGGCTACAATAATCGTAGAACGATGTTCTTTCTTTCATAGAGTTCATGTTGTCACAGACAGATCAGTGGTGATCTTTATTCTTGTCTGTGACACTTGGAAGTATTTTATATCATTGATAGAATATAAGATGCATTGTGTGAAGTTAAAGGAGAAAGAGCGAGGTAGGCAGTGAGGTGGTAGTATGTGGTGTTGATATTCGGTGTGAGCGTCCTGGGTTCGAATCCACGGACTGCCACATGCGTTTGTAATATTTCAGTAATCGATTTTAGGAGTAGAGTTGGTTGTTGGATAGAACATAATAATACAAAAAAATCTTTCTTTTTGATAGTATATAAGTGCAGTATATCACAGCAAGTATCTAAGACACTCTGAGTTGTTGTCTTAGTAGGCTAGGCTTGGTGAAGCTTGCTCGTTGAGCGTGATATAATTATTATGATGCTATTATTTTGGGGAAGTGTTGTGCAGATTTTTTTTTATAATGCAGTGTTTTATGTTTGTGATCGTGCCTTGTTTTCACAACTTGGGAGAGTAGCTGGGTGATGCGGGGTTGGTGAGCATTCTGTCTGGTCAGATGTGGGGTTCGCCTGTGGCTGAAACGTCCCACATCTTGGGCGGGGTGTTACGCTGGCCAGCTTGCCAGAATGCACTCGTAACTCGCTAGCGCTCGCCAGGGCAGTGAAATGGGCTACAATAATCGTAGAACGATGTTCTTTCTTTCATAGAGTTCATGTTGTCACAGACAGATCAGTGGTGATCTTTATTCTTGTCTGTGACACTTGGAAGTATTTTATATCATTGATAGAATATAAGATGCATTATGTGAAGTTAAAGGAGAAAGAGCGAAGTAGGCAGTGAGGTGGTAGTATGTGCGTGTGTATGTACGTTTGCCTCCCTCGCTCGGAGGAGTTTCCCACGCTTGTAAGTGGTCGGGGGGCCTGACGCGTCAAGTCAGTCACGTGACGCCTGCTCCTCATGACGTAGTCGTCTGTGATTGGGTGCTGCTGCCTTTGTTAGTGCTGGGGGGGCTCCTGCCCGCATTTCTCCTGCAGAGCTTGGCACGGCGTGCTTGGTCCTACATGTTCTTTGCAATCTGTCCCCCAATCTAACCCCTGTACTACTTTCTCTCTCTCTGAACTTCTTCGTTTTCATACTTCTCTCTTTATTCAATTACTTATCCCTTCTGGTTCAGCATACGACTTCCATAGTCGGTCAGTCGTATTACCAGCACCAGCTCTCCATATATGTTTGCACTAGTTTTAGGGATTAGTAGAGTCATAGTCATATGGTAGCCTAGTGTTGGGGTGCTTCTAATTATTGAGCTGTTCTTTCCCATTATTTAATGCTAGACAGTGGAAAGTATCTTTGGTCGTTGTCTGAGTTATGTATGTGGCAAGTCAGAGCCTGTACAACATCGACGAAGCTAGCTAGCCTGTAACCCTTGTGCATATTTTCCTTTGCGAGTGTAGCAGTATACAGGTGAAGGGCCTTTGCCTACACTTACCTGTATGCTTGCTACCTCATTTTGTTGACCTTTGTGGAGCGCCAGGGTAAGACCAGATACTAGAGATCTGGACTTACCAAGAGAGCCTCCAAGTCACTTAACGTAACATAAGGGAAATCTGTTCAAGGGGAGACAGTAGGCTACGAGCATGCTTGCGCTCTGCCTAGTTTCCTAGTACCTTTTATGCCACTGCTAGACTTTATTAGTGAGAAAGACAGCATTGTGTTTATTAACTTTCATTGTGTATGCTTTAGGAATTATTCACGCCTTATTTTGGCCTAGGTTAATGCATAGTGCACAACCCAGTTTGGCTGTTACGTTGGCTAAGGAAGTACTGTTTCTGAGTGGTCATTATTAGTGCTGTCACAGAGTTGTTGCACTCCCTTGTTATATATATGTATCCTACTTATTGGTGTATTTAAGACACACGCTTTGGTGTCCTGCCCCTGCATTTATTTCTGTTCTATATTAACGAGCATCTTAGAGCATCAGACCTTTTCAGAAGATTCCATATCTGATTGCTGTAGGACTAGACTTCCAGTGTTTTCATAGAGCATTGAAGAGTTTAGTGTTGAGTACAGACTCACACTAAAGTTAACGTAAGCATATATTCCTCTATTAAATCTTATATAGTTTATTCAAGCATTGTTATTACTTAAGAGCATTTTCATAATGTAAGTACTCCTGTTGTGAGTTGGCTTTGCCGGCATCGGAAAGCCTTTGTAGAAGTGCACTAAAACCTAGTTAATTGATACCCCGTTATCCAGTAGATTAACTCTGAAGGGTTTTAAGTGTTTTTATTGACCTGCGTAATAGTTCGAGGGTTTTGGAATTAGCGAGCGTACCGTTATTGCAGATATAGCCTATCATCTAGTCCATCATTAAGTGCCCTTGTTTATTTCGTAGTGCCGGTCGTAACAAATGGCGACCTTAGACCAGAATATAGTGAACTGAATATTGCAGTTTTTTTTGAGAAATCCTATTGCCATTTGGGGTTGAATTTATTTCTCGCATTGTTGGCAGTAGACATTGTTTTGAGGATATATAGAACTTGTTGGAGTTATTGGTGACCTAGTATTGCACTCAAGAACATCTTCGAATATTTTTTGGTGAATAAAGCTACGCGAATGTTTGGCTACTTTTGTCTTTACTGAATTTTGTTTTTGTTAACTCCATCATGTCACTGGACGGGTCTGAGCATAGTGAGGGCACAGTGCGGGAGGCAGGCGAGGAGGTGGAGAAGGTGGAGTTGTTTAACGGCGTTCGGGTGGTGAACAATGAGGAGGATGCTCGGAGATTTTTGGAGGAGCCTTTGTCAGCGGATCGTGTGTCGGGGCTAGACTGGTACGGACTGCAGTGTGTGGCCACGGTCTTAGGGTTTCCCAGTACTAGCGGTTGGTCGAGAGGTGAGCTGGTTACCTGTGTGCTCGATGGGGTGCATGGGGCTTCGGGTGGAGCGGGAGCTGGGGCACCTTCGGCCCAGCCCCCATTCCACTCGACTCCTATCATGGCGCCCCCTCGGGCTCCGGAGCCGGGTACGTTCCCGCGGGCCGATGCCCGCTGGCGGTTGGGTATGCCTCTAGGTGATTCACGGGGTGGGTCCCTGATAGTAGCACCCCCTCCTCAGGGTTTGTCTGCCGAGATGTTGTTTCAGCTCGAACTCGCCAAACTCGAGCAGCGGAAGCATGAGGCTGAGCTTGAGCAGCAAAGGGCTGAGCTCGAGCAGCGAAAGCATGAGTCTGAGCTCAAGCAGCGAGAGGTGGAGCTTAAGTTTGAGTCTGAAAGGTATTGTGCCGATGTTGACCTAGAGAAAACTTGTGTAGAGGTGACGAGGAACCGGGTCGTCCAGGGGGGTCGAGCCCATGACCAGTCCCTGTCGCATCTACTTAAGTTGGTTCCAGTGTTTGATGAGTTAGGAGTTACAGAATTTGTTCTCCGGTTCGAGAAAAAGTGCCAGGAGCACCAATGGCCCGAGGAGAAGTGGGCAGCCCTTGTTTCTTCACGATTGACGGGGAAAGCACTCAAGGCGTACGATGCTTTGCCCCTAGATTCCTGTTTGAATTACGAGTTGTTGAAAGAGGCTGTCCTGAGGGCGTATGAGCTACAGCCAGAGACCTATAGGCTGAAGTTTAGGGCGGTTCCAAAAAGAAAGGAGAGTACTTTCCAGGAACACGCTAGAGAGCTGTCAGATGCATTTGAAAATTGGTTAAGGTCGGAAAAGGCAACTACTTTTGATTCAGTAAAACAATTAGTGTTGCTGGAACAATTTTTTAAATGTACTGGCAGTGACTTGACTCTTAACCTGAAAGAAAAGCAACCAAAAACTCTGCAGAGGGCAGCTGAGCTGGCTGATCTTAGGGTGTCATTGATTCGTGGGTGCGGGTCTGCACAGAGAGCTGAGGCAGGTAACCAGGGGCGTACCACTCCACCCCCCCGAATTAATGACACAAATAATTATCCATTTAAGAGTACTGTTGCCAATTATGAACCCAAGTCGAAACCCTTCCCGTTTAAGAAAGGCCAGGGCCCTTCCTCACCTCAGGGGAAGTCCAAGAGTGAGGTGGAATGTTTCAAGTGTCATAAGAAGGGGCATATTGCGCGCTCATGTCCGAGCGCACTGCCTACAGCAGTGGTGTCACTAGTGAGCAACATTGGCGTGCCTTTGAGGTCTTCCGCATTTACCCGGGGTAAACAGTCGGTTGCGAAGTCATCGCCGGTGCAGAAGCAGCAGGAGGGCTCGTCACCCGTCCGTGATGTTTTTTGTGGTCATAGGGGGCACGGCACTGTGAGGTGGGCTGGTGTGAGGCATAGGCGTGAGTTGTTGCGTGATACGGGCGCTTCCCAGACACTTGTTAAGAATTTCACTGGCAAGCCAATTAACGCGGCTCGGGTTGTGGTGGTTCAAGGCATCAATGCTACGCGGTCTTACCCGCTGGTCAGAGTGGAGCTTGAGGTAGACGGTGTGACACAGGAGTTGGATGTGGGTGTGGTGGAGAAATTGCCAGTTGAGGGGGTCGACCTCCTTCTCGGCAACGACTTTGCGGTGCCCACTTCTGAGGTTCCACCCTTAGTTGTTGCCGAGAGGGCGGCCGACACGAGTAGGGAGGGGCAAGAGTGGCTTGAGAGGTGTCAGATGCCGCAGATAGCTTGTGCTGTCACCCGGTCTCAGTCCGCTCAGGTGTCACAGCCTAGTACCCAAGATCTAGACCAGCGGAGGAAGGGTCGGAAGGAGAAAGTCAAGGCTGGTCGGGTTGAGAGTTTGGATCTAGCGACACTCCTTGGCGACTCGGTACTTGCACCCATTATGAGGTCCGGAGTGGCCCCAGAACCTGTCCCCCCTATCGACATGGTTGGGCGTGATAGCACTCCGCGACAGAAACGTTCCCAGGCGAAGCAGGCAAAGCTTGAGCAGCATAGTGTTGGGGGTGGCCACAAGTTGCTTCAGGAGCACTTAGATAGGTTGGCACCCTCGGATATATGTCGGTTGCAAGCAGAAGATCCTGGGCTTGAGAGTTGTGGGAACGGGGCGATTGAACTCGACGAGGACGGGGATGCAAAGTCGGGAGATATTTTTCATGTTGGGGGAATCCACCGCCGCCGTTTTTTGGATCCCAGACGTAGTTGGGATGGTGGGGCAAGAGTGGTTGACCAGTTGGTGGATCCTGAGAAGTGTCGTGATAGCCTGTTGCGGTTAATAATAATAGTTCTTAAAGCTAGCGCATGCTAAGCTAGCTAAGGATAGCTCAATAAGGCCGATTAGGCGTATTTCCATTGGGGTCCTGTACTACTACCCCATCCCTTTGCTCATGAGGGATGGTAACGACTCAGTGCTTGTGAAAAATCTTTAATGCGCCGAGCGTGGGCGCGAACCCGGGCCTTCTGGGTGGAAGTCCGAGACGCTAGTCACTACACCAAGCGCATGATGTTCCATTGGCAGGTCACTTGGGTGTGAGAAAAACGTTGGCTTCGTTATCTAGGTTGTTCTGGTGGCCAGGTATTAAAGCCCAAGTTTCGGCATGGGTGGCGATGTGTGGTACCTGCCAGAGGGTGGGAAAGCCCAATCAGAGCATACCTAAGGCTCCGTTGCACCCAGTGCCTGCTATTGGTCCGCCCTTCAGCAAGGTTATCAACGACATGGTAGGCCCTCTGCCTCCCACTAGTGCAGGTAACAGGTTTTTGCTAACCCTCAAGGATGTCTCCACTCGCTACCCTGATGCATACCCTATGAGAAATGGCAAGTCTAAAACTGTTGTGCGAAATTTGCTGTTGTATTGCTCGAGGTACGGGTACCCGCAGGAAATTCAGTCGGACCAAGGGTCGAATTTCACGTCCACACTCTTCAAACAGACCATGCAGCAGCATGGGATTCGTACGGTTGTCTCTTCAGCTTATCACCCAGAGAGTCAAGGGGTGTTGGAAAGATGGCATTCCACTTTGAAAAGCATGTTGCGGTGCTACTGTTTGGAGAACGGCAAGGATTGGGACCTGGGGCTACCGTACGTTTTGCTTGCGGCAAGAGATGTACCTGGGGAGAGCCTTGGGTTTAGTCCCAACAAGCTAGTTTTCGGGCATCAGGTTAGAGGTCCTCTGAGCATGGTTAAAGAAATCTGGGAAGGGACTGTGCAGCCATGTTCTCTAATTAAATATGTCCTCGAGAGTAGAGACAGGATGCTGAAGAGCCTGGAGTTGGCAGGGAGAAATTTGGTAGAAAATCAGGCCTTGATGAAGGATCGATATGACACTAAGGCAAAGCTCCGGGAGTATGTGGTTGGACAGGAGGTTTTGGTCTTATTGCCCTTAGTAGGCCATCCCCTGTCGGCTAAGTTTGTCGGTCCTTACAAGGTCATGCGCAAGTTGTCTGACCTAGATTACCTTGTGGCTACTCCGGATAGGTGGAAGAAAAATCAGCTCTGTCATGTGAACCTGTTAAAAGAGTTCGTGAGGCGCCCACCTGAGCAGCCTACTGTCCCTGTGTTGGCTTGCAGCGGCCAAGGTGGAGAAGGAGAGGGGGGCAGTGAGGCACAGGTGGAGGAGAGCTGGGATTGTCATGTCTCGGCGGATCAGTGGGCGGGGAACACGAACCAGGTGGCTGTTGAGGCGCTAGAGCACCTGCCTGAGCAACAGCGTGCAGCAATCCAGCACCTATTCTGTTCATACCCACTGTGTTTGCCGAGCACCCAGGCCTCACAACTCATGCGGTGCATGATGTGGACGTTGGAGACCACCCCCCCTTTAAATCAGTGCCTTATCGTGTACCTCCCATTAAACTTCCGGCTCTCCTAGCGGAGTTAGGCTACATGTTGGAGAGAGGACTGATAGAAAAAGGGGCGGTTAGGTGGACATCTCCCGTCACTCTGCCGCCCAAACCAGATGGCAAGGTCAGGTTTTGCATTGACTTCAGGCGGTTGAACGGTTTAACTCCCACCAATGCCTACCCTCTTCCCCGCGTAGATGACAGTGTTGATAAGATCGGGTGTGCACGTTACCTCACCAAGGTGGATCTTGTCAAGGGTTACTGGCAGGTGCCGTTGTATGAGCGAGCGAAGCAGGTGTGCGGGTTTGTGGTGGATGGGAATACTTACCATTGCAACGTTATGCCGTATGGGCTGAAGAATGCACCTGCAACTTTCCAATGCCTGATGAACGAGTTAGTGGCGGAGATCCCTAACTGCACCGTTTATCTTGATGATGTGATAATTTACGACGATGACTTTGAGAGCCATTGCGAGCACATCGGGGCACTGTTCAGGAAGCTAAGTGAGGCTCATTTGGTGGTCAATCTGGGCAAATGTGATTTTGTTCGGGCAACTGTGCAGTATCTGGGGTTTGTGGTAGGGTTAGGCCAGGTGTGCCCCCTCCCCTTACCAAGATACAGGCTATTAACCAGTTCCCCAGGCCGACCACCAAAAGACAGATCATGAGGTTCTTGGGCATGATTGGGTATTACCGCAGATTCATCCGCGGATACTCCTCGGTGTTGGCTCCTCTGCCGGACTTATTGGCAAAGACAAAAAAGTTTGGGTGGGCACCTGAGTGTGAGAAGGCTTTTTCACTAGTGAAGCATCTGTTGTGCACTCACCCCATACTCAGGGCCCCCGACTTTTCAAGACCTTTTCAGCTAGCGACAGATGCTAGCGGCGAAGGGGCTGGTGCCGTATTGTTACAGACAGATACGGAAGGTGTGGAACACCCAGTAAGCTTCTTTTCGAAAAAGTTCAACTCAGCACAAAAGAACTATTCAGTAGTAGAGAAGGAGCTTCTGGCTATTGTGCTGGCGCTCAGGCACTTTGAGGTGTATGTTTCCGCTTTTGGCCCAGTCGTGGTGATTTACACTGACCACCACCCTTTGAAGTTTTTGAATCAGTTCCACAACCGGAATATGAGGCTAACTAGATGGTCTTTAATGTTGCAGGAGTATAATCTGGACATTCGCCATATTGCCGGTTGTGACAATGTGATAGCTGACTGTTTGTCCAGGGTGGAGGACCCAGGGTAGGTTACCACAGGTGTGTTTGGTGGAGTGGAGAAAAATTAGGCTTGCCCCTGTAGTGCAACGCCGCCAAAAACACTATTAAAAATATAAAAACCTCACATAGCCTACATGAGCTGCAGTTGGGATGTGTGTACATGCTTAGATTGATATGCAGGATTCGAAGTTGCATAATAGATCGTAGGCAGTGTCCACCATTCTTTAACTGCCTTCGTGGCGCAATGCATAAGGTGTTGATATTCGGTGTGAGCATCCTGGGTTCGAATCCACGGACTGCCACATGCGTTTGTAATATTTCATTAATCGATTTTAGGAGTAGAGTTGGTTGTTGGATAGAACATAATAATTGATATTGGTTCAAGAGTAATTTATCGAGAGGCCTTCCCTAGTGGTTAAGGCCCCATTAATTGCTCTTTCCATTCACATATGCATAGCCTACGTGAGCTGCAGTTGGGATGTGTGTACATGCTTAGATTGATATGCAGGATTCGAAGTTGCATAATAGATCGTAGGCAGTGTCCACCATTCTTTAACTGCCTTCGTGGCGCAATGCATAAGGTGTTGATATTCAGTGTGAGCGTCCTGGGTTCGAATCCACGGACTGCCACATGCGTTTGTAATATTCCATTAATCGATTTTAGGAGTAGAGTTGGTTGTTGGATAGAACATAATAATTGATATTGGTTCAGGAGTAATTTATCGAGAGGCCTTCCCTAGTGGTTAAGGCCCCATTAATTGCTCTTTCCATTCACATATGCATAGCCTACGTGAGCTGCAGTTGGGATGTGTGTACATGCTTAGATTGATATTCAGGATTCGAAGTTGCATAATAGATCGTAGGCAGTGTCCACCATTCTTTAAATGCCTTCTTGGCGCAATGCATAAGGTGTTGATAATCGGTGTGAGCGTCCTGGGTTCGAATCCACGGACTGCCACATGCGTTTGTAATATTTCATTAATCGATTTTAGGAGTAGAGTTGGTTGTTGGATAGAACATAATAATAAACAAAAATCTTTCTTTTTGATTGTATATAAGTGCAGTATATCACAGCAAGTATCTAAGACACTCTGAGTTGTTGTCTTAGTAGGCTAGGCTTGGTGAAGCTTGCTCGTTGAGCGTGATATAATTATTATGATGCTATTATTTTGGGGAAGTGTTGTGCAGATTTTTTTTTATAATGCAGTGTTTTATGTTTGTGATCGTGCCTTGTTTTCACAACTTTGGGAGAGTAGCTGGGTGATGCGGGGTTGGTGAGCATTCTGTCTGGTCAGATGTGGAGTTCACCTGAGGCTGAAACGTCCCACATCTTGGGCGGGGTGTTACGCTGGCCAGCTTGCCAGAATGCACTCGTAACTCGCTAGCGCTCGCCAGGGCAGTGAAATGGGCTACAATAATCGTAGAACGATGTTCTTTCTTTCATAGAGTTCATGTTGTCACAGACAGATCAGTGGTGATCTTTATTCTTGTCTGTGACACTTAGAAGTATTTTATATCATTGATAGAATATAAGATGCATTATGTGAAGTTAAAGGAGAAAGAGCGAGGTAGGCAGTGAGGTGGTAGTATGTGCGTGTGTATGTACGTTTGCCTCCCTCGCTCGGAGGAGTTTCCCACGCTTGTGAGTGGTCGGCGGGCCTGACGCGTCACGTGACGCCTGCTCCTCATGACGTAGTCGTCTGTGATTGGGTGCTGCTGCCTTTGTTAGTGCTGGGGGTCTCCTGCCCGCGTTTCTCCTGCAGAGCTTGGCACGGCGTGCTTGGTCCTACATGTCCTTTGCAATCTGTCCCCCAATCTAACCCCTGTACTACTATCTCTCTCTGAACTTCTTTGTTTTCATACTTCTCTCTTTATTCAATTTCTTATCCCTTCTGGTTCTGCATACGACTTCCATAGTCGGCCAGTCGTATTACCAGCACCAGCTCTCCATATATGTTTGCACTAGTTTTAGGGATTAGTAGAGTCATAGTCATATGGTAGCCTAGTGTTGGGGTGCTTCTAATTATTGAGCTGTTCTTTCCCATTATTTAATGCTAGACAGTGGAAGGTATCTTTGGCCGTTGTCTGAGTTTTGTATGTGGCAAGTCAGAGACTGTACAACATCGACAAAGCTAGCTAGCCTGTAACCCTTGTACATATTTTCCTTTGCGAGTGTAGCAGTATACAGGTGAAGGGCCTTTGCCTACACTTTCGGGAGACTCAGGGAATAGCCTGAATTCCATTTTCTCTCCCAGGCCTTGGTAGCTGGATACATATCTTTCTGCCTCACACATCAGGGGCATCAGGAAAACCCTCTTTATATAACATACACATCCAACTTCACGACATTGCCCTACATCGCTATCCTCTATCCATAAAATACTTCTCTTCCCACTACATATCATACATGTAACACCATACACTTACCTTATAAATATGGCAGTACAATTGTTAAGAGCAAACCTGGTGGTCCCTCGGATATCCACCCCCGGCAGGGTTGGGTTATTGACACAGGGCCCTCCCGGTCGTCATCATGCGACTGTGTCAAGAGCATTGCAACGTCCCAAAGCTGCTTGTCAGTACAGCTATTTCTTTAGTAATATAAGGGGACTTCACTCTAACATCAATTCTGTACACCAATTTCTTCAAGCAGAATCCCCTACTCTCCTTTTTTTGACAGAGACTCAAGTAACATCCACATCTGACACATCTAGATTTAATTTTCCAGGTTATCAACTGCTCCAAAATTTCAGACCTAAAGGTGGTGTATGTTGCTTCGCAAAATCTGAAATTGCCCTGGAGGAGGTTACTAGTTTCAATTGTCCCTATTTTGATTATTCTATATACAAATTAATTTCTGCTGGTAAATTTAAATACATATGTTGCATCTACCGTTCCCCAAATACTCCTCCAGAGCAAAGTCTTTTTGATTCTCTGTCCTCACAACTCAGTGTCCTCAACTTAAATGCTTCTTCTGAAATCACTGTGTTGGGTGATTTTAATGTCCATAATGTTGAATGGCTCACTCATTCAGCCAGGACTGATGATGCTGGTCTTGAATGTGAGCTATTTGCAGACTCATTTAATCTCATTCAACTAGTCAACCAACCCACCCGTGTACCAGATAATCCTAATCATAATTCCCACCTACTGGACTTATTTTTAACAACCAATTCAGAAAATTATGATGTTACAGTGAGGTCCCCACTTGGATCTTCTGATCACTGTCTGATACAGGCCACCTGTCTATCACCTACCACACCTTCCCACTCTGAACCTGTTTTGGTGACTAAATGGCATTACGATAGGGCAGACTGGGAGGGTCTTCAAGGTTTCTTTATTGATATTCCCTGGACCTCTTTCTTTTCTAATGATGCACACTCCACCTTGAGCCACATACAAGATTTTGTAAAAATTGGAATGGAAACTTTTATTCCTCATCAAAAGTACAGTAAAAGATCTAATTCACCTAAATGGTTTGACCATAATTGTGCTAGAGTAACTGAACAAAAAGCAATAGCCTACAATGCATTCACGAGATCAAAAACACATGAAGCCTTTAATTACTTTAGAAACATCAGAAATCATGCCAAAACTGTATTAAACCTAACTAAATCAAACTTTCTCCATAAGCAGGCAAATAAACTTCTAAATAATCCAAATGATAACAAAATATTTTGGTCTACTCTTAACTCATTCAAATCCAACTTCACTACTGCTTCATCCATTCCACCATTAAAATCTCCGACTGGCAATCTTGTAAGTGACCCACGAGGTAAAGCTAACCTTCTTGCGGATATTTTCTCCACCAACTCAACCTTAGATGAAATAAATCAAGATGTCCCTGTACTTAATTTTAATTCGCCTGAAATTCCCTCACTTAAGATCCACACCAGACATGTCAAAACTATTTTGCAGAATCTCTCAGTAGATAAGGCTCCTGGTCCAGATGAAATTCCTCCAATAGTACTTAAGAATTGCTCCTTGGTGCTCGCTCCTGTATTGGCAAAATTTTTCCGTCTGTGTACTCATACCTCATGCTTCCCAGTACCCTGGAAAGAAGCAAACATCCATCCAGTTCCTAAAAAAGGTGCCTCTTCAGATCCATCAAACTACAGACCAATAGCTATAACTTCCACTCTTGGCAAAGTTTTTGAAATTATATTAAATAATCACATAATTAAGCATCTGGAGAATAATAAATTAATCAGTGATAGGCAATATGGTTTTAGACGATGTCGATCAACTGCAGACATTCTTTGCCTTCTTACGCATCAAATCAACCAAGCTACAGACCAACATGGTGAAACACATACAATAGCACTGGATATATCAAAGGCATTTGATAGAGTCTGGCATCAATCCTTATTGTCGAAGATGTCACACTACGGCCTTGCATCATTAGTTCCACTAATTTCTTCTTATCTTCATAACAGAAAAATACGTGTAATGGTAGATGGCCTTTATTCTCAATTTCACTCAATAAATGCTGGTGTTCCCCAGGGATCAGTTTTGGCCCCAACTCTGTTCCTCATTCATATCAATGATCTCATATCTACCACTCATAATCCAATACATTCCTACGCAGATGACTCAACACTCCACAGTTCCTTCACATTTACCAATTCTTTCACCCAACCCGATCTTATAAATTCAAAAATAAACACTGCAATTTCTCTGAACCAGGACCTTTCTAGAATTAATGAATGGGGACAAGAGAATCTAGTTTCCTTTAATGCACAGAAAACCAAGTACATTCAATTTTCTAACCGACAGAATCTCACTGACTCCCATATATTTTGTAATGATGTAAATATTCCCACTTCCCCTAGTATTGACATTCTCGGTGTAACATTAACTACTAACTTGAGCTGGACACATTATGTTAGAAGCATTGCTAAAAATGCCTCTAAAAAACTGGGACTCTTGTACAGAGTTCGAGAATTCTTCACTGACGAGCAGTTGGCCGTAATATAAAAGTCATGTGCGCTCTCAGATGGATTACTGTTCACCTCTGTGGGGTGGAAGTGGAGTGGTTGCATTGAGGCAGTTGGACAAAATTCAAAATAAAGCTATTAGATTAATCAATAACCCTGCAATCACACAGGACCTTCCTACATTAGCCATACGAAGAAACGTTGCATCCCTTGCATTATTCTACAGATATTTTCACAGCAATTGTTCCGAGGAACTTGCTTCAATTGTGCCGCCTCTCCACATCTTTCCCCGTAGAACTAGGGCAGCTGAGAGCGCCCATGAATTTACACTTTCTCCTCCACAATGCAGAACTTCTGCTTATCAGAATTCATTTATCCCCAGAGCTACTACTCTTTGGAATTCACTTCCCTCGAATTGCTTTCCACAAACTTACAATCTACAAATGTTTAAATCCAGTTGTTACAAACATTTTATGAATGGAGGATGCCTTTAGGCACATGGACCTTTTTGTTTTATCTGTGTTTTTCCTTCCTCCGTTCATTGTCTCTTAAAAAAAAAAAAAAAAAAAAAAAAAAATGTATGCTTGCTACCTCATTTTGTTGACCTTTGTGGAGCGCCAGGGTAAGACCAGATACTAGAGATCTGGACTTACCAAGAGAGCCTCCAAGTCACTTAACGTAACATAAGGGAAATCTGTTCAAGGGGAGACAGTAGGCTACGAGCATGCTTGCGCTCTGCCTAGTTTCCTAGTACCTTTTATGCCACTGCTAGACTTTATTAGTGAGAAAGATAGCATTGTGTTTATTAACTTTCATTGTGTATGCTTTAGGAATTATTCACGCCTTATTTTAGCCTAGGTTGATGCATAGTGCACAACCCAGTTTGGCTGTTACGTTGGCTAAGGAAGTACTGTTTCTGAGTGGTTATTATTAGTGCTGTCACAGAGTTGTTGCACTCCCTTGTTATATATATGTATCCTACTTATTGGTGTATTTAAGATACACGCTTTGGTGTCCTGCCCCTGCATTTATTTCTGTTCTATATTAACGAGCATCTTAGAGCATCAGACCTTTTCAGAAGATTCCATATCTGAATGCTGTAGGACTAGACTTCCAGTGTTTTCATAGAGCATTGAAGAGTTTAGTGTTGAGTACAGACTCACACTAAAGTTAACGTAAGCATATATTCCTTTATTAAATCTTATATAGTTTATTCAAGCATTGTTATTACTTAAGAGCATTTTCATAACGTAAGTACTCCTGTTGTGAGTTGGCTTTGCCGTCATCGGAAAGCCTTTGTAGAAGTGCACTAAAACCTAGTTAATTGATACCCCATTATCCAGTAGATTATCTCTGAAGGGTTTTAAGTGTTTTTGTTCACCGGCGTAATAGTTCGAGGGTTTTGGAATTAGCGTACCGTTGTTGCAGATATAGCCTATCATCTAGTCCATCATTAAGTGCCCTTGTTTATTTCGTAGTGCCGGTGGTCGTAGCACCCCCCACACACACCCCCACTCCACCCCAGACAGCAGTCAGACACCGTAATACACTAACCCCCATTCGTGCCAGAACCGTGAGATACCAAGTCAACCCCATCCCCTATATAGTAAACCTAATCAATCAAGCCATAAAAAACCCTAGTGTGCGACGAATCATACTGTACATTACACTTTTCCATATCTAGTGTCAAATCCCCCCAAACCTGTGTTAAGGAAGTGTCACACGAGCTCTTTATCCATAATTTTTTACGGGTAATTTTAGTCTTGACATCTTCAAAATTTTAGTTTCATAAGATGTAAGCTACCTATCAGAATCTATCTTTGGTCTAGTTTCCGTTTCTTATGCGAATAAGACACAAAATAGTATGAGAACAAAAAATATCTTACTCATCGCAAATTGCCAGAAAACGCGCTGATGTGACACTATCTTTTTACTGTCTATAATACAATACTGCAGAAGATCTTGAAAATGATGCCTCATCAGTTTGACTTAGCCTACTAAAAATACTATCTGTATGAAATTGTGTAACCAAATGCCAGATGAGCAGTGAACATAGTACTTACCAAAATACAATTCGTACGAAATGTGTCAGCTCTATTCTAGATAAACAGTGAACATATTCAGTATATTATCACAGAAGGCAATCATCAAACCTTTTCAAAATGTCCTATTATCTCAACTCAAAAGCTATCTGCAAACCTATTACATAATATATAACTAATTAACTAGCTTGTATGAAATATCTTGCTTTGGTAACTGTTGTGCTGCTACTTTAGAGGCATAAACTTGGCAGACTTCAAGAGGAAACTGGAAGCCCACACGTGTTGCAGGACCTGCATCATTTGCTGTAGGTGGCTTTCCCAGGCGGGAGAGATGATGATGTCGTTGAGATAAGTCAAAGCAAATCTGTCAGTCCAACCTAGTCAGGGTGCTGTCCAGAATGTTGGAGAAGGTGGCAGGTCCATTTGTGATGCCGAAGGAGAGACAATAAATTGGCATAACCTACCCTGACTGGTGGCGAAGGTGGTTTTTGGTGTGGTCATTTCGGACAAGCGCACCTGTGAGTATCTGGATTAAAAATTGAGGGTGAAGAACCATCTTGATCCATGTAATGACTTAAAGGCATCGTCAGTGATGGGGAGGATGAGGGGATCCTTCATGGTGACGTCATTGAGCATGTGGTAGTCGACGTAAAACCGAATGCTATACCTTCTTTTTGTTGTGCCAGGACAAGGGGGTAGGACCAAGGGGACTCAGACAGCTCGATGATGCCAGTCTGGAGCATATCTTGTACCCGGCGGTCTTCTTTATTATGGCGAAGAGAGTTTTTCAGCATAGGGGTTGTATGATGGGAGGTCTTGGTTGTGTATCTCATGTTTAATGAGATGTTTCATCCTCGCCCAGTGGCATCTTGCACAAAGACATCCGCGAATTCCTGTAGTACGTCCAGGAGCTGGGCCGTCTGTCAAGGCTTCAGAGGGAAATGAGCTTGGGGTGGGATGTCTGGACTGCTCACTCTTGTTTTTCTTTGTTCTGTCTTTGAAGGGAGCCAGCTTAACGGGCTAGTAATCGCTCAACAGCAAATCTTTTGGCAGGTGAAGGGGTTCGAAGGTGACTTATTCGAAATTAATAAAGTTGGGTGTGTGTTGCAAGCACTGCTCTGAGAACATAGTAGTGGGGTAAAAGGGGTTGGAGAGGAGTAGCTGGGTGTTGTAGAGGGGATTATCAACTCTGCTGTCAGCATGACTTTCTCGAGGGGCTTGTGGGATTCCTGGGGGTGGATGGGTTCAGACTCAGGAAATGGAAGGGTTTGAAATGGCTGGGCGGGGTCGAGGGTTAGATCCTGGTTTGGTGTGAGGGTGGGGAAGGTGCAGGCAATGCTCCTTGTTGGTGAGTTGGGCGTTGTTGGCAGCCAGGACGTCCTATTCGAGGTATCCGTTGAAGGGGCGGGGTAGCATGCTCAATACATTAAACACTGTCTGGACACTGCCAGCGTTCAGGTGCAGAGGGAGGGTCTGCGAGATCTCGTGCAGCTTGATAGGGTGATCACTGGCACCTAAGAACTCTACGGGTGTCGACTGGAGGGGGCCGAGTTGCTCCTGATTTTGGAAGTAGAATTGGTGAGAGATGCATCTTTTACTGGCTCCGGTGTCTAACAGGAGTAGATGGGGCATCCCCAAGATGTGGGCAGAGACTATTGTGTGGTGGGGGGGGGGGGTCATAGATGACTCCCAGATGCCAAGGTTGCTGGAGAAAAAAAAATATATATATATATATAATTATATATATATATATAATTATATATATATATATATAATCCCGAAGGGTGGAGCAGTCTCTGCTCATTTGTCCCCTACCCTCGCAATTGAAACATCTCATGTTGATTATGTTTGGTAGCTGTATGGTTCTGATCCCAGGCACCTCCACGAAGGGAGCTTGTGTCATAGGCAGTGTGGGCATCACGGGTGTTGCATTATTGATATATTTTCCTTATTCCCAACTAGTCAGGTCAATTTATGACAAACAACCACCCAACCCACAACAAATGGCAACAAAAGGTTTCTCAGTGATTTTCATATCTACTGTATATACTGATCAACAGAAAAAAGTCTACCAAAATCTGACATCCGGAAATGGGTTAAAACTGAGTCATTTTCAAGATGGGCGCCACCGGGCTTTGAAATAACTAAAACAGCTATAACTTCTTCAATAATTGTGATTGAAACATAATTGTTGGTTCTGGTACATGGTTTTAATGGATCAGCAATCCACTGGTGTCAATAAAATTCAGACCTGATCAGTATTTAACCTGAAATCCAAGATGGCGGCAAAAATTGAATGGCGTAAAATCAATAAATTGTCTCTATATAATCAAACTTCTGAGAATAGCCATTTGAAGGGGATCGTGCTTAGGCTGGGTACATCTCACATGTCCATGAATCTGCTTGGAGCAATAGGCACGTTGATGGCGGGAATAGGACTCAAAAACATCCTGGAACTGGTGTACGGTGAAAATGCTGTAGTTCATATGATGTCCGGAAAATCTATTCAGAGGGCATTCCGTGGCCATCTACTGGTGAGCAAGTGTCTACATTGAATTAGTGTGGCATCTGTATTGGAGGAAAATCCTGAGTTCATGCTCCAAGTAGAAGAGATTGAGAAAATGTATTCGTCCTTGCTAACGGGTGACATCTCTCTTGAAAGTCTTGAAGAATCAGCTGCAATTGTAAAGATCACTGATGAACTTGAAAAGAAGAAATCTGAACTTGCTGCACAATCCAAAACGAGTAAGCTGTGGCTGGCTTATCAAAAGATGCTCCATACTGCTCGGGCAATGATCAAGGCAGATCGCACTGGGTCTTGAAAGGATCAATTGCAAGCTGTTGCTGATGCATTGACAATATTTGCAGCAGCTGGACACTACAACTACCTGAAGTCCGCTTATCTCTACTTACAAGAAATGAGTGAACTGGAGAGCAAACACCCAGATGTGTACGAGAAGTTTCAAAATGGCTTCCATGTTGGTTTGCTGTGGGGAGATTGTAGGCACCAATCGATCAGGGCTAGACCCAGGTGAGGTTATAGGCATGTGATAAAGAGTCGCTGGAACTCCTGTTTCATTTGCTTGGCCTCTCTTACTGATTTTCTTTGTGCCTCATTTACACTGAGAGCAATCCAGCTAGCTCTCACAAACACCTCCTCCTCCTATCCACTTCACTACACTAAACATGCACACCACACTTCATTCCTCCACACCAAAATTAAAAAAAAAAAAAATGATGAATTGTAGTCCAGCCTCAGAGTCCCCAGGGGGGGGGACCATAAATGCCCCCTCACCCGACCGACCATCCCCTGACGACCCCACACAATTACCTGGACCTCGGCCTGTTACTCTTTCTATTAATTTCTGCAACATTCGCGGACTTTCCTCTAACTTTCACTCTGTTGAGCACCATCTCTCCTCCTACAAACCTGATCTTCTCTTCCTCACCGAAACTCAGGTGTCTGTAGCAACATCCCGCAACCCCTTCTCTGTATCCTCCTACTTTCTCTATCCTAGTTTCAAAGCCAAAGGCGGATGTTGTGCATATGTGCACAACAAACTCACTTGCTCTCGTGTTCCCGATTTCGACTCCTCTGAATTCTCAACTTTATGGCTCAAACTTTCCTGTCATTCTCTTACTAAATATTTCTGTGCTGTCTATCTTTCCCCTAACTCTACCAACTTTCCCATATTCTTTGACTATCTAAACTCTACAGTGGAACACATTCTATCCATTTCTCCTTTCTCAGAAATCTCCATCTTAGGAGATTTCAACGTTCACCACCGCCATTGGCTCTCCTCTCACACTACTGATCCACCTGGTGAACAAGCCTACATCTTTTCTATCCTAAATGACCTAGAGCAGTTAGTTCAGCAACCCACCCGTATCCCGGATCGCATCGGAGATCGGCCCAACATTCTTGACTTGTTTCTAACTTCTAACCCTTCTTCTTATACTGTCGATCTTTTCTCTCCTCTGGGCTCCTCCGACCATAAACTTATCTCTGTCACCTGTCCTATCTCTCCAGTACAGCCACCCGATCCTCCTAGCCGGCGGCGCTTGTGGCACTTTGGCGCTGCCGACTGGGAGGCTCTTCGGCAGTACTTCTTTGATTTCCCATGGAATGATTTCTGCTTCCATGGCCGAGGACCCTCGGAGAGTGCTGAACGCATTACCGAGGAAATCCTATCGGGCATGGAAGCATACATTCCATTCTCTTTCTCTCAGACTAATGCTAAAAAATCTTGGTTTACTCACGCCTGTTCTACTGCTGTCCGCAATAAGGAGGAAGCATTCAAACGGTACCGACGCCTTAAAACTCAAGACTCTCATTCTTCATATGTTTCTGCCCGGAATCAAGCCAAATCTGTTCTTCGACTTGCCAAACACTCTTTCATCAATAATAAATGCACTGAACTATCCAACTCTAGCTCTTCCCAAGCTTTCTGGCATCTAGCCAAAAACCTCTCCAACAATTTCTCTTCCTCGTCTTTCCCTCCCCTTTCCCACTCTGATGGCACAACCATCACTTCTTCCTCTGACAAAGCTAAACTCTTCGCTCAAACTTTTGCTAGAAACTCCACCTTGGATGATTCCGGTGCTATTCCTCCCTCTCCGCCCTCCTCTCTCTTACTTATGCCTAATATCCTAATCTCTTCTAAAGATGTACTTTCTACCCTCTCTGGGCTTAACACTAATAAGGCGTACGGTCCGGACGGTGTTCCTCCTGTTGTTCTCAAAAACTGTGCTTCCGTGCTGACTCCCTGCCTAGGCAAACTCTTTCGTCTCTGTCTATCCTCTAACGTCTTCCCTTCATGCTGGAAGTTTGCTCACATTCAACCTGTCCCAAAGAAGGGTGACCGCTCTCAACCCTCCAACTATCGTCCAATTGCTCTTATCTCTTGTCTTTCTAAAGTTTTTGAAACTATTCTTGCTTCCAAATTTCTTAAGCATTTCTCTTCTCATAATCTGCTCTCAGATCGCCAGTATGGCTTCCTTAAGGGTCGCTCTACTGGTGATCTTCTTTCATATCTTACTAACTCTTGGTCATCCTCCTTCCGGGACTTCGGTGAGACTTTTTCTATTGCACTAGACATATCGAAAGCCTTCGATAGAGTCTGGCATAAATCTTTAATTTCTAAACTACCCTCCTTCGGTTTCTATCCCTCCATCTGTGCCTTTGTCTCTAATTTCCTTTCCGGCCGTTCCATAGCCGCGGTTGTGGACGGCCATTGTTCACTTCCTCACCCTATAAACTCCGGTGTTCCTCAGGGCTCTGTCCTATCTCCTATTCTCTTTCTAATTTTTATAAATGATCTCCTTAACTGTACCTTAATTCCCATCCATTCATACGCAGACGACTCAACCTTACACTACTCCATTAGTTTTTCAGAACGCCCCAACCAGCAATCCCTCAACGACAAACGTAATGAAGCCATAGAACTCTTAAATTCTGATCTAAATACTATTTCCAATTGGGGCAGAGAAAACCTTGTTAACTTTAATGCTTCCAAAACCCAATTTCTCCATCTATCTACCCGTCAGGATCTCCCAGCGGACTATCCCTTATTCTTCAACAATACAAAAATCAACCCTTCATCTTCTCTCAATATTCTTGGTGTCTCTTTTTCTTCTGCTCTCATTTGGAAGGACCATATTACCAGTCTTGCTAAGGCAGCCTCCCAGAAGCTGGGTGTGCTCAACCGCCTTAGGGGGTTCTTTTCCCCTGCACAGCTTCTTGCTCTGTACAGGGCCATAGTGCGCCCTTGTATTGAGTATTGTTCACATGTGTGGGGAGGTTCCTCTCACACCGCTCTCCTAGACAAAGTTGAAAGGAAGGCCTTTCGTATCATTAACTCCCGTCCACTCACCAACTCTCTGCAATCTCTCTCTCTCCGCCGCAATGTTGCATCTCTCTCGCTATTCTATCGCTACTATAATAATCAGTGTTCCTCAGAGCTATCCCAGTGCATACCACCTCCTTTACGTAGGGCACGTGGTACCCGTCTTGCAACTCAATCCCACCCCTACTCTGTGCAACTCTCCAACCCAAGAGTGAAACGTAACTCTCAAACTTTCTTCTACTCAACAGCTGAGCTCTGGAACTCTCTCCCAGAATCAGTCTTTCCCTCTTCCTATGACTTAAATTGCTTCAAACTCCGTGTGTCCAGGCATTTTGGCTCGAACGTCCCTTGATTTTGGCCCTGTCACTCTTTCAACTGTGGGGGAGGCACTCGCTATAGGCAGTTATGCCTTTTGCCTCCCTCAATCACATAGAAAAAAAAAAAAAAAAAAAAATGTGATCCGGCGAACAAACCAGTTTTGGGCAGGCCTCAGCTGTGATCTAGTCATCGAACAAACACTCATGAGATCACTAAAAAGCACCGGTGGATTGACTCATGGCAGTAAGATGACAGAGGAACACCTAGCATTGTGGACAATGTCAGCCCCCATAACATCTGAGGTCAACGTCGCCATGCAGGACTTCAATGATCTCACATACGCAACAAGCAAAAAGCATAAAGAAGCAACTGGTGCCAGAATTGAAAGAGATGCATCCGACCTCTCGAAGATAAACACACAGCTGAGTGCATTTTCACCTTTCTCCTCTGATCCTACATTAAGAAATATCATAAATGGTATCGTGGCAAGCGAAGACATCAACGTGCATAAATATGAAGCTGTTGGGAACAAAATCATCGAGAGAATGATTGGACAACCTGTGTTTTCCTTCTCCATCAAGAGGACAGAGAAAGCAAAGACCCTGGGAAATTCTACTGCTCTCCAGGTTGCTCCTCACAGAACCATCGACTCCAGTGTGCTGTTCCAGCGATTCCTGGTGGTATCCCAGACAGGTAATTTGTCACTTGAGGACGTGATGAGTTTTGAGCTCAGTCCATACCCACCATCTCTCTTTGAGGACAACAAGATCTTGAGGAAGGCCGACAAACCTCAACTCGCTAAAGCCGTCAATGACCACTTTACCAAGGCACTGGCATGTGAAGGAGCACCTGACACCACACCTTCAGCACACCTTAAGACTGAAAGGTATGTGCTTGATGGTGGATCCTTGCTGCACAAGCTCAAGTGGAAGAAGGGAGATACATATGGCAAAATAACCAGAGCATATGCGGACTTCACAACAAAACACTATGGGACAGCAACTGTTGTCTTTGATGGCTGTGGTGCAGGCCCTTCGATAAAGGATAACACTCAGCAGAGACGGGGACAAGCCAACAGCTATCCGACTGTGAACTTCACCGGAGAAACTGAATTTGACGGAAAGAGAGATGAATTCCTATCTGTCAACAGTAACAAGCAACAGCTGATCACCTTAATAGGTGATCAGATGAAGAAAGTGGGCTGCACAGTTAATCAGGCAGAAGGGGACGCTGATGTGGACATTGCCAAGACAGCCGTAAACAGCACAATTCTGCATTCCACCACACTAATCGAAGAGGACACAGATTTGTTGATGCTTTTGCTCCATTACTGTATACCAGATGGAAACCACTATATTTCAGATCAGACAACCAATCAAGAAGCTATCTGAAAGTATATGACATCAATCGGATGAAGCATCTTCTTGGAAATAAGTTGTGCACTCAACTATTATTCCTGCACGCCTTCACAGGATGTGATTCAACATCTCGTGTGTATGGCATTGGGAAAAAATCAGTCTTGCAGAAACTCGTGGAAGATGATCAAGGCCTCCAGTTGTGTGCAGATACATTCACTTCGAGAGGCGTGATCCCCGCTGAAATAAGGAAACTTGGCAGCCAAGCGATGGCCGTTATATTTGGTGGGGAGAGCACAAGTTCTCTGGCAGCCATGTGTTGCAAGATATTCACAAAGAAGGTCACTGCTGCTAAGTCTTTCGTTACACCTGAACGTCTTCCCCCAACGGAATCTGCCACCAAGATTCATTGTCTCCGAGTGTACTACCATGTCATAGTTTGGATGGGGATGGAGGGTGACCTCGATGCTCTGGACTGGGGCTGGGGACTTGAAGACAATCGATTTGTACCTATCATGACTGCCATGAATGCTGCACCAGACACTCTTCTGAAGATGATACACTGCAACTGCACCACAGCTTGTGACACGCCCCGTTGCAGCTGCAGAAAGAATGGGCTTCTATGTACGTCTGCATGTGGATCATGCCAAGTGACGTTTTGTGACAATCCACTATATCAAGCCTCTGAGGAACTAGAGGACAGTGATGAGGACTGAAATTGTAACCTAAACTGTCATCATGTAATGTTCACAAATAACTGTTTCAGTAGCACCAGGTGTTCAGTGATTTTGGTTCAGATGGAAAATGTATTGATTTTACGCCCTTTATTTTTTGCCGCCATCTTGGATTTCAGGTTAAATACTGATCAGATCTGAATTTTATTGACACCAGTGGATTGCTGATCCATTAAAACCATGGACCAGAACCAACAATTATGTTTTTATCACAATTATTGAAGAAGTTATAGCTGTTTTAGTTATTTCAAAGCCTGGTGGTGCCCATCTTGAAAATGACTCAGTTTTAACCCATTTCCGGATGTCAGATTTTGGTAGACTTTTTTTGTCTTTTCTGTTGACCAGTATATCCAGTAGAAATGAAAACCACTGAGAAACCTTTTGTTGCAATTTGTTGTGGGTCAGGTGGTATATCGACCCGACTAAACAGTCCTTAATATAAGTTAATATAAGTTAGAGCTATGCTGTAGACTGTTCCTCTGTACATTTTCAGGTTGTGGCTGCAGTTATCAATTAACCGTATGATATTATCATTATTATTACTATTATTATTATTATGACACACACACACATACACACACTCTCTCTCTCTTTCTTATTATTTGTTGTTCTCTCTCTCGCTCTCTCACACACACACACACACATGTTTTCACCCTAGGGAAACAATGATATCGACGCTAAATGAATGATCACTGAATGGCAAGAACATCCTTTTACATTTGCCTTCGATAGGTCCATCCTAAGGCATACAGTATACTGTACAGTATAGGTCCATCCTAAGGCATACAGTATACTGTACAGTATAGGTCCATCCTAAGGCATACAGTATACTGTACAGTATAGGTCCATCCTAAGGCATACAGTATACTGTACAGTATAGGTCCATCCTAAGGCATACAGTATACTGTACAGTATAGGTCCATCCTAAGGCATACAGTATACTGTACAGTATAGGTCCATCCTAAGGCATACAGTATACTGTACAGTATAGGTCCATCCTAAGGCATACAGTATACTGTACAGTATAGGTCCATCCTAAGGCATACAGTATACTGTACAGTATAGGTCCATCCTAAGGCATACAGTATACTGTACAGTATAGGTCCATCCTAAGGCATACAGTATACTGTACAGTATATACACATTCTGGTAGAAGTTAGTATATACAAATACAGACATACTGTATATTGTAACTCAATACAGACATACTGTATATTGTAACTCAATACAGACATACTGTATATTGTAACTCAATACAGACATACTGTATATTGTAACTCAATACAGACATACTGTATATTGTAACTCAATACAGACATACTGTATATTGTAACTCAATACAGACATACTGTATATTGTAACTCAATACAGACATACTGTATATTGTAACTCAATACAGACATACTGTATATTGTAACTCAATACAGACATACTGTATATTGTAACTCAATACAGACATACTGTATATTGTAACTCAATACAGACATACTGTATATTGTAACTCAATACAGACATACTGTATATTGTAACTCAATACAGACATACTGTATATTGTAACTCAATAGCTTTGAGAAAGAACTTCAAAGTTCACATAATTCAACTACAGGTAACTGAAGTACTGTATAATGCAAAAACTGAAAGTGGTCATCTCACTTTCAGGATTAACGGCAGTGAAAGGCCTGACCATGGCAGCTAAGCCATTATAGTTGTTTTACACAGTCATGCTATGATTATTAACCGCCATTACTGCTACAAAAGAGGTGTAAGGAGCAGGACTTCCACCATCCCTGCCCCCCTTTCTTATATGTTTTTGTTTGTTTGTTTTTTTATTGAGCAACTCAATCTGTAGACCATTTCAACATGTAGTTCTCAACCAGTGCCAATTCAACATATACTGTAAGATTAGGTACATTCGAACATTGCATTGGCACTGTCTTAGTTAGCCATCGTTGAGAGCTACTAGTTCAAATAGTCTCCTGGTTAAGTTGTCTTAAGAACATAAGAACATAAGAAAATGGGAGTCTGCAGAAAGCCGATTGGCCTAAGCAAGGCAGATCCCTGTCCCACACAACCCCAATTACAAAGCCCAATTATAGGCTCAACACTCTAATACCCTGAGGATCATCTTACCAAACCGGTTAGAGATTAACGCAGGATTACGGGGTCTGCAGAGCGCTGATTGGCCCAACCCGGCTGATCCCCCTTCACACCCAACCCTTCTCGTCCATATGCTTATCCAATTTTTTCTTAAAGCTCCCTATCGTTCTTGATCCCACTATATCACTTGGTAGCCTATTCCACCCATCTACAACTCTGTTACCAAACCAATATTTGCCTATATCTTTTCTGAAACGAAATTTATCTAATTTGAAACCATTGGTACGAGTTCTTTCGCTATCACTGAGCTTTAGTACATTTGTCATGTCCCCTTTGTTAATCCCACTAACCCACTTGAACACCTCTATCATATCCCCTCTAACTCTGCGTCTCTCTAACGAATGTAAACCTAATTTCTTCAACCTTTCTTCATACGGAAAATTTCTAATATTATGGATCATTTTTGTCATTCTACGCTGAATTCTCTCCAATGAATCTATGTCCATTCTGTAATAAGGACACCAAAATTGGACAGCATAATCCATATGGGGTCTCACTAATGACAAGTAAAGTTTTAAGATAACATCAGCAGTTCTGTTACTCACACTCCTAGAGATGAACCCGAGAATCCTGTTTGCCTTATTACGAACGCTTATACACTGTTTTCTAGGCTTCAAATCATTGCTAACAAACACACCTAGATCTTTCTCGCAGTCTGAATTTTCTAATTCTAAATTAGCTAGTTTATATTTAACATTTGTTTGCATCTTCCCTATCTTTAATACCTTGCATTTGTCAATGTTAAACTTCATCTGCCAATTTACTGACCATTCATGTAAGGTATCTAGATCCCTTTGGAGGCACTCTATATCGCTATCTGAATCAATTGATCTCCCCATTTTAGTATCGTCTGCGAATTTACTTATCCTACTAGTTATACCTAAATCTAGGTCATTTATGTATATAAGAAACAACAGGGGACCTAATACCGATCCCTGGGGGACACCACTTTTGACTGCTCCCCACTCTGACTTGGTACCATTTATGCTGACTCTCTGTTTCCTACCAATTAGCCATGACCTAATCCATCCCAACAACGACCCTCCTATTCCATGTGCCCCAACCTTTCTCATCAATCTCTCATGAGGGACTCTGTCGAAAGCTTTACTGAAATCTAAATATAATATCATATGACTTGTCACTATCTACTGCTTCATATACCTCTGAGAAAAAGCTAAGCAAATTAGTAAGGCACGAACGTCCCTGAGTGAATCCATGCTGAGAAGAATTTATTAAGTTAAATTTTACTAAGTGGCTTCTAATTTTCCTAGCAATAATAGACTCTAGCAACTTTCCTATGATTGATGTGAGACTAATGGGACGGTAATTGGATGCTATCGATGTATCACCTTTTTTGAAGATCGGAACTACATTTGCAAGCTTCCAAGCTTCTGGAACTAAACCTGTTTCTAATGACTTGTTAAATATAAATGCTAATGGACTACTTAACTCATCTCTGCATTCTTTTAATACTCTAGCATATACCTCGTCAGGACCAGGCGATTTTTGAGGTTTCAGTCTGTCAATTTCCTTAAGCACATCATTTCTACTTATACTAACTGTACTTAACATATTTTCTATACTATCACTATATACCATATTGACTTCTGGAATCTGTGCCAAATTTTCATTAGTGAAAACGGAAAGAAACTGACTATTTAATGTACTGCACATTTCTAAATCATTTTCTGTTATTTCTCCTATTGAAGTTTTTAGGGGGCCTATTACATCTCTAACTTTAGATTTATATAGTTGGTAAAAAGCTTTAGGGTTATTTTTTGAGTCGCTGGTTATCCTTATTTCATAATTTCTTTTTGCTTTCCTGATTTCCTTTTTGACCTGTCTTGATAGAGTCTGATAGTATATATGTAAATGATTTTCACCTTTCTTTATTTTTCGATATATTCCTTTCTTTTTTCCTATAAGATCTATTAGCTTATTAGTCATCCATTTTGGTTGGTTCTGCGTCGATCTAAATCTTCTTTTAGGGATATATTTATTTTGAGCATTGTGGAGTGAAGCAATAAACTGGTTATATGTAGCTGGCAAGTTTAACTCTGGCATATCCTGACTTAATCGCTTAACAATAGGGTCCACCCTTAAGTCTCTTCTTAGCCCACCATAATCGGCTTTTCTGAAATCTGGGATAAGTGTCGTATTCTCTTTAGCATTCCCTGTCCATTGTATATTAAAATAAATAGATTTATGATCGCTATTTCCTAGGTGGTCACCAATCTCTACATTATTTATCATATGTTCATTGTTACTGAAAACTAAATCAAGAATATTAATACCTCTAGTCGGCGTATCTATGAATTGAAATAAAAAACTATCTTGTACTACCTCTATAAACTCTACTGAATCGGAGTCGCCTATTTGGTGCTGCCAATCAATGTTCGGAAAATTAAAATCCCCCATAATGCACACATTGCTAAACCTTGATGCTATTTTAATTTCCTCCCATAACGATTTTCCGCCATTTCTACTCATATTAGGCGGTCTATATATAACTCCAATAACTATGGTCTCACTACCTTCGTTAACCTCTACCCAAACACTTTCATTATCATTATTTAGTCTAATACCTGATTTAATAGCTTTTTAATGTACTCCTGACAAACACTGCTATACCCCCGCCCCTCCTACTTGTTCGGTCATATTTAAACAAACTATATCCTGGAATATCAAATTCTGCTAAAAAATGCCTAGATTCTGTATTAATCCACGTTTCAGTTAGCGCTATTATGTCTATATTTTCTGTGCTAACGAGTGCTCTAAGTTCGTTCATTTTGTTACATAAACTCCTACAATTTGTATAATATACCCTCAACCTATTACTTTTATTTGCAACTAATTTTCTATTGTGTTTAGCTAACTTATTATTTCCTGTTGAACTACTAGCTCTAGACGGAAATTCTACTCTATCAGTATTCTCATCTTTACTATCAGTTACATGTGTAGTGTTATCGATACTACTATTACACATCACTATATCCGCACTATCTATCGCACTGTCTTGCAATTGATTTTCACGAGTAGGTTTGCTATTGGTAAATATTTCGCCTAGAGCCTCTTTGCACAGGTGCACTCATCCAATCTAATTGAAAATAACTAACCAAGCATAACTGCCACAACATACCATAAACTTACCTAACCCAATATAATTTAGGCGAATCTAGTCGCAACTTACATTTAACAACACACTGGCTAACCTAACCTGACCTTAAGTTTACAGTATATTCGCTAACACCTGAAAAGTTAGATCAGGTATCCGAGTTCGAATCCCGGGAGGATCATATGCTTTCATTAATTTATTCAAGTGCATTGGGGTTTGTAATGGAGGATTAATGTTAAGAACGGGATGTTCCTTAATCTAACTTACTTTAACATACCTCTAACAAAGTATACAATAACATAAACCTAATCTAATCACATCCTAGATTTAACCATTTCAAGATAGAAGAACGCATTTCTCCCATAGATTCTTGCTATCATTAGACGATTTTATTGGACTTAGAAAGGAATTGTAGGTGTCAAGAGAATTATTCGAGATAGTTTTTACCTAGTTGAATCCTAGAGGGTTTTCCCAATTTGAGTAATATAAGAACATAAGAACATAAGAAAATGGGAGTCTGCAGAAAGCCGATTGGCCTAAGCAAGGCAGATCCCTGTCCCACACAACCCCAATTCAATTACAAAGCCCAATTATAGGCTTCACACTCTAATACCCTGAGGATCATCTTACCAAAACGGTTAGAGATTAACGCAGGATTATGGGGGTCTGCAGAGCGCTGATTGGCCCAACCCGGCTGATCCCCCTTCACACCCAACCCTTCTCGTCCATATGCTTATCCAATTTTATCTTAAAGCTCCCTACAGTTTTAGATCCCACTATAGCACTTGGTAGTCCATTCCACCCATCTACAACTCTGTTACCAAACCAATATTTGCCTATATCTTTTCTGAAACGAAATTTATCTAATTTGAAAACCATTGGTACGAGTTCTTTCGCTATCACTGAGCTTTAGTACATTTGTCATGTCCCCTTTGTTAATCCCACTAACCCACTTGAACACCTCTATCATATCCCCTCTAACTCTGCGTCTCTCTAACGAATGTAAAACCTAATTTCTTCAACCTTTCTTCATACGAAAGATTTCTAATATTATGGATCATGTTTGTCATTCTACGCTGTACTCTCTCCAATGAATCTATGTCCATTCTGTAATAAGGACACCAAAATTGGACAGCATAATCCATATGGGGTCTCACTAATGACAAGTAAAGTTTTAAGATAACATCAGCAGTTCTGTTACTCACACTCCTAGAGATGAACCCGAGAATCCTGTTTGCCTTATTACGAACGCTTATACACTGTTTTCTAGGCTTCAAATCATTGCTAACAAACACACCTAGATCTTTCTCGCAATCTGAATTTTCTAATTCTAAATTAGCTAGTTTATATTTAACATTTGTTTGCATCTTCCCTATCTTTAATACCTTGCATTTGTCAATGTTAAACTTCATCTGCCAATTTACTGACCATTCATGTAAGGTATCTAGATCCCTTTGGAGGCACTCTATATCGCTATCTGAATCAATTGATCTCCCTATTTTAGTATCGTCTGCGAATTTACTTATCCTACTAGTTATACCTAAATCTAGGTCATTTATGTATATAAGAAACAACAGTGGACCTAATACCGATCCCTGGGGGACACCACTTTTGACTGCTCCCCACTCTGACTTGGTACTATTTATGCTGACTCTCTGTTTCCTACCAATTAGCCATGACCTAATCCATCCCAACAACGCCCCACCTATTCCATGTGCCTCAACCTTTCTCATCAATCTCTCATGAGGGACTCTGTCGAAAGCTTTACTGAAATCTAAATATAATATCGTATGCCTTGTCATTATCTACTGCTTCATATACCTCTGAGAAAAAAACTAAGCAAATTAGTAAGGCAAGAACGTCCCTGTGTGAATCCATGCTGAGAAGAATTGATTAAGTTAAATGTTTCTAAGTGGTTTCTCATTTTCCTAGCAATAATTGACTCTAGTAGCTTTCCTATGATTGAAGTGAGACTAATGGGACGGTAATTGGATGCTATTGATTTATCACCTTTTTTGAAAATCGGAACTACATTTGCAAGCTTCCAAGCTTCTGGAACTATACCTGTTTCTAATGAATTGTTAAACAGAAATGTTAATGGGTAACTTAACTCATCTCTGCATTCTTTTAATACTCTGGCATATACCTCATCGGGACCAGGCGATTTCTGAGGTTTCAGTCTGTCAATTTCCTTAAGCACATCATTTCTACTTATAGTAACCGTACTTAACCTATTTTCTATACTATCTCTATATACCTTACGGACTTCTGGAATCTGTGCCAAATTTTCATTAGTGAAAACGGATAGAAACTGACTATTTAATGTACTGCACATTTCTAAATCATTTTCTGTAATTTCTCCTATCGAAGTTTTAAGGGGGCCTATTTTATCTCTAACTTTAGATTTATATAGCTGGTAAAAAGCCTTAGGGTTATTTTTTGAGTCATTGGCTATCCTGATTTCATAATTTCTTTTGTCTGTCCTTATACATTTTTTAACCTCTCTTGATAGATTCTGATAGTAAGCAAGTAGGTGAATTTCGCCTTTCTTTATTTTTCGATATATTCCTCTCTTTTTTCCTAGAAGGTCTAATAGTCTATTATTCATCCATTTGGGTTGGTTCTGTGTTGATCTAAATTTTCTTTTGGGGATATATTTATTTTGCGCATTGTGGAGTGAAGAAATAAAATTATTATATGTAGCTGTCAAATTATCCTGAGTTAAGACAGGTATCTGAGAGAGAGTATGTTCATTAGCGCACCTGGGTCCACTTAATAGTTTAACCATAGGATCGACTCTTAAGGCTCGTCTTAATCCACCATAATTGGCTTTTCTGAAATCTGGGATAAGTGTCGTATTCTCTTTAGCCTTTCCTGTCCATTGTATGTTAAAATAAATTGATTTATGATCACTAATATCGTCTACTATTAGCCAGAGTAGAAGGGTCAACCGAAATCTGGGTAATCTAATAAGATATTAACCCCTTCAACACGATGACGTACTGTTTGTCTTATATGGTTACCATTAGACGATTTTGTTTCAGTATATACCATACCGGTAAGAGTCAGAGGGGTAAATACTATCTCAAGAAACCATCTGTTACCCAAAATATACGAAAACAAAAAAGATCTTGCTGAAGGTGTTAGAGGTTAACCAAACCGAACCGAATATAACATACCCGGTACCTAACCTACTTAGGATACCGTACAATTGCCAGCATGACTTTGTAACAATTCCGTGATTTTATATATAGAAGGAAAGATACTATGATTGAATTACGAGTGTAGTTTGTTACGCATTAGTTACCGTAGTTGATTAGTTGGTCAAGCTACGGTCTTCTAATTAAATATTCTTTTAAGCCAATCTAACCCGTTTTATTGCCATACATACAATCACGTAGTGAGTATGAAGTCATGTGAGCAGCTGTACCATTACTTAACCTCAACTATACCTGCATTCAACCTAACTATAGTCTGGACATTATAATTAAGCCAACATTATCTACATCGAAGCTTATATAACTCAAATAGGGCTAGAGTAAATGGACTGTATATGTGTACACCTATTTACTGGTTGACTCTCCCCAACTGGCAGAAATATTAGCTCGATTGGCCCAGTCCTTCTTGAGTTATGAGAGGTTAGTGGACAATATTATGGCATAAATTATAATTAATAGACTATACGTTGTAAGTGTGAGCGAAAGGACATGTGGGCAAACTGACCTATGCAAATAATAATTGGTAACCTTCCTAATACGGAACATTGAATAGACATCAATTACTGGATATTAGTCATTGTAAGCAGTCAACGCAATGGCTCCGATTTTAGCCGTTCATATAACTTCTCTCTCTCTCTCTCTCTCTCTCTCTCTCTCTCTCTCTCTCTCTCTCTCTCTCTCTCTCTCTCTCATGAAACCACCGAAATCATGAAACCATTGATCGTAATCCCCCCTTCAACTCCCTAACCAATAATAAACCGCCAACTGTGGCCCTGGATAAAAGATTAACTCACGGAAAACCACCCACCACCACCATACCTACACCACCACCACACTCACACCACTACCACACCCACATCACCACCACCACACCCATACTCATACCACCACTAAACCCACGCCACCACCATACCCACACCACATCCACACCACCACCACATCCACAACACCACCACCACAACCCCCACACCATCACCACCACCACAACATCCACACCACCACCACACATCCACACCACCACCACATCCACAACACCACCACCACAACCCCCACACCATCACCACCACCACAACATCCACACCACCACCACCACATCCACAACACCACCACCACAACCCCCACACCATTACCACCACAACATCCACATCACCACCACCACATCCACACCACCACCACCACAATCCCCACACCATCCACACCACCACCACCACCACATCCACAACACCACCATCACAACCCCCACACCATCACCACCACCACAACATCCACGCCACCACCACCACCACATCCACACCACCACCACATCCACAACACCACCACCACAACCCCCACACCATCACCACCACCACCACCACACCCACCAACGGGATGACTCGCACGACCACGTATGCTAATTCTCCCAAGAAGTAACTGGGCTTCCCTCTTTCTTTCCTCCACTTACACAGGGTGTCTCAAAATAGGTTGGCCAAACTTCAGGATATGATGATATGGATGATTCTAACGATAAAATGTCGTATAACAAAAATTATATATGTCGACCGTTGAAAAAGTATTGAAGGCAATAATTTGTATATAATATCCTCACCCACACCACTGTAATGGACTCATCCATATCAGATGGTTTCCAACAAGTCCAATGTGTCTAATAGTTTTATAACATACAACAATTATAATATCTTGTCTATAATATTCACCATCACCTCCACCACCACCAACACCAACGCCACCACCACTGCCTTCACCATCACCTCCACCTCACCATCACTACCACACCCTCACCATCACCATCACCACCACCACCACCTCTCATCACAATCATCAACAACACAAATTCGACCATCAACAACCCAAACCCCTCCCACCACAATCACCACCACCAACAACACTATTACCACCAATACAACTACCAATCTCCCTACATCACAATCACCACCAACAACAACACAAATACCACTAACACCACCACCAACAACCCAACCTCCTTCCCACCACAATCACCACCATCCCATTAACCCTTCTGTACCATTGATGTCTCATGTATTTGATTTCAGATACATTTATTTGGTATTATCAAGCTTAGGAAGGATATATGGTAGCTAAAAGGGTTTCATTGAGATAGTTTGTAGCCTTTGTATGGTAAGAGGTCTTTCCTAAGCTTTCCAAAGTCATCCATTACTTGCCAGACTATACTGAATAGGACGTCACCGGTACTGTCTGGGTTAAATAAGAGAGAGGTCCCACTCCATTTTCTCTTTCTTAAGTAAGCCATGTTGGATTTACATTATAGCCACCGTTGTTTACATTACTGTGCCATTACCTACCTCACCACCACAAAGTCCATAATCCCAAACACCATTATCATCACCTCATTTACCTTCACCACCATCACCACACCGCCACCATTACCGATCCCTCACCACCACAAAATCCACAATCCCAAACACATTTATCACCACCTCTACTGCCACCATCACCACCACACACCCACCATCACCATCACCAGCACTCCATCACCATCAGCACCACCACCACCACCACCACCATTATCACCATCGCCACCACCATCACCACAATTATCACCACCACCACCACCACCATTATCACCATCACCACCGCCATCACTATCACCATCATCACCACCACCACCATCACCACTACCACCACCACCACCATCATCACCACCACCACCACCACCATCATCACCACACAACCACCGCCATCACCACACCACCACCACCACCACCACTACCACACAACCACCAATAGCATGACTCACCCACCATGTACCATACATTGTGTGCTAATTCACCGAGAGATAACAGGACTCCCTGGTCTAACTGGACCTGGACTAACTGGTCCGATATCTTGTGAGTTATTATGATATTTTGCTAAATTATCATTGAAGATCTTCTTGTTTTTGCCATTTTCAAGCCATGTATTTATTTAGTCCCCTAGGCTAACAAGAACGCCTTCGCATACTTCCTTTAAACTAACATAAAAATGCTCACCCAGACCCCTGTCAAGCAAAATTGGGGCATTTTATCGATATAAAATATGTCCCTACTGAAGGCCGATTGATTCTAAGTTACGGGCTTACTATCGCTGGTCCAGAAATAAAATCGACATCTGAATAGGGTGAAGCGTCTTATTGCCGCCAAACTAATAGGGTGAAACATCTTAAGCTCTACTAACTAATGGAGTGAAACAGGGTAAGTCCAAAAAAGAGCCCCCCCTTGGACCGCATAGAGTTAAGTCCCGGCCACATGAGCGCTCTAGCCGGTAACTTCGGCTGGTGATGTTTGTGTGTGGCAGCAGTTGGAAGATGGTATCCTTACGGCATGGACACATACCCTCACCATACCGGTACATCATTTATTACGACCCTCATATATAATTAACCTCTTGTTCTCCCAGTGGGGGGGAAGGGGGGGGGGTGGGTCTCCCCTAGTTCGCTCAATTAGTTTGGAGATTTCGTGACGTTTCACTCCATTAGTTTGACAATAATAATATGCTTTGCCCATTCAGATGTCGATATAGTTATTTTCTGGGCGAAGGAAAGCGAGCCTGTAACTTAAAAGAAATCGGCCTTGGGCCGGGACATGGTTCTGTCGACAACTATTCACATTTAACTAAAAAGGAATGTGGATGGGCAATTTTAATTTGAAGGAATTCTGGGAACGTGTTTTTGTTAGCCTAGGGGACAAACTAAATATCATTGCTCGTAAATGGCAAAATCAAGCAAAATTCTCAATGAAACCATTAAACGTAATATCATAATACCCCACAAGCCGTCGGACCAGATAGTGCTAGGCTTGATTTCAAACACTATCATACCCCAGCTGTGGAGAGAAGATGCCGGGAAAAAATAAACGCTTGTTCGAATTGACCACTTGCGAGTTTCAGGCTATAAGGAAGTTGGAGCTGTTGTGATCTTTATTTAACAGAATAACCAGTTAAAATATGGTTATAATGCCTATGAGAACCCAGGGGAAGCCTCATATAGGCATGTGATAAGGAGTTGCTGGAACTCCTGTTGTATTTGGCTTCCCTCACAGTTTATGTTTGTCTCACCTACACACAGACAAATGAAGCTAGCTCTCACACACACCTCCTCCTACTATTGTTTGTCTCACCTACACACAGACAAATCAAGCTAGCTCTCACACACACTCCTCCTACTATTCACCTACACACAGACAAATCAAGCTAGCTCTCACAAACACCTCCTCCTACTATTCACCTACACACAGACAAATCAAGCTAGCTCTCACACACACCTCCTCCTACTATTGTTTGTCTCACCTACACACAGACAAATCAAGCTAGCTCTCACACACACCTCCTCCTACTATTGTTTGTCTCACCTACACACAGACAAATCAAGCTAGCTCTCACACACACTCCTCCTACTATTGTTTGTCTCACCTACACACAGACAAATCAAGCTAGCTCTCACACACACCTCCTCCTACTATTGTTTGTCTCACCTACACACAGACAAATCAAGCTAGCTCTCACACACACTCCTCCTACTATTGTTTGTCTCACCTACACACAGACAAATCAAGCTAGCTCTCACACACACCTCCTCCTACTATTGTTTGTCTCACCTACACACAGACAAATCAAGCTAGCTCTCACACACCTCCTCCTACTATTCACCTACACACAGACAAATCAAGCTAGCTCTCACACACCTCCTCCTACTATTCACCTACACACAGACAAATCAAGCTAGCTCTCACAAACACCTCCTCCTACTATTCACCTACACACAGACAAATCAAGCTAGCTCTCACAAACACCTCCTCCTACTATTCACCTACACAGACAAATCAAGCTAGCTCTCACAAACACCTCCTCCTACTATTCACCTACACACAGACAAATCAAGCTAGCTCTCACACACACCTCCTCCTACTATTGTTTGTCTCACCTACACACAGACAAATGAAGCTAGCTCTCACAAACACCTCCTCCTACTATTCACCTACACACAGACAAATGAAGCTAGCTCTCACACACACCTCCTCCTACTATTCACCTACACACAGACAAATGAAGCTAGCTCTCACACACCTCCTCCTACTATTGTTTGTCTCACCTACACACAGACAAATGAAGCTAGCTCTCACAAACACCTCCTCCTACTATTCATTTCACTACGCTTAAGGGGAGGTTTTTAGTTTGTTGCCTACTCCTCCAGCAATCTTAAAATGTCCCCCTTTCAAGATAAATTTGTACATTTTTCGGTAGAAAAATTTCCCGGCGGAAGGCCGGTTACTCTTAAATTACAAGCTCGCTATCGCTCGCCAGGATAAAATCGACACCTAAATTGCACGAAAGGTCTTAAAATTGACAGAATGGGGCGGAAATTCTTAAAATCACCAAACTAATGGGGCAAACGTCTTTAAAATCTCAAAAGCAATGGGGCTAACCATGAGGGAGAAAGGGGTCAAAAAAAATCCCTCAAGTGGAGACCTCCCCTTACCAAGAACACCACACTTCTTCCCAATGACCCAAATTTCCCATCGTACCTTGAATCTGCCTCTGTCACTCTTTCAACTTTAAGGGGAGGTATTTACTTTGTTCCCTAGACATCCATCAAGCTTAAAATTACACCCCCTAGACCCCCTTGCAAGATAAATTTGTACATTTTTCGATAGACAAATGTCCCGGCCGAAGGCCGGTTCCTCTTAAATTATAGGCTCGCTATCGCTCGCCAGGAAAATATCGACACCTATATGGCACGAAAGTCCTTAAAATTGACAGAAATGGGGTGAAAGTTCTTAAAATCGCCAAACTAAAGGGGGCGAGCGTCTTAAAATCTAAAAAGCAATGGGGCTAAACATGAGAGAGAAAGGGGTCCAGAAAAAAATCTCTCAAGTGGAAATCTCCCCTTAAGGCAGGCAGCTTTGCCTTTTGTCTACTTCATACTCGGAACGTAATATATAATTATGGACATTATATTAAATTCAACCGACTTTCTTTCTATATCAAACTCACATATATTTCAATTATTGTTTAACCCTGATAGTACCGGTGACGTATTTTGTAGTGAAGTTCGGCTACATTTAGACGATTTTATGAAGCTTAAGAAACACAAATGGTAGCTAAGAGGCCGGATTGAGATAGCCTGTAAGCTTTTAATGGGTAGACGTACTTCCCAAGCTGAATATAGTCGTCTACTAGTTGCCAGAATATAATGAAAAGGACGTCGCCGGTACCGTAATATAAGGGTTAATAGCTTCCCTACAGCCTGAAACTCGCAGGTGGTCCAATCACATTCCACTCCCACTCTCTTTGTTTGACCAACCCCGCAGAACGAATTAACCCCGTTAAGGGGGTTCACCTGCTTTGTGTGTAATTCTCTCCTTTTCTCTCTTTTCCTGGCTTGTATCCATTCGGCCCCATTCAGCCTACTGTTTTAAGACGTTTATCCCCATCTAGGTGTCAATTTTTTATTTTTGTTTGACAGCAGGCTAAATTTGTAAATTTTTCGATAGAAAAATTTCTCCGGCGAAGCCGGATTTCTTCATATAATGCTGGCTCGCTATCTCTCGCCAGAAAGAAATCGACAACTAGATAGGGATAAACGTCTTAAATTAGTTGGCTGAATGGAGCCAAATGGATACAAGCCAGAGAAAGAGAGAAAAGTAGAAAACAAAACAGGTCACCCCCCTTAACACGATCGTGCATTTCTGACTTTATATTCTGCCTAACACTATAGACAATTTCATGCAACTTAACCCTTTCTGTACCGACGACGTCCTTTTTAATTTTACTTTAGCTCTATTTAGACGGTTTTCTGCAGTTTAAGAAAGATCCGTGGTAGCAAAACGGGTTAACCCCTTCACCCCCAGTACGTAATTGTCATCATATTCTGGTTACCATTACACGATGTTCTTTAGTTTATAATCTAACTTTGCGACTCAAATGGGTAAATACGATCTCCATCAACCCTCTTAGTAACTTAATAGGTCCTTTTTAAACTGTATACAATCATGTTTTTAGCCAGAATCAAACTTAAAAAGATGTCATGGTGCTGAAGGGGTTAAGCGAGATAGTTCGAAGATTGTTCATTGCTGGGGGCCCTATTGTTCATTGCTGGGGGCCCTATTGTTCATTGCTGGGGGCCCTATTGTTCATTGCTGGGGGCCCTATTGTTCATTGCTGGGGGCCCTATTGTTCATTGCTGGGGGCCCTATTGTTCATTGCTGGGGGCCCTATTGTTCATTGCTGGGGCCCTATTGTTCATTGCTGGGGGCCCTATTGTTCATTGCTGGGGGCCCTATTGTTCATTGCTGGGGGCCCTATTGTTCATTGCTGGGGGCCCTATTGTTCATTGCTGGGGGCCCTATTGTTTATTGCTGGGGGCCCTATTGTTCATTGCTGGGGGCCCTATTGTTCATTGCTGGGGGCCCTATTGTTCATTGCTGGGGGCCCTATTGTTCATTGCTGGGGGCCCTATTTAAATGGAACACTAGCGTCTAATAGTAGCCAGAATAACAAATAAAAGACGTCGCCGGTACAGAAGGGGTTAAGGGGAGATCTCTACGTAAGGGATTTATTTCTTGACCCCTTTCTCCCTCATGTTTAGCCCCATTGCTTTAGATATTATAAAACGTTTGCCCCATTAGTTTAGCGATTTTAAGAACTTTCACCCCATATTAAGACCTTTCGTGCCATTCAGGTGTCAATTTTATCCTGGCGAGCGATAGCGAGCCTGTAATTTAAGAGGAACCGGCCTTCGGCCGGGAAATTTTTCTACCGAAAAATGTACAAATATATCTTGAAAGGGACTCAAGGGGGTGTAATTTTAAGCTTGATGGAGGTCTAGGGAACAAACTAAATACCTCCCCTTAAGGATACATATTATTCAAATGGTTTATTGAGATATATTATAAGCTAAGGAAAATAGTGTAACCAGAATAAGAAGAAAAGTACGTCATGGTACTGAAGGGGATATAATGGACTCTCCTGCCGGCAATACTTCCTCAGACCCCAGTCATATACTGTGTGTGGAGAGTGGTTTGGACAGTCTGGAGTAACAAAGCCTTTATCCACACACACACACACTCACTCTCACTCTCTCTCTCTCACACACACATGCACACACACACACACACACACAAACACATACACTCGAGAACTCATACAAACACACACACACACACACACAATGACACACACATACATACACACACAGTCTATTTGGCCATCACTTTCTTCCTTATAATTAATACCGCCTAACAATGATGACAGACTTGCTCATCGTTCCAGTTGTTTGGCCTCCCTTATTGTCTCCTCCACTCAGGGCGGTCCCATACAAAGAATATATACCTTATGTACAGGCTCGGGTTTAAGGGGAGGTTTTTAGTTGATTCCCTAGACTTCCATCAAGCTTAAAATTACTCCCCCTTGACTCCCTTTCAAGATAAAATTGTAAATTTTTCGGTAGAAAAATGTCCCGGCCGAAGGCCGGTTCCCCTTAAATTACAGGCTGGCTATCGCTCGCCAGGAAAAAATCGACACCTAAATGGCACCAATTAATGGTCTTAAAATTGACAGTAATGGGGCGAGGGTTCTTAAAATCGCCAAACTAATGGGGCAAGCGTCTTTAAATCTCACAAGCAATGGGGCTAAACATGAGGGAGAAAGAGGTTCAGAAAAAAATCCTCCAGGTGGAAATTTCCCCTTAAGGGGTGATGGTTGGTTTGTCTGGCCCCCCTTCTCCCTCGTGTTTAGCCCCATTAGTTTTCGGATTTTAATGACGTTCGGCCCATTAGTTTGGCAATTTTAAGACCTTTCACTTCATGTCTTTGTGATTATTAAGACGTTCGTAAAATGTAGGTGTCGATTTTATTCCTGGCGTGGTGGAGGGTTAGGGAGGAAACTAGGAAAATAATGAAAAGATAAATAAATGAGAAAATAAATACGCCGATCCCTCCTTAACCAACATAGTTTTTTTTTTTTTTTTTTTTTTTTTCTATATTCCAACCCACTTCCTCTCGGGCATAGGCTGAGAGCCTTAACATTCACCGCTTTACAATGAACAGTGAAGCCCGTGAGGTCTTGTTCCAGTCTAGGGAGTGAGACATGTGAAGCACGTAGAGTACAACGAGCACCTGCCATCTTGCCTTCACATGAGGCACGGTGCTCACTCATGGCCCGAAACGACCCCATCTCTGAAGCCACCTCGTTCCCGTGCTTCACTCTCTCACCCCCTACACTCGGACTCTCACACTTACACACACACAATGCCACCTGTTGAGCAGATAATTCACCAGTTACATTATAGACCCTATAGTAACAGAGATCGGCCATCCTCCTCTAGTGTAGTGCCCACTGGTGATATATACGCCCATCCCTCCTTAACCAACATAGTTACATTATAGACCCTATAGTAACAGAGATCGGCCATCCTCCTCTAGTGTAGTGCCCACTGGTGATATATACGCCCATCCCTCCTTAACCAACATAGTTACATTATAGACCCTATAGTAACAGAGATCGGCCATCCTCCTCTAGTGTAGTGCCCACTGGTGATATATACGCCCATCCCTCCTTAACCTTAACCAACATACTTACATTATAGACCCTATAGTAACAGAGATCGGCCATCCTCCTCTAGTGTAGTGCCCACTGGTGATATTTTCCTCTCTGTACATTGATATATCTCCATACCCATAATGATCATTTGGGAATACTGGTACAATCAAGTGCTTAAATGTCGACGCACTCACTTGCATCGAGACAATACAATGTTTTAGTATAGCCCACATGCTTCAGAACTTGGCTATATAGGTTTCCAAAATTGGAATTGGTGTGTTATATGCTCATGACTGTACAGGATAGATAGCTTGGCCTTTGTGTATACATTTTATGTGATAACTAATTAAATACTTCGTTATTTGATAATTAAGGCACCAAAATGGCGTTCAAAGATAAAGATGGCCGCTCTCTCTTACTCCGGGGTCCCTAAGTTATATGTATGGGTAGCTCCTGAACCAGGCTCCTTTACGATATACTGTGTGTGTGTGTATGTGTATGTGTGTGTGTGTGTAATTCACCGAACTTGTCTCTTCAAGGGGATTCCACGCAATGCGAGCTTCAACTCGTTATTATCACTCTTCCCTAACTGTGTATTGCGTGAAGTGCATGCCATGTTTTAGTGTAGCGTTGGCTGTGGATGTGAGTGCACCTGAAGGCTTAGGTTGACCTATGCGATACCCTGCTTACCTTTTTAATAGACCACCAACCCTCAGAGGGGACTTCACAACTTCGTCCACTTATACCAGCTTCCTATATACTGCTAGGTGAACAGAGGATACACCGTTAGGAAACTTGCCCATATATCTCTTCATCGTCCGGGTCTCGAACCCGGGACCTTCCGGTTGTGAGCCAGATGCGCTATCCGTTACGCCAAGATGTATGTGTGTGAACGTGTGTTCATGAGTAGGTGTGTGCATATGTGTGTGTGTTTATGTGTGTATGTAGGTGTGTGTGTAGGTGTGTGTGTGTGTGTGTGTGTGTGTGTATGTATTTGTAGGTTTGTGTGTGTGTGTGTGTGTATAATAAAGGTCTATTTGTGTGACTATTATGAAAGGCACCAATAGTCACCACACCAGTACGACTTTCCCAACACAGTATGTCAGTGTCTGTCTGTCTGTCTGTCTGCACCATCACTCACTATACTCTAATATACACACACACTTACACACACTCACTCACACACATACACACTTAAACATTCACACACACACACACACACACACACACACACACACACACACACACACACACACTCACTCACACACATACACACTTAAACATTCACTCACACACACACACCCCTTCTCTCTCTCTCTCTCTCTCTCTCTCTCTCTGACAAACACAATAATATATATCTCATCTTGCTTGTATTTTGTATCAGAGAACTCTTCTTACAAAGGGAGTTGGGTCGTTTTTCTGGTCCCCCTTCTTCCTCATGTTTAGCCCCATTAGTTTTCAAATTTTAAGGTGTTTGGCTCATTAGTTTGTCGATTTTAAGACCTTCTGCCCCATTTCCTTGTCAATATTAAGACCTTTCGTGTTATTTAGGTGTCGATTTTTTTTCCTGGCGAACGATAGGGAGCCTGTAATTTTGGAAGAACCAGCCTTCGGCCGGGACATTTTTCTATCGAAAAATGTAAAAATTTATCTTAAAAGGGGATCTAGGTTTTTTTTTCTAAGCTTGATGGAGGTCTAGGTAGGACACTAAAAAATATATGAATAAATGAATTAACAGACCAAAAAAAACAAGCACTGTGCCTTTAAAGTTGTTGATGTAAGGCTTGGTTTGCTCCACATCCCGGCAGACGATGCACGGTAGGGAGGCGTTGTGCATGTCACCTCCCGGCAGACGATGCACGGTAGGGAGGCGTTGTGCATGTCACATCCCGGCAGACGATGCACGGTAGGGAGGCGTAGTGCATGTCACATCCCGGCAGACGATGCACGGCAGGGAGGCGTTGTGCATGTCTCCTCCCGGCAGACGATGCACGGTAGGGAGGCGTTGTGCATGTCACATCCCGGCAGACGATGCACGGTAGGGAGGCGTTGTGCATGTCACATCCCGGCAGACGATGCACGGTAGGGAGGCGTTGTGCATGTCACTTCCCGGCAGACGATGCACGGTAGGGAGGCGTTGTGCATGTCACCGCCCGGCAGACGATGCACGGTAGGGAGGCGTTGTGCATGTCACCTCCGCATACAAGGCGGCTTCCGTCTGCTTTCTCTTTAAGGGGAGATGGGCTGTTTTTCTGGTCCCCCTTCTTCCTCGGGTTTAGTCCCATTGGTTTTTAGATTTTCAGAGGTCCGGCCCATTAGTTTGGTGATTTTAAGACTTTACGCCCCATTTCCTTGTCAATTTCAAGACCTTTCGTGCCCTTTATGTGTCATTTTTTGTCCTGGCGAGCGATAGCGAGCCTATAATTGTTGAGGAACCGGCCTTCGCCTGTGAAATTTATCTACCGAAAAATGTACAAATTTATCTCGAAGGGGAATCTAATGCATGTCTATTAAAGTTTGATGGAGGTATAGGGAGGAAACTAAAAACTAAATTAATACATAAATATATACAGTAGACCCCCAACAATAACCACTGTCCCCTTAACCCGTTCTGTACCGGTATCGCCCTCTTAACTTTATTCTGGATAATATTGGACGATTATATTCAGTTAAAAAAGGCGCCTCCAGCTAATATTAGGCTTTGAACTATCTCGCTTAGCCCTTTTTACTACCACAGATCCTTCTTAAACTGCATAAAATCGTCTAAATATAGCTAGAATAAATGTTAAAAGACGTCGCCGGTACAGCAGGGTTTAAGGGGAGTGGTTGTTTTTTGGCGTATATATATATTCATGATTGTTTGGTAGAAAAACTTAGCGGCTCGCTCTTGGTCGCCAGAAACAGATAGATACCTAAATTGAACCAAAGGTCCTAATATTGACGAAGAAATGAAGTGAAAGGTCTTAAAATCGGCAAACTAATGGAAGGAACGCCTTTAAATGTCAAAACTAATGTGGTTTAATATGAGGGAGAAGGGAGTCCCTAAAAAGCCACCATCCTCCTTATATAACCGCAACAACTATTACCGTTGTATCTCCCGGGTTCACGATCATTATGCCATCTGCCCGTTCAGGACCAGTTTCATCCTTTATTATGTGTAACTGGCTACTAATAGACGATTGTATTCAGTTTAAGAAGGGCCTCCAGCAATTGACCGACTTGGAACTATCTTAATTAACCCTTTTCACTACCATAGATCCTTCTTAATGGGAGATGGTCCGTTTGCTTGGCCCCTCTTCTCCCTCATGCTTAGCCCCATTAGTTTTCAGATGTTAAGACGTTCGGCCCATAACATTATTTTGATCAAGACCTTTCCCCCCTTTTATGTGTCAATATTAAGACTTTTCGTGTCATGTAGGTATCGATTTTTCCTGGCGAGCGATAGCGAGCCTGTAATTTAGGATGAACCGGCCTTAAAAATTTACAATTATATCTTGAAGGGGGATCTTGGGGTTGTTATTTTAAGTTTGAGGAAGATCTAGGGAGGAAAACAAACATTAATACATAAAACAAAACAAAACAAAATCGACTAAAAAATGGACCCCTTAAGCTGCATAAAACCTTCTAAAAATAGCAACAATAAAATTAGGACGACGTCGCCGGTACAGAAGGGGTTAATCGTTACCAGTTGTAGTAGTAGAAAGCATATAGTCTTTAAAAACAAAATGTAGTAAGAGAGAGAGGCCGTATTTATATACTGTATATATATATATATATATTTTTTTTTTTTTTTTTTTTTTAGCCATATTGTCTAATATATCAAACGACTATATAGGTTTTATGGGGGATATGGTTGTTCTCTTTTATGGACCCCCTTCTCCCTCAAGTTTAGCCCCATTTGTTTTTTAAATTTTAAGACGCTCGGCCCATTAGTTTGTCGATTTTAAGACAATATTTGGACCTTTCGTGCCATTTAGGTGTCGGGTTTTTTTTTTTCCTGGCGAGCGGGAACGAGCCTGTAATTTTTAGGAGGAACCAGCCTTCGGCCGTCTACATGGAAAAATGTATCTCGTATGGGAGTCAATGGGGTGTAATTGTATCTCGTATGGGGGTCAATGGGGTGTAATTTTAAGCTTGATGGAGGTCTACTGAGGAACCAAAACAACAAAAATATATATATATAAATGAATAAATAGACCCAAAAGTATAGCCTACCCCCTAATGCATTGTTGACCATATGGAATGTACAGTATATATGCAAAGACAAAACTATATATCCTATACCAGTAATCCAGAGAGTTTATTATAGGTATAGGTAATATTATATTGTGTAAAGTGAGGAAAATATCATCGTTGGCATCAAGATGGCGGAGGTTGGCCGATCTAATTGTTTCTATAACATTTCTAGTTTATAGAGGATAGTAATAATTAGTGTGGTTTTCTTGCAGTATACGGGGCTGTACGGTAGCGCTAACGAGTCATGTCTCAGCTGGCATTACGTTTGGCTTGTTCTGTGCTGTATTAATGTCTGTCAGATGTTGAATACAGTGGGTAAGTGTAGAAACATGTTTGTGTATCTCACTCATAATGAGGAAATCCTGTTTAGATATTACTGATACACATTCTAGAACAAAATGTACTTGGTGCCGAGACATCACTTATTAGGCCGACTGTACAATACATCTATAGTCTGTTCATTATAAGTATGCCAAAAAACTTCACCAATAACCTCTATAACTCGAAAAGGGCTAGAACAAATGGGCTGTAATTTTCCATACCTATTTACTGGTTGACTCTTCCCAAATGGTAGCTAAATACGTTCAATTACACAAATCTGTTTTTAGTTCTGAGAGGGTGAGTTTGTGATATATGGCCTACCTTTAATGAACAGTGTACAGTCTACAACAACGACAGGAACAACCAGTAGTTTGGCACAAGGCAAGATAGGCCAATTAAGGGGGATAGGATTCATTACTTTGTTAATATATATATATATATATATATATATATATATATATATATATAGTACATATATATATACCGGTATATATATATATATATATATATATATATATATATATATATATATATATATATATATATATATATATACAGTATATATATATATATATAGTATATATATATATATATATTTTTTTTTTGTATATATATATTTATTATTATTTCAGTTTCCTCCCTAGACCTTCATCAAGCTTAAAAAATGCACCCCAAAAATCCCCCCTTCGAGATAAATTTGTACGTTTTTCGGAAGAAAATTTTTACCAGCCGAAGGCTGCTTCCCTCCTTAATTACCGTCTCGCTCTCGCTCGCCAGGAAAAAATCGACACCTAAATGGCACAAAGGTCTTAGTATTGACAAAAAGATGGCCAAACTAACTGGGCGTACGTCTTTAAATGTCAAAGCTAATGGGGATAAACATGAGGGAGAAGGGGGCAGCACTTCTAGACAAAGTAGAAAGGAAAGCCAATGTCATTATATCACGTCCACTCACCGATGCTCTACAGTCTCTCTCTCTCTCTCTTCGCCGCAATGTAGAATCTCTCTCGTCGCTATTCTACCGTTATTACAATAATCAGTGTTCCTCAGAGCTCTCTGAGTGTATGCTACCTCCTCTACGTAGAGCAGGTAGCACCCGTCTTGCAACACAATCCCACCCCTACTCTGTGCAACTCTCCAACACAAGTGTGAAGTGATATTCCTATTCATTCTTCTATTCAGCAGCTGTGCTTTGGAACTCTCTCCCTGAATCCATCTTTCCCTCATCCTATGACTAAAAATGCTTCAAACTCCGTGTGTCCAGGCATTTTGGCTCGAACATCCTTGATTTTGGCCATGTCACAGCTCTTTTAGCTCTGGGGGAGCCACTCGTCACAGGCAGTTTTGCCTTTTGTCTACCTCATCCACAAATATATAAAAAGAAAAAAGAAAGGAAAAACAAAAACCCTCCTTTAAATGCCTATTAGTGTCCGGTGAGAGTATTTATGATATTTTATCCTAGGTTCGAATCCCTGGACTGCCACATGTATTTGTTGATTTCATTAATTGAGTTTAGGAGTCAAGTCGGTTGGTGGAGGTAACATAATATTTCTAACACTTTCTTAACCCATACTGTACCGGCGACGTCGTTTTCTATTGTATTTTTATCGGTTCCATGCCATCTCAACCAGTAGACCATTTCAACCAGTAGCTCTCAACCAGTGCCAAATTAACCCAGACCAACCAAACCAGTGCCAAAATATAGTACTAACCTAACCTAACCTAACCTAACCATATTGGTTGATTTGGTGCTGGTTGAGAGCTACTGGTTGAAATGGTCTACTGGTTGAGTTGACCGGTCACCATTTTTATCTACATTTAGACGATTTTTTGAAGATTAGGAAGGATATATGTTAGCTAAAAGAATGAATTGAGATAGTCTGTAGCCTTTTCATTAGTAGACATCCTTCCCAAGCTGAAGAAAATCGTCAAATAACTGCCTGAGTATATTGAAAAGGGTGTTATTGGTACAGAAAGGGTTAAGTCGGTGTCACACGAGCAGTATATAGCGGCGGATGTAACGAACCCACAACATGATGGTGTAATGGTTTGAGCGTGTAAGTTATGTATGTGATATCCTAGGTTCGAATCCTGGGAGAAACACATGCTTTCATTAATATCATCTGGGGTTGCGATTTAAAAAATAAGACCAATTTCGCTTTCATTATGACTGTATGTTGTATCGTAGAGCTCCTAATCGTGCACGGTCCAATTTATTATATAAACGAACAGCAAAACTCAAACAAAATAACATGATACCTTGTAGCGGCTTCCAGTCCCCGGTACATGTAGCCGATGAAGTTGTTCCTGTGGTGCCGGCTTTATTGTTATAGTAATTGGTCTATTAACCCTCTCAGACATATGACTCGATTTTGAGCCTATTAGGGATACTTTAAAGCCTTTGTTACCATCAGGGGTATTTCGAAACCTTTAGTTTAGTTACTTCAACCTCTGCAGTTGTCTTTGAGTTAGCTGTGGGCAGAAAACTAATTTTGGAGAGGTAATTATAAGAGTGAGAGAACTCTATTTCTTATTGCTAATCTGGCAACCTCTGAGTCATATGTGCGTGAAAGGGTTAAGGGGAGGTTATTTAGTTTGTTCCCTAGACCTCCATCAAGCTTATAGTTACACCCCCTAGACCCTCTTTCAAGATTCATAAGTACATTTTTCGGTAGAAAATGTTCCGGCCGAATTAAATTATAGGCTCGACGTCGCTATTAAATTTAATTAAATTATAGGCTCGCTGTCGCTCGCCAGGAAAAAATCGACACCTAAATGGCACGAAAGGTCTTGAAAGTGACAGAAATTTTGCGCAAGTTCTTAAAATCGCCAAACCAAAGGGGTGAACGTCTTAAAATCTCAAAAGCAATGGGGCTAAGCATGAGAGAGAAAGGGGTCCAGAAAAAAAAAATCCCTCACGTAGAAATCTCCCCTTAATTTAGTAGATAATTTCGCCGAGTAGATATCAACCAGTTTCAAGTCACCCACTGCTGTTGGTTGATCAGGCTAAGATAGGTAAGGTTTGGTTGATACTTAACCCTTTGAGTACCAGCGACGTGTGTTATTGTTTATTCTAGCTATATTTAGACGGTATTATGCAACTTGGGAAGGTTCTGTGGTAGTAAAATGGGTTTAGTGAGATACTTTGATGCCTTATATATTGCTAGAGGTCCTTCCTTAACTGAATTAAATCGTCTAGTAGCTGCCATAATAGGATGAAAAAGACGTCTCTGGTACTGTATGGGTTAAAATGTTGGAACTGATTTAAGTGGCCCTGGTTGAGATCTACTGGGTGAGACATAATTAATAATCGTTGTGCATTTAACATAAAGTGTGTAAATCATAAGTCATTATATTTTAGGCGTTTATTATATAAAGTTCATTACAAAAATACACTAATCTCGATGTGCTACAAGATGACTTAGGCCGGATGTGCTTAATTAGATATGATATAACAAATATACTAGTATACAATTTGTACCAGTACAGTAGCTTGCTAGCAGTGCCAACTCAACCAGTAATGTAAAGTTAGGATGGTACTGGTTAAGTGGCCCTTGTTTGAGTTGGCACTGGTTGAGATTACCATCTACGGGTTGAAATTGTCTACTGGTGTAGTTGTCCGTGACTCTTGACTATCCTATGGCTGACGGTAGATTGTAGGTGGTGCCACGTCTGGGATGCTGTAGCCACCGCCGCCTCCACCATCACCACCACCACCAATGATGATGCCACCACCACCACTGATGCTGCCACCACCACCGATGATGCTACCACCACCACCGATGATGCTGCCACCACCACCGCCGCCACTATAGCCACCAGATCCACTGATGCTGCCACCACCACCGATGATGCTGCCACCACCACCGATGATGCTACCACCACCACCGATGATGCTGCCACCACCACCGCCGCCACTATAGCCACCAGATCCACTACCAATAATGCCGCCAGAATCACCTTGAGAGGCCTGGTTGAGGGACGAGTGCAGGTCACCGCCAGTAGGCAGCTGGGGGTTCTCTCCGTCAGCGTAGTTCACGAAGAAGATCTCTGGTGCCTGTTGCTCGGGGGCGGGGACGTGGATCACCTGTTGGCCTTGTTGAGTCCGCTTGTTCAGGACGTACACAACATTTTTCTGCTGGGGCGGGGGCACTACAATCGGTTGCTGGTTGAACACATTCTCTGGAGCGTGGATGAAGATAGTGTTGTGTTCCACTCGCGGTGCAGGGATATTGGGTCGTGGTCCTTGGATGGGTGACACAGGTGGTGCGCGGTACAGATACAGGTTACGGGTAACCTGAGGCGTCACACAGGAACCATCAGCATGTCGTACTTGTCCATTACCGCAGCCACCACCGCCACCACCGCCACCGCCACCGCCGCCACCACTGCTGAAGCTACCACCGCCGAAGCTACCACCGCCGAAGCCACCACCGCCACCGCCACCGCCGCCACTGCTGAAGCTACCACCGCCGATGCTACCACCGCCGAAGCTACCACCGTCGAAGCTACCACCGCCGAAGCTACCACCGTCGAAGCTACCACCGCCGAAGCTGCCACCGTCGTAGCTACCACCGTCAAAGCTACCACCGCCGAAGCTACCACCGCCGAAGCTACCACCGTCGAAGCTACCACCGCCGATTCCTCCCGAAGAGAATCCCGAGCCGCCCGAGAATCCCCCCGAGCCGGAGCCGTAACCCTGGGGAGCTGCCATACCCACACGCCCAGCCGCCGCTACTGCCAGCGCCGTCACCTAAGACAATTAAGTAAAAAGAAAAATACATGGATTACATACTACAGGCCATTTCTATTTCAAATATATTTTCGTAATATTAATCACATAACATACAGTTGTAGACAGAAGAAGCAGGCACATGTGTTGGGGAAAGTTGAAGCTGGTTTCATTTTCCCACCACGAAGGTATATTCTATAGTATAATCGGTAACAGATGACTTTACCCTCTTAATTCAACTTTAATGCAACTGGGTAAGCTTTTCTTGTCATCTCCGAACTATAAATACATCCGAATAATCATTATATTCAGCCACACCTCCAAACCCCATGTACAGTATCTGCTTCATCCGTCTACAAATGTACTTCAAACCAAACGTTTTATTGTTTGCAGTACTTTATAGATACTTATAATTCATTAATAATATTAATTTATAAAGATTAAGTTTGTAACCGAATCTATAATATAAGTATAAACTTAACAAGTAGTGGGCCCTACAGTATTACTCGCAGCCAGACATGAGCCAAAAAAAAAAAAAAAAAAAACCAGTAGCCTTGTGTATAGGTAGTAGGCTACCAGACACCCCTCCAGTGAAAGCAAAACTTATACCCTAACACATTTACAAGAACAACAACAATGACAACAACAACAATGACAGGTAAAGCAAGAGAAAGGCCGGGGAGTTGCTTCACCGCCATTACGACTAAGCTCGAGCCTACCTAAAAACGGAAGGGAAAAAATCATAAAAAAATAAAAAAGCTTTCTCCTCCTCCTTCCCTTACCAGCTTAAGGGGAGGTAGACCGTTTTTCTGGACCCCCTTCTCCCTAATGTTTAGCCCCACTAGTTTTGAAATTATAAGACGTTCGGCCCATTAGTTTGGCGATTTTAACACCTTTCCCCCCATTTCGTTGTCAATTTTAAGACCTGTCATGCCATTTAGGTATCGATTATTCCCTGGTGAGCGATAGCGATCCTGCAACTTTAAAAGAAACCGGCCTTCGGCCGGGAAATTTTTCTAGCGAAAAATTTACAAATTTATCTTGAAGGGGGGTGTTTTTCTAAGCTTGATGGAGGTCTAGGGAGGAAATTAAAAAAAAAAAAAAAATGAATAAATGCATTAATAGACCAAACAAACGGTGTGCCTCCCCTTAACCGCGTCATCATATGTTATACCCTCTCCCTCGTTGACCGGCCCTTTTATATACAACCCAGTTCAGACAGCATGTAGTGTACCCGGATAACTCAACCATTAGATCTCAACCAGTGCCAAATAAACCTGTGTCGAATTATTACCCTATAACCTACAGTATAATAAAAAAAATCACTATTGTTATGCCAGAACTGTTTACCACTAACCCCTGTAACTCATAAAGGCTAGAGCAAATGGGCTGTAAGTGTTCACACCTATTCTTTGATTGACTCTTCCCAATTGTTAGTAATATTAGCTCGATTACTATAGTTCTAAAAATACAAAAAAAAATGTATATATGAATATACCAAAAATTAGCCCTTCCCCCTATGAATATCTCTGCGAGGCTTTACATTTTATGGCAATGATGGCGAACTTGTATATTTGAAGCTAGCGCGTTCTGAATTATATCTGATATATTAATTTTGGAGGTTAAGTTACATGGCCCGACGATTCATAATGGACCAGAACTATTGTCCTTGACTGTACACGCTAGGACAAGAATCGTGACCTTATGTTTTTTTTGTTTTTTGTTGTTTTTTAATTTACCCGAACTGCATCGAAGCTTCTCATTATTTGTTTACCTAATATCTACATTTCGGGGTTGTGCTTTGTTGTTCGAGGGGTGATATTAAGCGAAGATGTATACCTATAGACTACACAAACTACCCCATCTAGGTTGTAATAAAAATCCTTGCACCCCGCCGAGCTGCAAATACTACAGAGCGCACGCCGCAATGTTTACACAGAAAATATAAGAGTTAGATGCGCGGTCGTGGGGGTGTCGCAAGACTAGGAGTAGGAGCGCACGATCTGCCACTAACATCAACACCACTGAAGTCCCTACTGCTTCGAGAGGGGTCTGGGTGGTGCTTCTGCCTGAATGGGGCTCTAGGAGGGGGCCTTTTAGCTTGAAGAGGGGTTTGGGTGCCGTTTTTGCTTGAACAGTGGTCTGGGAGGGGGTCTTTTATCTTTAAATAGGGTCTGGATGACCTTTTTGCCTGAATAGTGATCTAGGAAGGGGCCTATTTAGCTTGAAGAGGGGTTTGGATGGAGTTTTTGCCTGAATGGGGGTCTGAGAGGGGGTATTTTTAGCTCGAACGGGGGTCTGGTAGCTTATCTCTAGACATACATATTTGGTAGCATTTATACTGGAGAATGAGCGAACTTAGCACAGAATGAGGACTATAGAGAATTATCCTAATGCTGAGTTTGTTGACGACATTGTAAACAAAGGTGACGTCAGAGAGCATGGTCCAGAGAGCATGTAGTAGCAGTCAGTCTCTGCAGCTCTGACCATAACATTTGATACCAAGTGGCCTCTTTATTATTAGTGTTTTGTTTATCATTTTAGTATTCCCGGAGTAAAGATTTAACTATATGGTCGTAGGGTGGATCTGTTTTTGCATCCCTGTTAAACCTATTACTTTGGTGATCATAAGACATTTCGCCCCTTCATGTTAGTGATTATAAGGCGTTTCACCCTATTCGGGCGTCGATTATGAAAATGTTCTAGTGAAAACGTTTACAAATTTAGCTTGAAAGGTAGATGTGTGTGTGTGGGGGGGGGGGGGGGGGGTAGAGTGAAGGGATATCTGGTAGGTGATTTGATGAGTTAGCAATTAGTAAGCAGTTCGTGTTTCTCAGACTATGAATTATGCCGGAGGTCTCCCCAGTAATGGTGGTCGCGGAGTCAGGGTTTAATCAGAGGATGGTGCTTTGGTAACCCCCACCTGTGTCAAGACCTATTGTTTTGCTTATTTGAAGACATTTTGCCTCCATAAATTTGGTAACTATAAGACGTTTCGCTCCATTCAGGAATCGATGATTTGCTAGTAAGTGCTAGCGAGCCTTCAATTTAGGAGTAAACGGCCTTTGGCCGGAACAATTTGCTAGCGAATAGAAATGTGCTTGAAGCTGGGTCTGAGGGGTTACTTTCATCTTGAAGGGAGTTCTGGTAGGAGGGTGTGTGTGTGTGGAGGTGTGTGTAAATGTTGGTGTGTGTGTGTGTGTGTTTGTGTGTGTATGTTCATGTGTGTCGGTGTTAAGGTTGAAGGGGGTCATGCATTAGTAACCAGTCCGTCCACCTCAGCCCATAAATTACAGTAAGAGGCCTCCCCGTTATCAGTGTTCCCGCAGTCACCATTTAAGGGGGCGGTAGTTGCTGTTTCTCCCTCATGTGTATGCCCAGTAGCTCTGAGATTGTAAGACGTTCGTTCCATTTGTTTGGCGATTTTAAGACATTTCGCCTCATTTCTTTGTCAATGTAAAGACTGTTCATGCCATTTAGGTGTCGATATTTTCCTGGCGAGCGAATGCGAGCCTGTAATTCTAGGAGGAATCGGCCTTCGGCCAAGACATTTTTCAACCGAAAAATGTACAAATATATCTTGAAAAGGGGCGGGGGGGTCTAGGGGGTGTTTGTTGAAGACTGATAAAGGTCTAGCGAGGTTACTATAAAATATGTCAATATATACATAGATAAATATACCCATATAATTATGTAAATATATACATAGATAAATATACCCATATAATTATGTCAATATATACATAGATAAATATACCCATATAATTATGTCAATATATACATAGATAAATATACCCATATAATTATATCCACTACCCCCTTCACAAGCGGCCTGGGAATCAATAGGCCTTGATTATATTAGTGTGTGTTATGTGTTTGCCAATATTGAGGAGGGGATGATGGTGTAGCGGGCTGGACTGACCGGCCGGGCCATCTTCACCCGGGGGGAGGGGTGGGGGGGGGCGGATATTTACGATATTAAGTGGGATATATATATATATATATATATATTTTTTTTTTTTGTATACCCCTTCTCCCTCATGCTTAGCCCCACGATAAAAATCGACACCTGTATGGCACTAACAGTCTTAAGATCACCAAACTACTAGGGCTAAACATGAGGGAGAAGGGAGTCCAGAAGAAACCAACCTCCCCATCAAACCAAGCCCTATCCCTCAAGTACAGTAACCATCATACATCCCCTATACAGTATATGCTATTCACATACAGTTTGCCTGAACGGACCCATAAGGTAATATAAACAGTACACTATTTGCCGACTATAAGTGACATTACTTTCACTCTCCAGCAGAAATCATATATTCCAAACTCCGAGCCTTCGCTATGGGGGAAGTGGTTATTCCTTGGTCTATTAATTTAATTATATATTGATTAAATAGTTTCCTCGCTAGACCTCCATCAAGCTTAAAAAAACGCACCCTAGACTCCCTTTCAAGATAAATGTGTACATTTTTCGGTAGAAAAATTTCCCGGCTGAAAGCCGGTTCTTCATTTAATTACAGACTCGCTATTGCTCGCCAGGAAAAACTCGACATTTAAATGCCACGAATGGTCGTTATAATGCCAAAGAAATTGGGCGAAAGGTCTTAAAACCACCAAACTAATAAAACGAACGTTTTAAAATTTCAAAATTAATGGAATTAAACATGAGGAGAAAAGGCAGCTACCTCCCCGTTACATCAGCAAAGCAAACATCACATTCTCGGCCCTCGTAAAATTATTCCCATTGTCCATACAGGAAAAATAATTGCGCTTTATAAATTCAAAAGAGAGACGTGCACTTTCTTGGCCATGCATTTCAGCAGTTGCAGACCACAGCTAAAAGATTATTAACTTATAGGTGTACTAATATGTGGTGTACTTTATATCTAACGATGCATATATATAAATCAATTACGGAATAATTCCTATATATTTACACCAACCCACCAATTAATTTACAAATAAACCTAACTAATGACATCAGTGAAAGTAATGAATCAATCAAGCAACTCTAATTATCAATGTAATTAGGCCCTTATTAGAGTTATACGTCTTCCCAGTTTTGCATTTAATCAATTAACTAACACGTTCAGGAGCTCTTACATAATGAGTATACAAGAAGACGAAAAAATATCTTGGTAGAATTAGACAAACATAATTATATGAATATTTTTTTTTTTTTTTTTTTTTTTTTCTATATTCCAACTTTCTTCCTCTCGGGCATAGGCTGAGAGCCTTAACATTCACCGCTTTACAATGAACAGTGAAGCCCGTGAGGTCTTGTTCCAGTCTAGGGAGTGAGACATGTGAAGCACGTAGAGTACAACGAGCACCTGCCATCTTGCCTTCACATGAGGCACGGTGCTCACTCATGGCCCGAAACGACCCCATCTTTGAAGCCACCTCGTTCCCCTGCTTCACTGTCTCATCCCCTACACTCGGACTCTCACACTTACACACACACAACGCCACCTGTTGAGCAGATAACTCACCAGGCATTGCACCCCTATAGCATATTTTGAATATGGGAATATTCATACAGTGCTATTTAATCAGGGAACAATCAGGGTATTTTATTGACGTTCGGTGGGCTTGTGGTAATGCACTGATACTAGGTACAGCACAAATTCCATCCCAATAATATCTTCCCATTGATACATCGGGATTTGAACCCGGGACCTTTGGATTACCAGGCCAGTGGCAAGACCACTCCACCACACCTCCCCTAGTGAAAGTATTAAAGTATTGATCCAATATATATGAGTATATTAAAGTATTGATCCAATATATATGAGTATATTAAAGTATTGATCCAATATATATGAGTATATTAAAGTATTGATCCAATATATATGAGTATATTAAAGTATTGATCCAATATATATGAGTATATTAAAGTATTGATCCAATATATATGAGTATATTAAAGTATTGATCCAATCACTTTTGCTTTCTTCTTCACTCAGGGTCGCTGTGTTTGAGAACATGGCCTACTGCAGTGAAGGGGAGATTTGTAGTTATATATATATTATTGTTTTATTAGTTTCCTCACTAGACCTCCATCAAGCTTAAACACATATCCTCAAGACCCTCCTTCGAGATAAACTTGTACATTTTTCGGTAGAAAAATTTCCTGGCCGGAGGCCAGTTCCTCCTTAATTACAGGCTCGCTATCGCTCGCCACGAAGAATTAGACACCTAAATGGCAAAAAAGGTCTAATGGGGCGAACGTCTTAAAATTTCAAAACTAAGTAGGTTAAACTTGAAGGTGAAGGGGATCCAAAAACAAAAAATACAAGTTTCCCCTTAACCTGAATCCTGTTGCCTCACCTAACTGCATGCCTTAGCTAACCTGATCCTGGCAGCATGGTATAATTATCTGCCCCGAGGAGGAGTAGTAGAAGTATCATCGCTATTTGTCTTGGCCTTATTTAGTACAGTGGTAAAGCTCTTTGTAACGGGGACTGGTACAACGGAGAGCTTTTTTTTCTGGACCCCCTTCTCCCTAATGTTACAGCCCTATTAGTTTTATGATTTTTAGATTTTCGTTCCATTATTTTGGTGACTTTAATACCTTTTGTGCCATTTAGGTGTCGATTTTTTCCTGGCGATCGATAGCCAGACTGTATTGAAGGAGGAATAGGCCTCTGGCCAATCTTATCTCGAGGGGGGTCTTGGGAATATTATTTTAAGCTTGGTGGAGGTCTTGGGAGGATACCAACGAAAATATTAGATAAATATATATATAAACAAATATATACAAACCTCCCCTTAAACACGGTAAAAATAAATTGGATGACGTACGCTAGGCTGTATTGTGCCGCGACGTTAATATCTATATGGCTGTCCTTTCGAGGCTTTAATGGGAGATACCCAACCTGGCACACAGGAGCTACTGTATATCATCCACACTAGCACCGAATGAATATTCCATTAGCCACCAGGCTGAATCCTCCTAATTTACAGGCTCGCTTTCGCTCGCCAGGAAAAAATCAACACCTTCATGACAAAATAGGCCTTAATATTGACAAAGGAATGGGTTGAAAGGTCTTAAAATCACCAAACGAATGAGGCGAACGTCTTAGATTCTGAAGACTAATGGTGGCTTAACATGAGGAAGAAGTGGGGGTCAGAAACAAACACAACCATCCCCCCTCAATCCGTGGAAGTGGTCTGGGGTATAATATAATATAATATAACATAACATAACATAACATAACACAATATAATATAACACAAGCCAGCATGTCACCGTTATCTAATATTAACCTCTTCTGTACCGGCGACGTCCATTTTATTATATTCTGGCTACTACTATTCTATTCTATAAAGTTTAGGAAGAATCTCTAGCAATTATAGGGCTTCCAACTATCTCAATCAACCCTTGTAACTGCCACAGATCCTTCCAAAGCAACATTTAATCGTCTATATATATATAGCTAGAGTAAAATATAAAAGACGTCGCTGTTACAGAAAGGGATAAGCATGGGTTTGACTTCCAGGATGACAGTGCGGGGTCAGATTCGGGGGCTCCACGGTTCACAAATCTTCCCTTGTCTGAGCTACAATAAAGGATTGTTGGTGGCAGCTCTGATTATGGAGGAAGGGTTTATTTATTGCTCAATGTATATAATTATATATTTATAATTGTTTTAGATTCCTCCCTAGACCTCCATCAAGCTTAAAAAACATCCCCAAGATTCCCCTTCGAAATAAATGTGTACATTTTTGGTAGAAAAAGGTCCTCCTAAATTACAATCTCGCTATCGCTCGACAGGAAATAATCGACACCTAAATGACACAAAAAGTCTTAAAATAGCCAAACTAGTGGGACTAAACATGAGGGAGGAGAGGGGCCAGAAAAATCAAACCTCCCTTTAAGGAGGAGGAGGTGAAAGAGGAGGTGAGAAAGAGGAAGATGGACAAAGGAGGAGGAGAGGTAGAAAGAAAAACATTAAGAAGATTAAGTAGAAGAGAAAGTAAAATATATAGTAAGGAAGAAGGGTGGAAGGAGCGGAGAGAGAGAGAGAGAAAGAGGAAGATGGACAAAGGAGGAGGAAAAAGAAGATACTAGGAATTAAAAGAGAAAGTAAATGATATAGTAAGGGGGAAGGGTGGAAGGAGCGGAGAGAGAGAGAGAGAGAGAGAGAGAGAGAGAGAGAGAGAGAATGAGAATGTGGAGGGAATAAATAAAAACAACATAATCGACACAAAAGTATCATGATGACCTCTACACGTGGAGAAGAAAATCCAAACATAATGAAATCAAATAGAGAATCATTCAACAACATAAAAACTAACCAACACATAATCACGTAAAACAGCAACCACCACCATTGCAACAACAATCACCATTAACCCCTTCAGCAAAATAACATGTTCCTTACTTGTTGTTCTGGTTAGTCAGTTTAAAAAGGGCCCCTTGCAAATAACAGGCTTCGAAGTAGCTCATTTAGCCTTTTTTACTACCACAGATCTTTCTTAAATTGCACAAAATCGCCTAAATATAGCAAGAATAAAATTATATAGACGTCGCCGGTACAGAAGGGGTTAAAATGTACAGTTGCCCACATAAGTTATGTTCCTCGTCGTGATCTTCTGTTCTGGCTCTGTTTCGTGGCGGCCACCCCCACCTATGGGGTATGTGCCTGTGTATATTCATACATACATACATACATTTATCCCTTTGAGTCCTAGAGGTAGAGTATAGGGTAAAGAAAATTGCCTAATGGTACGGTAACCAGAATATGATAACAATTTCGCCATCGTGCTGAAAGGGATAAGACAACAACAACAACAACAACAACAACAACAACAATCAAAACACCAAATCTAAGACACGGCATATGTTTCTATCGTGCATAATACAGTACATACATACATACATACATAAAATGTTAAGACTGAGTGTTCCACATATAAGTGCAGTTTCAGTCTCTTGTCCTAATGGCGGCGTTCCAGGCAACCCTGTTAAGGGCTGCTTCACTTGTCAAGTTCTTGGATTTGAGATCGGCGCGTATAGTCCGATCCCAGGTCTTCCTCGGTCCACCCCTTGGTGCAGCTCCCTCCACAATCACAGACCTGCATTTGTTCACCCAATTTTGTTCATCCATTCTCTCCACATGTCCATAATCTTCAGTTCAAGACAAAGTGGCCGTCAAACAGACAGGCTATTAATTCACCACAGTATATATTTAAACTACAATATAATTCACCACAGTATATATTTAAACTACAATATAAATCACCACAGTATATATTTAAACTACAATATAAATGCACTCTCTCTGAAATACCTCGAAGGGCGTATTTATTTCCTCACATGTATATCCCTTTATTATATTTGTTCTTTCCTCCCTAGACCTCCATCAAGCTTTAAGCCCCCCCCCCCCCCCCTCCCTCCCCAAACCCTCCTTGTAGATATATTTGTACATATTTCGATAGTAAACTCTCCCGACCTAAGGCCGGTTCCTCTTAAATTACAGGCTCGCTATCGCTCGCCAGGAAAATATCGACACCTAAATGGCACGTAAAGTCTAAAATATTGACAAAGAAATAGAGCAAAAGGTCTTAAAATCGCCAAACTAATGGGCCGAACGTCATACAATCTGAAAACTAATGGGGCTAAATATAAGGAAGAAGTGGGACCAAAAAAACGACCCATCTTCCCTCTAATGTACTAGTCATTAAGCGGACATACTGTAAGTGAGACGTGATACAGATTTTAACTTGGATTAGACGTTTTATATTTAACTCATTATAGGCAGGATTATGCATTAGTTGCAAAGAATATTTTGCGAATTATTCCACCATAAGGAAAAATAGAGATGCATTTCAGTATCAAACGTTTAAAGTAAGTATAGTTTTGGTATCCAACTAATTTACAAATACGCTGAAATAATAATAATAATCACAAGGAAAATATACAGACGACTCGATAACAAGAGAGGGAAGCACAGAAAGAGTTGAAATGTGAGTTAGAAAGTGAGTAATAAAGATTAACCCCTTCAGTACCGGCGCCGTCTTTTGTATCTATATCTAGCTATATTTGGACGATTATATGTATCTTAAGAAGGATCTGTGGTAGTTAAAAGGGTTGATTGAGATAGTTCGAAGCCTTATAATTGCTAGAGATCCTTCCTAAACTTAATACAATAGATCAGTAGAAGCCAGAATATAATGAAAAGACGTCCCCGGTACAGAAGAGATTAATGGTGTGAGAAGGAACAATAATGATAGAGTGGAAGTGAACATTGTGATGTATGAGGAACGATAATGTGCAGCAGAATATGTGTGTGAGTCAGAAGGTGAATAACAAATGCATAGTGGGAACAGGGAAGAAGGGTGTATGAGTAATATTGAAGAAGAAGAAGAAGAAAAAGAAGAAGAAGAGTGAATGAAGCGAGAAGGCAAGCATGATTAAGGGGAGGTTTTTAGTGTGTTTCCTAGATTTCCATCTAGCTTGAAATTACACCCCCTTGACCCCCTTTCAAGATAAATTTGTACATTTTTCGGTAGAAAAATGTCCCGGCCGAAGGCCGATTCCTCTTAAATTGCAGGCTCGCTATCGTTCGCTAGGAAAATATTGACACCTAAATGGGACGAAAGGTCTTAAAAGTGACATAAATTGGGTGAAAGTTCTTAAAATCGCCAAACTAATTGGGCGAACGTCTTAAAATCTCAAAAGCAATGGGGCTAAACATGAGGGAGAATGGGGTAAAGAAAAAAATCCCTAAAGTGGAAATCTCCCCTTAAAGTTAGTAGAAGTTAATGTACTAAGCGAAGAACCATGTATGTGGACGGGAAAGGTTATGTACAGAATGCGAATAACAAAAACAAAACATAATTATGTAAGAATAGGAAACATTATACATGAGTAAAAGAAAATGTTATATATATTATATGAGGAAGGGTAATGCATATAAATAGGAGTTTGTATGAGGGAAAGGGAATGAGAGATAAATGACGTGGAACAGAAAGTATTAACCCTCTGAAGATTGTGACGCATTTGGACAGTTTATTTTCGTTATCATTAAACGATTTTATACAGCTTAGGAAGGATCTGTGGGAATGAAAAGGGGTAAAGACAATCCCGGTTAACTCGAATTTCCATATATATCCTTCCTAATATGAATAAAATCGCATAATGATAGCCAGAACCTTGTAAAATAAATGCGACATTGTATCTTCCAAGGGTTTATAATGAGTGTGATATACGAGGAGGATATAATTTAGTGAATGCATTTATAAGGATAGAAAGTAAAGACCCAGAATAAATTATATGAGCAAGTATAAATTATTAGTGAGTAAAAGTGAATGATATATGAGGAACAATAATGTGTATAATCGAGGTATGAATAAAACAAACATGAATACCAAAGCTGTAAGATGCAAAAAGAGAGGAGTAATGAATGAGCAGAAACGAAGAAGAAGATCATAAGTGAATCAAGCAAAACAAAAAGTAAAAGTGAATATAAGATGAATAATAGAAGGTAAAGAAGGACAGATGCAAAAGGAGAAGAGTAATAAATGAGCAGAAACGAAGAAGAAGAAGACCGTAAGTAAGTGAAGCAAGCAAACAAAAAGTAAAAGTGAATAAGATAAAATAATGCACGGTAAAGAAGGAAATCTAATGAGAACATGAACACCGAGAATAAATTATATGAACAAATAACAATGATTAATGAGTAAAGGTGAATGATATAGTTATGAGGAACAATAATGTGTATAATCGAGGTATGAATAACAAAAAATGTGAATACCAAAGCTGAAAGATGCAAAAAGAGAAGAATAACGCAGGAGCAGAAGTGAAGCAAGCAAACAAAAGTAAAATTCAATAAGATAAGCAATGCACGGTAAAGAAGGAAAACTAATGAGCGGGTAAAAGTGAATGTGAAGTACGAGGATCGATAGTGAGTCATGTACCTGTCTGTATATGGTGCAAGATGGAGGGGCGGCGATGTTGAGATATGCAAAGTGCCATACACCAGTGCCATGCTTAGCCTACCAGGGGTCAGAGGCCGTGTAAACAGATAGACAGACAGATAGCCAGACTGACAGACGGAAATAGAGACAGACAGACACATAATATATCAGACGGTTAACAGACAGACAGACACGGAACCATACATTAGACGGGTAAACAGACACAGACAGACAGACACAGAAGCACACATCAGACGGTTAACAGACAGACAGACACATAATATATCAGACGGTTAACAGACAGACAAATAGACACAGAAGCATACAACAGACGGGTAGACAGACAGACAGACACAGAAGCAAACATCAGACGGGTAGACAGACAGACAGACATACAGACACAGAACCATACAACAGATGGATAAACAGAAATACAGACAGACAGACACAGAAGCACACATCAGACGGGTAGACAGACAGACAGACTGACAGATACAGAACCATACAACAGATGGATAAACAGACATACAGACAGACAGACACAGAAGCACACATCAGACGGGTAGACAGACAGACAGAAAGCAAAACAGACATGTAAACAAATACAGATAGATAGACAAACTAAACATAGACAAACGAACAGACAGACAGATAAACAGATATATAGATAGATAGATAGATCGATAGATATATAGATAGATAAACAGATAGATAGGTAGATAGACAGATAGATAGATAGATAGATAGATAGATAGATAGATAGATAGATAGATAGATAGATAGAGAAACATACACACAGACAGCAAGGGAAGTATAAACAGAAGGAAAGTGAAAATACAAACCCTGGTTAAACAGGAGCAGCAAGTGAAGACAAAGAAGAAGTAAGTGGAAGAAGTAAACAAAGACACTGGTAGCTACAACATACAAGATCAGAGAAGGGGGAGAAACAAAGGCAAACAAAGAAAGGTTACCGAAGACAGGTGAACAGTTAACCCTTTGATGATTAGGAGTCGCAATGTACGCTAACCCCTTTGGGATCATGGTACGTGTTGGCAGTTTATTCCGGTTATAGTAATACCAGTTTATTCAGAGTAGGATGTGTGGAAGTCACCATCTAGTATATAATCGTCAGGTAATAACCAGTATATGATGTCGGAGTGCGTAGTGATCGTGAAAATTGTTAAGTTATAAGTTATAATTTGTATGTTAAGATGTAAACTACATGTATAAAAAATAACCACCCCTGGTGGAAATAAAAAACAATTTATTGATGGATTGCATTATTTTAGCAATCATATATCCTTCCTAAGCTTCATGAAATCGTCTAAATGTAGCTGAGATTAAATAAAAATGACGTCACCGGTACTGCAAGGGCTAGAGATGACCAGGGGAAAGTTAGAAGGGACAGACAATATTACACTGACCAACAAATACATTAGTACACACAGAAAGATAAACAACCTGACATGAACAGCTTACTGGAGAGATATACCGTATATGGACAGAGTACAAAAGGAAAGTTACAGAAGACGTATAGGAAAACAATGACAAAAGTAGACATTAAGAATAGGAGATGGGTCGTTTTTATGTTTCCCCTTTTTCCTCGTGTGTAGCCCCATTAGTTTTCAGATTTTAAGACGTTCGGCCCACTAGTTTGGCGATTTTAATACCTTTAACCCAATTTATTTGTCAATAATACAACTTTTCGTGTCATTTAGATGTCGATTTTTCCTGGTGAGCGATTCGAAAAATGTACAAATTTATTTTGAAGGAGGGTCATATTGGGGTGTTTTATTTCTAAGCTTGATGGAGTTCCAGGGAGAAAACTAAATATCAACAATAAAAGTATATATTTATGAGCAAACAAATATGCCCATCCCCTCTTAATTATTTTGAATTAATTTGAATTAGTAGACACAGGCAGACAAATAATCAATAACCCAATGGCCCGATACAGAAAGGTGGTCGAATACATAATTATGAACAATACAGAGGACAAGGGACAGGTTGCAAAGAACATAGAGGATAATATTACAAAGGTAGGCATAAATAATACGTCAGTAGACATTTGCGTACCGAAAAATGTACAAATATAACTTGAAGGGGGTTTTAGGAGGTAATGTGTGTGTGTTTTTTTTTTTTTTTTTTTTTTTAAAGCTTGATGAAGGTCAAGCGAGGAAACTAAAAGATAACTAAATATATAGATAAATAAACCAAATAATAACCACTACCCCTTTAAGGTGCGTCCACACTGGCAACAAAACATGTTGGCAACACAAAATACAACATAGTAGGCAACAAAGTATTAAGTTGTTAATGATATTGTGTTGCAGACATGTTGGTACTAATGTGTAGTACCAACATGTCTGCAACACTGAATCATTAACAACTTAACCCTTTCAAGCTCCAATACGCGTTTCTGTTCTGTTTCTGGCTACTATTAGACGATTTTATTCAGATTAGTAACGGTGTATGGAAGTCAATGGGTTGATCAAGATAGAATTTACCCCTTTAATACCCACAGATACTTCCTAAGCTGCATAAAATCGTCTAATGATAGCCAAAATAAACTGCTAAAACGCGTCAGAGCTTCAAAGGGTTAACAGGTTGTTGCCTACTATGTTGTATTGTGTGTTGCACGCATGTTTTGTTGCCAGTGTGGACGCACCGTTAGCCAGGTACCGCCAACTCAGCAGTACTTACCGGACACTATACAAGGGTGGCAATGTTAAGGGGAGACGGGTCGGTTTTGTGGTTCCCTTTCTCCCTCGTGTTAAGCCCCATTTGTTTTGAGATTATAAGAGGTTCGGCCCATTTGTTTGGCGATTTTAACACCTTTCGCCCCATTTCGTTGTCAATTTTAAGACCTTTCGTGCCATTTAGGTGTCAATTTTTTCCTGGCGGGCGACAGCGAGCCTGAAATTTTAAGAGGAATCGGCCTTCGGCCGGGACATTTTTCTACCGAAAATGTACAAATTTATCTTGAAGGGGGATCTAGGGGGTGTTTTTCTTAGCTTGATGGAGGTCTAGCAAGGAAACTAAGAAATAATGGAATACATGAATTATTATTAATAGACCAAAAAAACGGGCCATCTCCCCTAAAGGAACAAAGGAATACTGGCACACGACAAATGACCAGTTTGAGAAGGGCAGATTAGAACAATGCCAGACAGTACAGGATCGGGCAAAGAAGAAAAGTAAATTAAATCAGTGTTGCCAATTTAGCTACTTTCTCCCGCTAGAGCTATAGAGGTTTGTACTTTGATCTAGACTCTAGAGGCACATTTGTACATCTAGCGCCATGAATTATAGCGATATTCTGTACAATTGAGCATTTTAGGGTGATATTCTAGAGTTTGGGTTATTATTCTAGCGATGTTCGGCTTTTATTAACTATCTACAGGGCTTGATTTGGCAACCCTGCAAACAAACAAAAATAATAATAATAATAATAATAATAAATAAAATTAAAAGTCAATTAACCCCTTGAGGATTATGACGCGTTTTAGCAGTTTACTTTGGCTATCATTAGACAGCTTTATTCAGCTTAGGAAGGATCTGTGGGAGTCAGAGGCATAATTGAGTTGGTTTTGACCCCTCAGATTCCTGGTGGTCCATCCTAAACTGCATACAATCGTCTAATGGTAGCCAACATATCCTGTCATATGCGTTATATATCTTCCAGGGGTTAACATGACAAAGAGGGAAGGAACACTACCCATTCGATTTATCTGATGTTTTATTTAACCCTTTAAGCTCTGACGCGTTTTAGCAGTTTATTTTGCCTATCATTAGACGATTTTATGCAGCTTAGGACGTATCTGTGGGCATTGAAAGGGTAAACACTATCCCAATCAACCCTCTTGCTTCCATATACTGTTACTAATCTGCATAAAATCGTCTAATAGTAGCCAGAAACAGAACAGAAACGCGTATGGGAGCTTGAAAGGGTTAAGGGGGGATAGTTGCTTTTTCTGCCCCCCCCCCCCCCCCTTCTCCCCCAGGTATAGCCCCCTTAGTTTTGACTTTGTAAGACCTAACTTTAATAATCCTAAAACAATCACAGAAAATATCTTCCCTTTAGTGAACGAAATGCACAGAATTCAATAGTCATGCTTAAGGGGGGTGACCTGCTTTTTGTTATTTCTGTCCTTTTCTCTCTTACTTTGGCTTGTATCCATTCGGCCCCATTCAGCCAACTATTTTAAGACGTTTATCCCCATCTAGGTGTCGATTTCTTCCTGGCGAGCGATAGCGAGCCAGCATTATATAAAGAAATCCGGCTTGGCCAGAGAAATTTTTCTATCGAAAAATGTACAAATTTAACCTGCTGTCAAACAAAAATAAAAGATATGCTGGTTCGCTACCGCTCACCAGTAAGAAATTGACACCTGGATGGGGATAAACGTCTTAAAACAGGGGCCAAATGGATACAAGCCAGAGAAAGATAGAAAAGGACAGAACAAAAACAGGTCACCCCCCTAAGAAACTACGTGCAATCAAGTTATATCTCATAAATCACTACATAGTTCGTTTTACTTATATAAATATTGTGTGCAAGGAACTGGAGTTCTCGAAAAGGGGCTGACGCTGTTCTTGACTTACAGTGTGCTGGCTTAATATTCCAGTAGGGTTGATATAGCCTCTAAAGTCCGATTTTAACTAGCTAACTAAGTATTGTGTGAAATTAGAACCTTCTTGCACTTCTACGAACACGAATATATCATCCACTGAATAAGATTCATTTGATATGTTAGACAATATCGTCATTTGTTTGAAACGGTTAAGGGGAGGCAGACCGTTTTTCTGGACCCCCTTCTCCCTAATGTTTAGCTCCACTAGTGTTGATATGATAAGACGTTCGGCTCATTAGTTTGGCGATTTTAACACCTTTCCCCCCATTTCGTTGTCAATTTTAAGACCTTTCTTGCCATTTAGGTGTCGATTCTTTCCTGGCGAGCGATAGCGAGCTTGCAATTTTAAGAGGAACCGGCCTTCGGCCGGGACATTTATCTATCGAAAAATGTACACATTTATCTTGAAGGGGGGTCTAGGGGGTGTTTTTCTAAGCTTGATGGAGTTCTAGGGAGGAAACTAAAAAAATATATGAATAAATGAATTAATAGACCAAACAAACGGTCTGCCTCCCCTTAATCTGTTGTATGACATAACATAAGTGGGAGAGAGTGTAGACACCAACCGAACACGGCAACAATACCCAGGAGAGGCCTCATAGGCATGGGAAAAGGAGTTGTTGGAACTCCACAGCAACTCCTGTTTCATTTGTTTGGCTTCCCTTACTGTTTCTGTTTGTGCCTCACCTACACGGAGAGTAATCCAGCTAGCTCTCACAAACACTTCCTCTTTCTATTAATGTCACTACATAAAACAATGATACCACACTTCTTTCCAACAAACACACACACACACACATACAAAGGGTTTGAAGTAGCGACAATCCCTCTTTCTACTTAGGGGGAGACACTTGTGACAGACAGCATTGCCTTTTGTCTCCTTTATACACATAAATATTAATATAAAGTAAAATGAATCTCATGCTCTCATGCTGCCTATTAGAATCAAACAAATCAATAATAATAAATAATAAAATTTATAATAATAATAATAATAATAATAATAATAATAATAATAATATAAAAACATAATAGTAATACTGATAATATTAAAAATAATAATGGGGGAGAAAATACCTTAAAATTATAAATCAAAGTTATCACTTAATATTAACCCTTATAGAGCAGTAACCCTGTATGTATAATTACCTTTACTATCCCCGGAGCACTATACTGTATATTAACCCTTATAGAGCAGTAACCCTATATGTATAATTACCTTTACTATCCCCGGAGCATTATACTGTATATTGAACCTTATAGAGCAGTAACCCAATATGTATAATTACCTTTACTATCCCCGGAGCACTATACTGTATATTGAACCTTATAGAGCAGTAACCCTGTATGTATAATTACCTTTACTATCCCTGGAACACTATACTGTATATTAACCCTTATAGAGCAGTAACCCTGTATGTATAATTACCTTTACTATCCCCGGAGCATTATACTGTATATTGAAAGTGTATCAACTGAGAGAGAGCGATACAATAAGGTGTGGTCATGGTTCAAACCACTTTCTCTTGATTAGTCTTGGAAGCGGTTTAAGGGGAGATGGGTCGTTTTTCTGGACCCCTTTCTCCCTCATGCTTGGCCTCATTAGTTTTCAGATATATATGCATATATATATATATGCTGGCTCGCTACCGCTCGTCAGGAAAATATTGACACCTGGATGGGGGTAAACATCTTAAAACAGTAGGCTGAATGGGGCCGAATGGATACGTGCCAAAGAGAGAGGGAGAGATGAGAAGAAAGGGGAGAGAAAGAGAAGAAAAGTGAGATGGGCCCCCTTGAAAATCATGTTACGAGCCAGCATATACATATTTTTGTTTTGACAGCAAGCTAAATTTGTAAATTTTTCGATAGAAAAATTTCTCCGGCGAAGCCGGATTTCTCCATACAATGCTGGCTCGCTATCGCTCGCCAGGAAAAAATCGACACCTGGATGGGGATAAACGTCTTAAAACAGTTGGCTGAATGGGGCCGAATGGATACGTGCCAAAGAGAGAGGGAGAGAGAGAGAAGAAAAGCGAAATGGGTCCCCTTAAAAATCATGGTAATAAGTAATAAATTATATATAATTATATAATAGGTAAGCTTGAGCGAACTCACCAGTAGTAACAACATTTTGGTTTGGTGGTTGGAGGAGTTGTGATGCCCCACAGTGCCCGGGCGTCACCTTATATACCCGGTACCTGTATGTCTTTCACCTGGTGGGAGGGTGGCTAGCTAATCTTCAAACACCCTCCCCTCCTCCTCCTCCTCCTCCTTCTGCCTTGCCACGACCTCCCCTTTCCATTCGACCACATACTTCACAGACTTCGAGAAAACAGTGGAGAATATGATTGTACGACCTTTCGCCCTCTTTCTTTGTCAATATTAAGACCTTTCGCCCTATATGTTTGTCAATATTAAGACCTTTCGCCCTATTTCCTTGTCAATATTAAGACCTTTCGTGCTATTTAGGTTTCGATTTTTTTTCCTGGCGAGAGATAGCAAGCCTATAATTTAGGAAGAATCGGCCTTCGGCCGCGATATTTTTCTACCAAAAAAATGTACCAATATATCTTGAAGAGGGATCCTGGGGTTGTTTTTGTAAGTTTGATGGAGGTCTAGAGAGAAAATTAGAAACATAATATATACATGAAAATATCGACCAAAAAGTGAACCATCTCCCCTTAAAAGATAAAGTGACATAGGAGAATAAGAGGGAATAATTAAGGATAAAGTGACATAGGAGAATAAGAGGGAATAATGAAGGATAAAGTGTCATAGGAGAATAAGTGGGAATAATGAAGGATAAAGTGACATTGGAGAATAAGAGGGAATAATTAAGGTTAAAGTGTCATAGGAGAATAAGTGGGAATAATGAAGGATAAAGTGACATTGGAGAATAAGAGGGAATAATTAAGGATAAAGTGACATAGGAGAATAAGAGGGAATAATTAAGGTTAAAGTGTCATAGGAGAATAAGAGGGAATAATGAAGGATAAAGTGACATAGGAGAATAAGAGGGAATAATGTTAAAGTGACATAGGAGAATAAGAGGTAATAATGAAGGTTAAAGTGACATTGGAGAATAAGAGGGAATAATGAAGGATAAAGTGACATAGGAGAATAAGAGGGAATAATTAAGGTTAAAGTGACATAGGAGAATAAGAGGGAATAATGAAGGTTAAAGTGACATAGGAGAATAAGAGGGAATAATGAAGGTTAAAGTGACATAGGAGAATAAGAGGGAATAATGAAGGTTAAAGTGACGTAGGAGAATAAGAGGGAATAATGAAGGTTAAAGTGACATAGGAGAATAAGAGGGAATAATGAAGGTTAAAGTGACATAGGAGAATAAGAGGGAATAATGAAGGATAAAGTGACATAGGAGAATAATGAAGGTTAAAGTGACAGGAGAATAATGAAGGTTAAAGTGACAAGAGAAGGGAGGAATATGATAACATGGGAGAGGAGAGTGAGATGCCATAAACGAGGAAACCTGTTCTATATAAGGAGGGAAACAGAGAAGGTGGAGAGAGAATATAGATGGTACAAATGGAGAGAGAGAGAGAGAGGATACATTTTGGAGACGTAAGACAGGAGAAAGGCGAAACATTAAAAATAGGAAAACAGAGGAGAGGGAGATGACAAAAACTAGAAACCTAAACTACTGAAAGAGGAGAACAACAGGAAAATAGACGAATATGATGATGATGATTATTATTTTGATGATGATGATGATATTGAGGATGATGATGATGATGATAGTGAGGATGTTGATGATGATGATGATATTGAGGATGATATTGATGATGATGATGATGATGATGATGATGATGACGATATTGAGGATGATGATGATATTGAGGATGATGATGATGATAATAATGATGATGATTATTATTTTGATGATGTTGAGGATGATGATGATGACGATATTGAGGATGTTGATGATGATGATGATGATGATATTGAGGATGATAATGACGATATTGAGGATGATGATGATGATGATGATAAAAATAATAATAATGATGGGTGATGAGAGGGAAAGGAGGGAATGGAGAATGAAGGAGAAAAATAACAAGATAAAGGAGAGGCATACACAATATACAGTAGCAAGGGAGAAGGGAGGGCTACGTGAGAGAATGGTATGATAAGAAGGAATCTATTATATACAGTATAGTATCCTATAATTATATAATGTGCTTTACCAGGTAGCGCTAATTGGTGACCCCCCCCCCCCCCCCACCAACCTTCGAGGCCCAAGACAGACGACCTTTCATTTACCTTTCCCGATTAGTTACTTGAAAAAGGGGATGAAGAAGCGGCTTTAGGGGAGATGGGTAGTTTTTCTGGTCCCCCTTCTTCCTAGTGTTTAGCCCCATTAGTTGTTTTAGATTTCATGACGTTCGGCTCATTAGTTTATCGATGTTAAGACCTTTCACCCCATTCCTTTGCCAATATTAAGACCTTTCGTGCTATTTGGGTGTCGATTTTTTCCCTGGCGAACGAAAGTGAGCCTGTAATTTTGGAAAAACAGGCCTTCGGCATTGAAACTTTTCTACCCAAAAATGTACTAATTAATCTAGAAGGGGGACCTAATGGATGTTTTTCTAAGTTTCATTGAGTTCTAGGGAGGAAACTAATAAAATTATATAAAGATATATAATTGATCAAATAAATACGCCCATCTCCCCTTAAGGAGAGGTTGTTAGTTGATTCCCTAGACTTCCATCAAGCTTAAAATTACTCCCCCTAGATCCCCTTTCTAGACAAATTTGTACATTTTTCGGTAGAAAAATTTCCCGGCTAAAGGCCGGTTCCCCTTAAATTACAGGCTCGCTATCGCTCGCCAGGAAAACATCGACACCTAAATAGCGCGAATAGTCTTAAAATTGACAGAAATGGGGCGAGGGTTCTTAAAATCGCCAAACTAATGGGGCGAACGTCTTAAAATTTCAAAAGCAATGGGGCTAAACATGAGGGAGAGAGGGGTAAAGAAAAAAATCCCTCATGTGGATATCTCCCCTTAAGGAAGCAAGGAGGAGGGGCATAGCATGTAAATTAGGAGAATGGGAGATGGGAACGTACCTGTAGAGCACGTACCGGTAGAGAACGGGAGATGGGAACGTACCGGTAGAGAACGTACCAGTAGAGAACGTACCAGTAGAGAACGTACCGGTAGAGAACGTACCAGTAGATAACGTACCGGTAAAGAACGAACCGGTAGAGAACATACCGGTAGAGAACGGGAGATGGGAACATACCGGTAGAGAATGAGAGATAGGATCGTACCGGTAGATAATAATGGGAGATGGGAACGTACCGCTAGACAACGTACCGGTAGAGAACATACCGGTAGATAATGGGAGATGGGAACGTACCGGTAGAGAACGGGAGATGGGAACGTACCTGTAGAGAACGTACCGGTAGAGAATGAGATATGGGAACGTACCGATAGAGGGGGAAGGGAAGAAAGAGGGTATAACAAGAGGAGAAGGGAGAACAGAGAGAGTTATGGAGAGTGGAGAGCAGACATCATAAGCTACCCTAGGCTAACTTAAGGGCAGATTTCTTCCACTGGAGGGATTTGTTCTGGACTCCTTTCTACCTCATGTTTACTGTTTAACCCCATTGCTTTTGAAATTTATAGACGTTTGTTCCATTAGTTTGGCGATTATAAGAACTTTCAAAACAATGTCTTGTAATTTTAAGATTGATGTAGGTCTACGAAACAAACTAAAACCCTGCCCTTAACCCAAGCTACTGTAGGAGAGGGTCAAGAGGCGGCTTAGGGAAACACAGGAATGGAAGTTTGTAGAATGGAAGAGAAGGCAGAGGGAGAATTATGAGACAAAAGAAGGGATGTAATACTATCCTGTACAGACATTACCCGAGCTATAATGAAGGAAGGGTTAAAATGCAGGCTGAAGGAAATAGAGAGGAGGTGACGGAAATTAGAGTGGAGGAAATAGAGAGGAGGTGGAAATATAGAGGAGGTGGATATAGAGAGGAGGCTGATGGAGATAGAGAGGAGGGAGGTGGAAATAGAGAGGAGGCTGATGGAAATAGAGAGGAGGCTGATGGAAATAGAGAGGAGGCTGATGGAAATTAAGTGGAGGCTGATGGAAATAGAGAGGAGGCTGATGGAAATAGAGGGGAGGCTGATGGAAATAGAGGGGAGGCTGATGGAAATTAAGTGGAGGCTGGTGGAAATAGAGGGGAGGCTGATGGAAATTAAGTGGAGGCTGGTGGAAATAGAGAGGAGGTGGAAATAGAAAGGAGGCTGATGGAAATAGAGAGGAGGCTGAGGGAAATAGAGAGGAAGTTGAGGGAACTAGAGAGGAGGTGCCGGAAATAGAGAGGAGGTGGAAATAGAAAGGCGGCTGATGGAAATAGAAAGGCGGCTGATGGAAATAGAAAGGCGGCTGATGGAAATAGAAAGGCGGCTGATGGAAATAGAAAGGCGACTGATGGAAATAGAAAGGCGGCTGATGGAAATAGAAAGGCGGCTGATGGAAATAGAAAGGCGGCTGATGGAAATAGAAAGGCGACTGATGGAAATAGAAAGGCGGCTGATGGAAATAGAAAGGAGGCTGATGGAAATAGAAAGGCGGTTGATGGAAATAGAAAGGCGGCTGATGGAAATAGAAAGGCGGCTGATGGAAATAGAAAGGCGGCTGATGGAAATAGAGAGGAGGTGCCGGAAATTAGGAAAAAGTAGAGAGGAGAGAGATAATATTATTAAACAGGGGGGGGGGGGGTGACGATATTGGATAGGAGAGAGAGAGATAGAGGGGGTGGGTGATGTATATACTATCCTATTAACCCCTTCTGTACCGGTGACATCTTATTATTTTATTCTAGCTATAATTAGACGATTTTTTGCAGCTTAAGAAAGATCTATGGTAGTCGGTTAGGTGAGATTGTTTGAAGCTTGTTAATTGCTAAGCCCTTTTTAAGCTGAATAAAATCGTCTAATAATAGCCACAATAAAGTTAAAAGGACGTCGCCGGTACAGAAGGGGTTACAGCCTAAGCTGAGCTACATTAGGAAGGATTCATATAAAAGCTTAGAAAACAGAAAGGTCATCCGGAATACAAGTGAGTGGTCAAACCCAACCATAAACCATCCTAACTTGAGGTACTTTGAAAGGAACTGAAATGACAACTTAGAGAAATTTAATAGTGATGGAAGTACAAAATATTACATTGAACTTCGAAAAGTTGACAAAATGAATAAAGACACCATTTGAGGAAGACCACTTTACTGACGAAGGTTTGATATAGATTCTTCAGGTCACTAACACACAGTAAATACTTAACCCCTTCGGTACCGGTGACGTCTTCTTTATTTTAGTTTAGCTACATTAACCCTTTCACGCTTATGACGCAATTTTGAGCCTATTAGGGATACTTTGAAGCCTTTGTTACCATCAGGGGTATTTAGAAACCGTTAGTTTAGTTACTTCAACCTCTGCAGTTGTCTTTGAGTTAGTGTGGGCAGAAAACTAATTTTGGAGAGGTAATTATAAGAGTGAGAGAACTCTAATTCTTATTGCTAATCTTGCAACCTCTGCGTCATAAAAGCGTGAAAGAGTTAAGTGAATGCTATGAAGCTTAGGAAGGATATACGGTAGATATAAGGATTACTTGAGATAGCCTGTAGCCTCTTAATTGGTAGACGTCCTTCCTAAGCATAACAAAATCGTGTAATAGTTACCAGACTATAATGACAAGTACGTGACCGGTACTGAAAGGATTAAAGTGTCGAGGGATCTAGTGTGTGTGTTAGTGACCTGAAGAAGCTGACTGCCAAACGTTGTCAATAAAGTGCTCCTCCTTAAGGGGGGTCACCTGTTTTTTTTTCTCTCCTTTTATCTCTTTCTGTTGCATGTATCCATTCGGTCCATTCAGCCAACTGTTTTAAGACGTTTATCCCCATCCAGGTGTCTATTTCTTCCTGGCGAGCGATAGCGAGCCAGCATTGTATGGAGAAATCCGGCTTCGCCGAAGAAATGTTTAATGTACAAATTTAGCCTGCTATCAAAACATGTATATAAATATGCTGGCTCGCTATCGCTCACCAGGAGAAAATCGACACCTGGATGGAGATAAACGTCTTAAAACAGTTGGCTGAATGGGGCCTAATGGATACAACCCATAGAGAGAGGGAGGGAGAGAAAAAAATAGGAGATGGGCCCCCGTAAATGGTGTTTCGTGTTCATGGAAATACAGAAGGAAGAAAGGAGAGGATAAATGGTAAACAAGTAGAGAATGAGAAAGAGGAACTAAGAAGGTGGAGAGGAAGAGAGAAAATAGGAACAAAATAGAGGAAAATTAATAGAGATGAGTAGAAGAGAGCCGGGGGAGATCAATTAACAGAGATGAGTAGAAGAGAGCCTGGGGAGATCAATTAATAGAGATGAGTAGAAGAGAGCCTGGGGAGATCAATTAATATAGATGAGTAGAAGAGAGCCTGGGGAGATCAATTAACAGAGATGAGTAGAAGAGAGCCTGGGGAGATCAATTAACAGAGATGAGTAGAAGAGAGCCTAGGGAGATCAATTAATATAGATGAGTAGAAGAGAGCCTGGGGAGATCAATTAACAGAGATGAGTAGAAGAGAGCCTGGGGAGATCAATTAACAGAGATGAGTAGAAGAGAGCGCCTGGGGAGATCAATTCATATATGTTCAAACTAACCTACCCTAGTGTATTGAGTGAGGGAGACAAAAAGCAGAACTGCCTGTAGCGAGTGCCTCCCCCAGAATTGAAAGAGTGACAGGGCCAAAATCAAGGGACGTTCGAGCCAAAATACCTGGACACACGGGGTTTGACAATCGAATGAAAGTAAAAACAGGATTAATATACTGTATATATGCGGTGATAAGTTATAGCTAGGAACAATATACGTCTAAAAATGAGAGAGAGAGAGAGAGAGGGGGGGGGAGGGAGAGAGAGAGATAAAAACAAGAGAGAGAGAGGGGGGGAGGGAGAGAGAGAGATAACACCAAGAGAGTGAGAGAGAGAGAGAGAGATGGAGGGGGAAAGAAAGAGAGAGAGATAAAACGAGAGAGAGAGAGAGAGAGGAGGGGGGGGGGGGGAGGAGAGAGAGAGATAAAAAAAAGAGAGAGAGGGGGGGGGAGGGAGAGAGAGAGATAACACCAAGAGAGTGAGAGAGAGAGAGAGATAGAGAGGGGGGGTGGGGGGAGAGAGAGAGAGAGAGAGAAACAAAGAGAGAGAGAGAGAGAGGGGGGGGGGGAGGGAGAGAGAGAGATAAAAACAAGAGAGAGAGAGGGGGGAGGGAGAGAGATAAAACAAGAGAGAGAGAGAGATAGAGAGGGGGTGAGGGAGAGAGAGAGATAAAAACAAGAGAGAGAGAGAGAAGAGGGGGGGAGGGAGAGAGAGAGATAAAAAACAAGAGAGAGAGAGAGAGGGGGGGGAGGGAGAGAGAGAGATAAAAACAAGAGAGTGAGAGAGAGAGAGGGGGGAGGGAGAGAGAGAGAGAGATAAAAACAAGTGAGAGAAAAAGAGAGAGAAAAAGAGAGAGATAGAGAGAGAGAGAGGGAAAGTTAAACATATAAGTAGAAGGAAAAGATGGAAAAGTTAAGCAGACAACGTACAGTCGAGGTCAAAAGTAAACCAGGTTCCGAAACCGACTTAAGGGGAGGCAGACCGTTTTTCTGGACACCCTTCTCCCTAATGTTTAGCCCCACTAGTTTTGAGATTATAAGACGTTCGGCCCGTTAGTTTGGCGATTTTAACACCTCTCGTCCCATTTCGTTGTCAATTTTAAGACCTTTCGTGCCATTTAGGTGTCGATTATTTCCTGGCGAGCGATAGCGAGCTTGCAATTTTAAGAGGAACCGGGAATTTTTCTACCCAAAAATGTACAAATATATCTTGAAAGGGGTTCTAGGGGGTGTTTGTCTAAGCTTGATGGAGGTCTATGGAGGAAACTAAAAAAAATATATTGAATAAATGAATTAATAGACCAAACAAACGGTCAGTCTCCCCTTAACCAGCAGGCATGGTCAACCTGTATATCTCAACCAGTGACACATCAACCAGGGCCAACCAACCCGATGATAAATAACTAAAGAACAGGGAATTATGGAGAAGAAAAGTCGAGGGAGGGAAAGAGGGAAGAAAAACGGAGAAAGAAAGATGGAAAACAAAAGATGAAGGAAGGGAGGAACAAATATGAAGACGGAGAGAGAGAGAGAGAGTGAGAGTGAGAGAAAAGAGAGGTTTACGGGACTAAGACAGATATGAAAGAGGAAACAAGACAAAGGATAGGCTGAAGATAAGAAAGAGGGGTGATGAAATTTGAGAGAGAAGAAAGGATTGAAATACCGAAGTAAAGCACATCCAGCTGGGCCAACCAAATTAGGGTATGGGGGGGGGGGGGCGTGAGGATTAACCCACCCTCTTTTACACCATTATAGTTTGGAGATGCCAAGACATTTCACCCAGCCAGTTTGCCGATAATAAGGCGCCTTACTCCATTCAGGTATCATTTGTCTTGGGCGAGCGATACCGACCATGTAACTTTCGGCCGGGACATTTTTATCTCGAAAAATGTACAAATTTAGCTTTAAAGGGGGTTTTGAGTATGATTGTTTTAGTTTGAAGGAAGCCTGTTGGGGAAGACTGTTTTTGTAGCCAAGGGTACAAACTAAAATACATTGCTCTAAAATGGTATAAGTAAGCAAAAACCTCAATAATAATTCTACAAAAGTAACCCACATGGTGTTGGATCATACAGTGTTAGCTGCCTTAACTTGACCAGTAGATCTCAACCAGTGCCACATCAAACAGGCCCATCCAGACCAGTGCCACCTTTAAATACTAAGCTAACTTATTTGTTTTATCTAATATAACTTAAATTTAAGCTAACATAATATATATATCTAACCTAACTTAATTTGTATCTAACCTTACATAACTTACAATTAAACGAATTAAAGTTTTATAAATCTAACTTAACTTACATATAATCTAACTTAATTTAGGTCTAATCAAACTTAACATATATCTAATCGAACTTATCTTATATTGAATTTGATTTAACTTATATATAATCATAGACTACAGTAGATAATGGACTTCACACGAAAATGAAACTTTGCAGTAAGGGACCCAAAATCTGGGAACGAACCGCCAAGTTCGAACCTCGAAACTGCGAAAATATCACATTTGTTGCGGTTTCGAGGTTCGAGGTTCGTTTTCTGATTCTGGGTCCCTTACTGCAAAGTTCCATTTTCGTGTCAAGTCCAGATCTACTGCAGTCTATGATATAATCTAACCTAACTTCTATATACTTTAAGCAAACAGTACTGGTGGAGTTAGTCTTATTCCAACAACCCATCAAAGACAGAAGAAGAAGAAGATCAGGTTGATTTCGGCAGTCTTAATAGTTCGACTTTTAAACTCCACTAGCATGTAAGTTTCCAAGAATGATTACATTACAGAGATACGAATCTATTATTGTTATTAATACAAATCTATTATGAATACTCATAATTAAAGATAACAGAAGCCGAATTTGTGCTCACGCAATCGAAATCTTATCGATATAGAACACTTCACCAACGAATTTTGATGTAATTATGTTTTTTTATACTAATGAATTATATGCTGAAGTAAACAAAATAACCATAGATCGTTGTACGACCACGATAACACTGACAAACCTTCTATTGGGGCTGTTTTGTTACTGAGGGTCACCTGCTTTTTTTTAATCTTTTTCTCCTTTTCTCTCTTTCTCTGGCTTGTATCAATTCGGCCCCATTCAACCTACTGTTTTAAGACGTTTACCCCCATCCAGGTGTCAAATTATTCCTGGCGAGCGGTAGGGAGCCAGTATATATAAATATATGTTTTATAGCAAGCTAACTTTGTACATTTTCAATAGAAAATTGTCTCCGGCGAAGCCGAATTTCTCCATACAATGATGGCTCGCTATTGCTGGCCAGGAAGAAATCGACACCTGGATGGGGATAACGTCTTAAAACAGTTGGCTGAATGGGGCCTAATGGATACAAGCCAGAGAAAGAGAGAAATAGAGAGAAAGATAGAAAGGCGGGTGACCCCCCATATTGCAATTCATAGCTCTTGTCCACGTTGCCACATTCCTTTGTCAACAAAATGTAGACGTTTCGTATAAATGTAGATACTGATTAACTATTCTTTTACTCTGATCATGTACTGATTGTGAGAGTCGTAACAAAATGAATTATTAACCCGTTCTGTACCGGTGACGTCTTTTTAATTTTATTGTAGCTATATTCAGACGATTTTGAGCAGTTTAAGACGGATCTGTTGTAGTAAAAAGGGTTAAGTGAGGTAGCTCGAAGCCTGTTAATTGCTGAAGGCCCTTATTAAACTGAATAAAATCGTCAAATATAAGCCAGGATAAAGTTAGAAAGACGTCGCCGGTACAGAAGGGGTTAAGATGTGCTGTATGTAGGTATGTATTTATAGATGCACCACAATCATATTTAAGCTTGAAATTCTGTTAAATATCGATGCCTATTGCTCCAACTTCCTTATAGCCTAAAACTCGCAAGTGGTTAATTGACGCTGGTTAAGGGGAGATTTCCATCTGGAGGATTTTTTTCTGGACCTCTTTCTCCCTCATGTTTAGCCCCATTGCTTTTGAGATTTTGAGACGTTCGCCCCATTAGTTTGGCGATTTTAATAACCCTCGCCCCAATTCTGTCAATTTTAAGAACATTCGTGCCATTTAGGTGTCGATTTTTTCCTGGCGAGCGATAGCGAGCCTGTAATTTAAGGGGAACCGGCCTTGGGCCGGGAAATTTTTCTACCGAAAAATGTACAAATTTAATTTGAAAGGGGGTCTAGGGGGAGTAATTTTAAGCTTGATGGAAGTCTAGGGAATCAACTAAAATCCTCCCCTTAATAGCTAATGGTTGAAAGTGGCACGAGGTTGAGATGTCCGGTTACACTTTCACACATTTAAATATTAAATTGCATAAATACACAAAATGACAACGTATCGCATGCAGAGAGCTTCTTCAGGTAGGTCATCTGTCAAACGTTGGCAATATAGTGTTCTTCCTTAAGGAGGGTGACCTGTTTTTGTTATTTCTGTTCTTTTCTCTCTTTCTCTGGCTTGTATCCATTCGGCCCCATTCAGCTTACTATTTTAAGACGTTTATCCTCATCTAGGTGTTGTTTTCTTCCTGGCGAGCGAGAGCGAGCTAGCATTATATGAAGAAATCCGGCTTCGCCGGAGAAATTTTTCTATCGAAAAATGTACAAATTTAGCTTGCTGTCAAACAAAAATAAAAAATATGCTGGCTCGCTACCGCTCACCAGTACAAAATTGACACCTGGATGGGGATAAATGTCTTAAAACAGTAGGCTGAATGGGGCCAAATGGATACAAGCCAGAGAAAGATAGAAAAGGACAGAACCAAAACAGGTCACCTCCCTTAAATGGCGTTTATATTTATTTTGTTTACTTTTCGGAGTAGATTTTAATATTCTATTTTATTTGTCTTCCCTAAAGTCTCTTTATCACTTTGAGTACAATCGGGGGTATTAAGTGTTGTCATAGATTCCAGTGGTTTTCGCTCAACAAGTGTTATTGTATCTTTATATTTGCTGGGAAAAGTGCTTATCCCTCAGAGTATTAGTCAGTGTCCGAAACTTTGTGAAATATCTGACAACACTTATTAACCTCGACCGTACCAGCGACGTGTGTTATATTCTATTCTAGATAAATGTAGACGCTATTATGCAGCTTTGGATGGATCTGTGGTAGTTAAAAGGGTCGGTTAAGATAATGTGAAGCCTATATTTTTGCTAGAGCTCTTTCCTAAGCTTAATAACATCGTCTAAAATTTGCCAGAATAGGATGAATAGGACGTCCCTGGTGCTGTAGGGGTTATTATAATAGGACGTCCCTGGTACTGTAGGGGTTATTATAATAGGACGTCCCTGGTACTGTAGGGGTTATTATAATAGGACGTCCCTGGTACTGTAGGGGTTATTATAATAGGACGTCCCTGGTACTGTAGGGGTTATTATAATAGGAAGGTCCCTGGTACTGTAGGGGTTATTATAATAGGACGTCCCTGGTACTGTAGGGGTTATTATACTAGGACGTCCCTGGTACTGTAGGGGTTATTATAATAGGACGTCCCTGGTACTGTAGGGGTTATTATAATAGGACGTCCCTGGTACTGTAGGGGTTATTATAATAGGACGTCCCCTGGTACTGTAGGGGTTATTATAATAGGACGTCCCTGGTACTGTAGGGGTTATTATAATAGGACGTCCCTGGTACTGTAGGGGTTATTATAATAGGACGTCCCTGGTACTGTAGGGGTTATTATAATAGGACGTCCCTGGTACTGTAGGGGTTATTATAATAGGACGTCCCTGGTACTGTAGGGGTTATTATAATAGGACGTCCCTGATACTGTAGCGGTTATTATAATAGGACGTCCCTGGTACTGTAGGGGTTATTATAATAGGACGTCCCTGGTACTGTAGTTGTTATTATAATAGGACGTCCCTGGTACTGTAGGGGTTATTATAATAGGACGTCCCTGGTACTGTAGGGGTTATTATAATAGGACGTCCCTGGTACTGTAGGGGTTATTATAATAGGACGTCCCTGGTACTGTAGGGGTTATTATAATAGGACGTCCCTGGTACTGTAGGGGTTATTATAATAGGACGTCCCTGGTACTGTAGGGGTTATTATAATAGGACGTCCATGGTACTGTAGGGGTTATTATAATAGGACGTCCCTGGTACTGTAGGGGTTATTATAATAGGACGTCCCTGGTACTGTAGGGGTTATTATAATAGGACGTCCCTGGTACTGTAGGGGTTATTATAATAGGACGTCCCTGGTACTGTAGGGGTTATTATAATAGGACGTCCCTGGTACTGTAGGGGTTATTATAATAGGACGTCCCTGGTACTGTAGGGGTTAATATAATAGGACGTCCCTGGTACTGTAGGGGTTATTATAATAGGACGTACCTGGTACTGTAGGGGTTACTATAATAGGACGTCCCTGGTTCTGTAGGGGTTAATATAATAGGACGTCCCTGGTACTGTAGGGGTTATTATAATAGGACGTACCTGGTACTGTAGGGGTTATTATAATAGGACGTCCCTGGTACTGTAGGGGTTATTATAATAGGAAGGTCCCTGGTACTGTAGGGGTTATTATAATAGGACGTACCTGGTACTGTAGGGGTTACTATAATAGGACGTCCCTGGTACTGTAGGGGTTATTATAATAGGACGTCCCTGGTACTGTAGGGGTTATTATAATAGGACGTCCCTGGTACTGTAGGGGTTATTATAATAGGACGTCCCTGGTACTGTAGGGTTATTATAATAGGACGTCCCTGGTACTGTAGGGGTTATTATAATAGGACGTCCCTGGTACTGTAGGGGTTATTATAATAGGTCGTCCCTGGTACTGTAGGGGTTATTATAATAGGACGTCCCTGGTACTGTAGGGGTTATTAATAGGTCGTCCCTGGTACTGTAGGGGTTATTATAATAGGACGTCCCTGGTACTGTAGGGGTTATTATAATAGGACGTCCCTGGTACTGTAGGGGTTATTATAATAGGTCGTCCCTGGTACTGTAGGGGTTATTATAATAGGACGTCCCTGGTACTGTAGGGGTTATTATAATAGGACGTCCCTGGTACTGTAGGGGTTATTATAATAGGACGTCCCTGGTACTGTAGGGGTTATTATAATAGGTCGTCCCTGGTACTGTAGGGGTTATTATAATAGGACGTCCCTGGTACTGTAGGGGTTATTATAATTAGGCCAGTAATCTTGACCACAAACCTCAACACCTCAAAAACTACTGGAGTAATCATGTGTCAGGAATTATAAGTGATATAATGAGAGCCTTCAATGGTAAATGAAACCTGCTTAATGTGTCCAGATGCTTTAGGGGGAGGTTTTTAGTGTGTTTCCTAGACTTCCATCAAGCTTGAAATTACACTCCCTTGACCCCCTTTCAAGATAAATTTTTACATTTTTCAGTAGAAAAATGTCCCGGCCGAAGGCCGATTCCTCTTAAATTACAGGCTCGCTATCGCTCGCCAGGAAAAACTCGACACCTAAACGGCACTAAAGGTCTTAAGAGTGACATAAATGGGGTGAAAGTTCTTAAAATCGCCAAACTAATGGGGCGAACGTCTTAAAATCTCAAAAGCAATGGGGCTAAACATGAGGGAGAAAGAATTAAAGAAAAAAATCCCTCAGGTGGAAATCTCCCCTAATATATAAAAAATTAACTAATATATTGTGACATTGCTAATAATCGTTATAACTCTGTTCTTTTCATTTAATAGTGTTGAGTCTAATTGTATGTCAAGGTTCCTACATTATCGTGTGTGACAGATAGCCTACATACAGTGAATACCGGTATATATTTTATTTATCACATTTATATTTTTCATTGTAAACTAGAGTATTGTACACAGATAATGCTGATTGGTAGTTTACTGATGTGTGGTGATTAAGTTGAGATATCTCCATTATTCCATATAGGCCTATATTATCGAATCTCTGAAATTGCAAGTAACTTTAACGATAAATTGTTGACCTTAAGTGATATCCGAAACCACAGGACTAAAAAATATCACATATAACACATTAATAACGTAGATATCATACGGTGAAAGCAAGCGAGATAAGACATAATAAAAACCACATCTAAGCGAGAGAGAATGATGACTGACTCTCAGCTCACATCTCACCCGCCTTACCCAATCCCAGGCCATCTATTACCTCTTATATTTAACACACATGCAGTGATTTCCCAACACTAAGATAAGTCATTACACTGTTGGGAAGTCGGATTCTGATTGGCTAAGAGGAACAAGAACTGAGGGTGTGAGCATAGACAGGTACCATTCTCGCTTAAGGGGAGACTGACCGTTTGTTTGGTCTATTAATTCATTTATTCATATATTTTCTTAGTTTCCTCCCTAGACCTCCATCAAGCTTAGAAAACACCCCCTAGACCCCCCCCCCCCACCCTTCAAGATAAATTTGTAAATTTTTCGATTGAAAAAATTCCCGGCCAAAGGCCGGTTCCTCTTAAAATTGCATGCTCGCTATCGCTCGTCATGAAAAAAATCGACACCTAAATGGCTTGAAAGGTCTTAAAATTGACAACGAAATGGGGCGAAAGGTTTTAAAATCGCCAAACTAATGGGCCGAACGTCTTAAAATCTCAAAACTAGTGGGGCTAAACATTAGGGAGAAGGGGGCCCGAAAAAACGGTCTGCCTCCCCTTAAGGGTACTTCACACATGCAGGATTTTGATCATGACTTGGCAAACGTGGCGCAATCCTAGGCGGGGTCGGGAGATTCCTGGCAGCGTCCTGGGACAGCCTAGCGACGTCCCCACGTGTCAGAACGTGTCGGCAAGGCGCAAGATGTTTTTGGATATGCTCAAAACTTTGACTGACGATCGTGGCTTATTAAACATCGGTGTGCCGTTCTAGTGCCATCGAAGCACCAGTGATAGACCGTCTGTATCGTCGAGGCATTGTCGTTGCATCATCTTTTGAAATTATTCCGTCATCGGCTGCATGGCTTCATTGCCGATACACAGTGACGGTGCCACATCAACACACGACTGTGCAACGACAGCAAAAGAACGGTACTGGAGCAGTGCAAGGACAGTTAGCTCTTTGTTAGTGATGTAAACAAAATTAATAAGGAAGTTGGAGCTGTAGACGTTGATATTTAGCAGAATTACCAGCTAATATACGGTTGTAGTGCATATATAAATACATAAATCCCAATTCAACATACTTTTTATTCACCAAAACTCTACGTTATTATTACATATCTGTCTTATATCCATGTTTACAGCTCCAACTTCCTTATAGCCTGAAACTCGCAGACTTAGAAGAATTGACTATAAATCCGGTATGTTTTGGATTTCGAATCAGATACGGGGCTCGCGCTCACGTATGTCAAAAGTCGGGAAATCCTACGTCTGACCGGGCTACCTGCTACGTCTTACGGGAGTAGCCTCGTAAGATGTAGCAGCTAGCCCGGTCAAACGTGTGCTTCTCCCGCCAATTGTACAATATTCCTGTCAAACGGGACATTTAAAGTTAGTCCGGGCGCATCTGGCAGCACCTCCGCACTGCGTGTTGGAGGGAAGACCCAGCAACGTTGTATGGGGGGGGTATATAAGGACCAGCGGGGGACACTCCAGTCACACCTCTCACCACACCGGAGCAGCAACCAACGTATATATACGTCCTCGCCGAAAATAAATCGTAGCAGCAAAACGACTGCACCTATGGCCTTCATATTTTTACCACATGTACCTTACCCTTTAGGCTACCCACTACAAAAATCCCAAATCCCTGCTCCCACCCAGACGCTGACTGTCGGTCCCGTCAGAAGGAAAAAAAAGGAAAATCTGTGGCGGCGAAACGACTGCACCAATCGGTTCCATATTTGTGTGACAAGTCCCTTACCCTTCTGCCTTCCCCCCACCACACCCCCAACCGCCTCCCACCACCCACTTCTAGCGTATCCGTACGAAGAAAAGGAAAAAAAGGAAAATCCGTGGTGGCGAAACTACCTCACCAATCGGCTTCATATGTGTAACACAAGTCAATTACCCTTCTACCTTCCCCCCACCAACCCCAAAACCACCCTCCCACCACCCTCCCACCCATACATTCCGATACCATAAAAGTCTCTGTAGTCTATAGTGTCTTTTCAGCTACTTTCGGGACCATCGGGGACCTGATTTCTGGCGAGGGGAGTGTTTTTTTACCATTATCCTTCCTTTCTCTCCCAACTTGTTAGATTTAGCCAAAAAAAAAAAAAAAAACTCTGGCACTGGCAGAAGCACACCGTCAAAATTGGCTGGCACTCAGCGGGTTAAAGGTTACAAGGATGAATGGTCTCTCCTCTTGCTCCTTTCCTTCTTCTCTTGTTCCTCTTGATAGATGAAGTTTGCTATTGCAAGTAGTTCCAAGATTTCGATGTAGGAAAGGATCCATTGCATTAGCCGCGTGTTATGCCTGTTCTCCGGTTTTATTAGGGAGTTCACAAAATTGAACTCCAGGATGAATTCCGCAATGTTGTTCATGGTGCCGATGAAGGACTGGGAATGGGAATGGTGTGGCCATTCCTGCCCTTTTGTAGTTCCCAGATTCCAACCCAGACCTACGTGGTTGACAAAGACTGTCTTTGTCTGTGTTTGGACAGACGGGGTGTGCCTACGCTTGTCCGGAATCGGTCCACGTAAGTCCTAAACACTCCCAAGATGTACGGCCTCAGCTGCGCAGGTCTTGTGGGGGCGTGGCCATGGGCGTGGCCTGTGTTCCCGCAAATTGGGCAGCCCAGGCGGACTAACGGGGACATGCTCACGCAAAGTCGCAAGCACATACGTAGTTCCATACGACTACATTACGTCTGACGTAACACTGGCCCCGTCACGGTACGTCTGTCGGGAAGTGCAATAGTCGTGCTCTTTACGGGCGTACACGGCCGGACTACGCCCGTCAGAACACAAAATTGGCGATTACGCCTGACGGGAGCTGTCGGGAGCGATATACGGGAGTGTGTGACCCCAGCATTACAGTCTCACTATTGCTCGCCAGAAAAAAATCAACACCTAAATGGCACGAAAGCTCTTGAAAATGTCAATGAAATGGGGCAAAAGGTCTTAAGATTACAAACACTAATGGGGCGAACGTCTAAAAATGTCAAAACCAATGGGCTAAACATGCGGGAGAAGGGGGTCGAGAAACAGCAACCACCTCCCTCTTATCAAAAGCGCGGGATGGTTATATAACTTCTTGCGGCCAGCTGTACACCACGATATTGAAGACCCGGCCAAGTATTTTATGAAAGGAGGAAATGATTGGGGGGGGGGGGGTCACCGGCTTTTTTTGTTTATCTTTCTCTCCTTTTCTCTCTTTCCCTGGCTTGTATCCATTCGGCCCAATTCAGCCAACTGTTTTAAGACGTTTATACCCATCCAGGTGTAGATTTCTTCCTGGCGAGCGATAGAGAGCCAGCATTGTATGGAGAAATCCGGCTTCGCCGGAAAAATGTTTCTATTGAAAAATGTACAAATTTAGCTTGCTGTCAAAAAAATAAATATATATATGCCTGCTCGCTACCGCTCGCCAGGAAAATATTGACACCTGGATGGGGGTAAACGTCTTAAAACAGTAGGCTGAATGGGGCCGAATGAATACAAGCCAAAGAGAGAGGGAGGGAAAGAGAAAAAAGCGAGGTGGGCTCCCTTAAGACAGAGCAAAAGGAGAGGAGGTTAAAGTGGTGAGGTCGAGTACAAAAAGTGGTTAGGCTGAAAACGAAAGTGGTAAGGATGACAAGAATAGGAGGAGAAAGTGGTAGAGCTGATAAAGAAAGTGGTAAGGATGATAAAGAACAAGAATAGGAGGAGAAAGTGGTAAAGCTGATAAAGAAAGTGGTAAGGATGATAATGAACAAGAATAGGAGAAAGTGGTAAAGCTGATAAAGAAAGTGGTAATGATGAAGAAAGTGGTAAGTTGAAAAGGAAAGTGGTGAGGATGATAAAGAAAGTGGTGAGGATATTGAAGAAAGTGGTAAGGCTGATAAAGAAAGTGGTACAGATTATAAAGAAAGTGGTAAGGCTGATAAATAAAGTGGTGATGCCGATAAAGGAAGTGGTTAAGCTGAAAATGAAAGTGGTAAGGAAGATGAAAAACAAGAATAGGAGGATAAAGTGGTAAAGCTGATAAAGAAACTGGTAAGGCCGATAAAGAAAGTAGTTAGGCTGAAAAAGAAAGTGGTAATGATGATAATGAAAAGTGTAAGGCTGCAATGGACAGTGGTAAGGATGACAAGGATAGGAGGAGAAAGTGGTAAGGATGACAAAGAAAGTGGCAATGCTGATAATGAAAGTTGTAAGGCTGAAAGGGAAAGTGGTAAGGATGATAAAAAACAATGATATGAGGATAAAGTGGTAAGGATGACAAATAAATTGGTAAGGCTAATAAAGAAAGTGGTAGAGATGATAAAGAAAGTGGTACGGCTAATAAAGAAAGTGGTAGGGATGATAAAGAAAGTGATAAGGCTAATAATTAAAGTGGTAAGGCTAATAAAGAAAGTGGTAGGGATGATAAAGAAAGTGGTAAGGCTAATAAAGAAAGTGGTTAGGCTAATAAAGAAAGTGGTAGGGGCGATAAAGAAAGTGGTAAGGCTGATAAAGAAAGTAGCAAGGCTAATAAAGAAAGTGGTAAGGCTGATAAAGAAAATGGTTATGATAAAATAAGTGGTAAGGCCGATACAAGAAAGTGGTTAGGCTGAAAAGGAAAGTGGTAAAACTAATAAAGAAAGTGGTAAATGTGATAGATAAAGTGGTAAGGCTAATAAAGGAACAAGAGAGGTACAGTCGGCAACATAAATTTGGCATACACTAAGAGATGTTATGTATGGCAGGAAACACAGCACGACATACTTAAGCTGGTATCACATGAGAGCGTTTATGGCCAACATGTTATGATCAACATTTTTCTAGCAATATTTCTGGAATATTTTGCACTGGTATTGGAAACTAAACAGATGAAACATGAATTTAGGCAAAAGAAATATTTTAAATGTTGACATCCTAAGCTGCCAGACCAGTGTTGAGGGAAATAACGCTCGTGTGATACCGGCTTTACAAGAATAATTCCCTTCCAAATCGGTAATTGGTCATATGTTTTAACCTTTGCTATACCGCCGACGTCTTTTTAATTTGATTTCAGCTACATTTAGACGCTTTTGTGCACTTTAAGAAGGATCTGTGGTGGTAAAAAGGCTTAAATGAGATCCCACCCAGACGCTGACTGTCGGTCCCGTCAGAAGGAAAAAAAAGGAAAATCTGTGGCGGCGAAACGACTGCACCAATCGGTTCCATATTTGTGTGACAAGTCCCTTACCCTTCTGCCTTCCCCCCACCACACCCCCAACCGCCTCCCACCACCCACTTCTAGCGTATCCGTACGAAGAAAAGGAAAAAAGGAAAATCCGTGGTGGCGAAACTACCTCACCAATCGGCTTCATATGTGTAACACAAGTCAATTACCCTTCTACCTTCCCCCACCAACCCCAAAACCACCCTCCCACCACCCTCCCACCCATACATTCCGATACCATAAAAGTCTCTGTAGTCTATAGTGTCTTTTCAGCTACTTTCGGGACCATCGGGGACCTGATTTCTGGCGAGGGGAGTGTTTTTTTACCATTATCCTTCCTTTCTCTCCCAACTTGATAGATTTAGCCAAAAAAAAAAAAAAAAAACTCTGGCACTGGCAGAAGCACACCGTCAAAATTGGCTGGCACTCAGCGGGTTAAAGGTTACAAGGATGAATGGTCTCTCCTCTTGCTCCTTTCCTTCTTCTCTTGTTCCTCTTGATAGATGAAGTTTGCTATTGCAAGTAGTTCCAAGATTTCGATGTAGGAAAGGATCCATTGCATTAGCCGCGTGTTATGCCTGTTCTCCGGTTTTATTAGGGAGTTCACAAAATTGAACTCCAGGATGAATTCCGCAATGTTGTTCATGGTGCCGATGAAGGACTGGGAATGGGAATGGTGTGGGCCATTCCTGCCCTTTTGTAGTTCCCAGATTCCAACCCAGACCTACGTGGTTGACAAAGACTGTCTTTGTCTGTGTTTGGACAGACGGGGTGTGCCTACGCTTGTCCGGAATCGGTCCACGTAAGTCCTAAACACTCCCAAGATGTACGGCCTCAGCTGCGCAGGTCTTGTGGGGGCGTGGCCATGGGCGTGGCCTGTGTTCCCGCAAATTGGGCAGCCCAGGCGGACTAACGGGGACATGCTCACGCAAAGTCGCAAGCACATACGTAGTTCCATACGACTACATTACGTCTGACGTAACACTGGCCCCGTCACGGTACGTCTGTCGGGAAGTGCAATAGTCGTGCTCTTTACGGGCGTACACGGCCGGACTACGCCCGTCAGAACACAAAATTGGCGATTACGCCTGACGGGAGCTGTCGGGAGCGATATACGGGAGTGTGTGACCCCAGCATTACAGTCTCACTATTGCTCGCCAGAAAAAAATCAACACCTAAATGGCACGAAAGCTCTTGAAAATGTCAATGAAATGGGGCAAAAGGTCTTAAGATTACAAACACTAATGGGGCGAACGTCTAAAAATGTCAAAACCAATGGGCTAAACATGCGGGAGAAGGGGGTCGAGAAACAGCAACCACCTCCCTCTTATCAAAAGCGCGGGATGGTTATATAACTTCTTGCGGCCAGCTGTACACCACGATATTGAAGACCCGGCCAAGTATTTTATGAAAGGAGGAAATGATTGGGGGGGGGGGTCACCGGCTTTTTTTGTTTATCTTTCTCTCCTTTTCTCTCTTTCCCTGGCTTGTATCCATTCGGCCCAATTCAGCCAACTGTTTTAAGACGTTTATACCCATCCAGGTGTAGATTTCTTCCTGGCGAGCGATAGAGAGCCAGCATTGTATGGAGAAATCCGGCTTCGCCGGAAAAATGTTTCTATTGAAAAATGTACAAATTTAGCTTGCTGTCAAAAAAAAAAATATATATGCCGGCTCGGTACCGCTCGCCAGGAAAAATATTGACACCTGGATGGGGGTATCGTCTTAAAACAGTAGGCTGAATGGGGCCGAATGAATACAAGCCAAAGAGAGAGGGAGGGAAAAGAGAAAAGAGCGAGGTGGGCTCCCTTAAGACAGAGCAAAAGGAGAGGAGGTTAAAGTGGTGAGGTCGAGTACAAAAAGTGGTTAGGCTGAAAACGAAAGTGGTAAGGATGACAAGAATAGGAGGAGAAAGTGGTAGAGCTGATAAAGAAAGTGGTAAGGATGATAAAGAACAAGAATAGGAGGAGAAAGTGGTAAAGCTGATAAAGAAAGTGGTAAGGATGATAATGAACAAGAATAGGAGAAAGTGGTAAAGCTGATAAAGAAAGTGGTAATGATGAAGAAAGTGGTAAGTTGAAAAGGAAAGTGGTGAGGATGATAAAGAAAGTGGTGAGGATATTGAAGAAAGTGGTAAGGCTGATAAAGAAAGTGGTACAGATTATAAAGAAAGTGGTAAGGCTGATAAATAAAGTGGTGATGCCGATAAAGGAAGTGGTTAAGCTGAAAATGAAAGTGGTAAGGAAGATGAAAAACAAGAATAGGAGGATAAAGTGGTAAAGCTGATAAAGAAACTGGTAAGGCCGATAAAGAAAGTAGTTAGGCTGAAAAAGAAAGTGGTAATGATGATAATGAAAAGTGTAAGGCTGCAATGGACAGTGGTAAGGATGACAAGGATAGGAGGAGAAAGTGGTAAGGATGACAAAGAAAGTGGCAATGCTGATAATGAAAGTTGTAAGGCTGAAAGGGAAAGTGGTAAGGATGATAAAAAACAATGATATGAGGATAAAGTGGTAAGGATGACAAATAAATTGGTAAGGCTAATAAAGAAAGTGGTAGAGATGATAAAGAAAGTGGTACGGCTAATAAAGAAAGTGGTAGGGATGATAAAGAAAGTGATAAGGCTAATAAATAAAGTGGTAAGGCTAATAAAGAAAGTGGTAGGGATGATAAAGAAAGTGGTAAGGCTAATAAAGAAAGTGGTTAGGCTAATAAAGAAAGTGGTAGGGACGATAAAGAAAGTGGTAAGGCTGATAAAGAAAGTAGCAAGGCTAATAAAGAAAGTGGTAAGGCTGATAAAGAAAATGGTTATGATAAAATAAGTGGTAAGGCCGATACAAGAAAGTGGTTAGGCTGAAAAGGAAAGTGGTAAAACTAATAAAGAAAGTGGTAAATGTGATAGATAAAGTGGTAAGGCTAATAAAGGAACAAGAGAGGTACAGTCGGCAACATAAATTTGGCATACACTAAGAGATGTTATGTATGGCAGGAAACACAGCACGACATACTTAAGCTGGTATCACATGAGAGCGTTTATGGCCAACATGTTATGATCAACATTTTTCTAGCAATATTTCTGGAATATTTTGCACTGATATTGGAAACTAAACAGATGAAACATGAATTTAGGCAAAAGAAATATTTTAAATGTTGACATCCTAAGCTGCCAGACCAGTGTTGAGGGAAATAACGCTCGTGTGATACCGGCTTTACAAGAATAATTCCCTTCCAAATCGGTAATTGGTCATATGTTTTAACCTTTGCTATACCGCCGACGTCTTTTTAATTTGATTTCAGCTACATTTAGACGCTTTTGTGCACTTTAAGAAGGATCTGTGGTGGTAAAAAGGCTTAAATGAGATCGTTCGAAGCCTGTTGATTGCTGGAGGCCCTTCCTAAACTGAATAAAATCGTCTAATAGTGGCCGGAATAAAGTTGAAAAAACGGCCCCGGTACTGAGGAGGTTAAATAAGAAGTGTGTGTTCTTATGCAGTAACATATATTAACCCCTTCAGTACCGGTGACGTCCTTTGCATTATATTCTACCAATTATTACACGATTTTATTCAGTTTAGGATGGACGTGTAGCAATTAAGAGACTATCTCAATTGAACCCCTCTAACTACCACAGATTCTTCCTAAGCTGCATAAAATCGTATAAATATAGCACAGACTTCCCCGGTGGTGAAAGGGTTAATACGATCCATTAAAGGGAGGCAGACCGTTTTTCTGGACCTCCTTCTCAATAATGTTTGGCCCCACTAGTTTTGAGATTATAAGACGTTTGGCCCATTAGTTTGGCTATTTTAACACCTTTCGCCCCATTTTCTTGTAAATTTTTAGACCTAAAGTGCTATGTAGGTGTCGATTATTTCCTGGCGAGCGATAGCGAGCCTGCAATTTTAAGATGAACCGGCCTTCGGTCGGGAAATTTTTCTACCGAAAAATGGACAAATTTATCTTAAAGGGGGGTCTAGGTTTATTTTTTCTAAGCTTGATTGAGGTCTAGGAAGGAAACTAAAAAAATATATGAATAACTTAATTAATAGACCAAACAAACGTTCTGCATCCCCTTAAGTTTGTTGTGGCATTATGTTTTCATGTAAGTCGATCACACTTATATTTTACTTTCATATATTAACCCCTTCTGTACCGGCTGCATCCCTTTCACTTTATTTTGGCTACTTTTAGACGATTTTATTTAGCTTAGGAAGGACGTCTACCCATTACAATCTATAGACCATCTCGATTGATCCATTTAGCTACCATATAGATCCTCCCTAAGCTACACACAATCGTCTAAATGTAGCTGAAACCAAATAGAAAAGACGTCACCGGTACAGAAGGGGTATAATAAACACGAGGAAGAGACGATATTCTGAAAGTAAGTGAAAGCAAATACTGGTTGAAATAGTATACTGGTTGAAATAGTATACTGGTTGAAATAGTATACTGGTTGAAATAGTATACTGGTTGAAATAGTATACTGGTTGAAATAGTATACTGGTTGAAATAGTATACTGGTTGAAATAGTATACTGGTTGAAATAGTATACTGGTTGAAATAGTATACTGGTTGAAATAGTATACTGGTTGAAATAGTATACTGGTTGAAATAGTATACTGGTTGAAATAGTATACTGGTTGAAATAGTATACTGGTTGAAATAGTATACTGGTTGAAATAGTATACTGGTTGAAATAGTATACTGGTTGAAATAGTATACTGGTTGAAATAGTATACTGGTTGAAATAGTATACTGGTTGAAATAGTATACTGGTTGAAATAGTATACTGGTTGAAATAGTATACTGGTTGAAATAGTATACTGGTTGAAATAGTATACTGGTTGACTTTCGGTCGCCAAGGGAAAGCTGCAGAAACACTCGCAACCAGTCTTAATGTCACTTTGATATACATAACAACCAGATTATCCAGTATATATAAAAAGGAAAAAAGAATAAAACAAACAACACAAAATGAGAGACAAAAGAACTGGTCGCAATCAAAGAGAGGGAAAGTTTAAGATATGAAAAAAGGGATCGGATTTGAGTTGCAGCGGAGTGAGACGGGGGGGAAAGGTGGGAGGTATGAGAGAGAGAGAGAAAGAGAGAGAGAGAGCGATAGAGAGAGAAAGAGAGGGAGGGAGAGAGAGAGGGAGAGGGAGAGCGAGAGACAGAGAGAGAGAGACAGAGGGAGAGAGAGAGAGAGAGGTAAAGCGAGAGAGAGAGGGAGAGGGAGTGATAGAGAGAGAGAGATATTACATAGATTTACATAGATACACTGGCCACACCGACCTTATACGAACCAAACGAGGTGGTGCAGGACTTGATATTTCTAGTAGAGATGGCATTATATCCGATAGAAAAGGAAAGTTGAAGGAAAGGATAGAAAAGAAGAGAGAAAGTGATAAATAGAGAGTGAGAGAGTGTGTGTGAGAGCGAGAGAGAGAGAGAGAGTGTGTGTGTGTGAGAGCGAGAGAGAGAGAGAGAGAGTCGATTAACACGAAATAGAAATTAGAAATAATAATAGTAACTTAACTCTTTGAAAACCAGCGACGTGTTGTTCATCATATCATGGCAACTATTAGACGATGTTATACAGCTTAGGAAGGACCGCTAGCAGTAATAAGGCTTCAAAGTGTCACAACCCACCCTTTTAACTACCACAGATCCTTCCTAAGCTGCACAATATCGTCTAAATATAGCAAGAATATAATATAACACACGTCGCTGGTACTGTACGGGTTAAGGGGAGGCAGACTGTTTGTTTGGTCTATTAATTAATGTATTCATATATTATTTTAGTTTCCTCCTTAGACCTCCATCAATCTTAGAAAAACACACCCTAGACCCCCTTTCAAGAAAAATTTGTAAATTTTTCGGTAAAAAAAATTCCCGGCCGAAGGCCGGTTCCTTTTAAAATTGCTGGCTGGCTATCGCTCGCAAGGAAAAAATCGACACCTAAATGGCACGAAAGGTCTTAAAATTGACAACGAAATGGGGCGAAAGGTGTTAAAATTGACAACGAAATGAGGCGAAAGGTGCTAAAATCACCAAACTAATGGGCCGAACGTCTTATTATCTCAAAACTAGTGGGGCTAAACATTAGGGAGAAGGGGGTCAAGAAAAAACGGTCTGCCTCCCCTGTTGTTGTTGTTGTTGTTGTTCCCCAGGCTGTCTGGCCGAACAGCCCCAAGGTCTCAAGCAAGGCCAAGGCCATAAACGAGCGCCCCCACAAAATCCTCCCTGCTTACCACTAACAAAGCCCGGGTGACCGAAGCCACTCCAAGGCAGGGAGCTGAGGAGGGTGCGGAAACGCCCGGGAAACCAAAGCCCCACCCAAGGCCCTGTGCCCCTCAGCAATTATGAAGGGAAAGCTGAGGGGCAAGGGAAAAATGTGACGCTTTGGTTCCCAATCTGCCAACTTCTAGGTTGGCAGTAGGGAGGTCAATCCACGGAAAAGACGCCGCCACTTGAGATCTAGAAGCTATATAAGTAAAAGGAACAGTCAGAGAAAGCTATGGGTATGGTAGAGATCGCTCAGGTCTCACTTTGATAGACCAGCCCATCACCAGTCTGCCTCCCCTTAGCCATAAGAGGGTGACATAAGATGGGAAGGATTGTCCAGAAGAAGGAACACAATAAATCTAGAATAACTCAATTAAACTGTTTATTGATAACGGTCTGGCCCTATCAGAATGAGGGTTTGTGGGGGGTGACTTGCATTTGTTTTCGCCTTTTTTATCTTTCTCTGGTTTGTATCCACTTGGCCCCATTCCGCCTACTGTTTTAAGACGTTTATCCCCATACAGGTGTCGATTTCTTCCTGGCGAGCGATAGTGAGCCATCATTGTATGGATAAATCTGGCTTCGCCAAAGACATTTTTCTATCGAAAATGTACAAATTTAGCCTGCCGTCAGAAACATGTTAACAAATATGCTGGCTCACCAGGAAATAATCGACACCTGGATGGGGATAAACGTCTTAAAACAGTAGGCTGAATGGGCCCGAATGGATACAACCCAGGGAGAGAGAGAGAGATACAAAAAACAAACGAGGTGGGCCCCTTAAGGGACATTGGTTCTAATATATATTTTGCGTTAGTAGCTCTTACATATCAAGCTCAGATATAATATCCGTGGCATTACTTATTCCAATATAAGTTGAAATTCGTCTACTTGAGTGTTTAAGAATAATCATAAGAATTATAACGGTCTACAAAAGGTACTACTCAAATATTACAACGGTCTACAAAAGGTACTACTCAAATATTACAACGGTCTACAAAAGGTACTACTCAAATATTACAACGGTCTACAAAAGGTACTACTCAAATATTACAACGGTCTACAAAAGATACTACTCAAATATTACAACGGTCTGCAAAAGGTACTACTCAAATATTACAACGGTCTACAAAAGATACTACTCAAATATTACAACGGTCTGCAAAAGGTACTACTCAAATATTACAACGGTCTACAAAAGATACTACTCAAATATTACAACGGTCTGCAAAAGGTACTACTCAAATATTACAACGGTCTACAAAAGGTACTACTCAAATATTACAACGGTCTACAAAAGGTACTACTCAAATATTACAACGGTCTACAAAAGATACTACTCAAATATTACAACGGTCTACAAAAGGTACTACTCAAATATTACAACGGTCTACAAAAGGTACTACTCAAATATTACAACGGTCTACAAAAGGTACTACTCAAATATTACAACGGTCTACAAAAGGTACTACTCAAATATTACAACGGTCTACAAAAGGTACTACTCAAATATTACATTGGTCTGCAAAAGGTACTACTCAAATATTACAACGGTCTACAAAAGGCACTACTCAAATATTACAACGGTCTACAAAAGGTACTACTCAAATATTACAACAGTCTAAAAAAGGTACTACTCAAATATTACAACGGTCTACAAAAGATACTACTCAAATATTACAACGGTCTACAAAAGGTACTACTCAAATATTACAACGGTCTACAAAAGGTACTACTCAAATATTACAACGGTCTACAAAAGGTACTACTCAAATATTACAACGGTCTACAAAAGATACTACTCAAATATTACAACGGTCTACAAAAGGTACTACTCAAATATTACAACGGTCTACAAAAGGTACTACTCAAATATTACATTGGTCTGCAAAAGGTACTACTCAAATATTACAACGGTCTACAAAAGATACTACTCAACTATTACAACGGTCTATAAAAGGTACTACTCAAATAATACAACGGTCTGCAAAAGATACTACTCAAATATTACAACTGTCTACAAAAGGTACTACTCAAATACAAATAATTGCTTGGTTTGAAATACGTTTTTTAAATTACTAAATTAAATTAAATTAAATTACTAGGCCTAATTACTAAAATAAATGCTCTGAAAAATGATGATGCGTGTTTCCCCTCACAGTTTAAAGGGGTAGTACTCGCTTTGTCTGGCCCCCCTTCTCCCTCATGTTTAGCATATTAGTTTTGAGGTTTTAAGACATTCGTTCCGTTAGTTTGTCGATTTTGAGACCCTTTGCTTCATTTTGTTGTCAATATTAAGACCTTTCGTGCTCTTTAGGTGTCTATTTTTTACCTGGCGAGCGAAAGCGAGCCTCCAATGGTAAATTTTCCTACCAAAAAATTTACAAATATATCTTGAAAGGGGGTGTAGGGGGTGTTTTTCTAAGCTTGATGGAGGTCTAGCGAGGAAACTTATAAATAAATTATTAGATATAAAATATCGACCAACAACCAAGCACTACCCCTTTAATAGGTTTACATTCCTTAACGTGTGGTAGGCTATCTATCAGCATACTCGTTTAGCCTGGGTAACCTTCCATGAAAGTTGTGTATCCAGTCACAAAATCGTAACCTCCTTGGGATTTATAGACTTCCTACGCCTATTTGGGTGTCAACTAAATTGTGTAGAATATAACTCGTTTGCAGCGCCTCTGAGAAACTAACTACCCATCTATTCTGTTCCATTCTATATACTCAGGCCCAATCCCCACTTTTCATATTGGGTTTTCTTTTTTCCCTCTTTTCCCTTTTTTTTTGGGGGGGGGACTCAAGACAGAGCCAGAATAGGGATAACACAACAGAAAAAAATGAATATACAAAAACAAAATACAAATTCACATGTCAAATTTACATGTCAATAATGCCAGCTGATTGGCTCTTCCACCGTGCCCAATGTCTCGTAATGTGGTAATTGTTTATTCTTAACCCTTTGAGTACCAGCGACGTGTGCTATATTTTATTCTAGCTATATTTGAACGATATTGTGCAGCTTATGAAGGATCTGTGATCGTTAAACAGATTGGTTGAGATAGTTTCAACTCCTATTATTGCTAGAGGTCCTTCCTAAACTGACTAAAATCTTCTAATACTTGCCAGAATATGATGAAAAGGACGTTCCTGGTACTGAACGGGTTAAGGAGGGATGGGCTTATTTATTTGCTCATTTATATATGTTTTATATTTATCCGGCTTCGCCGGAGACATTTTTCTATCGAAAAATTTACAAATTTTGTCTGCTGTCAAAAACATATTAAAAATATATGCTGGCTCGCTACCGTTCGCCAGGAAAAAATCGACACCTTGATGGGGATGAACTTGTTAAAACAGTAGGCTGAATTGGGCCGAATGGATACAACCCAGAATGAGAGAGAGAAAAGGAGAACAAAATAGCAGGTGACCCCCCTTAATATACTTAGCGACGAAATGTACTGTACCTAACTATATATTATACAATTTAATATCAAAATATAATTATAATTCTACTCCTGCTTAGGGTAATATGTGTATAAAGCCATTTGTTTTAATCAGCTAATGAGTTCGGTAATATGGGTTGAGAGAGATAGTTCGAAGCCATTTAATCACTAGAGGTCCCTTGTGAGCTGAACAAAATCGTCTAATAGTAGCCAGAATAATATCAAAAGGACAAGACTCGCATGTATAATATTATTATTGTTCATCCAATATTTGCTGCAGAAGTACTTGCATAAGGTTCCATTTGTGAGTAATTAAATACCTTCTGAATGCCTGTAGTATCCCAAAACAAGAACATAATCTGGTTAGAAATTAGTATTTGTATTATTACCAGTTGGAAAAATCGTGTCATTTAACGATTTATCACAAGACAGTTATTTTATCATGCCATAAATGTAAAAAATATAATGTCATATATGTAATCAACGCCTAAGGCCCCCCCCCAAAAAAAAAAGAAAAAAAAAAAAAAAAAAAAAAATAATAATAATAATAATAATATTAATAATAATAAATAAATACAACTCAGGATATGACGATCGGATATTGGCTTAGCATTATTCCGTCGTCTGTAATCCAAAACAGAGTAAGGAGCGAGGAAACGCGAGAGTGGTTCCAGACCCTATGAATTGGAACTTTAAATGTGGTTTCTGTTCGGTCTGTCTCGAGTCGGCCACCCCCAGCTATGGGGTATGTGCCTGAGTATGATACATACATACATACTGTTTGTTATCCTGCTCTTCAAAACTGAATGGTAGCAAGTATAAGCGTTTTATTTCTACAAGTATGAAGGAGACAAAAGGCAAATCTGTCTGTAACAAGTGTCTCCCAAAAAGTTGAAATAATGAGAGAACCCGCGAGCCAATGTTACCTGAGCCAAGCGCTGGGTAATGGTAACTGTGAGCTAGAGTCCCACAAGTGTAGAAAGTAGAGGTTGAAGTTGAAGGTAAAGTGGTGAGTATGAAGAGTTGGAGAGATAAAAGATGGTGGGCTAACCACCTTGCTTAATCCTGGGGTTCTTCGTTGTAGAGTTGCAGCATTCTGGACTTCTTCAGGTGGACGGATTTCCTTGGTCATGGTATAGGGATTTTGATCACAGGCTGGCCGTAGATCATTGGCATTGATGGTAGAGGCTCAGCGAAGGTGTTAGGCTGGAGGTTTGCAGTGAATCGAGATGTTGATGGTGTTGATGGAGTTTATGTAAGCTCCACTTTACTCCTGTGCAGTCTCAGTGGTCGTGGAAGGTTGAGCTGCAGCTTGGGAGTATTTTTTGGCTTCGTCGGTGGTGGTCCTTGGCGTTTGGTGTTTACTCGAGTCTTGGCGTCCCTTGGTGGTGTTCTGGCGACGATCTCTGGAGGAATGATGATAGTTGGGAGTTTGTTGGCCTTCAGAAGAGCAGGTAGAAGCACAGATATTCGGCTTCTGTCCTCCCCAGCAAGCGCTATTGCAGTTTGCACTACAATAGTGATGATGTCGATCTTGTTGCTAGATGTTGTTTTGGGGATTGTTGTTCCTTGCTGCTTACTGGGTGCGTGTTTTGAGCCTATCATAGGTTTGTCGTAGACGGCTCGTACACCCATTGCCTCCTCTGTTCCCTTTTTCCCGATCTTGGGGTAGAAGATTACCTCGTCTCCTTCTCCCAGTGATGTTATTTTGTGGTCTGGGTTGGGTTTGTCGATATTTTCTCTGTGTATAAAGAAATCTTCATCTCCACAGGTGATAAAACCATAACCTCTCTGCACATTGAACCACTTTACCAGTCCACGAGTGTAAACGTGGTGGTTTATAATAGGGCAAGCGGCAGACATGTTGGTGAAAACAGGAGGTCCCAGGGAAGGTGTGTTGCTGCTGGAGTGTGGTGCGTTTGGCCACTGTGATATGTATAATGTGTCTGCGTTGCTGAACTATTTACGGGGGGTCACCTGCTTTTTTTCTGTTTTTCTCCTTTTCTCTCTTTCTCTGGCTTGTATCCATTCGGCCCCATTCAGCCAACTGTTTTAAAACGTTTATCCCCATCCAGGTGTCGATTTCTTCCTGGCGAGCGATAGCGAGCCAGCATTGTATGAAGAAATCGGGCTTCGCCGGAGACATTTTTCTATCGAAAAATTTACAAATTTAGCTTGCTGTCATAACAAAAATATATATATGCTGGCTCGCTACAGCTCGCCAGGAAAATATTGACACCTGAATGGGGGTAAACGTCTTAAAACAGTAGGCTGAATGGGGCCGAATGGATACAAGCCAAAGAGAGAGGAAGAGAAAGATAAAAAAAGCGAGGTGGGCTCCCTTAACTATAGCTATTTATGTGTGGAATAGGCGCCTGGAAAGCAACCATACGTCCACCAATTTATGTCAGATTCGCTTGATTTATGACTAGATTTATGACTAGATTTATGACTAGATTTATGACTAGATTTGAGCTACACCGCATCATACACAAATCTTGCCTGGAATTATCACTGTTACTTCAAAAATAGTTATGGATATTTCTTGTGAGTCTTTGATGACGTCGGTGAGCAAATGTAAACTTTGAATGAGCTTAACAAGCATCTGTGCCTCATTATAAACCAGTTATCACATAAATCGAGCACAAATCAAATCCCTTGAACTGTATTGTATTTGCCGTGGATAATATACTGTACATGGCTTAAAGGGGTTCACCGTTTTTTGTCTTCTCTTTCTCTCCTTTTCTCTCTTTCTCTGGCTTGTATCCAATCGGCCCCATTCAGCCAACTGTTTTAAGACGTTTATCCCCATCCAGGTGTCGATTTCTTCCTGACGAGCGATAGCGAGCCAGCATTGTATGAAGAAATCCGGCTTCGCCATAGACATTTTTCTATCGAAAAATGTACAAACTTAGCTTGCTGTCAAAACAAAAATATATATATGCTGGCTCGCTACCGCTCGCCAGGAAAATATTGACACCTGGATGGGGGTAAACGTCTTAAAACAGTAGGCTGAATTGGGCCGAATGGATATAAGCCAAAGCGAGAGGGAGAGAAGGAGAAAAAAGCGAGGTGGGCTCCCTTAATACAGGAAACATACGGAACACGTAACCCTTGTCTGCGAGATGTCCTTCCTTATCCTTTATTAACCCCTTCAGTACCATGACGTCATGTGTTGACTTATGCTGGTTACCGTTAGGCGATTTCCTTTAGCTTGTAATCCACCTCAAAGGTTCAAAGAGGTAAATAATATCTCAATTTACCTTCTGAATATCGTAAAATGTTCTCAAGTGCATACAATCATCAAATGTTAGCCATAATTAAGGATAAAAAGGCATCATCGCGCTGAAGAGATAAATACAACAAAATATATTTATGTTTAAGTTTAGCTATCTCCTGATCATTCTATTCAACTTAGAAAGGACCTGCTTGCATTAGAGACTTAATTTAGAACATTTTGTAGCAATGTCGTAGAAATTCTTCCTTAATCGAGAAAACTCATATGGCAATATTCAAAAATCGTACTCTGACTGAAGGGGTTCAGAGATTACGTTCAGTATTATTCAGAATACATAAATGTTAACATTGTCGAATTGCCGCAGATATACAGTATATTGGAGATCATAGCGGCCCATTCACTAAAACCAGGCAGTATCGACCAATTCTAGCCACCAAAAGAAAAACGTCATGCTGTATAAAAAAACGAAGTGAAAGGTAATGAATGTAAAATGTAAAAGGGTGAGATTAACTGGTATTGAAGGAGGGGGGGGGGGGAAGAGAAAGGAGGATGGGAATTTAAAAATAAATTTGAGCAATGGGTGAAGGGCGAGTGAGTCTAAACCCAAATCAATATTGTCAAACCCATCAAGTATTTACATATACTTTAATGAGCTGACCTCGTAGTCTGCGGGTCTCCAACGGAGAGAGATCAAGAGCTCTCAACCGGTCCTCATAGCTCAGTTTTCTAATTGATAGAATAAGCTCTGTAGCCCTCTTGTACTCTTTCCAGTCGCTCTATATCTTTCCTGTGTGCTGGAGACCAGAATTGAATAGCATACTCCAGGAGAGGCCGTATCAGAGCTTGTAAAGTGGGACACCTATTTCCGTATTTCTATACTTAAATTGCCTCCTAATATAGCCCAATAATTCCTGAGCTTTCCTCTTTATATCAATGCACTGCTTGGAGAACTTTAGGTCACTGCTAAACAAAACACCAAAATCCTTTTCCAAGTCATTTACTGCCAGAGGCATTCCCATTAGCGAATAGCCGATAAGCATCACCTTGCACTTTTCCAAGTTTAGAGGCATATGTCATGACTCCGACCATTCACCCAGTCTGTTGAGGTCCATCCTCAACTGTTCAACCTCTTTGGGGTCTTTCACATTCATTCCAAGCTTCATGTCATCTGCAAACTTTGAGATCACACTCAACAGACCAATATCGATGTCATTGACATAAATGATAAACTTAAGTGGTCCAAGGACAGATCCCTGTGGAACTCCAGAGGTGACTGGAGTCCACTCAGAAGAAACACCATTGATTACCACTTGTTGTTCTCTACCTGTTGTCTACCTGTATGTGAGAGAGAAAGAGAGAGAGAGAGAGAGAGAGAGTGAGTGTGAGAGAGAGAGAGAGTGCTTGTGGATGCGAGAAGAAATATGAGGAGAATGTGTCATTTCTGGTAATAATAGGTGTGCTAATATTAAAATTTGATACACGGTATATCTACCGGTACCAATATTTAAACTCGACTCGGAGGTGATATATATATATATATATATATATATTTATATATATATATATGAAGTGATGGGGTTGGATAGAACGGGGTTGGGAAACACCTGTAGGATTGCCAGCCTAAAGGTGAGTAGGAAGGACAAACGAAGACACAAACAACCAAGACACCATTCCATACCAGTCCCCCATGATGAGGAGAAACGAGAAACAGAGGAGTACCCCATTTTACCTGTTCATCCCAGTTCTCTGTCTACCAAGGAGATGGGTCACCTAGGTCAGTCACCCCTATTAAAAAATGGAAAGGTCAGCCAATCACCATCCAGGTTTCAAACCCTCCCCACCAATCACCAACCTTCATTGCGCTAGCAGCCAGATTTGCAGTACACAGAACAAATGTTTATGCAAATTCCACATCAAAGACCTGAGTGCTACCAACATAAGTGGGGTGTTACGCTGGCCAGCTTGCCAGAATGTACTCGTAACTCGCTAGCGCTCGCCAGGGCAGTGAAATGGGCTACAATAATCGTAGAACGATGTTCTTTCTTTCTTAGTGTTCATGTTGTCACAGACAGATCAGTGGTGGTCTTTATTCTTGTCTGTGACACTTGGAAGTATTTTATATCCTTGATAGAGTATAAGATATGTAGTGTGAATTGTAAGGAGAAAGAGAGCGAGCAGCGAGGTGGTAATATGTGCGTGTGTATGTACGTGTGACTCCCTCGCTCGTGCGGAGGTTCCCACGCTCGTGATTGGTCGGCTGGCCTGACGCGTCATATGATGCCTGCTCTTCATGACGTAGTCGTCTGTGATTGGAGGCCGCTGTCCTAGAAAAGGTGGTGCGGGCTCCTACCCGCGTGTCTCCTTCAGAGCTTGGCATGGTGTGCTTGGTACTAGACGCCCTTTGCAATCTGTCCCCAATCTAACCCTCTGTATTACTGTTTCTCTCTCTGAACTTCTTCTTTTTCATACTTCTTGTCTTTATTCATTTACTTATCCCTTCTGGTTCTGCATACGACTTCCATAGTCGGCCAGTCGTATTACCAGCACCAGTTCTCACATATATGTTTTGCTCTAGCTTTAGGGATAATTAGAGTCATAGTCACATGGTATCATAGTATTGGGGTGCTTCTAATTATTGAGTTGTTCTTTCCTACTATTTAATGCTAGACAGTGGAGGGTATCTTTGGTCGTTGTCTGAGTTATGTATGTGGCAAGTCAGAGCCTGTACGACTTCGACGAAGCTAGGTAGCCTGTAACCCTTGTGCATATTTTTCCTTTGCGAGTGTAGCAGTATACAAGTGAAGGGCTTTTGCCTACTCTTATTTGTATGCTTGCTACCTCATTTTTGTTGACCTTTGTGGAGCGCCAGGGTAAGACCAGATACTTGAGATCTGGACTTACCAAGACAGCCTCCTAGTCACTTAACCTTCTCACGTTCTTGACGCAATTTTGAGCTTATTAGGGATACTTTAAATCCTTTGTTACCATCAGGGGTATTTAGAAACCTTTAGTTTAGTTACTTCAACCTCTGCAGTTGTCTTTGAGTTAGCTGTGGACAGAAAACTAGTTTTGGAGAGGTAATTATAAGAGTGAGAGAACTCTATTTATTATTGATAATCTGGCAACCTCTGCATCATATGGTCGTGAGAGGGTTAACGTAACATAAGGGAAATCTGTTCAAGTGGATACAGTAGGCTACGAGCATGCTTGCGCTCTGCCTAGGTTCCTGGTACCTTTTATGCCACTGCTAGACTTTATTAGTGAGAAAGACAGCATTGTGTTTATTAACTTTAACTGCGTATGCTTTAGGAATTATTCACGTATTATTTTAGCCTAGGTTGATGCATAGTGCACAACCCAGTTTGGCTGTTACGTTGGCTAAGGAAGTACTGTTTTGAGTGGCTATTATTAGTGCTGTCACAGAGTTGTTGCACTCCCTTGTTTTATATATATGTATCCTACTTGTTGGTGTATTTAAGATACACGCTTTGGTGTCCTGCCCCTGCATTATTTCTGTTCTATATTCGACGAGCATCTTAGAGCATCAGACGTTTTCAGAAGATTCCATATCTAATTGCTGTAGGACTAGACTTCCAGTGTTTTCATAGAGCATTGAAGAGTTTAGTGTTGAGTTCAGACTCACACTAAAGTTAACGTAAGCATATACTCCTTTATTAAATCTTGTTATAGTTTATTTAAGCATTGCTATTACTTGAGAGCATTTTATTAATGTAAAGTACTCCTGTTGTGAGTAGGCTTTGCCGTCACCGGAAAGCCTATGTAGAAGTGCACTAAACCCAGTTAATTGATACCCCGTTATCCAGTAGATTAATTCTGGAGGGTATAAGTGTTTTGTTCACCGGCGTAATAGTTCGAGGGTTTGGAATTAGCGTACCGTTGTTGCAGATATAGCCTATCTTCTAGTCCATTATTAAGTGCCCTTGTTTATTTCGTAGTGCCGGTCGTAACAAATGGCGACCTTAGACCAGTATATAGTGAACTGAATATTGTATTTTTTTTTGGAGAAATCTTATTGCCATTTGGGGTTGAATTTATTTCTCGCATTGGGATGTGTGTACATGCTTAGATTGATATGCAGGATTCGAAGTTGCATAATAAATCGTAAGCAGTGTCCACCATTCTTTAACTGTCTTCGTGGTGCGATGCATAAGGTGTTGATTTTCGGTGTGAGCATCCTGGATTCGAATCCACGGACTGCCACATGTGTTTGTAAATTTCATTAATCGATTTTAGGAGTATAGTTGGTTGTTGGAAGGAACATAATAATTGATATTGGTTCAGGGGTAATTTATCGAGAGGACTTCCCTAGTGGTTAAGGCCCCATTAATTGCTCTTTCCATTCACATATGCATAGCCTACGTGAGTTGCAGTTGGGATGTGTGTACATGCTTAGATTGATATGCAGGATTCGAAGTTGCATAATAAATCGTAGGCAGTGTCCACCATTCTTTAACTGTCTTCGTGGTGCGATGCATAAGGTGTTGATTTTCGGTGTGAGCATCCTGGATTCGAATCCACGGACTGCCACATGTGTTTGTAAATTTCATTAATCGATTTTAGGAGTATAGTTGGTTGTTGGAAGGAACATAATAATTGATATTGGTTCAGGGGTAATTTATCGAGAGGACTTCCCTAGTGGTTAAGACCCCATTAATTTATCTTTCCATTCACATATGCATAGCCTACGTGAGTTGCAGTTGGGATGTGTGTACATGCTTAGATTGATATGCAGGATTCGAAGTTGCATAATAAATCGTAGGCAGTGTCCACCATTCTTTAACTGTCTTCGTGGTGCGATGCATAAGGTGTTGATTTTCGGTGTGAGCATCCTGGATTCGAATCCACGGACTGCCACATGTGTTTGTAAATTTCATTAATCGATTTTAGGAGTATAGTTGGTTGTTGGAAGGAACATAATAATTGATATTGGTTCAGGGGTAATTTTATCGAGAGGACTTCCCTAGTGGTTAAGGCCCAATTAATTGCTCTTTACATTCACATATGCATAGCCTACGTGAGTTGAAGTTGGGATGTGTGTACATGCTTAGATTGATATGCAGGATTCGAAGTTGCATAATAAATCGTAGGCAGTGTCCACCATTCTTTAACTGTCTTCGTGGTGCGATGCATAAGGTGTTGATTTTCGGTGTGAGCATCCTGGATTCGAATCCACGGACTGCCACATGTGTTTGTAAATTTCATTAATCGATTTTAGGAGTATAGTTGGTTGTTGGAAGGAACATAATAATTGATATTGGTTCAGGGGTAATTTATCGAGAGGACTTCCCTAGTGGTTAAGGCCCCATTAATTGCTCTTTCCATTCACATATGCATAGCCTACCTGAGTTGCAGTTGGGATGTGTGTACATGCTTAGATTGATATGCAGGATTCGAAGTTGCATAATAAATCGTAGGCAGTGTCCACCATTCTTTAACTGTCTTCGTGGTGCGATGCATAAGGTGTTGATTTTCGGTGTGAGCATCCTGGATTCGAATCCACGGACTGCCACATGTGTTTGTAAATTTCATTAATCGATTTTAGGAGTATAGTTGGTTGCTGGAAGGAACATAATAATTTATATTAGTTCAGGGGTAATTTATCGAGAGGACTTCCCTAGTGGTTAAGGCCCCATTAATTGCTCTTTCCATTCACATATGCATAGCCTACGTGAGTTGCAGTTGGGATGTGTGTACATGCTTAGATTGATATGCAGGATTCGAAGTTGCATAATAAATCGTAGGCAGTGTCCACCATTCTTTAACTGTCTTCGTGGTGCGATGCATAAGGTGTTGATTTTCGGTGTGAGCATCCTGGATTCGAATCCACGGACTGCCACATGTGTTTGTAAATTTCATTAATCGATTTTAGGAGTATAGTTGGTTGTTGGAAGGAACATAATAATTGTTGGCAGTGGACATTGTTTTGAGGATATATAGAACTTGTTGGAGTTTATTGGTGACCTAGTATTGCACTTAATAACATCTTCGAATATTTTTGGTGAATAAAGCTACGCGAGAGTTTGGCTACTTTTGTCTTGACTTGAGATTTTTTGTTGTTGACTCCATCATGTCACTGGACAGGTCTGAGCATAGTGAGGGCACAGTGCGAGAGACAGGCGAGGAGGTGGAGAAGGTGGAGTTGTTTAACGGCGTTAGGGTGGTGAACAATGAGGAGGATGCTTGGATTTTTTTGGAGGAGCCTGTGTCGGCGGACCGGGTGTCGGGGCTGGACCGGTACGGACTGCAGTGTGTAGCCACGATCTTAGGGTTTTCCGGTACCAGCGGTTTGTTGAGAAGTGAGCTGGTTACCTGTGTGCTTGGTGGGGTGCATGGGGGTTCGGGTGGAGCGGGAGCTGGGGCACCTTCGTCCCAGCCCCCATTCCACTCAACTCCTATCATGGCGCCACCTCGGGGTCCGGAGCCGAGTACGTTCCCGCAGGCCGATGCCCGATGGCGGTTGGGTATGCCTTTAAGTGACTCACGGGGTCGGTCCCCGGTAGTAGCACCCCCTCCTCAGGGTTTGACTCCCGAGATGTTGTTCCAGCTCGAGCTCGCCAAACTTAAGCAGCAGGAGCGACAGGCTGAGCTCGAGCAGCGAAAGCATGAGGCTGAGCTCAGGCAGCGAGAGGTTGAGCTCGAGCAGAAAAAGCATGAGGCTGAGCTCAAGTATGAGTCTGCGAGGTATTGTGCCGATGTTGACCTAGAGAAAACTTGTGTAGAGGTGACGAGGAACCGGGTCGTCCAGGGGGGTCGAGCCCATGACCAGTCCCTGTCGCATCTACTAAACTTGGTTCCAGTGTTTGATGAGTTAGGAGTTACAGAATTCTTTCTCCGTTTTGAGAAAAAGTGCCAGGAGCACCAATGGCCCGAGCAGAAGTGGGCAGCCCTTGTCTCTTCATGATTGATGGGGAAAGCACTCAGGGCGTACGATGCTTTACCCCTAGAGTCTTGTGTTGAATATGAGGCGTTGAAAGAGGCTGTCCTGAGGGCGTATGAGCTACAGCCAGAGACCTATAGACTGAAGTTTAGGGCTGTTCCTAAAAGAAAGGAGAGTACTTTCCAGGAACACGCTAGAGAGCTGTCAGATGCATTTGAAAATTGGTTGAGGTCGGAGAAGGCAACTACTTTTGAGGCAGTAAAGCAATTAGTGTTGTTAGAGCAATTTTTTAAATGTACTGGCAGTGACTTGACTCTTAACCTGAAAGAAAAGCAACCAAAAACTCTGCAAGAGGCAGCTGAGCTGGCTGACCTCAGGTTGTCATTGATTCGTGGGTGCGGGTCTGCACAGAGAGCTGAGGCAGTTAACAATTAACCGAATTAATGACACAACCAATTATCCATTTAAGAGAACTGTTGCCAATTATGATCCCAAGTCGAAACCCTTCCCGTTAAAGAAAGGCCAGGGCCCTTACCCACCTCAGGGGAAGTCCAAGAGTGAAGTGGAATGTTTCAAGTGTCATAAGAAGAGGCATATTGCGCGCTCATGTCCGAGCGCACCGCCTACAGCAGTGGTGTCACTAGTAAGCAACATCGGCGTGTCTTTGAGGTCTTCTGCGTTTGCCCGGGGTAAACAGTCGGTTAGTAGTCACCGCCGGTGCAGAAGCAGCAGGAGGGCTCGTCGTCACCCGTCCGAGATGTTTTTTGTGGTCATAAGGGGCACGGCACTGTGAGGTGGGCTGGTGTGGAGCTTAGGCTTGAGTTGCTGCGTGATACGGACGCTTCCCAGACACATGTTAAGAATTTCACTGGCAAGCCTATTAACGCGGCTCGGGTTGTGGTGGTTCAAGGCATCAATGCTACGCGGTCTTACCCGCTGGATAGAGTGGAGCTTGAGGTGGACGGTGTGACACGGGAGTTGGATGTGGGTGTGGTGGAGAAATTGCCAGTTGAGGGCGTCGACCTCCTTCTCGGCAACGACTTTGTGTTGCCCACTTCCGAGGTTCCACCCTTAGTCGTTGCAGAGAGGGCAGCCGACACGAGTAGGGAGGGGCAAGAGTGGCTCGAGAGGTGCCAGATGCCACAGATGGCGTGTGCGGTCACCAGGTCTCAGTCCGCTCAGGTGTCACAGCCTATTACCCAAGTTTTAGACCAGCGGAGGAAGGGTTGGAAGGAGAAAGTAAAGACTGGTCGGGTTGAGAGTTTGGACCCAGCGACACTTCTTGGTGACTCGGTACTTGCACCCATTATGAGGTCCGGAGTGGCCCCAGAACCTGTCGCCCCTAGTGACATGGTAGGGCCTGTTAGCACTCCGCGACAGAAACGTTCCCAGGCGAAGCAGGCAAGGCTTGAGCAGCCCAGTATTGGGGGTGGCCACAAGTTGCTTCAGGAGCATTTAGATAGGTTGGCACCCTCGGATGCAAGTAGAAGATCCTGGGCTTGAGAGTTGTGGGAACGGGGCTATAGAACTCGACGAGGACGGGGATGCAAAGCCGGGAGATTTTTTCATGTTGGGGGAATCCTGTACCGCCGTTTTTTGGATCCCAGACGTAGTTGGGATGGTGGGGCAAGAGTGGTTGACCAGTTGGCGGTCCCTGAGAAGTGTCGTGATAGCCTGTTGCGGTTGGCGCACGATGCTCCGTTGGCAGGTCACTTGGGTGTGAGTAAAAGTTGGCCTCGTTATCTAGGTTGTTCTGGTGGCCAGGAATTAAAGCCCAAGTTTCGGCCTGGGTGGCGATGTGTGGTACCTGCCAGAGGGTGGGAAAGCCGAATCAGAGCATACCTAAGGCTCCGTTGCACCCAGTGCCTGCTATTGGTCCTACCTTCAGTAAGGTTATCATCGACATGGTAGGCCCTCTACCTCCCACTAGTGCAGGTAACAGGTTTTTGCTAACCCTCATGGACGTCTCCACTCGCTACCCTGATGCATACCCTATGAGAAATGGCAACTCTAAAACTGTTGTGCGAAACTTGCTGTTGTATTGCTCAAGATACGGGTACCCGCAGGAAATTCAATCGGACCAAGGGTCGAATTTCACACCCACACTCTTTAAACAGACCATGCAGTAGCATGGGATCAATACGGTTGTCTCTTCAGCTTATCACCCAGAGAGTCAAGGGGTGTTGGAAAGATGGCATTCCACTTTGAAAAGCATGTTGCGGTGCTACTCTTTGGAGAACGGCAAGGATTGGGACCTAGGGCTACCGTACGTTTTGTTTGCGGCACGAGAGGTACCTGGGGAGAGCCTTGGGTTTAGCCCCAACGAGTTAGTTTTCGGGCATCAGGTTAGAGGTCCTCTGAGCATGGTGAGAGAGATCTGGGAAGGGACTGTGCCGCCATGTTCTCTAATTAAGTATGTCCTCGAGAGTAGAGACAGGATGCTGAAAAGCCTGGAGTTGGCAGGGAGAAATTTGGTAGGTAATCAGGCCTTGATGAAGGATCGGTATGACATCAAAGCAAAGCTCCGGGAGTTTGTGGTAGGACAGGAGGTTTTGGTCTTATTGCCCTTAGTGGGCCATCCCCTGTCTGCCAAGTTTGTCGGTCCTTACAAGGTTGTGCGGAAGTTATCTGACCTAGATTACCTTGTGGCTACTCCGGATAGGCGGAAGAAAAATCAGCTCTGTCATGTGAACCTGTTGAAAGAGTTCGTGAGGCGCCCACCTGAGCAGTCTACTGTCCCTGTGTTGGTCTGCAGCGGCCAAGGTGGAGAAGGAGAGGGGGCCAGTGAGGCACAGGTGGAGGAAAGTTGGGATTGTCATGTCTCGGCGGATCAGTGGGCGGGGAACACGAACCAGGTGGCTGTGGAAGCGCTTGAGCACCTGCCTGAGCAACAGCGTGCAGCGATCCCGCATCTGTTCAGTTTATACCCCACTGTGTTTGCCGAGCACCCAGGCCTCACAACTCATGCGGTGCATGATGTGGACGTTGAAGACCACCCCCCCTTTAAATCAGTGCCCTATCGTGTACCTCCCATTAAACTTCCGGCTCTCCGAGCGGAATTAGGATACATGTTGGAGAGGGGGCTGATAGAAAAAGGGGCGGTTAGGTGGACATCTCCCGTCACTCTGCAGCCTAAACCAGACGGCAAGGTCAGGTTTTGCATTGACTTCAGGCGGTTGAACGGCTTAACCCCCTCCAATGCCTACCCTCTTCCCCGCCTAGATGACAGTGTTGACAAGATCGGGTGTGCACGTTACCTCACCAAGGTGGATCTTGTCAAAGGTTACTGGCAGGTGCCGTTGTCTGAGCGGGCGAAGCAGGTGTGCGGGTTTGTGGTGGATGGGAACACTTACCGTTGCAACGTTATGCCGTATGGGCTGAAGAATGCACCTGCAACTTTCCAATGCCTGATGAATGAGTTAGTGGCGGAGATCCCTAACTGCACCATTTACCTAGATGATGTGATAATCTACGATGATGACTTTGAAACCATTGCGAGCACATCGGGGCATTGTTCAGGAGGCTGAGTGAGGCTCATTTGGTGGTCAATCTGGGCAAATGTGATTTTGTTTGGGCAACTGTGCAGTACTTGGGGTTTGTGGTAGGGTTAGGCCAGGTGTGCCCCCCCCCCCCCTTACCAAGATACAGGCTATTAATCAGTTCCCCAGGCAGACCACCAAAAGACAGATCATGAGGTTCTTGGGCATGATTGGGTATTACCGCAGATTCATACGCAGATACTCCTCGGTGTTGGCTCCTCTGACGGACCTACTTGCAAAGACGAAAAAGTTTGGGTGGGCACATGAGTGTGAGAAGTCCTTCTCACTGGTGAAGCATCTTTTGTGCACTCACCCCATACTCAGGGCCCCAGACTTCTCAAGACCTTTTCAGCTAGCGACAGATGCTAGCGGCGTAGGGGCTGGTGCCGTCTTGTTGCAAATAGACACAGAAGGTGTGGAACACCCAGTAAGCTTCTTTTCCAAAAAGTTCAACTCAGCACAAAAGAACTATTCAGTGGTAGAGAAGGAGCTTCTGGCCATTGTGCTGGCGCTCAGGCACTTTGAGGTGTATGTTCCCGCTTTTGGCCCAGTCGTGGTGATTTACACTGACCACCACCCTTTGAAGTTTTTTAATCAGTTCCACAACCGGAATATGAGGCTAACCAGATGGTCTTTAATGTTGCAGGAGTATAATCTGGACATTCGCCATATTGCCGGTTGTGACAATGTGATAGCTGACTGTTTGTCCAGGGTGGAGGACCCAGGGTAGATTACCACAGGTGTGTTGGGTTGAGTGGAGAAAAATTAGGCTTGCCCCTGTAGTGCAACTCCGCCAAAAACACTATTAAAAATATAAAAACCTCACATAAAAACTTTCTTTTTGATAGTATATAAGTGCAGTATGTTACAGCAAGAATCTAAGACATCCTGTGATTTGTCTTAGTAGGCTAGGCTTTGTGAAGCCTGCTCGTTGAGCGCAATATTGATAAGCTATACTATTATTTTGGGGAAGTGTTGTGTAGATTTTTTTTTTGTTATAATGAAGTGTTTTATGTTTGTGATTGTGCCTTGTTTTCACAACTTGGGAGAGTAGCTGGGTGATGCGGGGTTGGTGGGCATTCTGTCTGGTCAGATGTGGCGTTCACCTGAGGCTGAAACGTCCCACATCTTGGGCGGGGTGTTATGCTGACCAGCTTGCCAGAATGTACTCGTAACCCGCTAGCGCTCGCCAGGGCAGTGAAATGGGCTATAATAATCGTAGAACGATGTTATTTCTTTCTTAGTGTTCATGTTGTCACAGACAGATCAGTGGTGGTCTTTATTCTTGTCTGTGACACTTGGAAGTATTTTATATCATTGATAGAGTATAAGATATGTAGTGTGAATTGTAAGGAGAAAGTGAGCGAGCAGCGAGGTGGTAATATGTGTGTGTGTATGTACGTGTGACTCCCTCGCTCCGGCGGAGGTTCCCACGCTCGTGATTGGTCAGCTGGCCTGACGCGTCATATGACACCTGCTCTTCATGACGTAGTCGTCTGTGATTGGAGGCCGCTGTCCTAGTAAGGTGGTGCGGGCTCCTACCCACGTGTCTCCTTCAGAGCTTGGCATGGTGTGCTTGGTACTAGACGCCCGTTGCAATCTGTCCCCAATCTAACCCTCTGTATTACTGTTTCTCTCTCTGAACTTCTTCTTTTTCATACTTCTTGTCTTTATTCATTTACTTATCCCTTCTGGTTCTGCATACAACTTCCATAGTCGGCCAGTCGTATTACCAGCACCAGTTCTCACATATATGTTTTGCTCTAGCTTTAGGGATTATTAGAGTCATAGTCACATGGTATCATAGTATTGGGGTGCTTCTAATTATTGAGTTGTTCTTTCCTACTATTTAATGCTAGACAGTGGAGGGTATCTTTGGTCGTTGTCTGAGTTATGTATGTGGCAAGTCAGAGCCTGTACGACTTCGACGAAGCTAGGTAGCCTGTAACCCTTGTGCATATTTTTCCTTTGCGAGTGTAGCAGTATACAAGTGAAGGGCTTTTGCCTACTCTTATTTGTATGCTTGCTACCTCATTTTTGTTGACCTTTGTGGAGCGCCAGGGTAAGACCAGATACTTGAGATCTGGACTTACCAAGAGAGCCTCCTAGTCACTTAACGTAACATAAGGGACATCTGTTCAAGGGGAGACAGTAGGTTACGAGCATGCTTGCGCTCTGCCTAGGTTCCTGGTACCTTTTATGCCACTGCTAGACTTTATTAGTGAGAAAGACAGCATTGTGTTTATTAACTTTAACTGCGTATGCTTTTAGGAATTATTCTCGCCTTATTTTAGCCTAGGTTGATGCATAGTGCACAACCCAGTTTGGCTGTTACGTTGGCTAAGGAAGTACTGTTTTGAGTGGCTATTATTAGTGTTGTCACAGAGTTGTTGCACTCCCTTGTTTTATATATATGTATCCTACTTGTTGGTGTATTTAAGATACCCGCTTTAGTGTCCTGCCCCTGCATTATTTCTGTTCTATATTCGACGAGCATCTTAGAGCATCAGACGTTTTCAGAAGATTCCATATCTAATTGCTGTAGGACTAGACTTCCAGTGTTTTCATAGAGCATTGAAGAGTTTAGTGTTGAGTTCAGACTCACACTAAAGTTAACGTAAGCATATACTCCTTTATTTAATCTTGTTATAGTTTATTTAAGCATTGTTATTACTTGAGAGCATTTTATTAACGTAAAGTACTCCTGTTGTGAGTAGGCTTTGCCGTCACCGGAAAGCCTTTGTAGAAGTGCACTAAACCCAGTTAATTGATACCCCGTTATCCAGTAGATTAACTCTGGAGGGTTTAAGTGTTTTGTTCACCGGCGTAATAGTTCGAGGGTTTGGAATTAGCGTACCGTTGTTGCAGATTATTATAGCCTATCTTCAAGTCCATTATTAAGTGCCCTTGTTTATTTCGTAGTGCCGGTCGTAACAGGGGATATTAGAATCTACAATACAAGACTGTTACGAAGAACTCTGGACCAACCCAGGAACATAGAGAAGACTAGAGTTATATCCTTACTAGACTTAGTTACTCCCACCGGAGTATTAAATAAAATACTTTAAGTGATTAGGTACCTTCTGATAACTACCATGTATTTTTAAGTTAAGTATTTACGTCACTATTGATGTCACAACGATTCACTATATCCCTTTAACATTGAATTACTATAAGTTGAAGCTCAGAAAATATCTGAACATGTACTCAACGAAATTGTTGAGAGGGCAAGCATTTCCACCTCGGTAATGTTCTTAAGTCTAAAAAGTCCGGAGCATCTAACTAAAAGTGGTAACTGCCTCCCCCTCCCCTTCGAGACTACAACGAGCCCTGTTGTGTTGCCTCTGACGTCTGGATGTGCGATTCCTGACGGTGCGAAGCAGCCCTGAAGTCTGGTCCAGGCGAACCTATGCTCTACGTCGGCCAGACTTGCTCTCGAACCTCCCCCCCACCCTCCCCCCTCCCCCCAACTTCCCCTAAGTGTCTCTGAGTATCTTACGTTGTGATTATTGATGTGAATGTAAGGTAAAATATGTGGATATTCTTTGCTAATCTCTGTGTAGATCTGTGCCTAAGATCCTTTATTTGTTGCGTATGCATTAATCCTTCAGAAACCAGATTAAAACCTTGTGTAGATCTGTGCCCAAGATCTAGTGTTAACCTCTTTGCTAAATTCATATAAAACATTCTACGCATACGTTACATAATAGGTAAATCCATAATCAAGCCGAATACTCACAGATTTTCCTTGTGTATGTCCATTCTATTTATGTATGTACCAAGTTGAAGCTGAAGTGTATACTGTGAATTGATTCCCTTCTAAATCCTCACTTTTACCTAGAACCTTCGCCCAATTTCATATCTAATTAAACTCAGCTCCCCTCCCCTATTACGCCTTATTTTGTCGTGCGTTAATAGTATAATTTGTGAATAACGTACTAGTTTATTCTGGTATGAAATAGATAATTTCGATCCTGCTCGTCTAGGAATTCTAGTGCTGTGTAGATCTATTGTCTAATTATTTCACCAACTCGAATACAACGCCAATTTGTTCTGTATTCCATATAGGAATATGTTAACCAGCTCAGATCTCCGTCATACCTTATCAGGTATTTCCATCTAAGTGCAACTTCGTTGTGTACGCAATATTTAACGTGTAGTATTGTTATAACTACTCGTATACGCTAATTTGTTGATGCGTTCTCTAATCTACTGTAATCAAACTATTGCCTGATTCAGTTAGGTTAGCTTCAACCTTCGAGTATACTTCAGTAGTTGTAAATCATTAAATCTGAATTCCTCGACTTGTGAGATTATCTTTGCGTATAAGAGTTAATTAATAGTATGCTCATGATATAAACTCTCTCCTATTAATTTAAGTACATCATTAATAGTAAATATAATTGACCTCCCCTCTCCTTTGAACTTTAACTTATTCCTCCCCTTAGTCAGAATAATATCGCACTAACTATATTTATTATTTTAATCATCGCAGTCAAACATATGACCTGAGCGACTTACCTATAGCCCAAACTAATCTGTGCACGTTAGCCATTTAAGGGGGGTGACCTGCTTTTTGTTATTTCTGTCCTTTTCTCTCTTTCTCTGGCTTGTATCCATTCGGCCCCATTCAGCCAACTATTTTAAGACGTTTATCCCCATCTAGGTGTCGATTTCTTCCTGGCGAGCGATAGCGAGTCATCATTATATGAAGAAATCCGGCCAAATGGATACAAGCCAGAGAAAGATAGAAAAGGACAGAACAAAAACAGGTCACCCCCCTTAATTAAATCCCCCCCCCCCCTCGCTTCCGGCCAACTGTGAGCGAGCGTTCTTCCCAGAACTCGCCCTACACTTTCCCTTTCATTTCGCCCATCTTATTGACGCCCACTTAGAGATTTCGTTCACCCTGCCCGAAACTATTTCAGAATAATTCACAGTAGATACTCAACTCTCATATATATTATCATCAAGGGTGTTATCTATGTGTATGTTTGTCTGATTATCATTGCATACTTCCATTATAATATTATCCTTTGATGTATGTTCATTGTATGTTCCTGCCAGACCTTAGTGTGTGATACATGTTAGTAATTGATTGCTGACTATTCTTTAAAGTAGTGCAGTAATCATCCCTCCACACTTTAGGCATATTTATATGTGTAAAGTACCTGTCATTTGTGTATGTCAATGCCTACATATGTCTTGCCATTCCCTTATAATAGTCAAGAAGTATATAATCATATCTATATGCCCATTGAAAAAATAAGAGTGTATAATTACCTGTGTGTATTTATTGTGTTCATTTTAACCGGATTGAGTATCTAATTTGTGAATAAGAACGTGTTCGACGTGACCCTGTTGAGAGAATATTGAGTCTAAAAGTCCATAGTTGGATTTGAGTAAAGACCAAGAGCTAAGCTAGGTCGTATTATAACCCGGCATAACGTATATATTATACTGTATATAGGTATATATATATATATATATATATATATATATATATATATATATATATATATATATGTATATATATACTGTATATATAAATATATATTAATATATATATATATATATATATATATATATATATATATATATATATATATATATAGAATATATATATATATATATATATAGTATATATAATATATATATATATATATATATATATATATATATATATATATATATATATATATATATAGAGAGAGAGAGAGAGAGAGAGAGAGAGAGAGACCGCGAGAGGGATGACCATGTATTTGTTTGTGCTTTTGCTTGGGTTTAGGCTCACTCGCCCTTCACCCATTGCTCAAATTTATTTTTAAATTTCCATCCTCCTTTCTCTCCCCCCCCCCCCTCCTTCAATACCAGTTAATCTCACCCTTTTACATTTTACATTCATTACCTTTCACTTCGTTTTTTTATACAGCATGACGTTTTTCTTTTGGTGGCTAGAATTGGTCGATACTGCCTGGTTTTAGTGAATGGGCCGCTATGATCTCCAATATACTGTATATCTGCGGCAATTCGACAATGTTAACATTTATGTATTCTGAATAATACTGAACGTAATCTCTGAACCCCTTCAGTCAGAGTACGATTTTTGAATATTGCCATATGAGTTTTCTCGATTAAGGAAGAATTTCTACGACATTGCTACAAAATGTTCTAAATTAAGTCTCTAATGCAAGCAGGTCCTTTCTAAGTTGAATAGAATGATCAGGAGATAGCTAAACTTAAACATAAATATATTTTTTTGTATTTATCTCTTCAGCGCGATGATGCCTTTTTATCCTTAATTATGGCTAACATTTGATGATTGTATGCACTTGAGAACATTTTACGATATTCAGAAGGTAAATTGAGATATTATTTACCCCTTTGAACCTTTGAGGTGGATTACAAGCTAAAGGAAATCGCCTAACGGTAACCAGCATAAGTCAACACATGACGTCATGGTACTGAAGGGGTTAATATAGGATAAGGAAGGACATTTCGCAGACAAGGGGTACGTGTTCCGTATGTTTCCTGTATTAAGGGAGCCCACCTCGCTTTTTTCCCCTTCTCTCCCTCTCGCTTTGGCTTATATCCATTCGGCCCAATTCAGCCTACTGATTTAAGACGTTCACCCCCATCCAGGTGTCAATATTTTCCTGGCGAGCGGTAGCGAGCCAGCATATATATATTTTTGTTTTGACAGCAAGCTAAATTTGTACATTTTTCGATAGAAAAATGTCTATGGCGAAGCTGGATTTCTCCATACAATGCTGGCTCGCTATCGCTCGTCAGGAAGAAATCGACACCTGGATGGGGATAAACGTCTTAAAACAGTTGGCTGAATGGGGCCGATTGGATACAAGCCAGGGAAAGAGAGAAAAGGAGAGAAAGAGAAGACAAAAACCGGTGACCCCCTTTAAGCCATGTACAGTATATTATCCACGGCAAATACAATACAGTTCAAGGGATTTGATTTGTGCTCGATTTATGTGATAACTGGTTTATAATGAGGCACAGATGCTTGTTAAGCTCATTCAAAGTTTACATTTGCTCACCGACGTCATCAAAGACTCACAAGAAATATCCATAACTATTTTTAAAGTAACAGTGATAATTCCAGGCAAGATTTTTGTATGATGCGGTGTAGCTCAAATCTAGTCATAAATCTAGTCATAAATCAAGACTTAAATCAAGCGAATCTGACATAAATTGGTGGACGTATGGTTGCTTTCCAGGCGCCTATTCCACACATAAATAGCTATAGTTAAGGGAGCCAACCTCGCTTTTTTTCTCTTTCTCTCCCTCTCTCTTTGGCTTGTATCCATTCGGCCCCATTTAGCCTACTGTTTTAAGACGTTTACCCCCATTCAGGTGTCAATATTTTCCTGGCGAGCGGTAGCGAGCCAGTATATATATATTTTTGTTATGACAGCAAGCTAAATTTGTACATTTTTTGACAGAAAAATGTCTCCGGCGAAGCCCGATTTCTCCATACAATGCTGGCTCGCTATCGCTCGCCAGGAAGAAATCGACACCTGGATGTGGATAAAAGTCTTAAAACAGTTGGCTGAATGAGGCCGAATGGATACAAGCCAGAGAAAGAGAGAAAGGGAGAGAAAGAGAAAAAAAGCAGGTGACCCCCGTAAATAGATCAGCAACGCAGACATATTATACATATCACAGTGGTCAAACGCACCACACTCCAGCAGCAACACACCTTCCCTGGGACCTCCTGTTTTCACCAACATGTCTGCCGCTTGCCCTATTATAAACCACCACGTTTACACTCGTGGACTGGTAAAGTGGTTCAATGTGCAGAGAGGTTATGGTTTTATCACCTGTGGAGATGAAGATTTCTTTATACACAGAGAAAATATCGACAAACCCAACCCAGACCACAAAATAATATCACTGGGAGAAGGAGACGAGGTAATCTTCTACCCCAAGATCGGGAAAAAGGGAACAGAGGAGGCAATGGGTGTACGAGCCGTCTACGACAAACCTATGATAGGCTCAAAACACGCACCCAGTAAGCAGCAAGGAACAACAATCCCCAAAACAACATCTAGCAACAAGATCGACATCATCACTATTGTAGTGCAAACTGCAATAGCGCTTGCTGGGGAGGACAGAAGCCGAATATCTGTGCTTCTACCTGCTCTTCTGAAGGCCAACAAACTCCCAACTATCATCATTCCTCCAGAGATCGTCGCCAGAACACCACCAAGGGACGCCAAGACTCGAGTAAACACCAAACGCCAAGGACCACCACCGACGAAGCCAAAAAATACTCCCAAGCTGCAGCTCAACCTTCCACGACCACTGAGCCTGCACAGGAGTAAAGTGGAGCTTACATCAACTTCATCAACACCACCATCAGCAACTCCAACAACACCTCGATTCACTGCAAACCTCCAGCCTAACACCTTCGCTGAGCCTCTACCATCAATGCCAATGATCAACGACCAGCCTGTGATCAAAAGCCCTCCACCAAGACCAAGGAAATTCGTCCACCTGAAGAAGTCCAGAATGCTGCAACTCTACAACGAAGAACCCCAGGATTAAGCAAGGTGGTTAGCCCACCATCTTTTATCTCTCCAACTCTTCATACTCACCACTTTACCTTCAACTTCAACCTCTACTTTCTACACTTGTGGGACTCTACCTCACAGTTACCATTACCCAGCGCTTGGCTCAGGTAAGATGGGCTCGCGGGTTCTCTCATTATTTCAACTTTTTGGGAGACACTTGTTACAGACAGATTTGCCTTTTGTCTCCTTCATACTTGTAGAAATAAAACGTTTATACTTGCTACCATTCAGAGCAGGATAACAAACAGTATGTATGTATGTATGTATGTATGTATGTATCATACTCAGGCACATACCCCATAGCTGGGGGTGGCCGACTCGAGACAGACCGAACAGAAACCACATTTAAAGTTCCAATTCATAGGGTCTGGAACCCCCCCCCCCCAACCAGCACCGCCTTCGTTCATGTACTTCCTCACTCCATCCTTCCACCTCTCATTCGGTCTACCTCTCCCTCTCTGTCCCTCCACCTCGCTCTCATACACCCTCTTAGTCATTCTCTCGCTTTCCATACGTTCCATATGGCCGAACCATCTCAAGTTGTTCCTTTTCACACTTTCCAGCACATCTACCTCCACACCACACACCTCCTTCTTACTTCTTCATTAGTCTGTCTATCGCTCCATGTAACTCCGCACGCACTCCTTAAATAATTCATTTCCACTGCTCTCACTCTTGGTCTGAGTCTCTCAACCAACGTCCATGCTTCGCTTCCGTAAGTCAGTGTCGGGATTACCACACTGTCATGCAAGGACTTCTTCACTTCCATACTGACCACCCTATTTCTTGTTACTGCTGTTAGCGTTCCTACAACTCTCTTCCCCTGTTGTACCCTCTCCCGCACTTCTTCATCCATAGTCCCATCTTTACTCAACACACTGCCCAGATACTTAAAAGAGTTGACGATCTCCATAGCCTGACCGTTCAGCTTCACCTCACACTCTGTGACTTCACCCCTTTCGAAGACCATAACCTTGCTCTTCCCCGCATTTACCTTCAAATTCCGTTTTTCGCACACTGTTCCAAACTCATTTACCAGACCCTGCAACTCCCATTCATTATGACTCATCAGAACTGTATCATCCGCAAACAGCAGTATAGGTAGCTTCCACTCAATTCCCTCCCTTTTCAGCGATACACCAACATCCACTGCTCTTGATAGTATTTCTTTCATGACTCCATCCATATATACAGTAAACAACCACGGGGACATCACACACCTCTGTTTCAAACCAACATTCAGGCCAAAGAACTCGCTCTGCTCACTCTCCACACGTACTGCCGCCTTTGCACCCTCATACATGCTCTTCACTGCTTTCAGCAACTTGCCCTCTACTCCGTATATTCTAAGTACTTTCCACAAACCTTCTCTATCCACTCTGTCATAGGCCTTCTCCAAGTCCATAAAGGCAACATACACCTTTTGTTTCTTCTCCAGATACTTCTCCACAACACAATTCAGGGTAAAAATCTGATCTACACATCCTCTTCCCTTCCTAAAACCTCCCTGCTCGTCGCCTATCCATATCTCCGTTCTCAATCTCACTCTCTCAATCACTACCCTACTGTATACCTTCCCTACTACGCTTAGAAGACATATTCCTCGGTGGTTACCACACACTCCTCTTTCCCATTTTCCCTTATATAGGGGGACTATTATGCCAGTCTTCCAGTCATCGGGTGCACTCCCCTTCTCCCATGCTAGTTTGCACATTTTCCATACCCATTCTATCACTATCTCACCACCATACCTCAACATTTCCCCACATACTCCATCTGTTCCTGGTGCTTTCCCCAACTTCACTCTTTTCATGGCTTCCCACACTTCTGACCTCCTGATCCCCACCTCCTCCTCCACTACTTCTCTTCTTCTCCCTCCCATACCATATCCAGCTATGTTTGCTGGCTCTTCATTCCTTACATTTAGCAACTCACTGAAGTATTCCCTCCATCTTTCGACTCTCTCTTGCTTCTCGGCTAGCATTCTCCCATTCTTTTCTTTCACACCCTTACTGTTTCCCTTGCTACCTTGCCTTACTTTCTTGACTTCTTTCCAGAACAGTTTCTTACTCTCCCTCCATTTTACACTCAGATTCCTTCCAAATTCCTCATCTACTCTTCTCTTACTTTCCTTCACTACTCTCTTCACCACCCTCTTACTCTCCATGTACCTCGCTCGTTTCTGTCTCTCGAAATCTTCATTCCCTCTACTACCCAACCACTCTCTATATGCTTTCTTCTTTTCTTCCACAGCTATTCTTACCTCTTCTGTCCACCATGCTGTACCTTTCACTCCCCTCCCTCTTCTCCTCACTCCACACACCTCCTCACATGCTGCACAGATCTCATCCTTAAACACCTTGCTCATTTCCTCGACTTCCTCCATAACTTCCAGGTCGAACCCACCTAGTCGTCTTTCCACTGCTCTCCTGTACTCCTCCCTGACTTCCTCCTGCAACCTCTCCACCCTCCTCACCATTCCACCCTCCTCTCGCCTCCCTCCAGCTCTCCTCACGCACTTCTTTTGTATCCTAACCTTAGCTACCACTACATAATGATCAGACAGACCCCCTCCAATACCCCTATACACCCTAGCATCCATCACAGATTTCTTCATTCGTTCATCCACACATACATAATCAATCAATGACTTTCGTTCCACCACTGTCTTATCCTTCATTTTGGTAATAATACCAAATAATATAAATTTTGTAATTTGGCTGGTAATAATACAAATACTAATTTCTAACCAGATTATGTTCTTGTTTTGGGATACTACAGGCATTCAGAAGGTATTTAATTACTCACAAATGGAACCTTATGCAAGTACTTCTGCAGCAAATATTGGATGAACAATAATAATATTATACATGCGAGTCTTGTCCTTTTGATATTATTCTGGCTACTATTAGACGATTTTGTTCAGCTCACAAGGGACCTCTAGTGATTAAATGGCTTCGAACTATCTCTCTCAACCCATATTACCGAACTCATTAGCTGATTAAAACAAATGGCTTTATACACATATTACCCTAAGCAGGAGTAGAATTATAATTATATTTTGATATTAAATTGTATAATATATAGTTAGGTACAGTACATTTGGTCACTAAGTATATTAAGGGGGGTCACCTGCTATTTTGTTCTCCTTTTCTCTCTCTCATTCTGGGTTGTATCCATTCGGCCCAATTCAGCCTACTGTTTTAAAAAGTTTATCCCCATCAAGGTGTCGATTTTTTCCTGGCGAACGGTAGCGAGCCAGCATATATTTTTAATATGTTTTTGACAGCAGGCTAAATTTGTCAATTTTTCGATAGAAACATTTCTCCGGCGAAGCCGGATTTCTCCATACAATGCTGGCTCGCTATCGCTCGCCAGGAAGAAATCGTCACCTGGATGGGGATAAATGTCTTAAAATAGTAGGCTGAATGGGGCCGAATGGATACAAGCAAGAGAAAGAAAGAAAAGGAGAACAAAAAGCAGGTCACCCTCCTTAATCATACTAATTTTGTTCAGGTATTTTCATTATCGATATCGCTTACTAATTGGTTGACCGCGTCCAACATAGCTACTCTGAGAATATGATGGCCCACTTACATGGCAATAGTTCCAGCTGATTGACTTGTACGACCGTGATTATAATAACCTTTGTTAAGGGGAGATGGGTCGCTTTTCTAGATCACCTTCTTCCTCATGTTTAGCACCATTAGTTTTCAGATTTTAAGATTTTTGCACCAATAGTTTGTCGATATTAAGACCTTTCGCCTAATTTCTTTGGCAATATTAAGACCTTTCGTGCTATTTAAGTGTCAATATTTTCCTGGCGAGCGAAAGCGAGCCTGCAATTTTAGAAAGAATCGGCCTTCGACCGGGACATTTTTCTACAGAAAAATGTACAAATTAATCTATAAGGGGGATCTAATGGATGTTTATTATAAGTTTGATGGAGGTCTAGGGAGGAAACTAGAAAAATAATATAACAAAATATATAAATGAGCAAATAAATAAGCCCATGCCTCCTTAACCCGTTCAGTACCAGGAACGTCCTTTTCATCATATTCTGGCAAGTATTAGAAGATTTTAGTCAGTTTAGGAAGGACCTCTAGCAATAATAGGAGTTGAAACTATCTCAACCAATCTGTTTAACGATCACAGATCCTTCATAAGCTGCACAATATCGTTCAAATATAGCTAGAATAAAATATAGCACACGTCGCTGGTACTCAAAGGGTTAAGAATAAACAATTACCACATTACGAGACATTGGGCACGGTGGAAGAGCCAATCAGCTGGCAGTATTGACATGTAAATTTGACATGTGAATTTGTATTTTGTTTTTGTATGTTCATTTTTTTCTGTTGTGTTATCCCTATTCTGGCTCTGTCTTGAGTCCCCCCCCCAAAAAAAAAAGGGAAAAGAAGGAAAAAAGAGAAAACCCAATATGAAAAGTGGGGATTGGGCCTGAGTATATAGAATGGAACAGAATAGATGGGTAGTTAGTTTCTCAGAGGCGCTGCAAACGAGTTATATTCTACACAATTTAGTTGACACCCAAATAGGCGTAGGAAGTCTATCAATCCCAAGGTTACGATTTTGTGACTGGATACACAACTTTCATGGAAGGTTACCCAGGCTAAACGAGTATGCTGATAGATAGCCTACCACACGTTAAGGAATGTAAACCTATTAAAGGGGTAGTGCTTGGTTGTTGGTCGATATTTTATATCTAATAATTTATTTATGAGTTTCCTCGCTAGACCTCCATCAAGCTTAGAAAAACACCCCCTACACCCCCTTTCAAGATATATTTGTAAAAAATTTGGTAGGAAAATTTACCATTGGAGGCTCGCTTTCGCTCGCCAGGTAAAAAATAGACACCTAAAGAGCACGAAAGGTCTTAATATTGACAACAAAATGAAGCAAAGGGTCTCAAAATAACAAATTAACGGAACGAACGTCTTAAAACCTCAAAACTAATATGCTAAACATGAGGGAGAAGGGGGCCAGACAAAGCGAGTACTACCCCTTTAAACTGTGAGGGGAAACACTCATCATCATTTTTCAAAGCATTTATTTTAGTAATTAGTAATTTAATTTAATTTAATTTAGTAATTTAAAAAACGTATTTCAAACCAGCAATTATTAATATTTGAGTAGTACCTTTTGTAGACCTTTGTAATATTTGTGTAGTATCTTTTGTAGACCGTTGTAATATTTGAGTAGTACCTTTTGCAGACCGTTGTAATATTTGAGTAGTATCTTTTGCAGACCGTTGTAATATTTGAGTAGTATCTTTTGTAGACCGTTGTAATATTTGAGTAGTACCTTTTGTAGACCGTTGTAATATTTGAGTAGTATCTTTTGTAGACCGTTGTAATATTTGAGTAGTACCTTTTGTAGACCGTTGTAATATTTGAGTAGTATCTTTTGTAGACCGTTGTAATATTTGAGTAGTACCTTTTGTAGACCGTTGTAATATTTGAGTATTATCTTTTGTAGACCGTTGTAATATTTGAGTAGTACCTTTTGTAGACCGTTGTAATATTTGAGTAGTATCTTTTGTAGACCGTTGTAATATTTGAGTAGTACATTTTGTAGACCGTTGTAATATTTGAGTAGTACCTTTTGCAGACCGTTGTAATATTTGAGTAGTACATTTTGTAGACCGTTGTAATATTTGAGTAGTATCTTTTGTAGACCGTTGTAATATTTGAGTAGTACATTTTGTAGACCGTTGTAATATTTGAGTAGTACCTTTTGTAGACCGTTGTAATATTTGAGTAGTACCTTTTGTAGACCGTTATAATTCTTATGATTATTCTTAAACACTCAAGTAGACGAATTTTAACTTATATTGGAATAAGTAATGCCACGGATATTATATCTGAGTTTGATATGTAAGAGCTACTAACGCAAAATATATATTAGAACCAATGTCCCTTAAGGGGCCCACCTCGTTTGTTTTTTGTATCTCTCTCTCTCTCCCTGGGTTGTATCCATTCAGGCCCATTCAGCCTACTGTTTTAAGACGTTTATCCCCATCCAGGTGTCGATTATTTCCTGGTGAGCCAGCATATTTGTTAACATGTTTCTGACGGCAGGCTAAATTTGTACATTTTCGGT